>CM071639.1:0-607230 GCA_036419045.1 Scirpophaga incertulas | reverse complement strand
TATTTCTATAAGTTTGCAAAGTTTGCAAGTATGCATTCCTTATAAGTTTGCCCAATGCAAAGATAGTCATCGAGATATATTGTTCATAAAAAACCCCTGTTTTCTGAGTGTACCAATCACTGGTTTCAGTAGTTTTGTGAAGACACTAGGTGCAGTACAAAGACCATATGGTAATGCTGTGAATTGATAAAGAATGCCATCAAATTCGAAACGAAGGTATTTTCTGTGTTCTGGGACAACTGAGATGAGAAAATAAGATTCTTTGAGATCTATGGAGCACAAAAAATAGTATTTATTTACAAGCTTTACTGCCGTTCTAATATCTTCTATCTTGAAGTGATCTATTATGATGAAGGTATTCAGAGATTTTAAGTTAAGGATAAATTTAAATTTGCCATTGGGTTTTGATCTTAAGAATTAGAATTAATTCTTAAGAATTTAAAAATTTGAGATAAATTGGTTCTTACAGGGGTTGCATATTTGAACTGCACCTAGTTCTAATAAGTTGACAATGGCTTTGCGCATATTATCAACTTCAGTGAGAGGTATATTATTTTGGGGAACAAAACTTTGCACTGGAATTTTTAGAAAGGGAATATGGTAACCATTTACCCATTGTAATAGCATAGGATCACTAGTGATCCTTTGCCAGCAGGTGAAGTATTTAGTTATGTTGCCTGCATGTACCTGATCATTTAACGCCTGTTGCCCCGTGTCGCAGGCCTCTCGGGCCGCGTGTCGCAGGCCTCTCGGGCCGCGCGTGGCTGAAGGCTGGTCGTCGGGGCGGCGGCTGCGCTGTGCGGTTCCTGGGTCCACCTCGTGATGCCGTCGCCCTGGGTTGTTGGTGGACCGTAGCGGTTTCCCATAGTATTGCCTCTTTTTCCCCCTTCGTGATTCCGTTGAGGAGAATATGGTTCCAACGAACCGTGATTTCTTTTTGTATAGTTCCTCTGAACTGCTTACAATTGTCTTCGTATTCGGCCCCCAGAGCATCTTGGAAAGCTGCAACTGGGTCTACCTCCACCTCGTCCTCGATGCGGCCTGGTAAGGAAATTCCGCATGTTTTGCTGTTGGATTTTCCAACGGCCACGTATTTCATTTTTATATTAAATGTTTACGTTTTCAGCGTATCTCGTACGTAATGAAATAGTATCTCGTACTCTTAGGTTTAATGCTCGAAGCTCGTACTTATCAAAGCTATGGTATCTCGTACCAAGTTTGACCTTCATGCCTAACGGTATCTCGTACCGGCATGGGTGCATTGTATTTAACGTATCTCGTACGTAATGAAATAGTATCTCGTACTTATCAAAGCTATGGTATCTCGTACCAAGTTTGACCTTCATGCCTAACGGTATCTCGTACCGGCATGGGTGCATTGTAGACTTTACCTTGTGAGTCCGGTGATGAGCTTGGGGAAAGAGGTCGAGACGAGGTTAATATGGGGCTTCGGCTTCTTGTGCGGCTACGGTGACGCTCGCGGATTTCACGAAGGCGTTTTTCATATTTTTTCATTTTCTTCAATATTTTCCGATCGGACGGTATAATTGATAAACTTCGATGAAGTGAACCTTCACAAATCTTTTTAAATAAAACGTTATTGTGCTTTTTATTAAGTGGTGGAGAGATCAAGATTTTCCGTGTTCTTGTATTCTGGAAGTGGATGTCAACAAGGAGCTTGGAGGCGTCAGTTAATACTGTACTCTATCTATTTGCTCTTGAAGCATAATTTTTGTCATAGCCTCTCCGATAATGCCTGTGGCTAGCCCCAGTTGGTGTTGCATCAAAACGATGGCCTTGTCCCTCGTCAGAGCATTATCTGTTAGACAGCTTATATTTCTTCGTTAAGGGTGGGGGCTTCCAGTAGCTGACAATTTTTCTGGTAATTTATGCCTTTTCAGTATTGCCTTTTGGTTTGCTTGTTGTGGTGTAAGTTGGCTTAACTAGATTTGCTTTTGGTGTTGACTTTTTTATTTGGGCTGAATACTTCTTCAGTTCTAGGCTATTTTTAATTTTTTGATGCCAGGTTATCACGTTTTACTTTTTCAGTAATGTTCAAAAAGTTTTACGAGACCTACGATGCCGGCGAACGCGCGAAAGAAAAGTGACATTTGCTACCCGGAGTGCCACAGACAAGAAATTTTTTATTTTTTTTTAAATCTAAAACCGCGATGCCAATGAATACCGAATAGAAAGACTACACTGTTAACAATTATATTTCAGATCAACATGAAATAAAATACTGTAGTACATTGTTTTGATCTATCTTGTAGGATTCAGTCAGCGTTTGCAATGTAAGCGCAAAAAATGTGTTTTTTTTACGACCTCATAGAAACCTCAAAAATTGTAGCCTATGTGTTATTCTGATGTATATGCTTTATTGTGGTAAAGTTTCATTCAAATCCATTCAGTAGTTTTTACGTGAAAGAGTAACATACTTACAAACTTTCGCCTTTATAATAGTAGTAGGATATGTAATCCCAACTAATATTATAAATGCGAAAGTAACTCTGTCTGTCTGTCTGTTATGTTTTCCCGCTTAAACCTCGCAACCGATTTTGATGAAATTTGGTACAATATTTAGACCCTGAGACAGAACATAGGCTACTTTTTACTTCTAAAAAAGGGATGAAGGGGTTTTAATAGAGGTTGAAAGTTTGTATGGTATATCTTAATTTTAAAAGATGAAACCTTGAAACTTTATATTTAAGCACTTGATAAGAAAACATTAAACATTTGTTCTAGCATTTTTGAAATTTCTACCAGATAGGGGGTGAAATAAGGGTTGAAAGTTAGTATGCAAGTTCGTCAAATATCACGTCATAAGAAACAAAAAATCGTTTGTTCTAGCATTTTGAAATTTTTACCAGTGTGGGGGTGAAATAGGCGTTGAATTGAAGATAATACCATGAAGCTTGGTACCTTAGACATAAGGGACCAGGATTGACAAAACTAATTTCACGCGGGCGAAGCCGCGGGCGGAAGCTAGTATGTAATATTATAACCGCGAAAGTTTGTACGGATGGATGTTTGTTATTCTTTTATGTAAAAACAACTGAATGGATTTTGATGAAACTTTACATCAGAATAACACATAACATACAATTTAGGCTACAGTTTATAAAAATACAATCTGGTGCCTGCGACTTCGTCTGCACAGATAGTAATTTTTTTCCTAATTACATGTATTTTGAACAATTCACACAACATTTTTATACATTGTAGCCTATATGTTATTCTGATGTATATAACTATATTATTGTGAAATGCCATTGAAATCTATTCACTAGTTTTTACGTGAAAGAATAATATATATATATATATGATGACAAATGTCAAGTAAGTAGGAAAAATCTACCATCTGTGCAGAGGAATTCGCGGGCATTAGTTATTCGGTTATACATAAAGTGTTCTTAAGAATAAGTATTATTATGTATAAGTCAGGATCCAGGGGGGGTCATAGGAGTCCTGTGACCCCCCCCCACCGCCGAGCTATGATTTATTTATATATTTTGTCATCATACAGATTTTATGTAACTCGCGTTCATACTCCTCGACATACCTCTAGCTGTTATCACAAATCATTCACCACGGCTATGGAATATAAATAGGCTGTCTTATTCCGTGGGTGATAGTGCTTCTCTGGATGTCTTCAAGAGAAGATGACAGTTTGTACGTGTATATGTATAAATAAATAAATAAATATTTGTTACACTTACACCAATTAGCCTAGCCCAAGGTAAGCTCTGTAAGGCTTGTGCTATGGGATCTAGGGTAACGGATAGACATACATATATTATACATATATAAATAATTTTTATAGAAATATATATCAACAACCATGACTAAGGTACAAATGCTCGCATTCATCACACAAACATCTGCCCCCACCGGGACTCGAACCCGGGACCTCAAAGATGGCAACACCTTGAAACCGGTGTACTATCCACTCGACTATGGAGGTCGTCATAAATGATTATGTGTTAAGTTTTTCACTTGAAAAAAGTACACAAAGTACAGCAAAGTGCACTACAATAAAGAATAAATATTTTTAAGTACAGTACTTACGTACATTAATAAAATATCAACTTTTTATTTTTATCTATTTTTATCAAAATTAAATTATAAGTTCGTGATTTGACCACGACTATGTGACGCCAAAACTGGGTCCGCCCTTGGTATAAGTACAATTATTAAACATACTAAGTAAATCTCTAATAGAGCTTAACTCCTTGCACACTTCATTCAAAAGTGATTGAAATAACCTATATTATTCTTATATTGAATATGCCTCTGCTACCTACCGTACCTAATAAAATTTGCTTCTCAGCTTCAATGTACGTAGAAATGTAATGATTCATATTGCAATCGTCGGATATGTTTGTTTTTATTGCGAGCAAAGCAGTTCCTGTATTGACGCTAACTAACACTGCGCACTGCGCAGGCGCATATGGAAATTTTATTGCATTCTGCGCGACGACAGATCGCCATGCTTTGTTACATATCGACTTAAAACACTGATTAGTACTTTATCAAAACAAATAAAGTAAAATTTTAAATCTAAATTTGAACACATCGTACACTCGACATCTATACTAATATTATAAAGAGGAAAGATTTGTTTGTTTGTTTGTTTGTAATGAATAGGCTCCGAAACTACTGGATCGATTTTAAAAATTCTTTCACCTTTAGAAAGCTACATTATCCCCGAGTAACATAGGCTACTTTTTATCCCGGAAAAATCGACAGATCCCACGGGATGCGCAATAAAGGCTTCGCTCAAAAACTACTGCACAGATTTTCATGCGGTTTTCATCAATAGATAGAGTAATTCTTGAGCAAGGTTTTGCGGTATTTTTTATCTCTGAAAAACGGATAGTCCCACGGCAAGCGAGATAAAACCTTCGCGCCATAAACCGACTTCCGCGCATATGTAGCCGTGGGCAAAAGCTATGACCCTTAATCCTCTATAGACCCAATCCCGAAATCCACGCAGGCGAAGCCGCGGGCAGAATGCTAGTATTTTATAAAGAGAAATAAGGCTTTTCTCCATGTCATCATTGTCGCCGTCTTAACAAAGAGTTCTCCAACACGGTGGGAGAAAACATGGGATTTTACTGATATAAATCACTTGTCTTTGGCCTTTGGTTTTCCATCACAACCTGAATATTCCAATTATTGATAAAAGTTTCGGAAACCCCACTCGTGCAAACTAACATAAACACACACACACTACGTAACGTCATTTGCATGGTTTGAAGACATGATAGCAGGATTTAAACTGATTCCAATATTTTCCACGTAAACAGGAAAATTGATCGAGTGTTTGTTCGGTGGAATGTTTTTTAATTTTTACCTATAAAAATGTTGCAGTTAATTAACGATTTGTTTATGCTTAAATATTTGTGATTTTTGAGAATGTAATTTTTTTACGTGTACAGAATAACAATATCTTATTGACCAAAGTTTCAGATTTTTGACGTGAAACATCTTTAAAATCGCGCCGAAACATACGGGTACCAGGTTTAACAACTGGACCGTAACGAAAAGGTCTATATCATCGTACCTTAATAATTAAAAAACTATTAGTCTCAGAAACAAAAATGTGGTGTGAATATTTCACTTATATAGTTAGCTCGCTGTTGTGACATTGAGTTTTTTATTAAAATAGTTAAAACGCGAGCGATTCCCTAACATAGACGTTTCACGTTAAAACCAATGGCCGTGTGCCCCGGCACAGCCCCACCCGATTTTTTTAATTCGTTAAGCTGTTCGCTGTTCTGAGCTGAGCAACAGTGCAATAGTATAAAGGAATTAAATCTGCAATCCTGAATAACTGAATGGCATTCTATATCATATTTAGATAAGTCACTTTTCAAAATAAGTTTTAGGTATTTAAATCTTTTCTTCAAACACTCCTCATTTTTTCAGTAACATTTTTCCTTATAATTAGAATCTCGAAAGTCAGAAGAGCTGTACAGTTTAAGCTGTGTCTTTAGGAACTCTTGTGATAATTAAAACATAAATAAAAACTGAATAACTGATCTTGTCCAATTGTTTTTTATGACATACACAGCGACCAAACATGATTGTAACATTCTGATAATTGATAAATGCAATACAGAACTAGCAAAACGTCATTATGGACATCTAAACTCATCATTGTAAAACAAAATTAATTAGAAATTACATATTTATAAATTGTCCGTCATTGATTGTGAGCGTGCCCTGTTAGAATGGCTTCTCAACCAGGAATATGATGTTGTCGAGTCCCTTATTAAAGACACGCAAATATACACACAAAACGCAATAAACATACTTCGCTCATTCTTCGACTATTGTAGTATTAACGTTAAATGTATTTGTAAACTTTTTAAAAACCAATAAAGATTATTATTAATAACTAGCGGACCCGACAGACTTCGTCCTGTCAAAAAGATTTGTACAGTGGCAGTTTTTTGTTCCTAATTATTTTATAGATAATGTCGCATAGCCAACCAAATCGCAAAAAAAGTCTAAATGACCTATTACATTTTGTGGCTATTCAATTTTGGAACGTGACATTAAATCCTCCAACGATGTATTCTGTGCTCCAACGCACGCACGCACACTGTTTTGATAAATAGATATGATTGAATTTCAACTATATGTAGCGTTAATAAAGCGCAAATTGACTCTTTGATGTTAGGAACACACCTTCATTGCTTAGACAACAGTGAGTGCTTGCAATATGAACTTTATACAATAACAATAAAGCTCAATTCGACTGTACGTTTTAGTTAGAAAACGTTTGCATGTGAAAATAAAAGGGCTGTTTTTAGGGTATTTCCGATAATTATTCGAATTTTCCTCATTGTAAAAACCCTCCTTGAACTTCAACGAACATTAACAAAAAAGAATTGGCGAAATTGGTCCAGGCGTTGTTGAGTTATGAGCTTACCAACACATTTTGCGATTCATTTTTATATATAAGATTCTACACTTCTATTTTCTATTCTACAAAAGTCTAACAAGGAACTATAACTTTGTTTACTCGTAGAAGTCAAATATTTCAAAAATTGGAAGCATGACTCATCGGCAAGCAATAAAACGAAGATGTACTAAGGATTAAAATTTAAATTCTCTTCATTTAATTACAGTAATTTATTACACACTCTTTTCAATATGATTGTAAATAATATATAATCTCGCTGATACAAGCTTCTAGATATTTTTGCGGGTAAAAACAAACGTGTGTTTCGACTGTTCAGTCATCGGCCGATGTGACCGCAGATAACAATCTCTTACACGCAATAATTAAGAGGCAGTACTCTGATCGATGTTTGTGCGTAGGAACGTAGTCGCTGCGAGATTTGTAATTATATAGCGGTCCAGAAAATTGATTTGCTGATATATTATTAAACGTGTACTTAATATCATAGATCGTTATAAATACTACAATATGAATAGCTTCAAGTTATTATTCTTGAAAATTTAATATTACGTACTAGTATTTTTTGCTAGGCCAGACACCAGAGAAGCATACTTAAAAATTTTTAAACTCAAAAGACACGTACGTCTTTGCAGTTGTATGTGGGTTGGCTTATGATGTTTCCTTTCATCTGAGTGAATATTGTTTGAATATGAAGACACTCGTCACTCCAACTCGTCGGGACCACGAAACGTAGAGGTAAAAATAACAGAATTTATGTGATTCCCAAAAATATTGTTATGTCATAAAAATTTCGATTTTAATATCTTCTTCTTAGTCGTTCACTCTTGGCAGAGTGGTCGTGGTCATGTCTCGGTCTTGCACTGTCTCAGTGATGCGACGCCATGCATCCCTGTGTTTGGCGATGTGGGAGCTATCGTTTATTGAGTGGGTTGCAGATCTAACGAGGTCAGTCCATCGTGTCGGTGAGCGTCCACGAGATCTTTTGCCTTCGACTTTCCCTTGCACGACTAATCGTTCCATGGAGTCCTTGTTACGTGTGATGTGCCCGAAGAACTTGAGGATTCGTTTTTGTACATAACATGACAATCTCTCCTTGATGTTAAGTTCTTTCAGGATCGAGACATTACTTCGGTGCGCTTTTAATTTACCAAAATACATATAAATTGTGCATCTGTCTCTTACAGAGAACATTTTACTGAATGTAGGAAATTCTAAAAAATAATTCATTAATATTATTGATTGGTTATTCAATCATTAATGGTAGCTATAATAATGTGTTAAGCCTTACTTAGACATCATTTGTAATCATATATCCTATTATATAAGGACAAATTAATGAATAAAATGGTGTTTATTATAATTAACTTTTTTATACAATAAACGACTCTAAGAACTTAGTCTTAAGAATCAAATAAACAAAACAATATATTAGTAAACTGGATAGCTCTACATTCAATAACTCGTATCCAGTCCGACCACGTGTGCCCTTAGATCCAGATAAAATCAACATACATACGCGAGTTAGATATTCGACGCCAACCGCAAAATAAAATGTCACTATATCACCATAAAGCCTTACCCAGTTTCTACGTTTATTCAAATCAATGGCAGCTTATTAGGCGGATTAACATAATATTAACATTCGAATCGACTTTTTGTCATCGCCCCAACGGTAGTTCGACGAATGCTAAAAGCTTACAATATTTATTGACATAATATTAATATATTAATGAGATTGGAATAAAGATTGTTATTGTCCAGCTTTTAATTGGTACTAACACATTAGCACTGCTGATAAATAGTCGAAAGCTAAGGGAACAAGCAGACATATTAATATGTTCTGTGAGAACAGCTATTACGTTCGTTGCATTTGATATTTCTACTATTCGACTTCATGTAAATTAATAAAGACTTGGATGGCTCCCAATAAGGCAAAGACATGACTTGCACATACTCACATTTCTATACAAAGTGCTCAATAACCCAAAATTTCCCGATTACCTTCGTTCACGTTTCTTTTCCTTGCCCGAAAGACCATATCCTAGACGCACATGTGTCACCCAAACCTTGGAGCAGCGAACTTTCAATTCAATTTTTTTCTTTAAATCGTTTACTATTACTGCGGCACGCCTGTGGTATAAGTTGCCTGAGAGTATTCGTGATAGTTGATCTGTGGAAACCTTCAAAGTTAGACTGAAAGAGCATTTTTTATCGCAACTTGAGTCGAACAATTAATTAGTCATGTTTATATTGTAGGTATGTTAATATGTATATATATTTATAGATATATGTATGTGTGTATGTATATATATATTATATGATTATTAATATATATTATTGTTATATATACTGTTATTTATGTATTTATAGTAATAGATGTAGTTAGTATTTTTTAAGGAAAGTAATTAGTTTTGCTTTGTTTTGTGTAGTGTAAATTTTCTATACTTTGTTGATTGCATTTTAAGTAGTATCCGCAATTTTATGACTAAATCCCCAGTTAGGTTGGCTGGAAGAAATTACTATTAGGGATAAGTCCACCTATGTACATATTTTATATTATTTCCTGTAAATTTTTATGTGCAATAAAGAGTTTAATATAATACAGAGGTTTTCAAACCTTTTTGTATCGTAGACCCTTTGCTATTTTTTACGGTTTTGGGTAGACCATTTTGGGAATAACTGGTCTAATAAGACGTGGCTAGAGATTTTGGTTTGGAAACGATATTAATCAACGATTTGTACATCTTTGAACACGATTTAGTAGCGATGTGCCGAGTACGGTTTGAATCGAGTCAGACTCGATTCCTGTTTGTGACTCGCCTACTCGAATACCAATTTATTTTGATTCGAGTACGCCGGACTCGATTCCGGTACTCTAGTCAGGAAGAATCGGTTCGTACTCGCTAACTTGATTCTATTAATACGAGTCCTACCGACTCGAGTCTAGTATTCGAGTTTCGTTGACTCGCTTGTACTCGCAAACTGTTTACATAAGCTCATATGCTCTATATCTTGATTCAATGTTTATTATCTTTTAATAAAAATTACAGTATTATTATTTTTGTGTCATTGTGCTTAACCTAACCTACACGCTGTTTGAAGCTTACTCCTTTCTATTTTTCCTTTTTGTTCTAAAATCGGACTCTAGTTCTGGACTGGACTAGAACTTCCAGACTCGAATTTCTTGACTCGAGTCTAGAAACATTGGAATACCAAATATAGAATTCGAGTACTGGGCTCGAATCAGGGAATCGAGTCCTGATTCGAATACCGTATAAACTGACTCGAATCGACTCGATCCACCACTACGATGGTGACTCGGCACATCACTACGATTTAGGAACAGCACTAGCGCGCCAAAATTGGGACTTTCAAATTCGGCAATTGTGGTAATTTTATTTATACATGGAATAAGCTCTCAGACTTGACAAAGTAACATTTCTGGACTTGCAGCAGTGTGGGTAGATTGTGATTTTAATCAAAATTAAAAAAAAATAAGTATACATACATTAAAAAAATTATTGATTTATTTTTATTATTGTCAAAATTTCAATAATAATCCAAAAAGTCTTTTAAAAACATAAAAATTCTTTAGACATATAGAATCTCTTATTTAGTTTTACCTCATCTATGGTTTATTCGAGTGACGACACTTAAATTATGACGTTAACGATTTTGAAACTTATGCTCGTACATTTCGGAACTAAATTGCAATGACAGCTGTCGCAAGACATACTGCGTTTTACGAACTATAGTCTCATAGTACATAAAATGACCGTAGTCGAGTGATTAGTACACCGATATCAAGTTCCCAGGTTCGAGTCCCGGTGGGGGCTGAAATTTATATGCTGAATACGAGCATTTGTACCTTAGTGATAATCGTTAATAAACATTTCTATCAAAAATATTTATATATGTATAATATCTGTATGCCTATCCGTTACCCTAGCTTTACAAAGCTTACTTTGGGTTAGGCTAATTGGTGTAAGTATAAAAAATATAGAAAAAAGTAAAAAAAAAACTTTTTTAAAACCAAGCTTTTATTAAATGCGCTAAAAAGAACAAAATAAACTTTTACATATAAAAGCTTGTCTCGCATTTAATAAAAGTTTGTATTAAAACTTTTTTGTTTTTAGTTTTTATTTATTTTCCGACTAAAAAACCAAGCTTAGCAAACCCTTTCATTTGATACCCATATTGTATGGGTGCATTATAAATAATTGGTCCGCCATCTTTGGAAAGTCCGCCATATTGGATTAAGAGTGACTTTAAATTATAATTATTTATCGAGGTGTTCTTTGCAAGCCCTTTCATTTGATCCCCATATTGTAGGTGTGCATTATTAAAATAATTGATCCGCCATCTTGATAATGCCGCCATGTTGGATTTAGGATGACGTCACATAACCATGCATTGTCATCCGACTTACACGTGCATGCAAAATTTCAGCTCAATCGGAGACCGGGAAGTGGGTCAAATTAAGATTCCAAGATTTTCTTACATAGTTACAAGTGAAGCTAATATAAAAGCTTGTAAAAAAAATAAAGTATTAGCGAGTGAAGACGTTCTACCTTCGATTTTTTTTTGACTAGCCCAAAGTTATCTCTGTTCTCCTTAAACTTGTCATCGTTTAATTAACTAATAATTCCATGAAACATTAAAATATGCACAGCCAGTTTCTACTTTATGAGGAATGTTATGAAAGTAGATGAAGCGAAAGAGATATGTAAGGACCGTAGCAAGTGGAAGGACGTAATCTCTGCCTACCCCCGTGGGAAAAAGGCGTGAGTGTATGTATGTATGTATGTAGTTTCTACTTTGTGTGTTGGATTTGGGAAACTGCTACAAGCACTAACAACCATTTCCAGTAAGTCGACAAAGAATTATTGTTATGTTGTTATTTCATGAGAGGAATTGATTCTTCGTTGTTTCTTGCTTGTTTAACTTAATTGCCTAACTTGAATTTTTTTCAGAAAAAAGTACAAATAATATACAGTTTTGGATTTTAACATCACCTTAATTCTAGGCGCCGTACTGTGTATAACAGCAATTAAAATAACAAATAATTAGCTTCTCCAAGGATCTTCCAAACATTTTTCGATTTAATATGCGTCATTAACATTATAATTTCAAATACAGTTACCTTAAGCCGAAGACATAAACATTTATATCTATACCAAATAATTTCGACCGGAATATGTTCCAATATCTATTTTATTCGAAAGGTCTGCCGGTGTCAAACTAATTTCGTATTTCATGACTTTTTATTAATATTGTGAATAATATTCTTGACGGATGAAATATAACTTTCTAACGTTAAGGGGATTAACGTTTTGTGGAATTACAAATGGGACTCAACAAATACTTTTGAATTAATGAGTTCTCGTTTATTAATGCAATTATTTGAGTAACTGTTAATAAGGAGGATGTTTTCTATGCTGTCTTGTGTTTGGATGTTTGTTACGTGATTCTTCAGCCATGACCTCCGTAGTTGAGTGGTCGGTCGCTTCCCGGTTTGAATCCCGGTGGGGACAGATGTTTGCGTCATGAATCCGACCATTTGCAGCTAAGTCATGGTTGTTATTATATATTTCAACCGAAAATATTTATATATCTAAAATATATGTATGTCTATCCGTTACCCTAGTTCCCATAACACAGGCCGTACAGAGCTTGCTCTAGGCTCCCTTGCATATTCTTTTGTGAGTAATTCCTATCACTGACCTACGACCCTTTTCCACTTCTGCAGCACACGCAGTTTTTGGTTTGTAGCGGGTTATTGTTTAAGAAAATTTATTTTTATTTCTATGTGTTTCTATGTGTGATGAAGATAATTTGTAAATTAAGATTTCGTCTATCTATCTATCTAATTAGTGTAAGTATCAGAAATATTTATTTATTCAATTATGAATGCATTTTCTTATGAAATCATATGTTGGAAATGAGCTCAAAAATAAATATTACACTACGTTGCATTAAATTTTCATTGTCTTTTAAGACTTTTTTTTGCTTTGATGTAATTGAAATAGATATTTTTTTATTTTTGTTTATATAGGTATAGATTTTTTAAATGTTTGGTAGATACAGCGTTCGGACTATTTCTCATTATTAGATTAGTACTGCGTACAGTTAGAGTGCTTGGCAATTCTCATGCACTCGTTCTTCGTTCAGGCACTAAGCTCAATCCCTAAGTCCATACTCCCAAGTCTGGATTATTTTCCGATTCCTTCACGCTAACGCAATTCCTAATAGATAACTTGTCTCCAAATTTTAATTTAAGAATCTTGTACGACGGCCATTGTTTAGGTTCGTTACATACACACTCGGATATATATATATATATATATATATATATATATATATATATTATATATTATATATATATATATATATATATATGTAAAAAGAGGCAAACGAGCAAGACGACCTGATGGTAAGTGATTCACCGCCGCCCACGTCACCAGCGACGCCAGTGCGTTGCCTACCCTTCAGGTAAGAATATACTCTTTTCTTGAATAACTCAATGTCGCAGTTGTTGGGGAAGACAGCTGATGGCAACGAGTTCCAGATATTTACTGTGCGTGGCAGAAAACTGTTTTTAAAACGCATTGTAGTGGAACACCAACCATCCAGATGGTCCGGCGAGACGATCGGTTGCGAAAATCAGCGGCTTCTATTAAATTGAACAACTCCTCGGAACACTCCCCATTGTAGACTCTGTAAAGTATGCATAGGGAAGATAGATCCCTACGCAGTGCCAAAGGATCTAGCCGATCGGCAAGTTCAGGATCGTCGACAATCCGAGATGCCCTACGCTGGATTCGGTCAAATGGAGATAGCTGATAACCCGGAGCCCCGGCCCAAAGGCGGCAACAATACTCCATGTGAGGCCGCACCTGTGCCTTATACAGTTTAAGGCAGTGAGCCGGCTTGAAGTACTGTTTGGCCCTGTTGAGTACTCCGAGTTTTTTGGAGGCCATTTTAGCCTTGCTCTCCAAATGACCGCCAAACTGCACAACACTCGAAATATCGACGCCCAGAATGCCACTGTTTGGCTTGGCACAAAGGTGAGTGTTTCCGAAGAGTGGCGATGCGACAAAGGGGGCTTTTTTATCCATATATATATCCGAGTGTGTATGTATGTATTTATATTTACATATATATTTCATTAGTGTAATATATTTACGTAAATCTAGTTGTTGCTGTGTACTATTGTCACACATTTACACTACCTTTTGAATAAATTTTCTGCACTCTTTATTGGTTTACTGAAAGAACTGAGACTGAAAGAATATCCTTCGCTTTAAGCCACCATTTGTATACTTTTGGTAAATGCAATAAAGTTTAAAAAATAAATTTTCCTTAATTCAGTGTGACTTAAACTGCAACCACGCAGTTTCGATTGTCAGCGGTTCTAATAAAATTGTTAAAACTCCATGACGGCCAAAACTGCGATCATTATGCAGTCCTTTGACATAGAGAATTTTCTGTATTTTTTCGTTAACGGTGAAATTAACCAGACCCACAGTAATGCGCTTATGGTACAGAATCAGTTTAAACGCAGTCGTATTTGATTAAAGAGTGTTATAGAGATGATCGACGACCACCGGCCTGGGGTTGGTGTGGACGATACTGATCGATCACTGTTGTGACAGTCAGCGGGGTTGCTTTGTACAGCGGCGCGGGATACCGCGGTATTTAGACGAGGGAGCTGCGAAACGTGTGTGAATATGGCGGTACATCAGATAGTTGGTTTTGTTTATATATATATATATAATATATATATATATATATATTATATATATATATATATATATATATATTTATCATACAACTTACATGTGTTTACAATTTATAAGGGAAAACAAATATTTACACTTTAGAATGTAATGTCTTTAAATCAACACCAAGCACCAACTTATGAAAAGGCAATTCAGCTACACGTTGTGGAATCTTGTTATAAAATTTTATACATTTGCCCATAAACGAAACTCTAGCTTTTTGTAACCTGTACGTAGGATTAGTCTGTTGCAGCTAATGCTGAAATCCTAATTGGCCATTCGTTAACTTATCGTATCTGATTTATATATGTAGTATTTGTCATCAATAAATATTCTCTATTTTATCATACAAAATAATATTAAATAGTACTACCAATCCCATTGTCCTTGATAACATATTAAATTGAATCACATCGATGCGAAAACAAAGATTGCTTGTTTTTCACTTAACTATTGTTGATATAAATGAGATCTGAAGTGAAGAATCACACGACAATTATTAATCGCTCTTTAATCTATCGCTCTATAAACTTATTTTCACATATTAGCTGCCATTTATTTTGATTGGCATTTCCACGGAATTATAACGAGAAAATACGTAATGCTTACATCCTGTCCAGAAACACCGACATTCCTACTTCCAAGGCACATTGAGCATTGAGTTAAGGGTAGCGTTGCAGGAGGGTCAGAGGTATTGTTCCGCAAACCTTGGCAGATTAGACGATTGATGACTGACAGATTACTGGCGTTAAGAATTATAACCCAACTGATTGACCTCGACGGAGACACTCCAAAAGATTTTCTTATTCAACTTACGAAACAACTTTTAAACTTGATATGGTCATAGTAAGTGGCATTATACTGTTGTTAATATATTATTTTGAAGACCATCCATTATTATTATATAAAAACTTATCCTTGAATTATCATCACAGCTCATTTATACATCCTCCCTTAGAGGATTGAGCCTACCCTTACTATGTTTAGACCTCAGGCATCCACGCTGAACTAAGGCGGATTGCTTAACTTGTACCTATGAATTTCTTTGCAGCAATATGTCTCAGCAGATTGCCCGTGATATTTTCCTTTACTGTAGGAACGTCAGTTTATGTAACATGACCGTCCGAACCTTCCAGTTTAGCAGTTCGCAGCAACCTTCGCAACCTTCCAGTTCGCAGCAGCTGATCACGCCTGCGCACAGGTCTGCCTCTTTTAGAGGAGCCTTTAGTTACGCCTCGTCTAAGATATGGAACAATATACCACCACCCATGCGACAGCTTAGTTCTGTAAATACTTTTAGAAAACGTTTAAAACTTTATCTACTAAGCGCGCAGAGCGAAATGGAAAATTATAACGTAAATATATCATTCATATAGTAACTCTTAAATATTTATAATAAGTTATTAATAATTATTCATAAACAGTATTTTAAAATATGTATGTATGTTTCGTATTATATTATTTAATATTTATGTAGTTATTAACTTAACGTAACTTAAAACGTATCTATTATTATTTGTATTTATATATTTTATTTTATTATTATAATATTATATCTATATTTTTTGGTAAAATTGAATTACTGACATTCAGCTGTCGGAGAAGAAAAAAGATTAAGGTGTCAATAGAAAATCAGCGTCAGGACTAATAAACCTGACAAATATGCTGAATTGGCTACCTGTTTTGGCACAGCAGCCGTGAGACAATTCCGCTGGCAAATTTGTAATATTTCTTTTTATTATGTTTTGTCAGAATAAACGTATTTTCTTTCTTTCTTTCTTGTTTACAGTAACTGTAGTTTTTGAAAATACAGTAACAAAAATTGGTCCAAGTACTTATTTTAATCAAATTAAGTGAATCATAATCACTATGGGCTGATGGGCTTCGTAGCGGGGCCAATAACCCAGTTAGCGGCCCGGTTCGAGCCCTGTCCGTGTCTCCCGAACCACGACCGCAGCTTGTTACCAGCCTAATTACTATACTTGGTTGGTTTAGCTTCTAGTCGTCACGCAAACAAACATGAGATCACAAAACTCACTACGGTAAGTTCCAAAATGAATCTGAATTTATCGAATTCTTAGTTCTAACTATATCTAACGCATTCGCAAGATCAAAAAAATGTTATTGCTGTCTTCTAGAGGTTGACAAATACACCAAACTTTTGTCAAACACTATTTACCTCATTTTCAGCTCAATACCCTTGCGTTACTGGCTGGGTAGTCCCAGTAGCCAATAACGCAAGGGCATGCAAAAAAAAATTATTGCCCCACTCTGGGATTTTTAACCTGTGTCGTGGGTGCAATCACAAACATAAAAATCTCACATACACAAACACCCAGACCTGAACAAATTTTTGTAGATCATACAATATCTGCCCCGTGCGGGAATTGAACCCGCGACCCGTTGCGTAGAAAACGATTACTCGACCACAGCGCCAAACGTGTCTTCATTGAGCCCTTCCAGAACTAACGATGTTACATAACTCTAATATAAAATAAAATCAAATATAAAGAAAAGATATTTTCTTGTACAAACGTAAAACAATAAATTAAGATAAATATGTCAATAATCACTATATTTTTTTTTTATTTTTATCAAATCTATAATCGTCTCGTCATGATCACAGCTTCCTCACCAAGGGGTTAAGGCTTATAATAATTATGTTAAAATTAAGATTTAGTCAACCACGCTTCTTCTTCCAAGAAGCTTACCCGTTCCCTTATCAAACTAAAGGGAGACAAGATCCGAAAAGTCATAGCTACCATAATTGGACACTGCCTTTTAAACAAACACCTGTACACAATTGGTATAACAGACAGCCCCTTGTGCAGAGGATGCATGAAGGCTGAGGAAACGCCACAGCACGTTCTTATGGAATGTGCAAGTGTGGCCGACCAACGGGAGAAACTTCTCCATTCCCCGGCGTTCCTGCCAGAAGCATGCAGCAGCCCACGGAGGCTGCTGGCGTTCTGGCAGGACCTGGGATGGATGGAGTAGGAAGGAGGCAGACGCAAGAGAAGGACGCACAATGGCCCAATTATGAGGCTAAGTGCGGTGGAGCCCAGCCAAACTAAACTAGTCAAGCACGGGGCCAAGTATAATTGGTTGACTTTACATACAGCCTTATATTTTGGGCAAAGGTATGCAAGATACCTCACGATGACTTCCTTCACCTTGAAGAGTCAGACAATTTTTTTACGCAACTCTTTTATTGCGTGCGCTTCAAAATTGTGGGATTCTCTCTTTGACTCTATCTGTTCTCGATACTTCCCTGACAACATTTAAAAGTAAAGAAAGAGTCATTCTTAATTAATTTGTCATAATACTGATTACTGTTAATTGACAAACTCTTAATTTATCCTTATATTAATGCTTCATATTTTATGTCACTATTAAATCGTGATTTTGTACATATATGTTGACGAATAATATTTCCAATTTCGTCAATATAAATTCAACTGTGTTAGGATTGGCTGAAAGAAATCTCTTTATGTTACATTATTTGGGTACAATAAAAAAAATATAAATGGTATGAAATGTCAGAAATTAAAATGCATTGTTTTAAGGCAGGGCCGACTGGATCTTCCTATAATTAAACCAGTGCCAAAACTACAACGCACCGTGCTCCTTAAGAGTTTCTTAATATTAAATTTACGATTCTATTCTGATTTTGTAACTCTATTGTTATTATATTTTGATTGAAATTGACAGATAGTGCAGGTATATCGCTGTTTTATTAAGATTATTGTTCCACTGTATCGTAATAAAGCATCTATGTACACTACTTGTCAGTTCAGAACGGGTCTAAATTAATTTTAATGGCACAGACATTAGGCTAGTTCGTAAAAATCCCAAATAGCTCTACGTGTTTTACGTTCTGTTTTATTTTATCGAACTGTGAATCTTCGTATCGCGTCAAGTGTTCTTGAGGTCAAACTGACCATTAAACATTATGAACGGTTACCCGGAACTTTATTGGTTTTGATACGTCCAGATAGCGTTCATGTTGATATGCATTCACTAATGAAATGTGATACTGGCTAGAAAACGTTGTGATTTGATCATAGACAGGTTTGGATCTGCACTGTCTAAATCTGACCATATCTTTATGGAAATTTTATTAACTTTTATATATATATTTAAGATTAACCTTAATTGATCAGAGGGTAAGCTGGTGGTCCAAAAGTTGAAGACCATCTCTGCAGACGTCATCATCGTCAATATTTCAGCCATTAGACGCTCATTGTTGCACATAAACCTTCCAAGGATCACCCTTCTGATGAGATCTTCAATAAATTAACAGTATACCTTCTATTGACGCCATCCTCCTTTCAAGCCGTAGGACCCTTATGGCCAAGGCCAAGGCTGAGTTTAGTTGGTAGGTCACGCTGGTCAGACCGCTCTGGCCGGCATGCAATTTGACATAATCATTATGATACTTGCCATTACGGTGGTATCCTGAGCACGTTTCGTCCTCCTTGTGAGGATTCTCAGCCTCTTAAAAATGTATTTACGATAAACAGACTCTCCACCGCGTGGTAAGTAGTTACAATCGCCGATACTATTTGTGGTCCTGGTGAGATTCGCAGCAAATCTTCAAGCACCATAAAAACCATAGTGTACGTTGCTAATTTATACTTAACTAGCTTCCGCCCGCGGCTTCGCCCGCGTGTAATTTGTTTTTGTCAATCCTGGTCCTTTATATCTAAGGTATCAAGATTCATGTTCCTATCTACAATTCAACCCCTATTTCACCCCCACACTGTTAAAAATTTAAAAAAGTGAATAGGCAAGTTGACAGTTAGCATTAGCATCCTTTTTGGTCAAACTAATCTTGTTTCTCCATATCAAGTTTGGACCCCCATTTCACCCCCTTAAAGGATGAATTTTGAAAAATCCTTCCTTAGTACACCCGTAGATCTTATGAGAAACCTACGCGCCAAATTCGAAATCTCTAGAACCAGCAGCTAGGGTTGTGCGTTGATAAGTCAGTCAGTCAATCAGTCAGTTTCTTCTTTGATATATCAAGAAATGTTCATGTCCACAATATTCAATCTTAAAATCGATGCCATTTTCGTAATGAACGTCCCAAAAAACCATAAAAACGATACCCATATTGATAGTTAGACATTTCAACCCCATTTCACCCCGACAGGGGAGATGTTATTTCACGTCCGCCACGTTGGATTTTAAAATCATTGTTGTTTTCGTAATCAGCGACCCGATAAACCATAGAAACAATACCCATTGTCGATTTTCAGACTTTGACACCCCATTTCCCCCTTTTAGGGGTTGAATTTTCAAAAATCCTGAAAGACGTGTTTACTCATTTATTGTTAGGAGTACTCCTGCGAAGTTTCGAATAAAATATTCAAACAAATCTTGTTTCTCCATACAAACTTTGGACCCCCATTTCACCCCCTTAAGGGATGAATTTTGAAAAATCCTTCCTTAGTGCACCCCTACACCTTATAAGGAACCTACGTGCCAAATTTGTAATCTCTAGGACCAGCGGTTTGGGCTGTGCGTTGATATGTCAGTCAGTCAGTTTCTTCTTTTATATATTTAAGATATGCCAAGTCACAGTACTTTTTTTTTTCCCTGAGGAAAATGCATTAAATTGCATACCCCGGCTGTGGCGAGCCGGCGGTTATGTGGGGCTCTCCTTCCCAGAAGGGGGAGGCCTACCCACTAAAAACCTCAGGGATGGCCTTCCTCAGACATGTAGGGAGCCCCGGGAACATCAATCACAGTACCTAATAATTTTTGCAAGACATTGCCGTTCACACCAGAACACAGCAATGGTAAATAGGTAAGGTTTATCTGGTTAGAGTCTGCTTCTGATAAAAACGAAAATGTTTTGTTCTTCTCACTGTATTTTATACATACATACATACATACATACACTCACGCCTTTTTCCCACGGGGGTAGGCAGAGATTACGTCCTTCCACTTGCTACGGTCCTTACATATCTCTACTTGTGTTACTTTATTATTGTTATATATTGATAATCACCCATCAGAAGCAACGTTGCACGCATTAGTCGATATTACTACATCATCAAACTTATCACAAGTCGATCACCTCGGTGATAGCGCACATCACACGTGTAACCCACATTCGTACAAGCTTCGCTACCAACTGGTTTTTGACAGATTTTCTCAAGGAAGCACATTCAGGAGATAGTAGGACTTGGTAGTAGCCATTTATAATTTTAAATTTGAAAAATATTCTAATCACCCAATTAGCTTGTTGT
This sequence comes from Scirpophaga incertulas, assembly GCA_036419045.1. Taxonomy (NCBI): domain Eukaryota; kingdom Metazoa; phylum Arthropoda; class Insecta; order Lepidoptera; family Crambidae; genus Scirpophaga; species Scirpophaga incertulas. The sequence continues at coordinate 586,258 of CM071639.1, read as the reverse complement.
GTTATATGTTAATGATATATTTTGCTGTCATCGTAAAGATACAGTTGTATGTGTGTCGTTGGTGAAGAGTACGCGATAAGTGAAATCGCTTTTAGAAACAGTCGATTTCTTAAGATGAGTTATGTAAAATTATCAAGAAACAATGAACTACGAATTCATTTTATCGACGAAATAAAAGTGATGGGATTTATTAAGAAACATTACTGCATTTCTTAACAACAGCAGTCTTACAAGCAAAGTGCTCTGCGCGTCTGGTTAAGTTCGCAAAATCGCAAAACCGCAAAATTTTAGTAATTATAAATTTAAATGAGTGATGTTTCTTGTGATATATATTAAATGATACCCAATAGCTGTGTTAATAAAGATCAGTTTTAAGATGTGTTATGTACACTGATTAGTTCTGCTTCCGTTGACATTAGTTGAACTGAGGTAATATGACCGCTTCGGCAAATTAAGCATATAAAAGCTTTAATCACAGTAAGGTACAAATTTTGACATTTATAAATCTCTGTTCAAAAGTTATTAGTCAAATTGTATCCAAAATATACATATGTAAGGAGTAATTAAAGACATTTGTGAAACAATCTTGGAAATAAAGATATCAGACACACTTTGTCATTTAAACTTAGAGAGACTTTCTTTTCAGTTTGACCTGTGTTTTAATTTCGATACAGGTTCCTGAGGCGATTGATTGATTGTTTACATACGAAGCTTTTATTTTTTTAAAGATATATAGAAAGTAATATGCCAGTTTTTTTGTAGTAGTGTTATTTACGTTATCATAGCTCATATTACCCTATCGAGGAACACGAACTTTACCTATGTTAGAACGAATTTTTTAGCAGTGTACAGGCTACCTCACGATCTTTCCCGTACGAGCGTCAAATGAAATACAAAAAAAAATTATCGTAATTGATAACAGAAAATCGGCGAGTCTCTGGTCTATTTTGGATCCATTAGTTGTTTAGGACAAGACAACTAAATCCCCTTTATCGATAGAAACGACAATCACATAAGCCATCCCTTGTACCCCCCATTAACTAATAAATGTAGTAAACATACTAATGCATACACACGCCCAGGAAATGAGTTCTGAGATCCCATGGCTACATAAGTAGAGTCAAGAAGTATCTAAGAAACGCTTGACCTTCGATACACGAGAACTGACAATAGACGATACGATACCCAAGACGTAGTTCAGAATAATTGTGCTGAGAAGCAGAGAACCAAAAAATCCGGTCAGCTGTAGTAGCTATACCCAGATATGAGGAGTCTTTCATTTACTATTTTGGGGAGCAATAAGAAGGTGACGATATAAAATAGTTCTGTCATACTTAACAGCTGACGAAGAGGTCAGTGACTATTAAAATGGCGTTCAAGGACCTAAATGATATATAATCTAGGCGATATATTAATTCATTATCCATTCCTTTTAGCATAATACATACTAATTATATTGTATTTTTTATCATAATTAAATATATATGCTTATATATAACGTAAGTTTATTTAAATAAGTATTTTGTGTTGTTTTTGTTAATTTAAATAGTTATGCAACATTAATACATGTCATTAATGAGGATTATGGAATACAGTAGAAACAAATGTTCGTTAAATATTTGATAACGAGTCAAATGGAGATAAGTCATGAGTTCGAGGAGTAATGAATAATAATAATTAAAAAAATAAAAATCGACGACACCGTAGATAAAAAATAATACCAATCCCAGCCGGTAAAGTGGTAGAGCCTAGTTCATTGATCGGCAAGGTGCGCCGGGAGCAGGTGAGACCTTGGCTCCTGTCAGATGTTATTCGAAATCCTATTTAGCAATTATATAACTTTCTAGATAGGATAAATAAATAGAGAAACAAACGCTTATCGAGAATACTTAAATGAAGTAGTATTTCTTTGTATTTTAAATATTTCTTACCAGAAGGAAGATTATTTATGAGTAATTTGTTAGTACATCGTTCGAAAGTTCATTGGACATAATTTATAACTTCAAGGATCCCATAGGCTTTCCCCAAAGATGTCTACACCTACTGACTTTACGTTGGTAGCATCCTGCTCTTTCTTGCGGTCTTTACCAAATTGACGATCTACGTTATGGGAGGCCAACCGCTGTGTGTCCCGGGATTTGGAAACCTCAGAAACCTTTCCGTCCCAACAACTGTCAGTTCTGAGCAATCAATTTTCAGTTAAGTTAGTCAATTCTTGAGGTTGTATTGGTGACCCTAGTTCATCTGCGGATTGCATAATTTCTGGCACGATCCAGCGGAGAAACTCCTAGTATAGCCCTCTCCATTGCTATTTGATTTTGATTAACTATGTTTTTGACTCTCTGTAAGGTCCATTGCAAGTGGCCAGGTTTCGGTGTCATGTGTCATCTAGCACAAATCATGGAGTTATTTTGTGCCCATTACAAATATAGAATGAGTCGATATATCCAAATATATTCACCTCCATTCCAACTATAGGAATGGAGACGAAAACATCTTCGAATGCCTTCTGGAGCAACGAGGAATATGTTTTATCACTATCTCACAACCTGATAATGTGCATACTGTAATCCTGGTTAGAGGTGGGATAATATTTACGAGATGTTCATAAATATTCTAAGCGATATTACACAATAGTCAAAGTAATATTGATATAACAAAGGATATGCATATATTTATGCATGTGTATGTGTTATGTATATACGTCTATTTATGTATGTATCGCTATTTAATGTATTTAGTTATATTGTAATTCATTTATTTTATTGTAGCTAGTAATCCGTTTTGTGTTTGCACCGTTTACATACATACATACATACACTCACGCCTTTTCCCCACGAGGATAGGCAGAGATTACGTCTTTCCACTTGCTACGGTCTTTACATATCTCTTTCGCTTCATCTACTTTCATAACATTCCTCATACACGCTCGACGATTGCGGGGACCTCTGACCTGGCCTTTTTTGAGGACACTTTCGATTTGTTCGAAATATGTTCGCCTAGGTCTTCCTCGTCCCGTATCTCCACTCACTCCAGCTTCATAAATGATTTAAGTCAGTCTACTTTCATCCACCCGTTCCACATGCCCAAACCACCCAAGCATCCCTTTCTCTATTCTTGTCACGATATCCTCTTTCAAACCACATTTTTTTCTAATCACTTCATTATACAATCTGTCACTCAGTTTTACTCCTGCCATACTCCGCAAAGCTCTCATTTCTACTGCATTTATTCTGCTTTCATGTCGTTTCTCCCATACCCAACTTTCACTTCCGTACATTAATGTTGGGACCAGCACGCCCTCATGCACTGCTAGTCGCGCTTTTTCTGATATTTTCTGACTACTCAGAAACGTATGCATGGCCCCATTCACCATGTTACCAGCTTTCACTCGCTTCTCTATATCATTATCACACCTTCCATCCCTTGTAAAGATACATCCCAAATATTGCACATTGCACCGTTTACGTTCACATTTTGCAGGTTGACTAGCAGAGGCACTAGTAGAGGTAGACAGGTAGAGAATAAGTTTGGCAATAAGTCTGTATTTTATAAATATACGAAATAAAAAGATTTAATAAATAACAATACTACATTGATCACCCGATGATGTACAACATAATGTTATTGATAGTATGCGATACACAGTTTTTTAATATTATTTATGTATTTTACCTACATCCTTTTGTGAGTAATTCCAATACTGAAGTCCGACCCTTTTACACTTCTGCAACACACACAATATATTTTGCGCTGGGTTATTGTTTAAATTTATATAATTTTGAGTCTTTTTGTATTGCTGTTTGTGTGTGATGAAGCTCAATGTGAATAACGATTTTAGCTATCTATATAACAGGCTACAGTCGTCTAAAGAACTGATTGCTTGAAAATTATTTAATGAGACGCTTTTGTTCACTGCCTTCTTAAAGTTTTACAATAACGCAACATTATTGATCATATAACATAGATTAGACTATAATTTTATTAAAGTACAGTTGTTAGTTGTCGCCATGAAGTTGCTTTCACGACGACATAAGCGAGAGTCCTTGGCGCGTGCGCGCGCGCTGTGTCAAGGCGTTTCCTCGTGCGCGCGGGACGCGTACCGCGTACACACCGCCGCGACGCACTCACGACTTAGCGTACTCTAACGCATTCCTATTGAATCACGGCATAGCAGTTTTGGCGTTCAAAGATATAAATCTGATTCGAAAGCATTATAGTCGTATGCCGTATAAATCAGACCGCTCAAGGCTTAGTATTGTATATTTATGTTACGAAAATATATATAAACGCTTTCATGTTTAAGATGTTATGTATATATATTAGAAATTAAAGTATGAAATAGCTGTTTAATAGGGAGATTTTGAAGAATTTGACTTTCCCTTATTTATTTAATAACCAAGAGAGCAAACTTTACGAAATTTTTACACAAAGTCATTAGACAATAAACGAAGTAATAACATAGTTTTGTAGACAAGGAAATTAGTCTTCATAAAGTTGTAGTCAGCAATGTAGAAAATTCTGACGTAAAACAACTGCAGGTACTTTTTGAGATTCTTTTAGTTTATAATGTTACTAATTCGGAGATTTAAGTGTAACCAAAACTTGCAGTTTAGGGTTAAAAGTAATACAAAATATTTATTTTCTATAGCATTTAATTTAAATAGTTATAAAGTTTTAAATACAAGCGAAATTTCAAGGTTAAGCACCTATTATTAACTCTACCCCGTGCGATTTAAATCTTTAAAAAAAAGAGCATATTCCCATTTAAAAGGCCGGCAATGCATCTGTGACTCCTCCGGTGTTGGTCTATGGGCAGCGGTTATCGCACATAAGGAATAAGATATTAAAATAAGACCATAAACTGTATAATAATTACTTATTCTAATGTGAGAGTGAAAAAGAATAACCTACTCTACAGATTATTGTGACCCATTGTCGTCACCCACTGGACCCACTGGACACTTATCATGAAATAAGTTCCATAAATACGTGACTCCAACCAGTAACAGAAAAAGCTATGTAAAAATGTTACGTGTAAAACTGCATATCGCAGGTTTATCCGTCCGACCCAATCACCCGTGCTAACGAATCCCTCCCGCCGGCTAACAACCGCGTCGTCCCTCACACCACACATTCTCGCATTTCATCCACGCACTGCGCTCGTCGCAGGCCACACATACCTTGTCAAACATATATCCGGGACGTACCGGGTAGATTCTTACCCTCCACTACACGGCGATCTTGAGCGTCCGATTTACAAGACGGCGCGCTGAACCTGCGTCGAATCTTTTTGACCCGACCCTAACGATCGCAAAGACAAAGCGGTGACCTTCCGTTCGTGTGTCTTCCACAAACACTTACTGGAAAATTGAAGATAGCCATCTGCTGCTTTAGCATAGGTCCCTCAAAAAAAAATATCGCAGCATACGGCAGCTCTTGTGTGGACAGCGCCTCACCCTGGACAAAGAACCTGCAGGCAATAACAGCGCTTCCTTGTACCCGATAAGGTTTTTTATTGCTACTCGCTTTTTGTCTGAGTTTTCACACGCGCTGATGTCTGACGTTTTACATGGTAGAAATTATAAGCAAATAATATAAACAGTTATAATATTTTTTTTTAATAAATAACTAGTTGATTCTTGTGACTTCGCCTGCGCAGGATTAATATTTCGAATAGTTTATATTACCATGGCGTTTATCTTTATAAATTGTTGCCTATGTATGATTCTGATGTACAAGCTAATATTATAAACGCAAAAGTTTGTATATATGGATGTTTGTTACTCTATATAAAGCTCAAAATGCATAGGCATAGGGTACAATTTATAAAGACATACACCACAGTAATATAAGTTACTTGAAATTCTAATCCTGCGCAGACGAATTCGCGGACACCAACTAATGTGTTATTTATGTATTTTTTAGATATAGATTTTTATTTAATAATTAATCAATAACGTCAAAACCTTTGATAATGCTCGGGTGCTAGACTTTGTTGAACTTAATTTCTACTAGTGTTTAATGTTGTTAAAGCTTATAAGAGGAAAAGCGACGCCTGAAGTTGTGAATATTGAAGAATAAGTTATTAATACCTCAATACCAAATACTCAAAATATTCACAAGGAATCAAACTGCTGAAATTTATAGCTCAACAATAACACCCAAGAAGCTAACTTAATATGTTATAAATCAAAATGGCTTAGCAACACAATAACTATCAAAGCATATTACTTAAAAATGAAACTAAATGTTGGCTGGTTTGATTGTTGTTTTCACTTAATCCGTACATAGGAAGGTCAAAATGCCAGTGGCGTAATAACACACTGCACCAAGGACGCTGTACACGGAAAAAAGAGCCATAAAATAGATAAACCAGTTAAGTAATGGGCAAAAGTTGCCGTGCTGTATTTTTGTTACAACTAGGTCAGTTAACCACATGATGTTAAGTTGCATGATTTGCACCTTTCATTTCATAACTTATGTACTTCTACTCCAGGGTGATTGTATCTTATTGGCGATATCCTCAAAAAGTAGTAGAAGGCATTCGATTTTCTTGGATATTAAACAAGTTGTGCTGGTGATCAATTTGTGCTTGAATAATCATCATCATTAAATGGAACGTCGGTGGCGCTGTGGTCTGTGGTGGTGAATGGTTCACGGGGCCCGAGGTCGATCCTATCATGTAAAAATTTATTTTTCGTTTTTCTAAATACATTTATCTGATACTCCTATTGTGAAGGAACACGTCATGAGACAACTTGCCTACACCTGCGAAAAATTTCAACCATGTATGAAGTCAACCAATACACACTGGGCCAACGTGGTCGAATAAAACCTGATCGTCCATCACAGTTAGGTTAGCCTCGTGCACCTCGTTCCCGTAGCCCCGTCACTTTTTGGTGCAGATGCGAGGTCCGTAGAGTTTTAGTCGGTAGGTCGCATTTACCATCTGGCTGGAGAGGCCGACATAACCTTGTGCTGTTCCCGAGCACAAGGTATGCGTAACTGCATTTCCCTACTTAAAAAAAAGGCTCGTGCCCATCGGTGGGGACATCTATAAACTATTTTGATGATAATATCAAAATGTTTACAATTATATACAGGCCTCATAGATTTCCATTATAACCAGCTCTAGGATGCTCCTAGCTAATTCCTAGCTAATACTAGCCTTTTCCAGTTGACTGAGCTTGGTTAAGATGAACCAACACTTCTAGCATGTGCCGTAGGAAAATCTTTCTGATCAAACATCCGATAACCCTCCTTGCAATGTGTTCAAAAGTTCTTTGGGGGACAGACTTATTCAAGGCCCTTTCTTGTTTACCATCTAGCAGTCCTCTTTGCTATCTGACCTGATATTTTCTTTGCTTCGGTGGTCTGAGATCATCTCCTTTATAATCAGCGCTTGTTGATACATCCAGACAAATTCTGAACGTTATCTTCTCTTTGGTAATCATAAGAGTTTTTAAAGAACCATTACACGATGTCAATTTAAATATATACATACAACGTCCTCTATAATACCTGAAGGCTATTCAACTACTACAGCAACTAAAGTGTCTCGAACTTATTTCCAATATTGATTATTTAACAATAGCAAAGCGATATTGCTGCTTATTTCATCTTTTGATTGTATCTCTCTAACATCAAAATGAAAAGAGAATTAGAAACAGAAGTCTCATAGATCTTTGTTGAGTTTAAGAAATTTTTTAGTTGTGTTCCTGAGAATATATGAGGTATCCTAAACTACTAGTTCGCTCATACTAGGGAACTAGTGAACTAGTGAAACAGGTTGAGATACAAGATCCACAAGTACGAGTGCTGCTACCATTGGTGTTGCAACAGTCCATATTGGCAGAGGACACGCAGACCGCGGCATGTCTTAAGCGACCCCCCTAATCAATTAACGCAGGACCTTCTAGACCTGCGAGCGGCGGCGTCTGAGCCGTCGCCTCCCTTGTCTCCCCTTATTCGGCAGCCTTCTGCTACGCCACGAGTAGGTTCCCAGTCAATACAGGCCGGTCCCACTTTGGAGAACCGCGCCTCTTCTAGTGCTTATGCCCTCACCATGGGGCAGCGCTAACCGTACCTCTCCTGAGGTGCGGCCCCCCCTCCATATAAGCCAGTAGGGTCATTAGGACCAAAGGCTCAGGCTGAGTTTAGTCGGTAGGTCTGTTGGGTCGAGCCGCCTCGATTCACCAGGAGTCCGACATAATCAACGCATCCCTGCTTGCCTGTTGCGTTGGTATCCATGATGGATTCTCAGCCTCCTCTCCTGAGGGAAAAAAAAAAAAAAAACATTGGTGTTGCTAGAGTCCAGGTTGCAATCGACACACATGCTGATTGTCCTCTGTGGTATAACAAAAATGAACAGCGTCGCGCCTGTTCACATCTGTCCTGAGGTCATTACTCGGCCACGTGGGAATATGAAGTCTAAACAATAGACAGATATTGTGCCGGATAAGGCCAACCTCCTGCAACACGATAACACGTTTGGATTATTTTCGTTGCTTCGTTTTATTACCTCGATGTGCTGTCACTCGTGACTGACTGATACGACCTGCTACGGGTGTACTGACTGTGGAAACTGACAATTAATTGTTGATGATAGCGGGTAATTCTTTTGATCGCAGAAATGGAACAGAAAATATATTATTTTTATTTTATGTCTACTTTAAATTAAAATCGTTATTTTTTTGTCCAACCAGATTCCAAGATTAATAAGCTTTTTTGATGTTTTATCACTAGAGATCGGATAATCGGATGCATATTTACCTAAAGTTAGTTTAAGACAAAGTATGGAAACGGCTTTTTATTGTTTTGTTAAATAAAAATCCCGGGATTGCGGAATCGGATAGCCGGATGTTTATTTATTTACCTAATTTAGTTTTTGACAAAGTATGGAACTGTCTTTTTATTTTATTTCCATAAATAAAAATCCCGGAATTCCGGTACTGTAGAACATTTTGGTAATGCAAAACTAGTCGGTAATATGAGCTTATTATATCCTATTTAAAATGGGGCGTAAATATTACCTCGGTTACTACAGTTTTAATCACTATGGGTTGGTCATTGAAATCTGAACACTCTTCATGGAATAAATCGTACATTCATAAATCGCACGGGGAACTGAAACTAAACTTCATGTAAATACGTATGCATAGTTGTATAAATGAACCCGGAGTCTCGGTCTTTTGAAAATAAATACCACGTGCTAATTTAGTAATTTTCAAACAATATCACTACGTTAAATTTGCAGTCTCGTATTTTCCCGGGATTTTTATTTAACGAAATGTATTTTAAAAAGCCGCTTCCATAATTTGTGAGCCAAAAATTAACTTTAGGTAAATATGCATCCGATTATCCGATCTCTATTTATCACAGTCAAAATTGTTATATATAGGTTTATATAACCTTCTAATATATTTGTTTTGAGACAGAAATCAAAAAATCTATCTACTATATTGCTTATCGAATAATATTGCAAAAATCATTTGTAAATTTGTAATATGGTACATATGCAACAGTCACTACTTACGTTCGGCTAGGAAACTTCCTGCATTATTGATCATTGGTTTATCAACGATTGTTACAATAAATCTGAATGTATTATACTAAATTAGAAAAAAAAAACTATTTACAATACAATTATGTATAATTGAAACACAGAAAAATGTCATATTTTTATTGCTAAATACTATAGTTTAAGGTACAAACAGACCCAATTTCTAATGGGGAATGAGGAGATATCTAAATAAGATCTGAACTGATTGCAAATGTTACAAATCAACTAGAAAGGTTATTTTAGTAAAATTTGCGATGGCGATGAGAGATCTAAAAGGAATTCAAGAGTTAACAATAATGGCAAACTAATTATTTGCCAACAAACGAGGTGATAAGAGGATCACAATTTTTCTGAGTTGCAGCAGGAATAACTAGTTAAGATGCTTCCTCGTTCAGATGTTGTCTTGGGGACAGTTCCCACGGGCGAGCACGTACAACCATCTCGCTGAAGCCTTGCCGCGACCTCGGTTCTCATATTCGTCATGACTTCCGATCGCGATTTTTATCCTTCCGCGTGGTTCCGCGGTGGACTGCTCCCACGAATGATGAATACCTGATAATGTTATCTGGGTAATGATTCAAATGACGTTGATAAATTGCCACTTCTTAGCAAATAAAAACTCGTTAAAGATTTTTATGTTTTTCGTTTAAACGAAACTTTGAACTGTCTCGTATAAACAGCACAAAATCAAACTGAATGGTGCTGCAATAAGTACCCATCGTTGTAATCAATATTGTCACATTTAGTCTTATTATTTGAGCTCCAAAATAGTGAATGAGCAGCAAAATAACCAAAGCTCTATATTGTTGATAAAATGTGATCGTGAAATATTATTACTAGCTTTTACTATTAAATGCGGTATAAACTTGTATTCATTTATGTAAGACACTTCATGAAGAAACCGGGGAACCAATTTTAGAGAAACCAAACAAAGTACAAAATCAGGAGTTCCTTTTTTACAATATTCAATAGATTCCCCGTCGTGCTCGTTCCAAATACAACCCAATATCCGCTACTGCAGCACCCTCGCGATGAATAGGTCAAAGCGGCTGACAAAAACTGTCACCTCTATAATCTGAGATCACGTGGCTCATGGAGGCTCGGTGTTTGCAGGCATTGTGAGGAGATCCCGCGCCGATACGCCGGCTATTGTCGAAGAATCACCTTCCACTATCGTATCTGACCTAATCGGATCGACTCATAAATACAAAGAATCTAATAAAAACAATGTCGGTCTTAGTACTATGAAAATAAGGTTCGGTGGAGACGCAACAAACTAATTGTAAACAAATATGTGACACAAGGATTTGTCTGTAGCGTTTAGAAATAAACGAGATGTTGATTTTGTAAGTAAGTCGACGGCTCGAGATTTAGATTTCCGTCTGTCATTCGTAGCTCCGGGGATTAGAGCTGATAATGTCTGCTTTGTTTTCGCGATAGAACTACGATAACATTTTCGTGAAGTACCTTGGAAGTCGTTATTAAGTTATGATTTTTTTTGAGAATTAACGGCTGTATTCAAATTCGTTTCCGTAAAACAGAATTTCTATGCTATTTATGAGCCTATTTAGAACTAACTTGATGCATATCTAAATGTTCTAAGTATAAATCGTGAAATAAAAATTAAATATAATCTTGAATCTGCTTTTCAATCTAATATATGAAATATAGAAGGATTTAATATTGTTCTAAGAAATATGAACATTGTACAAATGCACAACAATAAAGGCATGTCGTTGAAAACAATTTCAAATAGCACAGATATACCCAAAAATACCAAATTATTGCCCAATTGGTGACATATCTAGGTCTGGTGGGCGGAAATAAATGGCTCTCGGTGATAATACAAACCGTCTTATAAGGAAACTAAATATTAGATGCCGGTCGTAACTTACCCGTTTATAGAGTGTCCGCCGAAAACTCTGTCTTTGGTTTGTTGTGTTACAATACGTCCCGAGGCTTTGCTCTCTGAAGTCATTGTAACATTTTACGAACTAGAATAGGAGTATTTGATAGTCTATAAAGTTATTTTTGGCAATTGAAGTTTATATTCGTTGTATTCTATCAATCAATCAAACCTGAAATAAGATACAATTACGACGATACGAAGATTAATAAATGTTTGTTTTAAATTTACCTTTCAAAGACTATCCTGACTCAATAATGTTCTCCGGAGATGGATTTAACAACTGATACAGTATTAATTATTATACGAGTAGTATTATTTATTTATAGATGTTGATAAGACTTCTGACCTCACAATTTTAGCGACCATCGTACCTATGTTTTAGGCACTGTTTTCCTCTGACTTGGAGCTGTGATAACCAGTTGGTTATTTCTTGGAAAGCCTAAGTTCACTTCTACTTTCGCTTTCGCATCATCGTTAGTTACTACTGCACTGAATGTCAAGACATGCTCTGTCATGTCATATATAAGTTAAAGAATAAGCAATTGGCCAACAAACATTGTGATATTCGCCTAACATGCCCGTTTTTGAAGCAAATTTCTATTTCAACTAGAATAGAAATTTGTTGTCTTTTCATGAGAAATAAGGATATGGGAATGATTCTGGAATCATTTCTATACACTTTATTTCCATATCGAAACGATTTCAATAACGAATCGAAGATGAATGATATTTTTTGAAAATGGAAATCATTTTGTTTAATGGCAAGATTGACCCTGGGCCTCACAATTTTTAACTAGTACCTTGCCAGTACCACCAACACTCTTGAAACGTCAAATTTAAAAAGAAAACATATACGAATAATTTATACTCTTATATCCCAATTATAAGATACAAAATTACTAGAACCACAACGGTCCAAGCAATAAAGTAATTAAAACCATAATTGAAAACAACGAAAACAAGAAAGAATAGACTGCAATAAAAACTCATTTCATTTTTATGTACCTCATCTGAACCTTTCACTGAAGCCTTTATGTATTTCTTAATTAACAACAACTGAAGTTAACGAACTTGAAAACTTCATTGCCGAGCATTATTTCGAGCACTTTCAAATGATAGCTCAAAACGATAAAGGCAAACTTTCTTCACAGATATTTTGAGACACGCTTGTAACATTAACAAAATTCTCTTCTCGCATTTCTATCTGCTTGCTTCGTTAAGTGAGCAATCCATAAAGCTTTCCATTTGAACCCAACAACTAAACATCGTCATGGTGACAATAAATAACAAGAAAACAAAGCGAGAGATTCGTCACATGAAGTCCTGGACGTAGCAGGCGTCGCTCCTAATACGGGGGCACAAAAACCGGGCAGTAATATCGTATGTGTCATTGTGGAGCACGTACACACATCCTCTCCTTTATGGCGACCATGTCTGTCGCCGGGCGCGGCGGATCATCGCCGATCACCGATTTAACCTTTCAATGCTTTTTATCGATTAAGGATTAACCTAATAGGCCTTTGAGATGTATAAGTACCGTTATGTTACCTGACAATTTATTGCGAGCCAAGCGACCTGTATTCAAGAAACAGTGTTCTGCCTCGTTTACTAGGAATAACATCAAAGTTTTGATATCCATACTAATATTATAAATGGGAAAGTGTGTCTGTATGTTTGTCCGTCATTCACGGCAAAACGGAGCGACAAATTGACGTGATTTTTTACGTGGAAATAGTTGAAGGGATGTAGAGTAACATAGGCTACTTTTAATACCGGAAAAATCGACAGATCCCATGGGATGCGCAATAAAGGCAATGAATAAAATTTTACTTGGTCGTGACTGTACCTTCGACAACTACCTCCTCAGTCGAGTGGTTGGTATACCGGTTTCAAGGTGTCTCTGAGGTCCCGAGTTCGAGTCCCAGTGGGGGCAGATATTTGTACCTTAGTCTGTTTGTACATTAGGTTGTTATAATATATTTCTACCAGATTTACTTAAATATACATGTATGTCCGTTATCCTAGATCCCATAGTACAAGCCTTCCAGAGCTTACTTTGGGCTAGGCTGATTGTACACCAATCCGAGTTAGGAATATTTATTTATTACTTATTTCCGAAAAAATAAGAAATCAAATACAGATCATTAAAGAGTGGAGTCAGAAGGTTTCGTCGAACTATTACTTTAGAAAGTTGATCCAGTTGAATTTAAAACGTCTTGTAGCAATCGAAGTTATCAATTAACGTTCACCAAAAACTGATAAAAGTCGTTTCAAAGACAAAGTTGATTTAATTAATACAGGCCATACGAAAGTGAGACAATTATCCTCTCCTTTGTCTATGAACTTAACTGCCTCTTCAATTACAGAGAAATTAACTTACTTTAAAATTGTATTAAAAACATCATTGAAGTTTGATACATCTTTAGTTCTTGGAAAATTTGTTCATCGTTTAAACTATCTACACTAATAATATAAAGAGGAAAGATTTGTATTTTTGTATGTAACGAATAAACTCAAAAAGTACTGGACCGATTATAATAATTCTTTTTTACATTAGAATGCTACATTATCACTGAGTAACATAGGTTATATTTAGTACTAGATTACTATAGAAATCTTTAGAAATTCTTATTAAAACCAACCGAAGGTGTAAAAAAATTTGCTATGTATTTCATAGCATACTCTGCGAAGAGTATTAATAGGATAAAAAATCGCTTGACAATATTATAGAATATATCAATATCTACAAAAAATTTCGCGAGGCCATATGTCTAATTATTGTAGTTACGTCACTATAGCAATTTTTTTTACATTTAATTATCTATAAAATAAGTAGGAACAAAAATGAATGAAGTATGAAGAGCGCCTATCTTTTTTCAAATTACATAGTCTGCAAAACAGAAGACTACTACTAGATCAGGTGTTCTTATACAAATTACTCAATGGTTGTCTGGATTGCCCTCAGATATTACAAGAAATAAACTTTACTGTACCCTACAATATGCCTCGGTCATCTAGATATAAGCCTTTTCAACCACACTTATCTAGGATTAAGGCTCAGCATTTTTCACCCTTAAATAGATTGCAATATCAGTATAATGCCTTGTTTCAGAGTAGCGACTCCGACATTGATATCTTTTGTGATAGTCTGTACAGTTACAAAAAAAACGTAGTTGAATCTTTCGCGCGCCTTTGATCCGCTTGTGTACATGTAGTTTCCTATAAATTTATATAATTTTTTGTTTTGTGTTCCATTTCGATTTTTATTTATTTTTAATTACATTTGCTCGTAGTTAGTGCATGCCGTGGCAACCTTTAATTAAGATAGCACTTAGTATAGTTTTAAGTATAGTGTCCATGAACATTGTGTTAGTGTATGTCTTGTTGGTTGTCCTAAATAAATAAAAAAAAAAAAAAAAAAAAAAAAAAAAAATTTTACAAATCTTTTTGACAGGACAAAGTCTGTCGGGTCCGCTAGTAGAATATAAGGAGATCCGATACGAGAGGACTTTTTTAATAATAAAACACTTGTTATTATGATATTAAATATGGAATCAAAATCCTTGTCATTTTATAAGAAAACTATTTTAGATATTATTCATTACTCTGACCTTATCTAACTATCTACTATGTGGGGTCAGTGCAATATATTTCTTTCAATATAATTCTCCATCTCCTGCAATTGTTTCCATCTACATTGATTTTCATTTTAGAAACCGTCAAGGAAAGAAACGTATTGCATCGAGTAAGTTTCCTTCTTGCGTTCGTGTCTACTGAATACAATTCGTTATTTCTATAATAAAGTTCATTAACACTTAATGATAAAGCAATACAGCTTGTATTAGGATTAATGACCTTTTCCGCAACTACTCTTTATTAAGTGTTGTTACTTAAAAGATATATAAACATCAAAATATGTTGCATACATGAAAAAAAGTCGAATTATATATGAATCTTTTCATGCATTGTTACCTTCTGAATAAATCCAGTTAGATACAAATAACACAGACAATTTTAACAATTTTATACATACTTTATGCAAAATCACCTTCTTTGATTTATCACTTTTTTCTGCTACAAATATAAATCTATATAAATTTACGACAATTATATCGATAATGCTTGTATATTTATCACGAATTGCTTTATTCACAAGCAAATTGATGTCACAGATTATAACAAATTCTTGATCAGTCAGCTCATAAACTTCATCCGTATTATATCGTTAATTCACGAGCTCCTAAATGTCCGCTTGATTGCCATCGTTAAATTAACCTGCACTAAATAGCTACATTTATTGTCATATTTTTATTTTAATCGTAAACGGACACATCGTGAATAATCTGGTGAATCCAGCTTGTATATTTATAATACGGCGTTTACTTTTAGCGAAGTAGCCTAGACGGCCTTTTAATTCTTCACGTTTTGGTTTTCATTGTGTTAATATAAGCTATAGTCAGCGTGTGTTAGATGTAATTAAAGCATTACTCTTGTATTGCACTTGTTCTTAACTTTAGGTGCGATTCTCCTAAATCGGTCCTTCCTCAATCGATACAATGAATCGAATCGACGGACGTCGGTCAAATTAATCATGTTCTTAGTATAGAATTATCGATACCAATATTATAAAGAGAAAGATTTGTTTGTTTGTTTGTTTGTAATGAATAGGCTCCGAAACTACTGGACCGATTTCAAAAATTCTTTCACCTTTGGAAAGCTACATTATCCCCGAGTAACATAGGCTACTTTTTATCCCGGAAAAATCGATAGATCCCACGGGATGCGCAATAAAGGCTTCGCTCAAAAACTACTGCACAGATTTTCATGCGGTTTTCACCAATAGATAGAGTGATTCTTGAGCAAGGTTTTGCGGTATTTTTTATCTCGGAAAAACTGATAGTCCCACGGGAAGCGTGATAAAACCTTCGCGCCATAAACCGACTTCCGCGCATATGTAGCCGTGGGCAAAAGCTACGACCCTTAACCCTCTATAGACCCAATCCTAAAATCCACGCAGGCGAAGCCGCGGGCAGAAAGCTAGTAATACATAAATTATTGAATGAAATTAAATATAAAAAAATGTAAGAATGAAAAGTATATATCAACAGAAGTAAACATTACAGGTGAGTTAAATTATGAAAAATTTTTGTCAAATCGAGTTTAATTACAATGAGAATTAGTTAATGCTCACGACATTGTCTGCGCATTAAATCTGCTGATTCTGCCGACAACCACGATTTTCTAATTCAGACTTTAGAGCCCCTTGGTGGGAAAATGATTACGTTAACATTTTTTGCGACCATTACATTTTTTGCTCAGCTCGAGCAAGAGAACAACATATCCCAAATTTGAACACAATAAATTATATTTTTATTTGTAAAGTTCCATTGAATATAATTTTGTAATTATATTATATTTTGTATTTTATATTTATCAAATGAAGAGATAAGTTAATCAAATGAAGTCAAAGGATGTTTGAACCCATGCAACAACATATAATCTGTTAATGCTTAGAGATGAGCAAATATTCCTTTCATTATAAAGAAACAGTCGATTATAAGTTATATCTATGCCATGTTGATTTGAATTAAACTCCATCTTTCTGTGAATGAATCGTGACGTCACAGGCATCCATTCAAGCCCGCAGCGCAAGTTCAGTCCATCATCAATCACTTTTCAATTAAATATTCAACCGTAATGCCATGTTAATAAGGTGCTCCATTTTACATCCATTGAGCGCCATGCCTATTATAATTTACATCTTAATGTGAAAAAACCACCGCTACGATTCCAGTGTCAACTGGATCAAGATACAGCGTGTTAGCGAATAGTAATAGAGCTGATGATGGAAAAAGTTCGATAAGCTAATTGTGAACAACAGGAGGTGCGATGGTATCGGGTGCACACTAACGAGCGATATCGGCGATCTATTCAAATCGCTCCTATAAATATTAATATGAGGCATTGAGCCGCATTACGTATTCACGAATTTGTTTAATGCCGACACCCGATTGTTGCCTTGTTTTTATTGTCAGAGAATGCGCGTCTGATTTCGCCCGCGGTCATGAGAATTTGCGCTTACAGGGTGTACCAACTTATGCCACTGTTATACGCTAAGTATTTATTTCATCTTCAGTACATTGAAATATCAAGGTACTGCAAGTGGACTCAACGCCAGAGGCTTTCTCCACCAGTCAACCGGCAAAATGGGAAAGCAACTGCGAACAGTGTACGAGTTCCTTAAAAGAAATATAATAAAATTACACATATCTAAATACATAAAAATATTTGGACTTATATATGTAATACATACACACACATATTGTTACACCAAATTAAAATAGATTCCGAAAATGTCTTCGTACTACTTTTTTGAATGAAGCCTTAACACGGCGTGAATGAGGTGAGAAATTGTCACACCAGGTATGAGGTGGGTATGATATACCCAAAATTTTGATGTAAAATTTTTGATACTATGATTGTGTAATTAGAATTAATGCTTAAGATATATTAATAATAGTAACTATTCAACAAGATGAGTATATAAAATA
Organism: Scirpophaga incertulas; assembly: GCA_036419045.1. Classification (NCBI taxonomy): domain Eukaryota; kingdom Metazoa; phylum Arthropoda; class Insecta; order Lepidoptera; family Crambidae; genus Scirpophaga; species Scirpophaga incertulas. Next base: position 568,233 of record CM071639.1, on the reverse strand, counting down.
TCAACATTAAGTTAAGCAGCATTATTTTTTATTGAAATAACACAATATCTAAATTATTTTCGAAAAATACAAATTCAGGCAATTAGGTAATATCTTTTGCTATAAAAATCTAACAAAATTCCAACTTTGGTAAATCAATAAAGCAATAGTGTCTTCTAATTATTATAAATCAAAAAGGAACTGAAAAGTCTTGTGAGATCATGTAATAGAGCACCAAAATTACACCTACAAATCAACACAATTCCATACCCTAGCCGGTACGCATGTGTATTTGCCGCCGCCGCCGGTGCAATACTAAACTCGATACTGTACCTCACCCCTTGCATCTTTACCTCCAGCTACTGAAACACCAGGACTTGCATGGCAACAGTAACATTAAAATATCTGCGTTTAGAAACTTTTCGGGTATGGCATACCCAACCTCACTCACGCCGGGTTAAAACTGGCTAAACTCATTGGCTTATTCCACAAGCGAATAGCAGAAAGAGAGAACGAGGCTGAAACAAGCCCAGATCAATGCGATAGAATGTCGAGAATAACTCCTCCATCACCACTCCTCCACGTACGTTGGGCCCATGATCAACAGCGAGCGTCTGAAACCTTTGAATAATTAGTAGCATTTCTTCTTGGAAGCATCACAACGCTAATCAAAATGTACGACCAAACACTGACATTGGACGGGTACAATGATATCAAAACAATTGAAACACAATTCACCAGGGACCTAGTGACGGTTAGCTACCGAAATAGAGATGTTAGAGGTGTCAACGGTTGCGTAATGCGATTTCTATAGCGAGATAAGCAGCATTGTTCTCCGGCAGCCAGCGCGGGTGACGCGAGCGCGGCGTGGGCGCAGCCAGCCACCCCGCTCACCTTGAACGCTTAACGCTAAAACTATCCACACAAAAACTCCAGTACTATTCCGTGGAGAAATACAATTGGTGTCGTGATCGCTGATGATTTCTGCCGAGCACCGCCTTGATTTTAGTGTCGCTCCCGCTATGAGGTGCATCGCGCCCGCCCGGCTCGCTACACCCTGTGTTACTACGTTTTACGATTATTTGTTTTAGTAATGAACATTCCGAGTTTTAAATAATAAAATTTATTCATAAGCCGGCACTTACCATATTTGAGTGTGCGAGCGGCCGTCCATATGTATGAGTGGTTAAGATATTCTTATTTATGGGTCTATGTCAAGGTCGCTCGAGGCGGTTGAAGTATCATCGCTTTGCATAATATCAAATTATTTATTCGCCGCGCGCTAAAACTGTCTGGTGTGTTCAATTTGTAATTCAAATAAATTCTCAGCGTTATTATCGCGGTGTACCTGTCATAATTGTAACGCGTACGATTTTTTTACTTGTTTGAATAATTCGTCAGTCGCCGGCGCGCGCGCCGCTGCCGGAGGATCTTTGTTTCCGGCACTTTGCATAATCATGCATGCGGCTTGAGGTAGGTCCTTATTAAATGGGATGTTAATGTCTCTCGAGCTCTCATCATTTATACTGTCTATGGTTAATTTGTTCCGTAGCTCTAGCAACTTGTTGCGTATTTGGCTTTGAGAACAGGCAAATGGTGAATGCGTTTTGAACCAAATTTCCTAATACGGCGTCAAATTTAATGTTTTGTTTGTTGGTTGATGAAGAGTATCAGATTCTAGTCTCTTGTAAAGTATCTGTTATAGGTGTGTTCTAATCAAATCTAAGCAAGATATCTGATAAACGAAACCTGTTACTTATCCAGAAACAGCAGAGGCAAATTTAATAAAACGGCGTCAAATTTAATGCTTTGTTTGTTGGTTGATGAAGAGTATCAGATTCTAGGCTCTTGTAAAGTATCTGTTATAGGTGTGTTCTAATAAAATCTAAGCAAGATATCTGATAAACGAAACCTGTTACTTATCCAGAAACAGAGGCCGCAGATTTTTGAAATTATGAGATCTTGATTGTCGCACAAATGATAAATGCATTAGCTCTTATCCTCTTATCCTTATGTATATTTAGTATCTAAAGTAAAATACACAGTTCATCACAGCTGGACGACTAGACACTGTTTGCCCACTACATTCCTACGTCGGCTGAGTGACGCAACGCCTGCTCACTTGGCTTCACTATTCCTAATGGAGTTTATCACAGTGTTGGCTTCGCGCTGGTTAGTGTCCCACTGCTTATTGCTAGTGCAATGTTATAAGTGTTCGCATATTTGTTATGTGCAATCATTATATTTCGTATTTCAAAATCAAATCATAGATTTTTTCATTTGGATTATTTTACACCAGTTGGTGCACGCGACTTCGTCTGCGCAGGACAGGTCGTCATATTTTGGACGATTCACAAAATATCTATATAATGTTAGCCTTTGTGTTGTGAAGTTTCAATAAAATCCATTTAGTAGTTTTTATGCGAATTTTCATAGTCTCAAGTCTCTTTAATATATTTTGTTATGAAGCTGGAGTGAGTGGAGATACGGGACGAGGAAGACCTAGGCGAACATATTTCGAACAAATCGAAAGTGTCCTCAAAAAAGGCCAGGTCAGAAGTACCCGCAATCGTCGAGCATGTATGAGGAATGTTATGAAAGTAGATGAAGCGAAAGAGATATGTAAAGACCGTAGCAAGTGGAAAGACGTAATCTCTGCCTACTCCCATGGGAAAAAGGCGTGAGTGTATGTATGTATGTATGTTTACCTAAGTTATTAAATAAAGTGTACACTAACGATGCATTAAAAATCTTGAGTCTGTATTTTATCGCCAGTATAAATTTAGGAAATTAATTTAATGAATATGCTTTAAGCATGTAAGCTGATTTAGCCTTGAAGGCAGTATAGTATAGTATAGAAATCAAAAGAGAACTAAGTACTTAAAATAAACTTTCCAAATTGTAGATTGTGTGATAATGAATAGAAAACAATATCTTTCGCTGGTTTTTTCCTACATAAAATCATTCGCCTAAGTCTTTTTTATAAGTATGGTTAGATGTTTGTTACACTTTTACGTAAAAACTACTAAATAAATTTTAATAAAACTTTATAACAATATAGATTATACATCACAATAACACATAAGCTACAGTTTATAAAAATATTATGTGAATTATTAAAAACTAGCGACCCGCCCCGGCTTCGCACGGGTGCAGTGAAAAAATGGTTATAGTGGGTTATCCCTAAGAGATAGACATATACCATCGCGGACTTTTGTGGATTTTTGTAAGTTGTACAATACTGTAGTACATTATTTTGGTCTATCTCGTAGGGTTCAGCCAGCGTTTTGCAATATAAGCGCAAAAAAACGTGCTTATTTACGACATCACATAGAAACCTTTAAATTTATTAGTGTTTCTCTACTATATTATGCATTTATTATACATACAAACCTTTCTTAAGAATCACTCTATCTATTAAAAAAACCGCGTCAAAATCCGTTGCGTAGTTTTAAAGATCTAAGCATACATACGGACATACAGCGAAAGCGACTTTGTTTTATACGATGTATTGATGATATAATGATAGGTGACCGCAGATCAGCCAATACTTTAGCGGCACGATGCCTGACTTGAACGTGTCGGGATGAACACATCACAGTTGTTCATGGCAGTTATCAAGCTGCCGGAAGATGAAGACGGCCAGCCGAGGATACTGCAGCCGGAACTTAAGCAAACACGTTAGAATGTGTCACTAAACAAATGTTTTGTTAACAATTATACTTATTTGATTTATGTTTGTGGAAGCATCGACGTCGTGTAGAACATCCTTTTGCATAATTTATGGCCACAAGACAGTTAAATGGATGAGTAATGTATACTTAGCATGAAAGGTTTCATTTGAAGACAAGAGTACAGTTGTTGTATTATTTATTTATTTATTAATGCATAGATAACACACCATAATGTATGAAGGAAACGTATGTAACTAATTCTACCACTTCTATAGGCGAGTAGTTAGTACACCGGTTTCAAGTCCAGTCACCATCTCTGAGGACCCGGGTTCGAGTGGGGGGAATAAAAGTGTATTTATATAAAAATATAAATATAAATAATAATAAATAATTAATATATTAAACTCTTTATTGCACATAAAAATTTCACAGGAAATAACATTAAATATAAAATATGTACACAGGTGGGCTTATCCCTAATAGTGATTTCTTCCAGCCAACCTAGCTGGGAATTTAGTCATGAAATTGCGGATACTACTTAAAATGCAATCAACAAAGTATAAAAAAATTTACACTACACAAAACAAAGCAAAACTAATTACTTTCCTTAAAAAATACTAACTACATCTATTACTATAAATACATAAATAACAGTATATATAACATTAATATATATTAATAATCATATAATATATATACACACATACATATATCTATATAATATATATACATATTAATATACCTACAATATAAACATGACTAATTAATTGTTCGACTCAAGTTGCGATAAAAAATGCTCTTTCAGTCTAACTTTGAAGGTTTCCACAGATCGACTATCACGAATACTCTCAGGCAACTTATTCCACAGGCGTGCGCGCAGTAATAGTAAACGATTTAAAAGAAAAATTTTGAATTGGAAGTATAATGATATAAATATATAAAATATTTATATATGCTTAATGTTTGTATGTCTATCCGTTACTCTAGATCCCATAACACAAAACTTACTGAGCTTACTTTGGGCTATGCTGATTGGTGTTTACGTGTGCTGTTGACAGATCTGCCATCAGCCGCATCCCCGGGCTGTCGATAGGGGAACGTCCCCTAGATATGAGGGGTATCGGCTTCGGGCGGCACGGACAAAATCTGCCGAGGGCCAGTGGCGGACGGGCGAAGCGCCCTTCTTCTTTAAGAGGGGGTATCCAGCGGCGTGGAGTGGGCGCGTGACGCCATACGCCGATGAAATCGTGATAGTGTCTGCAAGGGTTCCCATGGCCTCGTCAGGGCGCGATGCAGCTCTCCTTCGGGATCGAGCGCTCGTGCCCAGGCGTAGTTAGAGAGATCGGTGAGGTTTTTAGTGAATAGGCCTTTCCCTTCTCAGGAGGAGAGCCCCACATAACCTCCGATTCTCGAGGTGTGCAAAGAAGCTGCTTATTTTTTACGAATTTTCTTCCACAAAAAGAGACACAAGACGTGTTGTCACCGTAAACCATTGAGCCTCCGACTAGCTCTTCCAAATAAAATCAAAATCCAGAAAGAGATATTATATTACATTATTTTTACGTATCTTTTAAAAATTGAAACATACAACAACTCAAAACAAAATATCTCCCAAAATTACAATTCTTGTCATGTCAGGAACACCGTTCAAAGTCTTTACAAAACCTTATAGCACAAAATGTGATCTATAACGGTGTAAAGTCTGAAATAGATTTTCGAAATAATACATATATAATTAGAAACCTCTAAATATACATAAATACTAAAGTAAACTACATATAGTTATAATAATAATACAAGGCCTTATGCAAATGACAAATAACGCTTCCTTAACTGTCGGTTAAAGGAAGATAGTGTTCACGTCACGTATACGTGCGGAAGCGCATTCCAAACTCTGACTGCGTAGGAAAGGATAAGGAATCAAAATCAAAAATGTATTCTTCAAATACGAATTTTATAATCCCTTTTTCCCGTCAAAGGAGCTACGCTATTGGTTCACAAGTCTACGGCTGGAGACCTTGCTCTGGAAAGAACTAGCAAGAACTTTGCTGGTTGCAAAGGCATTTTTTTTATTCCTGTATTTGTACAGAGTCGTCAATTAGAAGCTGGTCTCAGATTAATGCTCCGAACCCAAACTTCCTTTGCAAGTTTAAACAAATTCACATTATATCAATAAAGAGTATAGTATGAATGATATGAAAAGCGGAGGTTATCGCAAGTATGATATATACACACACACACACATACATATATATTATACTAGCTTTCCGCCCGCGGCTTCGCCCGCGTTATATTCGAATTTCCCACAGGAAGGATATGTTTTAACAATACTGCCATACAACCTTTCACCCCCTCCTTTCAACCTTTTACAACCCTTTTCTGTTTTAAAAGGTAGCCTCTGTCCTTTCTCAGCCTCTAGACTATCTGTGTACCAAATTTCAATTAAATCTGTTCAGTGGTTTTAACAATATTTTCATACAACCTATTATCCCTCCTTTCAACCTTTTACAACCTTTTTTATATAAAAAAGTAGTCTAGAGCCCGAGAAAGGCTCGGGCTCTAGACTATCTGTGTACCAAATTTCATTTAAATCGGTTCAGTAGCTTTAACAATATTTCCATACAACCTATTATCCCTCCTTTCAACCTGTTACAACCCTTTACAATCTTTTTTGCATGAAAAAGTAGCCTATGTCCTTTCTCAAGCTCTAAACTATATGTGTACCAAATTTCATTTAAATCGGTTCAGTAGTTTTGGCGTGAAAGCGGAACAGACAGACAGACAGACAGAGTTACTTTCGCATTTATAAGCCTGTGGCTCTGTCTACCCCGCAGGGGATAAAGACGTTATCTTATGTATGTATTGTATCATGATGATGAATTGTCTTTAGATTTTAAATTTCCCATGTAACTTATGTAAGAAATGGTGTACATTATAATTCGCAATATTATCATGCCTTGAGTTCATTAAAATGACGATAACTTTTTTTTTAATGAACCGATTTTGATGAAACAAAGTTTAGATATTATTCTGAGTTAAAACAAAGCAAATAGTGAAAGTTTCAAGCAAATCGGTTCATTACTTTCGGAGATAAACGTGAACAAACATACAGACAGACAGACAGACAAAAAATTCCAAAAAATTTTTTTTGCTTTCTAATAATCTATTTAAGTGCCCCTCTATCCATTTCAGTCAAAAATACTAAATGTACAGACAAAATATTTTTACTGTCTTATTATATGTATAGACTAGCTACCGCTCGCGGCTTCGCCCGCAAATTAGTTTTTGTCAATCCTGGTCCCTTATGTCTAAGGTACCAACATTCATGGTCTTATCTTCAATTCAACCCCTATTTTACCCCCACACTGGTAAAAATTCAAAATGCTAGAACAAAGGATTTTTTGTTTCTTATAACGTAATATTTGAGGTACTTGCATACTAACTTTCAACCCTTATTTCACCCCCTAGCTGGTCGAAATTTCAAAAATGCTAGAACAAATGTTTAATGATTTCTTATCAAGTGTTTAAATATAAAGTTTCATGGTTTTATCTTTTAAAATTAAGAAATCCCATACAAACTTTCAACCTCTATTTCAACCCCTTCATCCCTTTTTTTCGAAATAAAAAATAGCCTATGTTCTGTCTCAGGGTCTAAAGATTGTCTTTAGCAAATTTCATCAAAATCGATTGCGAGGTTTAAGCGGGAAAGCGTAACAGACAGACAGACAGAGTTACTTTCGCATTTACGATATTAGTTGGGATTGGGATATATATATATATATATATATATATATATATATATATATATATAATATATATATATATATATATATATATTTATTTATATATAAAAGCAAGAAAAGCTTTCACTAAGGTAAGAAGGAAATTTAGGGTCATGGAGAATTTTTTTTGTTGTGAATTTGATAAATGCTCTTAGATAACATAAAATTATTAAATACTTCTACTTAGTTCTGTAGTAAGGTGTCACCTAGATTAAACTTTATAACCGCTCTTAAACTTAAAAAGTCATATCGAACTGCGCGAATGGGAAACGCCATAAATATTTATTAAACAGAAGCTTAACAGCAACTTATAAATATTTAATGAGCGATAAGACAGACCACAAATTAAGAAGAAAGTGTTGCAAATTGATCGAAAATTAAATCAATCAATACAATTAAAGATCGATTACGGGATAATTCGAAGTTAAGTGCACAACAGCGCATTAGCTTGACACTGTGTGGGAAGGCCGACAATTATCATGTTCAGTGCGCGCAACGTCTTGACAATTAACGTGATGGGTGTACGCCCGCAGGCAGGGCTTGATTTAAGAGAATATAATTAAATTTAGATGTTTTAACTATTACCATTCTTATCATTTTACTGGTCAACGTGGACAAGTTTATAGATTAATGTTGGAATTTAAGAATCGTTTTTATTTTATTATTGAAAAGATCTGAATAGGTATGATTTTGAAAAGAGAAGTTCTGAGTTTCTTGCCTGTTCTTCGCTAAAAGACCTTTCCAATTTACAGATAGGTGTGGAGTAATTTGTTTTACCTTGTAGGTATTCGCGTACTATTTCAATTATTATTTAGCTCTTAAGGTCTGTGTACTTAAATTTATACTTGTTTGACGCCAATAAGTGCCTATAAAGTTCTATATTGAATAAAGATTATTATTTTATATGTGTATGTAAACATACATACGACTGTAATCGTATTAGGTATGATTGTATCTTATACTATATTGTATTTTTATATTATATTATTATAATTATTAACATTGAAAAGAGGAGATAAAAAAAAGACGTTCAGAGTTTCTTGCCTGTTCTACTCGAGAAGGCTCTCCCAATTTCCGAACAGGTGTCGAGTCAATATATTTTTTCTTTTTTTTTCCTTATTCGTACGTACGGACAAGGTTTTTGTTTTTTTTTTTTATTATTTAAGCTTTTTTTTTGTTTTGTTTGTTGACGTCAATAAGTGCCTGTAAAGGTCTATGTTGAATAAATATTATTTTGATTTTTTGATTTTATGAATTTTAATGTAGATTATAGGTCACAGAATGATTGTCCTTCTTGCTGAAGTAACTAAATTGTATTTATATACCATATTGAGTATATGTGAAAATATACAAAATATCAATAACAATACATATAAATATAAAAATATTAATCAATTATTAATGTACATATGTTACTTCTGGACCTGTTGTAACAATACATATCAATAACAATACATATAAATATAAAAATATTAATCAATTATTAATGTACATATGTTACTTCTGGACCTGTTGTAAGCAACACTTACTTTAAAACACATCATCAAATTCCATTATCCAATTATTATGATTAAGTAAATGAAGAATTTTTTCATATTTTTCAAATTTTTAACCTTTACATTCATACAGTATACTTTTTCTAGTTAATAACAATAGTTCGTTAACTTCGTAAGACATTTTTTTAATGAAACCAGCGATACTCGATTGCGTCGTGGATTTCTTCAGATAGTGCGAAGTAACAATTAACAGACTAGTGTTTGTCTCAGAGGCATTGAGGCGTGCTTCCTGTAGCCTTTAAAAGACTTCTACCCCAAGACTAGCGTGATAGCGTCACTTCCCCGAACCGTGGAAAAAAACATGATAGCACTTTGTTATAGTCTGTCACATAAATTGCAATATCTACGAACTATCTTTGAGGTTTGAATTCTTTAATATCAAAGAACAAGTAATTTCTTAACGCTGAAATTTTGCATTGTTTTGGATTTACTTTTTGGGTTATCATCCTGGTAATATTATTTTAAAAACAAAGATATATTTGTGCCCTGGAATCTTGAACGTTTTCACATTATTTATTTATTTGTTTTTAGAAAAATACGTTATCGAAAATAGCAGTGCCCTTCACAAAAAAAAAAACACACACACAAAACAAAGCTAAAAGACATGTCTATTTGAGCAAGTAATACCTTACATTTTCTCATAAATGTGTCGCTAATGACTAATTTTAGTGTGTTTTAAATAACATTTGGTAAATAGATAATAAAAGACTAGAGGCTTAATGAAGGGCATAGACTTTTATGAGATAAAAAGTCTTTAAGGGATTGAAATAGTAAATGCTACTTTGGGTGGAAAATTAAAAATTATTTTTTAAGTTTATACGAGTATATACCTAAAATTCAAAGATTTTTTTAAATTGTTCCCTAAAGGGAATAAAAATAGGTTTTTGTTACCCTCATAATCTAGTGATGTTAGCTAGTGATTTTAATTAAAATTAACATTAAAATCCTTTCGTAACCGATTGGTTAGTACACCGGTTTCATAATTATGTAGTATATTAATAAGTATGTCTTTTTTTTACCTTAGATCCCATATCAGAAGCCTTACTTTGCTTACTTTGGGCTAGGGTAATTGATGTGACTGAAGTGGAAAAGAATTTATTTATATAGGGGTAAACCCGGAGAAGGATATAGGGACATTTTTACCAGGGAATAATAGGTATATGTTTCGAAACAGAATCGTCATAAGTTAGAAATAAAAGAAATATTTCTTACACTGACACCAATTAGCCTAGCCCAAAGTAAACTCTGTAAGACTTATGTTATGGAATCTAGGCTCAACGTTAACGGATAGACATATACATATTATAGATATATAAATATGTTTGATAGAAATAAATATTAATAAACATGACTAAGGTTCACACACAAACATCTGCCCTTGTCGGGTCCCGGGACCTCAGAGGTTGCGACACCTAGAAACCGGTCTACTAACTACTCCACAAGTAATAAACTTAAAGGAATAACCGTAAACACAGTGCTAGTGTAATACCTGTTTCCAATCAAAAATACCTTACACCACAGACCGTCAGTGGTCAGTTACTGCACCGTTGGGATTAGTGCGATCCTCCATTACGCGGCCGCTGGACGCTTAAATACATTTTTTATCTCCGAGTCAATAGTCGTGGGCTTTCAACATCTTAGGTTTATCAGCGTAACGGGCTCATAAAGAAGTAGTGTTCATTTGTCCAGATATAGCTTAGTAATTACGTCGCAGGCAGACGGGCAGTTGCAGGCGCGATGTTTACGGCCCAGCCGTAAGCGAATAAACCGTTCAAAACTTTTTAATATGACCAGAGTTCGCGAGCCGCTGGATCGACGCGGCCATGAACATTGCTGAGGAGCTATCGCGAAGGGACATCTGACGGGCACAATATTGTCGAGTTTTAAGGACTTCTGATGTCTGTGTTTTCTTATTCAATTTCTTTTTTTATTTGCGTTCATATGTATGTGCGTTGAAAATAGTCAACTCTTGTTTTATAAATACATCCGTAAAGATCAAATTCTCATGTATGTTTGTATATTTAATAACTGATCCGGTAAACGTTGTCTTGTCGTATATATAATAGAAAGGTGAAAATTTAGGGTAGCATGTATGTTTTTACATTAAAAAAAAAACTTAATATAAAAAAGAATGTTATTCTCAAACCTACTGAATATACATATAAAATCAGTCAAGCATTTTCGGAGGAGTATGGTAACTAACGTTTTATTTAATTCACTAACAACCCCCATCCAAAATGAGACTTGAATTGAACATTTATTTAAAGCCATAAGCCGACCGTCACGACCCAATTATACGAACCAAAACTAATGGCGAATGAAAACCGTTTCTTAGTGAAAAAAACAGTGGGGTTTCGTCTTTAAAAATTTGACAAGTATCCACCGTTAGACGACACATCATCCCCGTTGCTTGTGTTAAGAATAATTAACAAGAGAATGCGCCAGAGTGCACCAGTCCGCCTGTGCGCCCGTATGCTCGCCCACAGCGCCAGCTGCCGCACCTAGTGCGTAGGCTCAATATGATAGCAAAGACGTGTTTATTACTACCTCTGATACGATAACGGCGTCTAAAAATGGTGAAATTCCCATAAGGGGGACATCGATAGCACATGGGTAACTCAGCGGAGGTCAGCGGCAACCGACATCGTCCAGCTCGAAAGAACTTTTTCTCATAGTACGTACTCAAAACTATATCTCTTAGAACCAGAACTATCAAAAACGCTTTTACAGAACATTTTTACACTTGCTGGCTGTTAAATGATCTTTTCACTGCTGTATTTCTATAAAACTAGATAAATAATTGACCACATACTCACACACACACGCACACACACACTCACACACACGCACACCCTCACACACTTTCACACACACACATGCACGCCACGCATGCACTTGTTAATTTTAAGTTTCAGCTATTTTTACCTTTACTTTTTTGTTTCTTTTTTGTGAACATGTTAATTTTGCCATAGGTTACTGTAGCCTAATATATAATAATAAAATTTGTAATCAAGAGCGAGACCCCCTACCACAGGCTTCTACTGAAGCTTACTGGGAGGATCTCAGAAAATTTGTATGTACAATTAAATATAAGGCTTAAGAAATAAAGAATTTGAATTTGAATTTTGAATTTCCCAACTCTTTGACCTAATTGCGATAGGGCTGATCGCTATGGTGAATTTTGGATGAGATCTAGGCCCAGTAGCGTATTTGGGCAAATGGTGACCGCTGTGAGGAATTTTGGACGTGACCTAGGTCCAGCTAGTATATGGGCAAATAATGATCGCTGTGGGGAATAATGGATGTGACCCAGATCTCTACGTCTACGCTACTACGAAGTTGGGCAAATGATAATTACTGTGCGGAATCTTAGTTGAGACTTAAGTCTAGCAATGAATTTGGGCATATGGTTCGGACAGTAGCTATTTTTACAATGTTATTTATAAATTTTAAGAGCGACATGATTACTTATTTGTATGTAAGCTTCATTGTTTTGCTACTTCTTGCAATACTGCAAGTCTTTATAAATATACACTCAAAAAGACACTCATGAGTAAAGGTTATTTCTAAAGTGACTATCTAAATGGTCACACTATTTGGGAATAGGGACACTATTCATAGAGCCATGTTTGGTAACAACATTATTAATATGTATTGTATTATTTTTATATGTGTATGTAAACATACATACAACTGTAATCGTATTAGGCATGATTGTATCTTATATTATATTGTATTTTTATATTATATTATTATAATTATTAACATTGAAAAGAGGAGATAAAAAATAGACCTTCAGAGTTTCTTGCCTGTTCTTCTCGAGAAGGCTCTCCCAATTTCCGACCAGGTGTAGAGTCAATTTTTATTCCTAGGTTTTTGTTTTTTTAAAGCTTTTTTTTTTGTTTTGTTTGTTTTGACGTCAATAAGTGCCTGTAAAAGTCTAAGTTGAATAAAGATTATTTTGATTTAAAAAAATATATATATAACGTTTCAATATTTAGTTCACAGTTATTTAGAAAAGTATAAGTCTGTCCCTATGTATGCTTAGATCTTTAAAACTACACAACAGATTTTGATGCGGTTTTATTTAAATAGAGGATAGAGTGATTCTTAAGGAAGGTTTATATGTATAATACATGTATAATATAGTAGAGAAACACTGATAAATTTAGAGGTTTCTAATGTGATGTCGTAAATAAGCACGTTTTTTTGCGCTTGTATTGCAGAAACGCTGGCTGAACACTACGAGATAGACCAATATAATGTATTGTCCACCTTAAAAAGTGTATTGTCCATTCCATTATAAATTTAACCAATCTAAAAAGTTATAAGTTTTAAACACAAGCGATGTCGTAGTTATGAACCTATTGTTTAGTGTAACAAATGGAAAAATCATTCCTAAGGCTGACACTCAACGCAAATTGGCCAGTAGGTTTCAGTTACGCCTGTGGTGTAAATAAACGTCAGTTTAATTACACCCATGACAGTTTCATTGCTGACGTGCATGTCAGCTCCACTTAAATTACGAAAATGTATCTCACCATCATTATGTTGATAATGTCGCTAATTTATCGACATAATTATGCGACAGAGCTTAACATTACGTGGTCTGCTATCACACATTTGTTTGAATATAAAACACTTAGCGAATTGCTTCATGTATGTTAATATTGTTCACCTTATTAATTTTAACAAACCTATGTATGATAAGTACTAATTATAATAGACTAAGTAAATAATTTGGGATACATTAATTGTCCAAAATGTGACGTAAAACTTCAAGTAAAAAAACGAAGTCGCAGGCACCAGCTTATATCTTTATAAATTACTAGCTGTGCTCGTGAATTTTTCCGCGTGGAATGTAATATTTTTTTTTGTAGCCTAAGTTATCTGCCAGTGAAAGTCCTGCCCAAATCGGTCCAGCCGTTCCAGAGATTAGCCGGAACAAACAGACAGACAGACAGAACTTTCGCGTTTATAATATTAGGAGAGACTGCGATATATATAGCAGAGATGGGCCCAGGACTGTGTTGATTGATGATAGGCAGCGTTTAGCGCTGGATACTCCAAGCCCTGTAACGGCGTCGCCGTTTTCTCCAGCGTTTCCCAACGCGCGCGCATCGGCCGGAACACGGCAAAAACCCAACGCATCACGGTCAAATGAAGATGTGTAATTAGACGTTTTTGCGCAGCTATCGGCATTTTTTCCAGCCATATATGGCCGTGGCCCCGAGCCAATGGCCGTTTACGCTCGCTGGACTTCGAAATAACGCGGGTCGGCTATCACGCAGCCGTAAACACGGCTTGTTATTGGAACAATTCCATTATCTCCTCGGGCGTCACTCGATCGGGCCCATAGAGTAAGATACGTTATAATTACTTTGATATTACCACCGCTCCGATGAACGACGATTAATTATACGTAACTAAAGCTGCCCATAAACAACACATACGCTATCCTCGAGAATTAAAATCGACGGTGATGCACTGAATTATATTTTATCACAAAATTCCAATTTTCCTTCAAATCTGCGATAAATTACTTAGCCCGAGGTGCGCCCGCCGACCGAGACGCCGCGTGTTAATGGCCGCGCAAAAAAACGTGGTTAAATGAAAAAGGCGAACAATTATTTTTATTATACATGCGGACCTTCGGGACCCCGCAGGGTACGTCCGCCCGCTGCTAATGCCTTATTACCCGCTCGCTATAATACCGCTATGCACAAATTGCATGGAAAACAGAAACACCTATACAAGCTGTGAGTCACCTGATGATATGAAAGTAGACATCTATTTTTGTGACTACTCCTTTCACTTATCACCCTTTTTTTTTGTTCCCCTGTGGAAAATGCATTAAATTGCATACCCCGGCTGTGGCGAGCCGGCGGTTATGTGGGGCTCTCTTCCCCAGAAGGGGGAGGCGTACCCACTAAAAACTTCAGGGATGGCCTTCCTCAGATATGTAGGGAGCCCCCGGGAACATCAAGCCACTTCCGGGAACCCCCAGCCTCCGCTCCCCTGCCTAGAGGGGAGCCCTACTCGGGGGAGGCTACTACCTCTCCCGGTCTCCTCCACCGACGACGCCCCCGGCCACGGAAGGGGCGTGGTCCATCCCGGGTCGCCGTAGCAGTCGCGACTTCCTCGCGCCCGCCGGCGACCCGCGGCGGCGCCGCAGCTGTCCTACCGAACCCGGCGCCGCCTTCTTCGAGCGGGATCAGCCATCTCCCGAGCCCGCTCGGCGGCCTCCTTCTGGAGAATCACTGCTTCACAGAAGGAGGCCACAGCCCTCCAACCTCCCTCGTCCGCCAGCATTGCCGCAATCAATGCCGGCGGAGACAGATCTCGCCCGATCTCTGCGACCAAGACTCGGCTCTCGGAGGCCCACGCGGGGCACTCCGCCAGCTCCCTTATCACTCTATGTGACGATGACCCATTATTTTGTATTCATCATTATTCTATTTTGACTGTGTCACATCTGTAACTTAATCATCTGTTTTTTATCGACTCCAAGCTACTAAAATTGTCAATTATATAAATAGGCTACCTCCATAGTCGAATGGTTTGCATACCGGTTTCAAGGTGTCGCCATCTCTGAGGTCCCGGGATGGAATCACGGGTTGGATGTTTGTGTGATGGCAACTAATATTTGTACGTTAATCATGGTTGTTAATGTATATTTCTATATATATATCAATCCATTACTCTATATCTCATAACACAAACAGACCATTTAATTAGGTTAATTGCTGTAAGTGTAACAAATATATATCCTATCCTAATTCCTCAACCACGAATGAATATAATTTCAAATTTTCTAAACACAAAAATACTGGCTTTGAATCAACTAAGATCAACTCATTTGAAAATCAATTCTATAATCCAAATCAAAGTTGAACAGACGTCCATGAGGCAGCCATCCAAAATATATGGCCCATAAAAACATTAAATTTATAACATCAGCTCAAAAAAGTTGTTTTGAAAGCTTACTAAGATCTGGCACCATCGAATTGTGCTTATGGCCGCTGGAGTGATTCCCACAGAGTAGCACCACACCCATTCACAGGCCACATAAAAACGTATTATATACGGAAGCGTTTCTAATACGTTTCGCTCAAACGGAGAGGCATTTTGAACGGAATTGGTTCTATATATAGCTACGAAGTCCCAAGTAAAATACGTAAGTAAATTTTTAAGTCTTTAGGAGGCTTCCAATATTTAACTTCAAGAAAGGGTTCTCAATTCGACTGTAGTTGATTTTAATATTTGTCGCTTTAGAACTTTCGACTGGGTGGACTAATTTACATTATTTTATTTTATCTGAAAGTTGATGCTTCTCAAACAATCCCATTTTACTCCAGTTCTAACAATGGTGTCCGTCATATAGTCATGTAAGTCTTAAATTTACATCAAGTATGTGCACGACAAATTGACTAATGACTCAATATTACGCCAGATAGAAAGTGCAGTTCAGATTTTAAAAACAACTGCGACTTACACACATTATGTTATGGTTATTATTTTTTTTACTTTTTAGTGAATATTAATTTCTTTTGGAATACCATTTTTTGGTAACAATTTATTATCACAGGAAAGGTTACATTACTTTTATGCTATATATACTTTTATGCTTGTAATACTATGTATGTGAATCATAGTTTTAGCATTAATAATGTAAACACAATTTTTCTAAATTAAAGGTGTGAGGTTCCATTTCATTGTAGAAAAATGTGGTTACGTTTTCAAGGTCATTTGCAGATATAACGCTTCATGAACATATGGCGAGGAATCTTATTTTAATTATTTAAATAAAAAATTAAGTTTTTTGACACTGACGCATGTAGAGTCTGCGAACAAGAGCGTGAAACACCAATACACCTCTTGTGCTACTGTGAACCGCTGATTCACAAAAGAAACAGACACCTGGGGAAACACATCCTTGACCCAGATGAAATAAAAACAATCCGAACTGGAACATCCTATCTTTCTTGGTCAGTGCCCAGTTAAGGGAGCTACTGTAGGGCCTACATAGAACCTACATAGGAGGCTGGTCACAATAGATCTTAATAGGTCGCAGTGATGCACATCAGCCCCGACTTACATGAAATAATAATAATAATACACCTGTGAAAATGATAGCATCTTCATAGTTGTATATAAGATCTCTCGCTACATATATATACTGGCTATACTGGCTATATATAGATATAGCCAGTGTTAAAGGGCAAAATACCCTAATTCAACAAATGCAGGCATATCATACAAAATCTCACATTACAGCTGATTTACTGTACTGTTTCAAAAACATGTCTTCAGACTCTCCTAATACCCTACTCCCAATTCCAAAGATACAATAATAAGTGACGGACAGTCACAAGCGGGAAGATCTCTAAACGTAACGGTTCCGTTTAGTTTTACGACAGAGTTCAGCTCAAGTATGCTGTAGAATAATAAAACGTCGGGCTAACACCCATGGCCTATTACTGTTTATGACAACACCTACGTTTGCACAAGATTCGTATTAAAACGAAATAAAACAAATTTTGTATTTACGGATGGGCAGAGGGCAGAGTTCTGTGATGATGATGATAACTTTAATTCAGTGTATAATGTTAACGCTATCTATCGAGAATCAGCTGAACGTTGATGATAATGTACTCCCTGATTATGCTGCTCTCTTCTCTCTCTGCTCTCACTCTCTTGCTGACAAATTTAATCGGAACTGACAGGTGGTGCCGTTAAATTACTGTTTCTTCAAAGTGTAATTTGTCAATGTCTCATGTGTTCAATGTGACTATGTGACAATGACGAATTTTAATGTGACAATATCGTTTTGTTAAGGTTCAATGCAACAGTGTCACATAAAAAATCAAGATTAAAACACAACCTTAAAATAAAACTTAATAAAACTAAATTATAGATTAGAAATCTGCCCCAAATCGCTGCCAATGGCAACGTGTCTAGAAAGCTCCTTGAAGTTGGAAATAGAAAAAAAAAACTTATTAATGTAAATAAAAGCAAAGTCAATATGCAGATTAAAATGCGGAATTTCACTGCAGCGGTCATTTTACAGATCGACACAGGAAGTGTCTCACAGTACCAATTAAAGCCAGATGTTTGCATCAGACACGCGCCTCTAGGCCGTCAGATTGGCGCTAATCCTGGACGGAACTGACTGACCGGCAGACACGCGCCATTAAGGCGCGGATGAGCTGTTCCAAGCAAACAGACCATGTATATGTAACGCAGCAAAAAATTCACGCAATTACCTCTTTCCGCGAACAGGTATCATAAAAAAAATATTTCAGAATTGTTAAAGTATTTTATGTGTCAACGCTCATCGGTAAATTAAAGATTAAAGAGAACAATAAACAGTTTTGAATCACATGAAATAAATTCTGAGGTATTCTGTCAGGGGTATAACATCGCTCAATTACCTTTAACATTTTCTCGGTACCTTGGCGATGGCTCTAGCAAGGTGCTTCTTTATTATTTATAAGAAAATCGATGGCAGTAAACAAACGAATAATGTATTGCAAACTTTTTTTAAAGACCTATTATAAATATATATTTATCACTTATGTTAATCATCACACATTATCAGGAACGATTTACCTTATGTTAAGGCGATGGGGTTTTAAATCAAAATCAAATCTTTATTTTTCAAACAGGATTTTGACAATAAACGGATGAAATGGACTACATACATTTTATGATAAATGTACACATGAAATTCTAAAAACAATTTTACTTAAAAGAATTCACTTAGAAACTTCTAAAACCCTACAGTATTTTGACTCTCACGCCATGCACCTCACGCTTTTAAAATAGAAACACCACAACATTCTGTTATAAAACTTAATTCTCATAAATAGCTACCTGCACCAGAGCTGTCATTTCGCCGCGTCAGTATCAACCAGTCCCATGTCAGCCTTCACGAGATCGACCATGTTTTATAGAGGTTATAAATAAAATAGGCTGGAACGAAGTGGAAATTACTAGAAGTGGAGCCATTACAGCACGTAACGCGGGAGCCGCATTAGCATACCCCGCGGCGCCCGCGCACCCGTCAGCATATTTATTGGCGCGCAGCAATGGACGCTGATACCGTGCACTCAGTTATCCGCAACTATGTATACTGGTATTATCCCGCATGAATGATATTCTCGCAAATCAACTACAGATTATCTCTCGATTGTGTAAAATATTATCATCTTGGGACATGTATCTTTATTTACTGCCGATGACAATAGTTCAGACAAGTTGAATAAAAACTTCTTAATTTAAATATGCCTTGATTTGAACATGTCCTAATGGTTGAGAAAAATAATAGCCGTCATTTTTTATGAAATCACTAGTTGGTGATTTCGTCTCTTTTCCGCGACTTCGTCTACATAAATGGTGGATGTTTTCCTACTTATTGACAATTTTGAAAAATTCATACAATCGCTGCTAATTTTATAAACGCGATAGTATGTAAATATGGATAGACGTTTGTTACTCATTAACGTAAAATCTACTGAATGAATTTTAATGAAACTTTACAGTAATATAGTTAATATATCACAATAACATATAGACTTTAATTTATAAACATATTTTGTGAATTGTCTAAAATATGATGATAAGTATCGATTGAGTAGGAAAAATCTACGATCTGTGCAAACGAAGTTGTGAGCACCAGTTAGTATCACTTAGTTTCACTAAAACCCATTCAGTATTTTTTGCGCGAGATAGTAACAAATATCCGTCCATACTTCAAAGTTTGGCGCTTATAATTTTAATAGGGATTAAATACCTTCCGTTACCTTCAACGAAAATAGAACAAATTGGTCTAGAAACCACTAATGTTATAGAGACCCGATAACAACAAACGAATCAGATAAGGAGATAAACAATGGCTGTTCGTATCCAATTAGATTGAAGCGTATAAATTCTGACAAGTGATACTGTCACGACCGCAAATATTTCTATCGATCAATCACGACTGATTCGAGACTTAATTTTACTTATAACCGAATGACATGCGCTATTTCATTCGATAATTTATGATTTGTAATGGGCATGAATGAATTCGCAACAAATTGCACGATCATGAATAATTATCGGTACTCGGTATGCGACCATCACCTTATGCATGTAATTCGACTGGTGCATGAAAGATAAACGTTATATTTTCAATGAAGTCAAATAGAGCACTGATATGTACCGTAGATTTTAGACCGCCACGAGCATGAGCGATACTTTCAATTTCAAACCACATTAGATTATCAGAATGTTTATATTTAATATTAGTTTGCGGCTAAACTCATAGATAGACAAACGTTTCGACAGAATTCGTAATTTGTTCGTAGATTTGGCGCAAACAACGGGAGCGGAGACTCGAGTTGATGTGACCATTATGGCAGCACGTGTCGTGATAATTTACGTTGTTTACACGCCGCCGGAGCCTCGTCATTGTCCGCAAACATACGTTGGACCTCAGCGGCTAGCACTTTGATATGAGCATGAGATAATGATGACAAAATTGGAAAAATCATCATCATACAAAGTAACAAAGGTTTTGTTTTCTACTCTACTAGTTCTGATTCGAATATTAAGCTAAAATAATGGAATGCTATAGCTACGAGTAACTTACAAATTAGAACTTCAGGATCATAAATTTACCTCCCACGCAAACTGATCCAACAAATGTCTGACTAAACAAGTTGTTGCAACAAAGCACAACAAATTAATCTATTGAAAGTTTCCGCCGACTTCGCGAGCCACAAGGCCGCAGCCTACAGCGCATCCTCCGACGGGAGCAAACGCTATAATTCCAAAGGTAAACATGGCACGCTCGTAAAAAGTAAAACCACAAACGGAGCAATAACTGGCGGGCGTCTCACCGACAACTTTCAATTATACGCCTTTAACACTCATAAGCGGCCAAATTAACATGTCATGAATATTATTTAACTTTTTCTCCATTATGATAATTCGATTGCAATGCTCAAAGTTCTGTTGCCCTAGAATTAAGTCGGGAGCAAAAACCTCAGGCGGATCTTTAGCAGAAATTTACATACATTACAATACTAATTCACGCGCGAGACATGAGCACTGGGAAGTGTAATACGCATCTGAAAAGGAGTAAACGACGGCGCGTGCGCATACAACTTATATTTGGGAATGTAAATCATCGCCGCATTAGCATTTTAGAATAGTGAATCATTTGAGATGTTAGGAGAGCGGAGACACCTACTCCATTAAGTTGTTTAAATTATTTTTGTTTGCGTTGATTGATCGTCTCTGTGCGTATCTAGCCTGGCGCCGAGGCCTGGCGAGTGTTGTCGCTTGTAATTACAAGTCTGCGGCTCGTGCAAGACGTTTCTTAATGGGTGTGGACGGAGGTTTTCCTTGGCCTCGCGA
The DNA here is from genome assembly GCA_036419045.1 of Scirpophaga incertulas. Classification (NCBI taxonomy): domain Eukaryota; kingdom Metazoa; phylum Arthropoda; class Insecta; order Lepidoptera; family Crambidae; genus Scirpophaga; species Scirpophaga incertulas. The sequence goes on along the minus strand of CM071639.1, from coordinate 546,837 downwards.
CAAGTGCCAGCGCCGCGGCTCCGCTGCGCTCGGGCGCATACAACGCGTCACTATTTAATTAAGATCATTCATTATGTACACCGCAGCTCAAATATTTATATCCATACTCACGATTGCATTGTGATGCAACCTCGTGCATTGCTGTATCTATTTCTACGACTGTTGCAACTTTACATTATGGATGGAGCGGCCTCGAGGATTTTGGAAAATGGCGTAATAACAAAACTAGTTTCCCCGACTCGAGACTAATTTATATCTCTGATGTTGCCAGTCGCGCTAGTGGACTGTATAACATTCCAGTATAAAACGTTTACTTTTTGCGACGTCTCAATTATGGTTAATTATGAATACTTTAATTAAATCGCGGAAACCTTCCTCGATTTCTGGCGTGAATATTTTATGATAACCAATTAGGTAGCGTCATTTAGAGCTATAAGTTATAGCTTTAATGTGGGTTTTAGTTTTGGATTTTCAAAGTTAATAAACCTGATTTGATAGCTCCAACACTAAGGGGTCAATATGGTATATATTACTCAAGATATAAATAGCTGGTGGATTTTATTTGTTTACTTTTACTCTAACAATATTTTAACTAATCAGAATGTCACAAAGATTTTTATGTATTTAAGAATTTTTCTCAACGTTACGTCTCGAATATAATTATCATTTCAATCTCCTCTTAGTGAATAGAACCTCAAACACATTTATAGGTCATAGTTATCTCCATACTTACTAGTCTTACTTGAGACTTGTGGAAATAAAATATAGTATTTATTTGTTTAAATTTATTATAGTTTTGTTAAGGTCAAAAGTTAAAATTTATAGTATTTATATTACCGATGCTCCTTCATAAACATAACTGATCAAATAAGGAAATATGTCGCCAGATAATATTGTTATGATAAAAATACCAGTTGTGACTGTTCGACGCTTTAAAATCGGATGTTAAGCAAATTGGTAGTTTTTGTTAATCAGCATATTCAACCAATGTTTGTCGTTTATCGGTTAATAACCTTAGCCACTGATTTAAAAGGATTGTGTGTAGCCAGTACTATTAAGAAGTACAAAAACAACAGATTTCTAGCATTTCGTGGCTCGTCGACTCTTAACTACATTTTATTTGAATGGCCGGCAATTAAAACTTCGTCGTTACGCTAATTAATTTCTCAAAGTCAAAACTCGGGAACCTTTCCGACTTCACGCACATGGATAAAAACATTGTGTCGACTTTATCACTGTGTCTATTGTGCTCATTTAAAGGCGTAATTTTTAAAACTATGCCTTTTGGGGTAGGGTAAGTACGTCTTACGTCGAGATTTGATGCCTAATTAATTTCGTCCGACTAGAGAGAGATTCACGATTTATAGCGATATAAAGATGGCCGTCTAATCCACAGACAGCCTAATTAAAGACATGGTTACTTAATCGCGTGAAGAACTTCATTATTCGACTATTTAACTTAAAAAAATATGTCTTGTGGATTTTCATTTTCTTAGACAATACTTTTACTAATAATAATAATAATTTTTGTGCGTAGGGAAGTGACGACCCCATCACCCGCTGGTGGGGCATTTAATGCCCCTTGACTGCTATAAATGCCCCATCAGTGCAGTCAGTCTCCCTCAGGGCAGCTTGTGGCGAGCTGTCGGTGAGTTGCGTCACCGAGGGTACCGATGTGGTTCAGGGAGGCGTATGCCACCCGCCTCTGTCTTGCCTTAACCAGCCCGATAGAGTGGAGTCGCAAGAGCAGATGCTCGAAGGGTGGAAGTGTAATAAAGTAAAGCCGACGGCGCCGGCGTCTTGATCGCTTTCGCAGACACACCTCTCTACACCCTTAGCCGTTCACAGCAGCTCTTCGCACCAATATTGGTCTGCTTTTTTGGGGGATTCATTTAGTGAGCGGCGAGTCACCACCTGCCATATTTAAAATCAATTAGGAGGCTTTGAGAAGGCAGGTGACAGGAGTCTCTTCCATAGTCCGGTCCTCATTACCACCGAAATCGAAATGCAATAGGCCACAGGCTTTTTTACCACTAATGACAATAGTTTCTGTGCATCTAACTGGGTGTAGTCTTTGGCTGCATTTTTCATGATGCAGATAGAGATTGGACCCAGTTGGTACATTCCACGCACACTTTCATTAAATTTCGCTTAAATGGCCTCTACGCGTTGGATCTGTATCCCCGCGCACGCCTTATAAAGGACCGTGTTTTATAAAAACACGTGACATAAGCGATAATAAATTAATAATTATAAAGTTTTATAAAGTTTACAAACTCATACAACGTTAATTAATACTTTAGTTGAAAACGGTGTCGCTGTAACTAGCGCCCACCTCGAACAACCTCTTAACAAAAAAACTTTATGTAAACTAATAAATTTTAAGTTTATTACGTGTTATGTGTGTGTGTGTATGTGTATTTGTTATATGTTTAATTTATTTATTTAATAAGAGACTCAACATCATCATAATCCAGATCGAGTAATAGCAATTTTTTCAGTACCACATGTTTACAATCGTTGGGGGCAATTTATATATATGTAATTTGTGATTAATTCTATTATATAATGATGATCTTAGATGTACATAATGTCGTTTATCTTATGTAATATCTTATATTTGAAGTTAATCCTTCATCATATCCACAAGACGAGTGCTTCCGCAAAATAACATTAAAATAAATAATTTACGAATGGAAAGAACCTTCCACAGGGCATAAAGTAACTGACAGCTTACTTGATCGTAGAATGAATCAATTATCAATTATTACATCTCGTTCAAACCAATTTTCGGTTGAAGTATGCATGGTAATGGTACATCATATATTATACGTATGGTTTAATGCAAAAGAAAATTAATTTCAGTTCATTGAAGTATGGGGAACCCCAAAAATGTATTGTTCTTTTTCCATTTTTGTATGTAAATCTTAATACGGTTCCGAATACATCTACTTACCAAGTTTCCACAGTATAGCTCTTATAGTTAAGGAAAAAAGTGGCTGTGACATACGGACGGACAGACGGACGGACAGACTTGACGAATCCAAACAAGGATTCCGTTTTTTGCCATTCGGCTACGGTACCTTAAATACAGTAAGTTTCTTATCGCTTCGGCTTTCTTTCAATGGCTCCAAACTAAATATAGCCTCAGGACTAAAAGTAAACAAACTGAAAGGAACTGAAGTTAATCAATAATTTGCATGTCTTGAGTGGGCGTCTGCTGAGACGGGTCCCGCAGACACGGTCACCCGTGATGCAAACGATGAGCTGGCTGCAAGTGCGTGAGCTAACTAATTGATTTCGCCCCGGGCTTACGGTAACGTTACACGCAAGAGCTTTAAACGACAATACTTCAGATTATGATTTTTTTTTTTGGACAGTGCAGCAAACGAGCAAACGGATCACCTGATGGTAAGCGATAACCGCCGCTCATAGACACTCGCCACACCAGAGGAGTCACAGATGCATTGCCGGCCTTTTAAATATATTCTTTTTTTGAAGGCTTCGATATCGCATTGTTCGGAAATACTGCAGGCGACAATTCATTCCACAGTTTAGTAGTGCATGGCAGAAAATTCCTGGAAAACGTACTGTGGTGGACTGCCAACCGTCTAGATGATGAACGGTGACAGAAACTAGCAGCAGGAATTAACAATTCCTCGGAGAACTCCCAGTAATATAAGCGATAGAGGATACATAGCGAAGCTACATCTCTACGCAGAGCCTAGGAGTCCAGCCGACATGAAATATCCGGGCAGTCGACGATTCAAGTCGCTCTCAGTTGGATGCGGTCCAGAAGGAGAAGCTGGTACTGCGGAACCCCTGCCCAAAGATAGGAAAAGTATTCCATATGTGGCCGAACTTGCTCCTTATAGTGATAAGATGAATGATAGGGACTATATTATGCTGTTACAGAATCTTAATAAGAGGCTCCTGATTGACAGATGGATCAAGAGTCGGATACAGAAACCAGTGCTTCTCATATATTGTCCGGAGATTCCTCTCTCTGCAGCCTTAACCACCGGCAGCTTGGGCCGTGCTCTGCTGCCACTAATGTACTAGGTTTAACATTTATTTGCTATACTTACAATTATTTTTAATATATTTCATAAAAACTTAAAATTAAGAATTTTAGATAAATTGATCACTTATTCACTTTACTTTTTTGACCAGTCACAAAAACATAGTTAAGTACATATGAAAAGACAAAACAATTTCTTGTTTTAAAATACAAATGCAAAGCCTTGTGAAAATCTAAAAAATAGACACATTAACAGTTATATTTTTAACTAGCGGTGCAATGAACAAATGGTTATGGTGGGCTGTCCCTAAGAGATAGACATATACCATCGCGGACTTTTTTGTTGAACTTTTTAAGGTGGACAGTACTGTAGTACATTATTTTGGTCTATCTCGTAGGATTCAGCCAGCTTTTTTGCAATATAAGCGCAAAATCTAGTACTAAATATAGTCTATGTTACTCAGTAATATTATAAGTAGGCTTTCTAATGAAAAAAAAAATAAAAATCGGTCCAGTTCTTTTTGAATTTATTCGTTACATACAAAAATACAAACATATATTAGTGCAGATTATAATCTTTTTAAATTTAAAAGAAAATATAAGTTACTTTCTTATATTAAGCACTCACATTGTATCATGAAACAGTAAAATAAAACTATAAAGCAATAACCTAGACAATTTAATAACACATTCAAAGACACTGAAAAATTGCTAAAAATACGTTTGCCACGAACAATTATTTTGAAGTACGTGTAATTGCGTTCATATCGGACGCCATTAGGTGCAGTGCGCTACCATAACGGTGCGCTCGGGTCGAAAGCAGTCGTAAAAACAAAAACGGGTGAATCCGAACCTCGTGGTTTTTGTTTTAATAATAAAGCTAAGCCGGACATTAAGCAGGGCAGCGGCCGTGACAACGAAGTCGTAATTAACGCGCTATCTCGATCTAGGCTGCGCGCGCGCACTCTGGCCGCCGCCCGCGCCCTGCCGCTCGCGTCGTCGCGTACACCAGCCAACTCTTTATTAATAACTAGCTTTCTGCCCGCGGATTTCGGGATTGGGTCTATAGAGGGTTAAGGGTCATAGCTTTTGCCCACGGCTACATATGCGCGGAAGTTGATTTACGGCGCGAAGTTTTATCGCGCTTCCCGTGGGTCTATCCGTTTTTCCAAGATAAAAAATACCGCAATACCTTGCTCAAGAATCACTCTATCTATTGATGAAAACCGCATGAAAATCTGTGCAGTAGTTTTTGAGCGAAGCCTTTATTGCGCATCCCGTAGGACCTGTCAATTTTTCCGGTATAAAAAGTAGCCTATGTTACTCGGGGATAATGTAGCTTTCCAAAGGTGAAAGAATTTTTGAAATCGGTTCAGTAGTTTCGGAGCCTATTCATTACAAACAAACAAACAAACAAATCTTTCCTCTTTATAATATTAGTATAGATAATAAATAAAGCGAGAAGTCGATCGAAGGATCCAGCTGGGCTGGGCAGCGTTTAGCAAGCTTCGTCGGGTCTTCTCTTCGCCTATACCGCAATGCCTAAAGACGAAAGTCTTCAACCAGTGCGTCCTACCGGTTATGACTTACGGCGCCGAAACGTGGACATTAACGGTCGGGCTAGTCCATAAATTTAAAGTCGCGCAGCGGGCTATGGAGCGAGCTATGCTCGGAGTTTCTTTGAAGGATCGAATTCGAAATGAGGTCATTCGACAAAGAACCAGAGTAACCGACATAGCTCGCAAAATAAGCTCGCTGAAGTGGCAATGGGCTGGCCACGTTTGCCGAAGGACTGATAGCCGATGGAGCAGACGAGTCCTTGAATGGAGACCGCGACTCGGCAGCCGTAAAGTAGGACGCCCCCCCGCCAGGTGGACTGACGACCTGAAGAAGGTCGCTGAAGGGGAGTGGATGCGGAAGGCGGAGAACCGGGTGTTGTGGCGCAAATTGGGAGAGGCCTAGGTCCAGCAGTGGACTATGATTGGCTAAGTGTGAAATAATAAATAATAAATAAATATTTGTTACACTTACACCAATTAGCCTAGCCCAAACTAAGCTCTGTAAGGCTTGTGCTATGGGATCTAGGGCAACGGATAGACATACATATATTATACATATATAAGTAATTTTTATTGAAATATATATCAACAACCATGACTAAGGTACAAATGCTCGCATTCATCACAAAAACATCTGCCCCACCAGGATTCGAACCCGGGACCTCAGAGATGGCGACACCTTGAAACCGGTGTACTATCCACTCGACTATGGAGGTCGTCTATGGAGGTTATTACTACTCCATTTGTCTCTTTTAATAAATAAATATATATTTCTTACACTAACACCAAAGAGCCTAGCCCAGAGTAAGCTCCGAAGGCGTGTGTTATGGGATCTAGAGTAACGGATAGACATACATATATAAATATATGTGATAGAAATATATATAAACCATAACTAAGCCACAAATGCCCGCATTCATCACACAAACATCTGCCTCCACCGGATTCGAACCCGGGGCCTCAGAGATGGCGACACCTTGAAATCAGTATCGATCCCTAAATACTAATAGTTATTTTGGAAATATATTTCATGTCCAGAATTGACCTCTCTACAGATTTATTAAATATTAAAGAAAAATCGTAATTTTTTTAATAAAGCTTTTAATAAAGCTATCGCTAACTTTATGATACAATTTACTACTGAAGAAATGCTGATAGATATTATTTAATTTCTTAATACACCTGTGAAAAAATCTAATAAAGCATGGAAAAATATTGAATAAAGATTCAAAATCAAATTATTCCATTTTCTAATATAGGCATATAAAATTTAGCTGCTTCAGGGCCAACGTGTAAAGTTCGACCCTTTGTGTACAGGGGTAAGAAATGCTTTACAACTATTCGAAAATTGGAACTGGCCCTTACTCCTTATAAGGGTTTCCGAACAATATCTGATGAAAGCCATCTAACAAATGAATTGCGAACTGAACTGATCAGTGTGGAGGTGCTTGGAGGTCTTTCGGCTAAAGTAATGATTGAAAAAAAAATTAACAGTACCTTCTCATGAATAGTAATAAAAGATTAATGTCAATTTTTTAAGATTTCTTTTCAATCAGAAATTGTATTCCACAACTCCTCTTTTGAGAGGTATAAAATATAATAAAACTTCGAAATAAAATCCGATTTTCTATAATCATGATTAGGAAGAGAATACAAAGTTGTTTTAAATATACCACAGTATCTTGCTATCTCAAATTAATCTATTTTGCCATAGGATGTAAATTAACAGTCACCAGTTTAACACCAAATTTATGTGTAAAAGCTTTTATCCTGTCCATAAATTGATTCCGAAAGGATTAATAAGTTATGCACTTCCGCTCAGCATTACCATATCACAGTTAGCCGGGTATGCCTTGAACGGTTTCTCATTAACTTTATTAGTATTCATGTAGATTAGGTTAACTATTGAAATATAAATTAATTCTGTTCAAATATAAAACAGCAAATATGACATTTATATATAGAGTAGATAGAGATCACAAATTACTACTTGCTAAGATCCTAACATGTAGCTTCCTCGAATTTCATTAATACCTACTTTTATTATTATTGTTATTTTATTATCCTTCTTTAGGGATATTTCCTTTATAAATTTACTAGCTTTTGCCCGCGACTTCGTTCGCATGGACTTCAGGTTCGTCCCGTATAGTCTAGTAATAAGTAATAAATACGGTAACTAAGCACTGCAGAGCCCTAAATACTGTAGTAAATTGTTTTGATCTATCTTGTAGGATTCAGTCAGCGTTTGCAATGTAAGCGCAAAAAATGTGTTTTTTTAAGACCTCACATTAGAAACCTCAAAAATTGTAGCCTATGTGTTATTCTGATGTATAAGCTATATTGTGGTAAAGTTTCATTCAAATCCATTAAGTAGTTTTTACGTGAAAGAGGAACAAACATCCATACATCCATACTTACAAACTTTCGCCTTTAATAGTAGTAGGATTTCGTCCTTATCAATGATTTGAGTATTCCCATCTCAATTTTTGTCACTATATTTTCATTTACATCGCACAAATCCTTTACTTATTAAAATTTCTTACTTATTAAGTTTATATCTATGCAATTTAGCATGTAAGCATTTATTCGCCTGAAACACAGGTTTAACCTAGTTCAGGTATTTTAATATTTATTGTAATTTTATTTATATCAAGGATCTTTGTACATGACCAACGTTAATAATAAATAAATTATTTTTATTATTTAATTATTATTTTTACTATATAGAAGCCGATCACGGCGCCAAACATAGCTTCAACAATTGTTTGATTCATTTGAAGAAAATATAAAATCCAGCGGCCTGTAAGACCTGAGATCGTCATGGGGACTGCATCCCACCATGACGGCTAATAATGGCGCATACAGAGCTGCTAAGCCGACTGTGAAACATCCATCAATACGGCTATAAATCTGGACATTTACATTTTAATGTTATATAATGAAAGGCATTTCTCACCATGGAGCACGCTCGGCATTTGCAGAATGCATATGATTAACTGTTTATATTTCAAATAGAAACGTTTGTCGATTAGATAATGTGTGAGTATAAAATGCAGCACAAAATAAATGTATTCAGTTATATAATGCCAGCAAATGATTCCCTGAATAAAAAGTTAACTTAACTAAGTACCGATAATTAGGAAGTATATCCACTACCGTGAGGCTGCGTGCGCTTCCGGCTAAGCGCGCACGCCGTGGTGAAGTCTCTCTGTCTGGGGGACTATCCAGGGGTTCTAGGGCAGTCCCTCCTTTGGCGGTGGCTCGACCAGCTTTTGGTCGAGCCGGCCCCGGAACACATGGCGGTCGAATCGCGAAAGCGCACCCTTGTATGGGCCTATAGAACTGGGGGGGGGTCCTCTATGACCGGAGAACCCCACACACTGCCGCGCCTTGCCAGCGCGGTGTCATGGTGCATAGGGTCGCATTTCCCCCCCTATTTCCAAAAAAAAATAGGAACTATATCCAAGTCTAAGGGCCCTTATGACCAAGGCTATGGCTGAGTTTAGTCGGTAGGTCACGTGATCGCTCTGGGGAGGAGAGCCCCACATAATTCATAATTCTGCGCTTTTCCCGGGGTGCAGGGTAGGCATTTCAATGCCCACGGGAAGGAGGAGGTCACCTACCGATTGACTCAGATACTCACCGGGCATGGCTGCTTCGGTGAGTATCTGTGTCGAATAGGACGGGAGGGATCGACACATTGCCACATCCAACCTCGCCTCATCCGACCTCGCCTCGGCCCAGCACACGCTGGCGGAGTGCCCCGCGTGGGCCTCCGAGCGCCGAGTCTGGGTCGCAGAGATCGGGCGAGATCTGTCTCCGCAGGCATTCATTGCGGCAATGCTGGCGGACGGCAGTGATGCTCCAGAAGGAGGCCGCCGAGCGGGGTCGGGAGGTGGCCGATCCCGCTCGAAGAAGGCGGCGCCGGGCTCGGTAGCACAGCTGCGGCGCTGCCGCGGGTTGCCGGCGGGCGCGAGGAAGTCGCGACCGCCACGGCGACCCGGGATGGACCACGCCCCTTCCGTGGCCGGGGGGCGTCGTCGGTGGAGGAGACCGGGGGAGGTAGTGTAGCCTCAACCGAGGAGGGCTCCCCTGTATCGACGGGGGAGCGGAGGCTTGGGGTTCCCGGAAGTAGCTTGGTGTTCCCGGGGGCTCCCTACATGCCTGAGAAAGGCCATCCCTGAGGTTTTTAGTGGGTAGGCCTCCCCCTTCTGCGAGCCCCACATAACCGCCGGCTCGCCACAGCCGGGGTATGCAACTTAATGCATTTTCCTCAGGGCAACAAAAAAAAAAGTAGGCATTTCAATGCATTTTCCCCGTCGATAACAAAAAAAAAACCCCTTTGTGAATCACTGCTCTGTTTTTCAATTTCTTTTGTTCTATGACAGTTGTGAAATAAAGTTTGCTTAAAGTGTCCATATATGTATTTTCGTTTAAGTATTATTTCACACTCATTCTTTATTTCCTATTTATTTATTACAATTTAAACTAAAACACACCTGCTGTGTGCGGGTACAGTGCGTACAGTCTCATACTGTACACATCATTTTACTTACATACTGAGCAATATTTTACTGTGCAATGTTATCTTTTAAGTACTATTTATATTTTTACTATGTCACACAATTTTAGCTGCGTTTGCAACCTTGATTTGTAATAATGAACTTTATCAATATTCCTTTTATACTTAGTGTGCGATTAACAGCCACAGAGGAATCATTAGCCAATTAACTGTTTACTTTTATAACTTTTATTCGACAATATACGTCAGTTTTAACTTCTGGTTATCTTTCTCTGCACTCAGACTTCAACTCAAGTGTACATTTCGTGGAAGCTTTAGATTTGCTGCTTCGCGATGCTGGAATGATCTCCCACCGCCTATGCGTGATCTGAAAACAATTACCTATTTTAATAAGCTTGTTAAAATGTATTTATTACACATGAAAAAATCTTAAAAATATACTTACAGATTGATTTTCATTTTTGATATCTTGTATTACAATGGCTAGTTGTTCTGTGTTACGTATTATAGTATTTCATATTTTATTTTTAGCATAATAAGAATTTATAATTAATGCTGCACATGGTTGCTGAATGATATCGTAATTTAATGATGAATTTTAAGAAAAAAACTTTGTTTTTTTTTTTGGAGTTTATGGCTTGGCTGCTATGACCTTTGAGCCATGTCTTTATTTTAAAGAAAAAAAAACTTTGATATAAAACATAATCACAGTTTAATCTTATTTGTAGCTAGCTACCACAATGACCACAGACTTATAATAACTTTGTGTAAAGAGAATTTATTCGTACAGTTTTGTTTGCCTTTCTTTTTATTTCATTGTTTTAAAGTTTTTTCCATATACCCTATATTGTTGTGTTTTGTGTTTGCTTTTTGTGTGCCAGCATTATTGGCTTAGCGATGAATCGTGTTTTGTTTGTTTTTGTTGTTTGTTTTTGATGTCATGTGCCTTGTAGAATTGTATTGTTTATAGGCGTTGCCAGAATACCAGCGCCACAGTGCCACATCTGTCACTGTGGCATATGCTGAGGCAATAGCCTAATTGGGCTAATTTTAAACATATGTGTAACTTATATATGTATTGTTAGGACCAATAAACGTTTTTCTTTCTTTCTTCTTTCTTCACACCGTACTACACAATATTTGCAATGTGTATTTTTTTATTGATATGTTTTTTTTGTGTGTGTTAAATAAACGTTTTTCCTTTCTTTCTTCTTTCTATCAATAGCATCAAATACATAGCGGAGTTTTAAGCATCACACGTAAATAAACGCTGCGGAAAGCGACTTTGTTTTAAACTATGTAGAGAAAAAAGGCAACATGATAAATACTGCATTTGTCCTCACATCGCACGTCAATTAATATAAGCAGTTGTGTGAATTCCAGAACACATTTTTCCACTTACAAGTTCTGTCAATTTTAGGAGTGACGCAAACTAGGACTAGGTAGTGGGAGAAAAAACAGAAACCAGTACGCAGATGTCCGTCGCGGTTTCGTCAGCGCCGCGCCAACTGCCCACGACCGCATTGCTCAGTAATGAACCAGCAAATAAATGAAACGCCAAATGTACATACAACACGGCAGCTCTGCGCCGTGACGTCACAACGCAACATCAACTGCGTACAATCGAAAGATATCGATAAAACAGTTTTGCTCGTGTATCCATCATTTATGTTAATCGATACACGTAATCGTTGCTCGTTTTATGCTACGCAGTTGTAACAGTTATTTTATGCATTACGTGCCGTGGTTAATTTGTGGTTCGCAAGTTAAATATTTAATTTAACTATATTCTGCTATAAAAATATTTCAATTTATATATCTCTCAAAAGTATACTCATCACTTTATTGCATTCTATACAATACAAATTACAATAAGTAAATGGAAATCTACGAGCCCTATCAGGCATAGCAATAAAGGTAAAAGAAAAAAGGAAAAAGAAAGAAACCTACAAAAATAACAAAACAAAACAGTACATAATTAAATCAACGGTTATTATTTGATATTTCTTGTTATTTTAATATTATTTATGCACTTAGATAGATTGTTATTCTATTGTCAATCTTATTATTGTGTTACAAAATATTACACGTTTTTATTAGACACGGTCTTTTGTAAGATGTACATAGATCCAACACAAGGAGACCATTAAACCAAATTCGATGAAAGTGCCCGTGGATTGTACCAACTTTGTTTAGTCTCTATCTACATAATGAGAAATGCAGTTAAAGACTATACCCAGTACAGAAACTTTTGGTAGTCATGAGAACAGGGATAAGGAAAAGACTCCAGTAACCTGCCTTCTCGACGTCTCCCAATTTATTTAAAAGAAGGGCGCGGGGATATAGATCCAAAGCGTAGAGACTATTAAAACGTATACCAAATACACCTAATTTCTATCTGCAAAATAAAAACTGCATCTAAAGTCTACTCAGAACAGGAACTATTGAAAGGAGATGTCCTCTTATTACAAGGAGGTTGGTTTTTTGTGATCAGCGTTAACTAACAAACACCAAACTACATTAAATTGAAAGCCGAAAAAATATGAAGTATGAAACAAATAAAAGAAATATTTTTACCACCCCCAATTATTTTTAAATAAATAAAACATGTTTTTAAGAAATATTTCATTATGGCAACACCTTAATGATGTTTTTATTATCTGTGACTACCGGTATCTTACTCTATGTTTGATATTTTCCGTTGAGTTATGACATTGACAGCAGGTGCCTGACATGTCAGTTGATTTTTTATTAATATTTTTTTCTGGCTCTAGATAACATACATTAAGTAACATAGCAGTCCCTATATTTTGTTAGTTAAAAACTTCTCAAAATTAGAAATATTCGGTTCATCAAAGCAATTATGTTTGTATTTAGATTTTTAAAAGGCTTGTTGATAATTTTTTTTAAGCAATGTGTAATTATTGCATTAAAGATATTTCATTTTTTATTATACTAGAATACGAATTATTAAAAATCGGGGGTGTTGAAAATAACATGACTTACGGCGATTACTTTCTTTTAGAGCCTTCTATCCAAATATATCAAATTTACCCGAGTTAGTTACTATAAACCAATATGGGACATCTCCTTTGACTGCCTCTTACATTTCAATGTTGATGTTTATGAGAACCGAGCTAAAGAAGAAACTCTGGTCACCTAACTCGACGTCTTCTAATTGATTTAAATATGACAGTTGGTTACTCGCCACACACTAAATTGGTCATCAAAAGAGCAGGTATTGGGAGAGTTTCAAGAGTTTCAAGTATTTTTTTTAAAGGATAGGGCAACAAACGAGCAAACGGATCACCTGGTGTTAAACTATAACCGCTGTCCATAGACACCCGCAACACCAGAGGAATCACGTTGCCGAACTTTTAATTTTTTTTTTTTTTATATAATAGCAGGCAAACGAGCCAACGGGTCACCTGATGGTAAGTGATCACCGCCGCCCATAGCACAAACAACACCAGAGGTATCATCAGCGCGTTGTCGGCCTAAATGGGAATATGCTCTTTTTTTGAAGGTTTCGACATCGCATCGGTTCCGAAATACTGCAAGCGAGAATCCATTCCAGAGTTTAGTAGTGCGTGGTAAAAAATCCTGGAAAATGCACTGTGGTGGACTGCCAACCGTCTAGATGGTGAACGGTGACGGAAACTAGCAGCAGGAATTAATCCGAAAAAATTCCTCGGAGCACTCCCAGTAATATAAGCGATAGAGGATACATAGCGAAGTTACATCTCTACGCAGCGCCAAGGAGTCTAGCCGACATGAAATATCCGGGCAGTCGACGATTCGAGTCGCTCTCAGTTGGTTGCGGTCCAGAGGAAGAAGCTGGTACTGGGGAGCCCCTAGATGGGAACAGTATTCCATATGTGGCCGAACTTTTGGCTTATAGAGTTGCATTCGGTGGGCCGGTGTGAAATACCGCCTCGATCTATTAAGCACACCAAGCTTCTTGTTGCATATAAGTCCTATATGGTCCTACTGTGAAGTTAAACGTCGTGAGGCAATTTATGTACTAAGTAACACAAAGGTGTGAAATTGGTCAAGCCACATTCAACCAGAGTAGCGTATACTATTCATAACGTAGTTTTTTGATGCAATCAACTTCATTGACATTAACTGATAATAATATGGCATTTCATGTTCTATACAGATTAGCAAACCAATTTCCGTACACTTGTAAACAAAGAAAAGTGATTTTAAATGTGAGAGCTGATTAGTATCCGAAACGTATAATTCTGTAGTGTTCATTGATGTGATTTAATTATTTTTTTTTTTCATTAAATCAAATTTCACCTACACATTTGATCTTCTTATTTAATTACTAATCAAATGTTTTGTACATCAAGTAATTAAATAAAAAATATACCTAATTAACATGTTTAGCTCTCTTATGAATAATATCATCCTTACATCGGTCGTTGGTATTGAGAGCACTCCCAGCGCGGCTTGCGACCAGCGAAGCATTTACTATTGTCGCGCAATAGTCTGTATTGCTCTCTTAATAAGGATTATTATTCCTTAATAATGATACAAATCTGGGAGCTTTTAACCGTATTTATTGCTAAGAACTTGTAAGCTCAGTGCATTCGAAGCAATAATTTTGTTACGTAACTTTGTCGCGACCTTATCTATCACAAATAGATTGACATCGAATCAGCACTGGCTTTGATCGAAACAGCGAGAGTAAAAATAAATTAATAAATAAATATTTGTTACACTTACACCAATTAACCTAGCCCAAAGTAAGCTTTGTAAGGCTTGTGCTATGGGAACTAGGGTAACGGATAGACATATATATATATAAATATTTTTCATAGAAATATACTCGTATATTTATAAAAATGACTATGGTACAAATTCATCACACAAACACTCTGCTGTACAACTGATTTATTATATTTTAATAATTCAATATCAACAATTATATGCCTTGAAATCAATTTAAATACAGTAAACTTTAAGCACTCACTAATTAGTTTTACGTTTTTGTTGATAATTATAGGCCGATTTCTGTCTTGACAACTTTATCCAAAGTACTAAAAAAATATTAAATAATAGACTAATAGATTTTATGAACAAAAATAACATCATTTCCACTAATCAATTTCGTTTTAGACAGGGTAAATCCACGGAAGACACAGTTTTGAATCTTACCGAAACCACACTTAAAAATATAAATAATAAATAAAAAACAGTTGGTATATTTTTAGATTTATCAAAGGCTTTTGTTACAGTATCTCTACCCATCTTAATAAGTAAACTGGAACGCGTTGGTATTAGGGGTATTGCTTTAAATATTTTTAAAAGTTATCTTAGTAATCGAGTGCAATGCGTTAACATTGATAACACAGTGAGCGATGATATGCCCATAAATTGTGGGATACCTCAAGGTAGCGTCCTTGGACCCACTTTACTTAATATCTATATTAATAATTTATGTAAAATCTCGTGAGGGTTACAGAATTGAAACCACATATACTATATGACCATTAGACAGCCATTACTATTAGACAGTCTTCTTGTAAGTTAGTATATAGATATAAAAATGTAATTTCAAGTGAGCTATCTAATTGGTAACAGTAATCATTTGCCCGTAGTCAGTTGGCAGTTGAACTCTGACCACAGATTTGTCGAGCGACCAGTCTCGTGTCGCAGTCGGCAGCGCATGCGCACGCGCCCGTTAGGTGCGCTCGCTCAACAGACACACTTCAATAGGGGTGTCGCCCTTACAAATTGAAGAATTCATTAAATAAAATATTCGCAAAAAAAGCTCGCAAGTTTCTTCAGATGGGGCGAAAAGTTGATTTATAGCATGACCATTAAAGAAATGAAAAATTATGAATATTCATATATTTGACAACTACCTTCTTAATCCTATAAGTGGACTGAAGTTAAATAATAATTTAAAGAATCACTACATGGTACAAAACAAAGTCGTTACCCACCGTCTGTCTGTCCCTATGTATGCTGAGATCTTTAAAACTACGCAACGGATAGTGATGCGGTTTTTTAAATAGATACAGTGATAACTAAGGAGGCATATTATAGTAGAGAAACGCTGATAAATTTGGAGGTTTCTAATGTGATGTCGAAAATAAGCACGGTTTTTGCGCTTACATTGCAGAAACGCTGGCTGAACCCTACGAGATAGACCAAAATATTGTTCTACAGTATTGTCCACATTAAAATTTTAACAAAAAAGTCTGCAATGGTATATGTCTATCTCTTAGTGATAACTATAAGCATCTTTTCATTACACCCGTGCGAAGCCGGGGCGGGTCGCTAGTAAATATACTATAGTAAGTAATATACGTTAGATTCACGACTACAGTGGGATCCACATATTGAAACTTTGGCAATCAAACTTAGTTCAGCGGCGTACGCAGTAAAAAAGATTAGACTTTTAACTAATGTTGAAACGGCAAGAATTGTTTATTTCAGCTACTTTCATAGTGTTATGTCCTATGGACTGCTGCTATGGGGATCAGCGGCTAACATTGAAAGTATTTTCCTTTTACAAAAAAGAGCGATTCGTGCTATTTACTGTTTACGGGCTAGAGAATCCCTAAAAGAATTGTTCAAAGAAATTAATATTTTAACTTTAGCTAGTCAATATATATATGATAATTTAGTTTTGTATATAGAAACTATAATAAATTCAATAAAAACAGTGATCTACATAATGTGAATACTAGAAACAAAAATAAACTTGCCGTTCCAATGTTCAGACTCCATAAAACTAGCTGTTCGTTCTTGGGGAAATGTATATCTATGTTTAACAAGCTTCCGCAAAGTGTCATTGATTTACCTTTATATAAATTTAAAATCCATATCAAAAATACACTCATGAGTAAAGGTTATTATAAAGTAAGTGACTATCTAAATGATCACAGTATTTGGGAATAGGGACACTTCATAGAGCCATGTTTGGTAACATTATTTATAATATTGTATTATTTTATATGTGTATGTAAACATACATACGACTGTAATCGTATTAGGTATGATTGTATCTTATACTATATTGTATTTTTATATTATATTATTATAATTATTAACATTGAAAAGAGGAGATAAAAAATAGACCTTCAGAGTTTCTTGCCTGTTCTTCTCGAGAAGGCTCTCCCAATTTCCGAACAGGTGTCGAGTCAATATATTTTTTCTTTTTTTTTTCCTTATTCGTACGTACGGACAAGGTTTTTTTTTTTTTTTTTTTTTTTTTTATTATTAAGCTTTTTTTTTTTGTTTTGTTTGTTGACGTCAATAAGTGCCTGTAAAGGTCTATGTTGAATAAATATTATTTTGATTTGATTTTGAATATTATTTTGATTTGATTTGATTTGAAATACTAAGACAGATCTTGCGTCACTTGTCTGTTTTATTTACAAAATATATTTTTTATTTTATTAAAGCCTCTAAGCTTTGGTCTTCTTTCTTTTTAATTTTATCATCATAATAGCTCATATGCATTAGATTGATTAGGGTGATTATGCTTTAATCAACGACGCTAACTTAGTGAAAATTTATAGACTTAGATTAAGTTTCTTTGCAAGTGTATTTAGATTGCTTCACGATGTTTTTAATCGTCGTAGGAGAGTCGAACAACCAGACGTTGTTTGTTTGTTATACGCTAATTGATATTGTACTGTGTTCGAATACAGTTGAAAATCGCTTAAACAAATTTGACAGTTTGGATAGTTACATATGAAATTCGCAAATTGGTTAATCATTGTGACTTCCCGATTAAAAAGCATATGCTAAAACAGCACTCTGACGCTCTATTTAAGATATAAAATTGAGAACGTGAGAATGCAAATTAAGTTCGGAGGATGACAGTCTTAGGAGTTGCGGTTTGTGTGCTCATTGGATGTTTATACTGCTACTACGGCCGCGAGTTTATTCTCTTCTAGTCACTGCCAAAAGCAACTCACCAGAACTGAAATTAAGGTGGCATTTCCCATTTCCCAATGCTACTCACATATTCTAAACCCAATAACATCAGCTGAGACAGTCCAAAACAGCAAAGAAAAAGCTCACAGCGCGGGAAACACTTTAGTTTTAGTATATCATTCAGTTAACCTGATGAGTAAGTTCTTCTCCACAACAACTGAAGAATTGGTTGTCTTACCTTGAACTGTATTAGGAAAGAATGACATCAAAAGTATGGTGATAAACCAGATCGGTTCAGAAGCTTCAATTATAAGAAAAAAAAATTGACAAATACATATTGTGTATTTGAAGACGTTTTTCTTTCTGTAAAGTCTTTCGGACCACCAGCCTTCAGAAGCTCAACTACAACTTCATCATCACCCAGCGCCATATTGTGTTTGAGTTGCTTAAGAGTCACACTAATCTCATACAGTTGTCTCATATCAATCTCATATCTGTGAAATAGCTCCAATTTATTTCTCTGAATTATGTACTATTCTTGCCTCCATAATTGTGTCATGAGTTAATTAGTCTAAAAAAATGCGTTCTTTATTGTTCAATAAACAAGGAAAATGTGACTAATAAAAGAAAAAAAAATATAATACCAAACATCAATATAGATTACCTAAACTATGACATGTTGTTAGCTAACTAAAATTAAATTTATTGTAAGTTGTTAACTAGCCGTAATTCGTTAAAGCCGTAATAGTGTATATTAGTTGTTAGCTAACTAAAGTTTAGTTTATAATAGTTATTTGCTAAATCAAATTCAATTTATAATGGTTGTTAGCTAACTGAAATTCAATTTTTAATAGTTGTTAGTTAACTAAAGTTCAGTTTATAACAGTTGTCAGCTAACTAAAATTCAATTTATAGTAAGTTGTTAACTAGCCGTAATTCATTTTGTAATAGTTTATATATTCAATTTATAATAGTGTATATTAGTTGTCAGCAAACTAAAGTTTAGTTTATAATAGTTATTTGCTAAATCAAATTCAATTTATAATAGATAGATAGATAGATATATTCTTTATTGTACATTAAATTTACATAACACATAATAAATTTCAAATACATTGTATTATTTGTACAATGGGCGGCCTTATCGCGAAGGGCGATTTCTTCCAGGCAACCTTAGGATGGAAAATGTTATTGAAGCTAAGAATTTGAATAATTGACAATGTACAACACATAAACACAGGATACACATTCTTAAATGCTACAAAACAATCTATGATACAGTACAAAACAAAAGAAAATCAATAAATCTCACAATACAAACACATATTACACACACAGATACATAGCCTTGCATATACCTACATACACGAATTCCAATACACCTACAGTGACAGATAGTAGTCATGTAAACCATTTTTAAATGCGTTGAGAGACTTCGCACGCCTGAGAGAAATAGGTAAGTCATTCCATAAGCACGCTGCTTGGATCGCAAACGATCGGTGTTTGAAATTAGTGTGGTGCTTCGGAATACTTAGAATCAGATTCGCCTCAGACCTAAGAGCTCGGGAGTGGGTGTCATGAAGAAATATGAAATGATTTTTAAGGTAAGATGGGGTGGCAGGGTTAAAAAGGATTGTAAATAAGAAAGAGAGAATATGAGCATTCCGGCGAAGGCGAATAGGGAGCCACTTGAGATTTTTGCGAAATTCAGAAATGTGGTCATATTTTCGTAAACCGAATATGAACCGTATGCAGAAGTTTTGGAGTCGCTCAAGCTTATTAAGTTGCTCCTCTGTGACGTCCAAATAACTGATATCAGCGTAATCAAGAATAGGAAGAAGGAGGGATTGGACAAGTGAGATTTTAGCTGCGGTGGGAAGGAAATTTCGAAGCCGTCTTAATGTTCCAGCCGACGCGAATATTTTGCGGCTAACTTCCTGTATTTGTGGTCCCCAGGTTAAATTTGTGTCAACTAAAACACCTAAGTTTTTTACTATTTTACTAAATGGTATAGTAATACTATTGAATGAAACGTTAGGAAGCTTAGTCCACTCAACCTTGGCTGTATTTCTTGAGCTGCCGATGACAATCACCTGTGTTTTAGATGGATTGACAGTGATACCATATGATTGACTCCATTCATAGATTCTTGTTAGATCTTCATTTATGATATTCACTGCTGATATTAAATTACCTCTCGGTGCCTGGGTGTATATTTGTAAGTCATCTGCATAAAGATGGTATGACGAAGAGAGTTGCAGAGAGACAGAATTAATAAATAATGAAAATAACAGAGGAGATAAGACGCCACCTTGCGGAACTCCAGCTGAGGCGTGACACCATGACGAATATGTATTATCGATACGAATTCGCTGACGACGTCCAGATAGGTAGCTACGGAACCAGTCAATTTCCATTGAAGATATGTTAAGAGAACATATAATGCTGAGCAATACATCATGGTCGACATTATTAAAGGCATTACTGAAGTCAAGCAAGGTGAGAATGGTTAAATAGCCCTTATCGAAGCCATTTCGTATGTCGTCAGTGACTTTGACAAGTGCTGTAGTTGTGCTATGGCCGCGGCGAAAACCGGACTGGTAGGGATTTAAGAGGCGATTTCGGCAAAGGAAAGAGTTCAGCTGATCATGGACTAAGCGCTCAAGGACTTTGGAAAGGAATGGGAGGATTGATATGGGACGGTATTCAGAAAGTGAGTTTGCATTAGATTTTTTTGGCAATGGAGTGATTTGCGCGTCTTTCCACGCACTAGGAAAAACACCAGTTGTTATGGAAAAATTAAGGATGTGGGTAATGATAGGCAGGATTTCATGAAGGATAGGTATCAGCATTCTTCTACTCACGCAGTCACTACCAGCAGCATTTGACGTTATTGATAAGATGTTCTTCTTAACATCACAATCGGCAAATTGACGAAGAGAAAACGCTGGATGATTTGGGATGGGAAGAGAGGTTAATGGCTATAATATGGCTATAATGGTTGTTAGCTAACTGAAATTCAATTTTTAATAGTTGTTAGTTAACTAAAGTTCAGTTTATAACAGTTGTCAGATAACTAAAATTCATTTTATAATAATTGTCAGCTAACTAAAATTCAATTTATAATAATTGTTAGCTAACTAAATTTTAGTTTATAATAGTTGTTAGCTAGCTAAAATTCAATTTATAATAAACTAGCGGACCCGACAGACTACGTCCTGTCAAAAAGATTTTTACAGTGGCAGTTTTTTATTCCTAATTATTTTATAGATAATGTCGCGTAGCCAACCAAATCGCAAAAAAAGTCTAAATGACCTATTACATTTTGTAGCTATTCAATTTTGGAACGTGACATTAAATCCTCCAACGATGTATTCTGTGCTCCGACGCACGCACGCACACTGTTTTGATAGATATGATTGAATTTCAACTATATGTAGCGTTAATAAAGCGCAAATTGACTCTTTGATGTTAGGAACACACCTGCATTGCTTAGACAACAGTGAGTGCTTGCAATATGAACTTTATACAATAACAATAAAGCTCAATTCGACTGTACGTTTTAGTTAGAAAAACGTTTGCATGGGAAAATAAAAGGGCTGTTTTTAGGGTATTTCCGATAATTATTCGAATTTTCCTCATTGTAAAAACCCTCCTTGAACTTCAACGAACATTAACAAAAAAGAATTGGCCAAATTGGTCTAGGCGTTGTTGAGTTATGAGCTTACCAACACATTTTGCGATTCATTTTTATATATAAGACTACATACTTCCTGGTAGCTACTGATTATTCTCGTATGATTGATATTATAACGTTACACGGATTTCAAAAGAATTTCGTTGAAACACTTTTACATTATCATTACTGTTACGTTTTTGATGGCATTTCCTAGATCCCGTCTTATATGATCGGCGCACTTCTGCCTTTCTACACTATCTCCACTCATTAATTTGGCGAAAATACCAGAGACAATCGTAAAACTTTATGTTCCCAGCGAAGATTTTAACGATGGCTAACTATTTCATGATTTATTTTATTGCCTTATTATCTGTTATTTTATCCGTCGTAGATAGCGGATACTTAATGGGTGACGCAATTCCTTAATTCTCCGCTTGCTGAGTTCTTTGATTTCACATTTGTTGTTTAAGTTGTATTTACTCGTATTAAATAACTTTTTTTCAATCATCCGCGCTTATGTTGTTGAATGCCATTGTAAAATAACTAAATATTTAGAATACAAAAATATCTAATACTAGCTGACCCAGCAGACTTCGTACGCCTCAATCGATAAAGAAAAAACTTATTTTCATAACGGAAATCCCCAAAACAATAGAAAGTCTACTTTAAGGACCCGATTTTGTTGATCAAAATTATAGTTTTTATATAATTCCGAGCATTTTCGTATATTTCTCACGATTTATTCACCATTTAAACCTTCTTTCGACTTCTTTTCTCTCTCTCAGATCTTCTTTCTTTGCACAAATAATTCAATAACAATATTTTGCGAAATCGCTGCAGCCCGTTTTAGAGTTTTAGCAAGACTCACGAACAGTATTTCATTCTTATTTAAATGTATGTCAAATAAAATTTTTATTTTAATCAATACATAGTATAAAACAAAGTCGCTTTCGCTGTATGTCCGTATGTATGCTTAGATCTTTAAAACTACGCAACGGATTTTGACGCGGTTTTTTTTAATAGATAGAGTGATTCTTAAGGAAGGTTTGTATGTATAATAAATGCATAATATAGTAGAGAAACACTGATAAATTTAAAGGTTTCTAATGTGATGTCGTAAATAAGCACGTTTTAGTAGTGCATCAAAGCTACGCTAAGGCGGTACGAAGTTCGCCGGGTCAGCTAGTCTTATATATAAAAATGAATCGCAAAATGTGTTGGTAAGCACATAACTCAACAATGCCAGGACTAATTCGACCAAATCTTTTTTTCAATGTTCGTTGAAGATCAAGGATGGATTTTACCGGTTTAAATTCGAATATTATCGGGAAAACCCTAAAAACAGCCCTTCTTCCCATACAAACGTTTTCTAACTAAAATGTACAGTCAATTTGAGCTGTATTATCTATACTAATATTATAAAGAAGTAAAGTTTGTGTGTTTGTATATTTGTATATTTGTTAAATTTTAAGGGGTAATCTCGGGATCTACTGAACCGATTTTAAAAATTCTTTCACCAATAGAAAGACACATTATTGCGGAGTGTCATCATCATCATCATCATTATCATCATCATCGATTTTAAAAATTCTTTCACCAATAGAAAGCCACATTATTGCTGAGTGTCATCATCATCAGCGGACGGCGCGCGATGGCTACGGGTTTAATTCAGTTCGCTTTCGTGCTCGCTTCGGGGATTATTAATATTATGCCCAACGAAGTGGGTGCGGGTCAGCTAGTTATTGTATAAAGTTCATAATGCAAGCACTGACTGTTGAGCACAGAAAACATCGTTGGAGGATGTAATGTCAAGTTTCAAAATTGAATAGTCACAAAATGGAATAGTTCATTTGTAGCTTTTTTGCAATTAATTATTTTTTATTCACAACGCCCTAATACCAGGGTGACGGTTCTGTACACGAGAATTTTTCGCCCTGACTATAAAATGAGTAGGAACAAAAAACTGCCACTTTACAAATCTTTTTGACAGGACGAAGTCTGTCGGGTCCGCTTGTAAATAAATAATAATAATAATGATAGCAATACGGGAATATTAATAATGGAAATATTACAGAAAACGATGTAACTACGCAAATAATAGAAAAAATAGTAAAATTAGTAGTAAGTAGTAATTTTTCTTTCTTTTACCCTGTTCCTAATTTTATTTGGGGTCGGCTCTTCCACTCTCCCTTATCACTCGCCATTTCTATACTTCACTTCTTTCTTCGACATATCAACATATATCAATAAACTAGCTGACCCGCGCCCACTTCGTTGGGCATAATATTAATAATCCCCGAAGCGAGCACGAAAGCGAACTGAATTAAACCCGAAGCCATCGCGCGCCGTCCGCTGATGATGATGATGATGATGATGACACTCAGCAATAATGTGGCTTTCTATTGGTGAAAGAATTTTTAAAATCGATGATGATGATGATGATGACACTCCGCAATGATGTGACTTTCAATTGGTGAAAGAATTTTTAAAATCGGTTCAGTAGATCCCGAGATTACCCCTTACAATTTAACAAATATACAAATATACAAACACACAAACTTTACTTCTTTATAATATTAGTATAGATAAAGAAATATTAATAATTCGTCCAATATTGATGTGTTCACAGAGATCTTCAATCCCAACTAATATTATATATTAATGCGAAAGTAACTCTGTCTGTCTGTCTGTTACGCTTTCCCGCTTAAACCTCGCAACCGATTTTGATGAAATTTACAGTACAGACAATCCTTAGACCCTATAACAGAACATAGGCTACTTTTTATTTCGAAAAAAGGGATGAAAGGGTTGAAATACAGGTTGAAAGTTTGTATGGGATTTCTTAATCATAGGACAAAAAATTGTTCGACAATATTATAGAATATATCAAAATCTATAAAAAAAGAGACCATATGCCTAACTATTCTAGCTATGTCACTATAACTACTTTTTTATATTTAACAAATTGATAGAAATGCCGATCAAAATCAGACCGTGTTATATATAAATTATTATCCGAATAAATAATTTAATATTCAAGACTGATTATGATCTCCTAAAAAGCAATACATTTTGTTGCCACCTACAAATACCACAGCCAACGTAGTGTACAGTCTGTAGGGGAGGCTTTAAGATAAGCATACAATTTTTTTCCAATTTAGTGATTCATGGTCGTTTTAATATTAGCATGCTTACAACTTAAATATCTGTACCTATTTATGCCTACCCGTGCGTAGCCGGGACGGGCCGCTAGTATAAACTAATCGAAATACTGGTCCGGCACAGACGCAGTCACGGTCCCAGTTAGTTTATAACAACTCTTAAACTAAAAAGAATTACCTGCCAAGACAAGATTTAACTTGTTCTGTATGCCGGTGAAATAAATTAGTGATTGTACCGAGCACAGAACAGGTGTATTTTGGAAAATTTATAAGTTGGTTCCCGTGGAGGTTGCGTCACCTGGCCGACGTCCCGTAGGGAGACTGCCGCTATGTTAATCGTCTGGTGTGCTATGGAAAGCAAGGTATCAAATCTGGGTTCAGGTTCAATTTGTTTTATTTATTTTTTAATATAGTCATTAGCTAACGACTGGAAATGAGTAAAGGATGAGTATTAGAAACAATAATTAATTGCATAAAATAAATAAATTTATTTGAAGGCTATAAAATTATAGTTAGATCATTGGCAGGCCGCTGGTAGCATAAGATCGCCCAGTATGGAGATCTTAGGGAGGGACCAATGTCCAGCAGTTGGCGTCTATTGACTGAAATGCGATTTTTAGTTATTATTATAAAATACTAGCGACCCGCCCCGGCTTCGCACGGGTGCAGTGAAAAAATGGTTATGGTGGGTTATCCCTAAGAGATAGACATATACCATCGCCGACTTTTTTGTGGATTTTTGTAAGTTGTACAATACTGTAGTACATTATTTTGGTCTATCTCGTAGGGTTCAGCCAGCGTTTGCAATATAAGCGCAAAAAAACGTGCTTATTTACGACATCACATTAGAAACCTTTAAATTTATCAGTGTTTCTCTACTATATTATGCATTTATTATACATACAAACCTTCCTTAAGAATCACTCTATCTATTAAAAAAAACCGCGTCAAAATCCGTTGCGTAGTTTTAAAGATCTAAGCATACATACGGACATACAGCGAAAGCGACTTTGTTTTATACTATGTATTGATATGTTTTCTTATATTTTTATGCAACAGCAAAGTAATCGCTGCAACTAGTTCAGGCTTTAACTGTCTCTTTAGATTTTGATGCAGCTCGGTGACTTGCTGCAGTTTGGCGTGGTGACAGGATCGTCGGTTACTCACCGTAACAACAGCATGCACTGTAATTGCACGCACTTATTGATACAGCTGTCCTAACTTATATGATTCATCATAATCAAGTGATAGAGATAAAATTAACAATAGGAAATTAGACTCCAGGCCCACGCTGATAATGTTTATTAGATTTAGTGTGTGAACTTGCATGTCCTTTGATTTCATTGTTTTTATTACGACCGACTCAGCCAATGTAGTTTAGTGCAAACGGCGACGAATTGTCACGTTTTTATTTGGGAAAGTTTTGTTACGAGCGATTGTTGCAGCTCAAAGAGACATTAACGATGCCACTACATTCTTAACATTGATTTATGAAGAATAAGTATCCATTAAATGATTGATGCCAATCTGAACCAGTTCTTAATTAACATTTACTGCACTTCTTGTAATTTACACAATGTTATTGTGTTCTCGCTAACTTTTTACTATAGGTTACGCATATTGAGCGACGTTTAAAAATTTAAATGCTTTTATTTAATACTCACGCTTCTTTCACATGGAACTAGGCAGAGATCCTAGTTTTCCACTTGCTACTACCTAAAAACGTTCCCTAACTTCCTCGGCTTCCAATAATACTTTCATGCACGCTCGTCGGTTAGGGGTTCTCTTGATTTTACCCTATTTCTGGATATCTTCTATTGGGTCCAAGTATGTGTACCTGATTCGTTCCCAACCAAATGGTTCATTCAATTTTTCCTTATTAATATTTTACGTCAGTTTTCTTTGGGTCTACTCTTTCTATGACTGCAAACCATAATTGAATCTACTTTGACACCACACATTTCTTCATCACACTATTTCACAATTAATCCTTCATCATAGCTTCCATAGCACTCCAGAATTTACTCCCAAAACTCTGATTTCCAATGCATTAATCCTACTTTTATCCTTGTTTTATCCCCACATATAAGAGTAGGAACCAGCACGCCAGTCTGAGTTTCCTATTTATAAATAAATACTTTGCAAGAATAAAGCATACCTTACCACAAACATTGGTGATTCAAATGGTATAATAAACGTACCAGTGGCGTCAGTATCAACTCTTCTGGAAAAAAATTAAAGGAAGGTCATGAGCACACTGTGCTCAATACTACGTTATCATTGCTAAGATTCTGGACAACGCACACAATCTCAAGAGTCGCGCTGGCGACACGGATGTGCGTGCAAAGTGCAAACACTTTAGCCGAGGTCGCTTACAGAATGCTTTTAGGACAAACTGGTAAAACCACATTGGACATTGCAAACGACAAATCGAGCCTACGATATTAAGATCTGAGTTCCGATGTAATCCTCACTGATTTTGATACTTGATCAGCAGTTACAATCCAAATTCTATTTTCTTCTAGTTAATAATAGCCTTATAAAGACCGTGTCTTATAAAGACGCGTGATATAAGCGACAATAATAATAAATTAAAACAATTCGGAGATTTCGAGAAGGCAGGTGACCGGAGTCTCTTCCATAGCCCGATTCTTATAACCACCAAAATCGAAATACAATAGTTCACTAACGTTTTGACCTTTAAGAACAATAGTTTCTGTACATCTAAATGGGTACTTTTTAATTGCATTTTTCATGGGGCAGATAGAGATGACACCTAGTTGGTACACTCCACGCACACTTTCATCAAATTTTACTTAAATGGCCTCTACGCGTTGGATCTGTATCCCCGCGCACGCCTTATAAAGACACGTGATATAAGCGAAAATAATCATAATAACTATTGTGCATACGAATAATGCAAAAAAAAAAAAATCTAAAATTTATTCTTCATCTTGTCTTTTTTTCTTCAAATTGTTATAATCAGTTTTGCATGTCAACAATAGTACGCCATTGGCTCACAAGTCTGCGGCGGGAGACCTTGAAAAAACCCAGTCAATCCGCGTAATACAGAATATCGTCGACCCAGGCACGTCATTTCTGACCCTCCCAACTCATTGACGCTGGCTCTTCAAGCCTTGCGAGAGGCGGCATCTGCGCCGCCATCCCTTAGTTAGTCCATACTTCGCAGCTTGCTGCACATGTACGAGTAGGCCCCATCATTTCAAGGCCGGACCCACTTTGTCGTACTGAGCCTGTTTTCGCGCATATGTCCTCTTCGGAGGGCAGCGCTGACGTGCCCTCTCCTGAGGGTGCGCCAACCATTCCATTCAAGCCGTAGGGCCATTAGGGCCAAGGCTAGGCTGAGTTTAGTCGGTAGGTCTGTGTGGTCGAGCCGCCTCGATTCACCAGGAGTCCGACATAATCAACGCATCCCTGCTTGCCTGTTGCGTTGGTATCCATGAGGATTCTCAGCCTCCTCTCCTGAAAAAAAAAAGACCTTGTAAAGAACCAGAATGAAAACCAACAAGGGTTATTTTACAAAGTCGTTGATTTGAAATTGATCTCAGATAAATAGTCTGAGCCCAATTTTCTTTACAGGTAGAAATAAGTTCACATTATATTTATAATAGCTTGTGTTATTTACTATCGTCAAAATATTTGGTAACGCAGCTATTGAGTTATTAAAATTAAACTCTACACCTGTTTGGAATTATGTATGATTAATAACGTATTTATTTAGAAAACGATTAATATCATGTTTCATAATTTCTTTTATTATCTCAGATAGATAATAATTTAGCCGAGTCTCGGCGAGCGCATGAATGGAACCACGTAGATCTCGCGCCAGTAACATGATCGCGCGTAATCCGGATCTCGGCGCGACGCGACTGACGACGCATGAGCATAAATATCGCGTCGCTGTCGTAGCCGCCGTTATCTTACAATCAGCGGGAACACGTCCACAATTCAAAGTGGATGTGAGTTTTCGTATGTGACAAAAGTTTAATTTATGTTGGTCGATTAATTAACACTTTTTAATAATAGGTCTTTGAGATTGTCGTTTTTTTTATTCAATTAACAACATTACTATTTATAGTATAGTACAGTGAATATGTAAGAAAAAAAAATGGAACTCTCCGAAAAAGTTTTATGAAAAAAAGTTTCAAACAAAAGTTGTAACAAACAACTTTCTCATGTACTTTTTTGCAAAATAGCAAAAAACCACTTTTTTGAAACTTTATCGCCACCTAACTTTTGCATTTCAAGTCGGATGACGTCACTTCAATTAAAGAAAACGTAGTCGACAGTGTCCTCTTCAATTTAAAAAAAAAAATTAAAAACGGGTCGCTAGCACTTATACTTGCTATTTCAATTTTCTTTTTTATATTTTAACGATTCGTGTAGTCAAATCCTGGTTTTACATATTTCGGAGGAAAAATTGCAGATTGACTGTACAAATTACATAACTTTTCAGTCCCATTAGGTGCAATAAAATGAAGGGTTACTGCATCTTATGGTCTTATAAACATTGATAATGGCGAAATATATAGGTATTCTCAGATCTGTCGCATTCTGCATCACTAATTAGTTTCTTAAGAAACATAAAATACAGAATCAATATTTAAACGTTAAACAATGTTCAGAAGTAAAAGAACTACTGCACATATCGGACCGCAATGTTTACAATACAAGCGAAAACAAGATTCACAGACTCCAAAAAACACTGGATGCGAGAAAACCAAACTTCAGTTATCCGTATAAGGGTATAAGGTGGCATTGATGATGTGTTTTCTCACCGATTGATCACCCAACCTTGCTGCCATTGTGCATTGACTGTCGCGTCGAGTTGTGAATGATACAATCGGAACTTTTTGCGCGATCAATGCTTAGTGTTCGATTGTGGTTTGTAAAATAGTTATCGATACTAAATTATCGACTTTGTGTACGGCACAAATCAAAATCAAAATCAAAATAATCTTTATTCAACATAGACCTTTACAGGCACTTATTGACGTCAACAGACAAAACAAAAAACAAAGCTTAAAAAAAACAAAAACCTTGTCCGTACGTACGAATAAGGAAAAAAAAGAAAAAAAAAATTGACACGACACCTGTTCGGAAATCGGGAGAGCCTTCTCGAGAAGAACAGACAAGAAACTCTGAAGGTCTATTTTTTATCTCCTCTTTTCAATGTTAATAATTATAATAATATAATATAAAAATACAATATAGTATAAGATACAATCATACCTAATACGATTACAGTCGTATGTATGTTTACATACACATATAAAAATAATACAATATTATAAATAATGTTGTTACCAAACACGGCTCTATGAATAGTGTCCCTATTCCCAAATAGTGTGATCATTTAGATAGTCACTTACTTTATAATCATGAGTACCTTTACTCATGAGTGTCTTTTTGATATGGATTTTAAATTTATATAAAGGCAAATCAATGACACTTTGCGGAAGTTTGTTAAACATAGATATACATTTCCCCAAGAACGAACAGCTAGTTTTATGGAGTCTGAACATTGGAACGGCAAGTTTATTTTGTTTCTAGTATTCACATTATGTAGATCACTGTTTTTATTGAATTAATTATAGTTTCTATATACAAAAACTAAATTATCATATATATATTGACTAGCTAAAGTTAAAATATTAATTTCTTTGAACAATTCTTTTAGGGATTCTCTAGCCCGTAAACAGTAAATAGCACGAATCGCTCTTTTTGTAAAAGGAAAATACTCTCAATGTTAGCCGCTGATCCCCATAATGCAAATATATACACACAAAACATAAAATTCCAATTTAACTACATTAACTAATATTAAAGGTAAGGCAAGGTAGCCTCTATGGCCATCTCTTATCGGATGCATTTCGGAGAGTGTGCGATGGAATTGCACAATTTGATTCCAGCATCCCCCTTCCACCTCAGGGGAACTGGACGGCGATTGGACTTCCACCCTTAATAATGTGCACAGCAAAGGAGTGGAATTCCCTATATATTCCCTCCGCCGGATATTTTCCCTGATAAATACAATCTGGGCCTTTTCAAGGCAAGAGTGAATAGGCACTATCTGGACAGGCATGGACCATCTTCGGCCTTATCGTCACTTACCATCAGGTGAGATCGAGGTCAAATGCCTGTCCTTAATACATAAAAAAGGTTCTTTTTCGCGATCTCGATTGGTAATTAAACTATGTGTTTATTGATTAAACTGATAGAAAATTTCGAAGTTGGTAAATAGTATAATATACTCTTAAAAATTATCAGTGTGTTTTCAAATCTATTTGTCGTAGATTAAAACTCTGTTTATAAAGCTCTAATTACAACCCAAGTGCCCTGCTGTCCACGTGGCTGCTTGCTGGGCTGATTAGCGCCGTAGTGTTTGTCTGAGGAGCTAGGACCTGCCGCCCGCCACTTGCAAACAATACAAGAAGTACTCAGCGTGCTGCCGGCTCTGTGACATAGATCATAGAACACTTGTCATAGACTAATCCCTCTTGTTTTTAATTGGGTTTAAATATGACATTGTTTTATTGTACGACGATTTCAAAGAGATTGGCTTATTCCATTCTAACGTTTCCCTTATTTAATTCATACACAAATCAATAGACTTTGAAATAAGTAATAACATAGTTCAGAAGGCAAGAAAATTAATTGTCATAAAGTTATAATTAGAGATCGGATAATCGGATGCATATTTACCTAAAGTTAATTTTTGGCTCACAAATTATGGAAGCGGCTTTTTAAAATACATTTTGTTAAATAAAAATCCCGGGATAATTTTTGGCTCACAAATTATGGAAGCGGCTTGTTAAAATACATTTTGTTAAATAAAAATCCCGGGAAAATACGGGACTGCAAATTTAACGTAGTGGTATTGTTTGAAAATTACTGAATTAGCACGTGGTATTTATTTTCTCATATTACCGACTAGTTTTGCATTACCAAAATTAGGTAAATAAATAAACATCCGGCTATCCAATTCCGCAATCCCGGGATTTTTATTTAACAAAACAATAAAAAGCCGTTTCCATACTTTGTCTTAAACTAACTTTAGGTCCCGATTATCCGATCTCTAGTTATAATCAATAATGAACAAAATACTGACAGACAGACAGCACATACTATTGAGATGTTTTTTAGTTTAAACTATCCAAAACCGGTGATTTCATTGTAATCAAAACTTGCAATTTATGGTTAAAAAGTAATGCAAAAATATATATTTTCTATGGCACTTGAAGTTATCATGTTATTACATACTAGCGACACGCCCCGCCTTCGCACGGGTGCAGTGCTGATTGTAGGAGTCTTGATGCGGTGCCCAGTTGAGGGAAGTAAAAACAGCAACGAATTATTGAATGAACTTTTATTGCAAGTATGTAAACACTAATACAACACAGACTGCTGCTAATACAATGTTGTCGCCGCCATGGACGCGGTAGAAGAGAGAGTAAAAAAGTGTTGCCACATAAAATAAATGTTAAATATTTGTTGGTGATACCAACACTGATACTAAATACACTGCAGAAAAACTATGAACGTTGCATATAATTATTTGCAATGTACGCGGAATAAATGCAATTATTTACGATAGCTGTGTCCCGCGGTTTCACTCGCGGACGATTTGCATTGTTTATATATTTCTATAGTAATCTAGTACTAAATATAGCCTATGTTACTCAGTGATAATGTAGCTGTCTAATGAAAAAAGAATTATTAAAATCGGTCTAGTACTTTTTGAGTTTATTCGTTACATACAAAAATACAAATCCATAGTTAAGGATCTATTATTTGGGGATATTTTCTTTTTGACTTTAAGTCTACAATAGTTCAAGGTCTAATCCAAGCTGATGACTACATCCAGATTGCAAGATATATTTTCACAGGTAATACTGATACTATGATAGTCAACCACTTACATCTAATTCTGCATGTGATTTATCAGCTGATCATCTCACTAGAGGATATTTAAAAAAACTTACATATTCTTCAGATGCTTGTTGTCCCAATCCCTGTGAGCCAGTGGACATACACTCTATTTGCGTCGACTATCTTTTTACGTCGACCCTGAAGACCTGGAGACGTATTTTTGAATCATTAGACGTGAATTTAGAATTCCAATACGAATACAAATCGTGCGCGAAATTATTTTCTACTGCTTACAATTTTATAGATTTTTTAATCACTCGAATTCAGTGTTGTCATTAAAAATAAATTCTTGATTAGATTCTGTTTTACGCAGAAAAATTAAAAATCACAACAAAATCAAAATATATGTACTCAAACAATATTTACTTATTATTATGTACCTATTTACAAGCTTTACATTAACCAGAGTAAAATTACTATCTACGTCATTTCAGCGTTGTATATTCTACTAGTAGAAATCAAAAACGAGTGGGTTGAACCACTCGTTGCACAACGCACGAAATGAAAGTTCAGAAATAGTGAATTCGGTAATTCGTATACGAATCTCACGACTTCGGATGCGAATTGGTTTTCTATTGTTTCAAAAATTCGTCTCCTGGTTCGTAAACAGGCAAGGCGTAGAGCCTTCAGTTTTCGTTCCACATTCTGCGGCTTCAGCATAGCTGTGGCTGTGTTATGGACACGGCCGTTTGTTGTACGTGAATACGTCTCGTAACGGGTAATAAGTACGCAGCAAAATGGCCTTCAAATTGGCGGGGCTACCCCTCCACCGCGCGCGATGTGTTACAGTCTTTACTGGGCGTAATAAATTCTTTGATCCTTTAGCTATCCAGTGGTGTAATTGGAATTTGGATGGGGATGATAAATATGTAGCTGCAACACTAAACTGTATCCCCCGATTTTGTTATCATTCGATTTTTTGATTTGCGTCCCTATGGAAGCAATTTTAAAGACGTATTCACGTCAAAATGACCTGATCCTGCTAAAAGTGTAGTATCTACATCTGCTTAGTCTATCGGTGAACTGTTCACGAATACGTGAAACAAAGAATGTGTAATGTTGCATGTTGACTCGCGCCTACCGGCGGCCGCGCCGTTCCCGGAACCGCCGCGCTCCACCACCATGGGAATGACGCCTCAGCCGCTGTTTGCCCACGCCTCTACATATTTACCCATCAGAGAACAAACGCATCATTGGAAATCTAATCACATAGCGCGGCGAACAAACAAATCCTCTCGCCTCCGATATATTTATAGCTTCCGCCGCCGCGACATCCGTGGGTAATTGAGCGATCACTAGGAGCCCATAACTCGCGACGCATATCGAGTTACAGTCTCGGATCGATGACGTCTCTTTCACATCCCAACCCTTCTTTAGTATTGTCTGCGGCTGACCGTTAGAGGCAGGTGGACTGACCACCGGTCAGAGCTATCGTATTACCGATGGACCGATGTGAAATTTATTGACGTCTTATGAACGACAATGTACGTTACATAAATAAGCGAGTCCGTTGCGGGAAAGCGATGTCATTGTCGCTCGTGTGAATCGACTCGATTTGAATTTGTAATCGATGATGAGTTAAACGGGGAGGTCAGTGCGAAGGGCGCGCTGCCATTGTAGCGTCCTTTGGGCTCCGTATCAATTGTCTTGATTTTGATTGAATTGGTACTGGGAATAATCAAAAGTGAAAGGTTTACTAGTGACTTCGAATTGACATGGAATTAGTTAACCGTATTGCTTACAAATATTCTTGACTCTTGAATAATTGTCGCATATCTTATAATGTAGGTATACCATTTAATTTGTTCAATTATATTCGATCCTTATAAAGGAGAAACCGTTAACGAGTTTCTATATCAAGAGCCGTTCTCGTATACTTTTGTTGCATTAACACGTTAGAATAATTCTAATTTTCTATGCAAATTCTAGCTTATTATGGTAAGCTAATAATAAACAGCGGTCGGCGGATGGAGTAAGGTCTAAAATTGTTGACTCAAGGACAATATTGTTACACTATTAATTACTCATTCGTTTGCTCTCTTCGCTGCCTACACGGCTCCACTGTCATTAACGAAGTAAATAGCTTTCTACTGTCAGTACAGTGCGAAGGAATCTAACACGAACCACCTAAAATCTCGAGCGGGCTCGAAACAAACAATGTTGAAGTTGAGTGGCACTGTCGCCAAGCAGTCCTCCTTGACTGCTCGGCGACCAGGCACAGGTCCTGCGTGTCCGGACCGCTGCCAACATGAATGTCACTTGTTTTCGGCCATTTGCTTACGTCACCTGACACGTTTCGACCGTCAACTTTTATTGCGCTATTGTCAACTGTTGTCATAATCGTAAATTTAAGCTCGTTTTGACACTTTAATGTTTTATTTTTCAACTATGTATTAAGCGGTAAACAAATAATTGTCAGAGCGACATAATCTTTTTGATTGTTTTGATTTTAATTCCACAGTATATTTAGGTGTTTTTTTATCCTGAGATAACGGTGTCTCTGTAGACCTCTTAGCCAATCGCAGTACGAGTAAGGTTGAGTTATCGAGCGGAGTTAATAAAGTCCAACGTCTGGGCTAATTCGGCGCGCCGCGCGTCCCATAAATTTTCCTAGAGCCGCGCACGCGCAGCATGATGCCATATTACGTTGCAGCGCCGAACGAACACTTATTAATCTTCAATTTTTATTTGTGTTAGAATTTTATATTACGATTCTTATTGCGAAAGGTCAGATTAAACTCTCTAATGCCGAAGCGCCAAAGATTTATGTGGGAAAGAGACCTGTCAAGGTAAAACGTCAGAGGTCAAGTTGTTGAGCATAAGTCAGAACAATTACATACTAACGCGCTCATTTATTGGGTTAAGTTATTGATTATAAGCAAACTAATGGTATTGCTTCAGTAGAGATTAAATAAGAAGCGATATAAGTTCTCTCGTTCGAGAATCAGGGAAGTATTTGATGACTTCTGCAATCGACTGGTTAGTACGCCGGTTTCAAGGTGTCGCCATGTCTGTAAGGGGTTCGAATCCTGGTGGTGGCAGATGTTTGTATGATAAGTACTAAGTCATGGTTGTTAATTTAAATTTCTATTAAAATTATTTATATATGTATGATATACGTGCTATGGGATTTAGGGTTTAACGGATAAACATACCTATCCGTTAAGCCCTAGATCTCATAACACGAACCTTTACAGAGCCTACTTTGGGCTGGGCTGATTGGTGTAAGTATAAGAAATATTTATTCATGTAATGATAATAGGATGAAAACAGGAAGTAACTAACTGTTTATACATAATTTCTGTCTTAACATTTGGATTCATAGAAAACCTTAATCGTAAATGGTCAGAAAATAGTCTTTACTCATAAACTTTAACACCATCTCATGTTGTCATATATTACGCAATAGCAAATTATTTTTATTTGACATTAACATAACCTACAAAGCTAGGAAATGTATTTATGTGTATGTTCGTTATGAGTAGTAGTTGTTATCCAAATACCTTGAATCACTCTCCGAGAAACAATTGTGAAGGGATTGTATACAGCCGCAAGATCGATTAAAGTCAGGCCAACTGAATAGTCCACCATAAACTATCGATAAAATCTATTCTAGTCAGCGTCGGGCAACATTATGTTTATAACTCAGACGTCTCGAATCCTGCGTGTAGGTAGCTCACGATATTGTGGTGTTAACCGAGCGACATGTTTACGCAAATCATATTCAAATAGGCGTCTATTGCTTAATAGTGGAGGCTGGCGCAAGGGGCGATCCTGAGGCCAGTAATCCGAATTGCGAACGCAACTTCAGTGTACAATACTGAGACACCTCACTCTTTAGTGAAAAAGCTGGTGCAGACAGAGCATTGCACGATTAAATAAGTATTATAACTTTGATTATGCTGTTTCAGAATAGGGCCCCTGGATGATAGAGCACGCCATTGCGTCAATAACTGGCAATAAGTCAGAATCGGGAGCTGCGGCAGTTAATCCGAAACGAATTGGGATTTTTTCAATAACAATTTGTAATTCGAATATATTTAAATGAAATTGGGAATCCTCTTTCAAATTTAGTTAGTCTTACGCGTAGAAGGTTCTATGAAATTGATAAAATCTAATCACATTTATACAGATAGATAAAGATTATCTTTAGCTGGACATAAAACTCACAACATACAAACAAATAAAAGGAACATATAACTGAATCGTATTATTCACAATAAATGACAAAAAATGGTTTTAAAAAGATTGTATAAAAATTAAAAATGTCACAAAGGGATTTGTTGGTTAGTGACAATGACACACACTGACATATAATTAAAAGTAGAAACATTATGTTATATTTAAGATGTTTCTTATATTATATATTTGACAAATATTCATTTTCATTCGGTATTCGTTCAGTTCATTTATATGTTACTAGCTTATGCCCGCGGCTTCGCCCGCGTACTAATCGTATTTTTCAACCGTCTACATAAAGGGGCTTCTCAGTGTGACCCGTATGTTTTATGTACGTATGTAAGTATGTATGTTTCTCCGCGATTATCTCATGTTTGGCTGAACCAATTTAGATACGCTTCTCGGAAAAGTATTTCTAACATTCTGGAAGTTTCGGTATATGACGTTTTAGTGAAGGAGGTTCCCATATTTTTTTAAAGAAATAATTGCTATTCCTTCATTTATACAAAACACTATCGTCTCAAACCATATTGATAGTTAGACATTTCAACCCCATTTCACCCCGACAGGGGAGATGTTATTTCACGTCCGCCACGTTGGATTTTTAAAATCATTGTTGTTTTCGTAATCAGCGACCCGATAAACCATAGAAACAATACCCATTGTCGATTTTCAGACTTTGACACCCCATTTCCCCCTTTTAGGGGTTGAATTTTCAAAAATCCTGAAAGACGCGTTTACTCATTTATTGTTAGGAGTACTCCTGCGAAGTTTCGAATAAAATATTCAAACAAATCTTGTTTCTCCATACAAACTTTGGACCCCCATTTCACCCCCTTAAGGGATGAATTTTGAAAAATCCTTCCTTAGTGCACCCCTACACCTTATAAGGAACCGGCGTGCCAAATTTGTAATCTCTAGGACCAGCGGTTTGGGCTGTGCGTTGATATGTCAGTCAGTCAGTTTCTTCTTTTATATATTTAGATGAAGCACAGAGATATTAATAATCTGTTGGAAATTTTGAAGTCTGTCTTTCTATACTAACGTTACTTTATAAAACTATACACGCCTTAACACTATAACTTTTTATAACTTCAAGGTACAAGTTAAAAAGACGCTAATGAGTAAGTGCTATTACAAAGTCGATGTTTATTTAAATGATGCCAATGCTTGGTGTTGATTTGAAGACATTACATTCTAAAGTGTAAATATTTGTTTTCCCTTATAAATTGTTAACTCATATGCCCTACATTGTATGATAAGGACATGATTTATTGTAAATGTTGTTATTACTTTTGATGTAAGTACCTAATAAGTTTCTGGCGCCCATTCTTCTTATCAACTAAAAATACGTACGTCCTGAATGGGTGGTAGGGAAAAAAATTGGACGATTCAAAAGAGCTTTCTATAAAGTCGTTTTTGAATAAAGTTAATTTTGATATAGATTTTTGACTTTAACAAACATTAAACTAATTAAAACCGTAATTTAATGGCAAAAAAAAATTGATTTCATATTTTATAGATAGTAAAATACAAAATCCTGAAACGATAAATTGGAGTTACTTCCTACTTTTTTCTTTTTATTCAAATAAATAAAACTCTGGGCATATTATAATAAAAATTGCCTCCTAGTTTAAGATTAGTCTAAGATATAGTTCAAAAAACTATTACAAAGACATTTTTTCGATTTTATTTAAAATTTGTATGACAACAAGATATAGGTGTGTGTGTATTATGTATATTTATATATGTATTTAATTATAACTTATTTTGTAACAATTAAACTACACTTAATTATATTCCTTTATCTAAACTCGTACGCCATAATTACTTATCTATTTTACAGTTTGGTTAGTAAAGAATGTCTCCGGCATTAATTCTGCCTTTTCTACAGCAGATTGTTCGTGTCCAAAAAAAAAATTAATTGAACAAAACTTGCGAGATCTTGTCAAAATGTTATGCAACATGAAACAACTACCATAAGTCATAAAATTTAAAATTTATAAACGACGTACGAAAGAAAGAAACCACTATTTTGATACAAGCACATTTCGACAACCTTCAACTGAAGATTTTGATTTCGAAGGTCTTCGATCACATCATGAGTAGATGTAGACATGATCACAAACATTAAGATGTAAATACACTTTTAACTGACGTATATTTTTCCTTACGCTTCACACGTAAGCACACTGCAATGCATTGTTTACTTGTCAACGCTTTTTTATACGACCATCTCATACTAAGAGCTTTATATCTAGACGGATGAAAGCAGTTTGTAAGCTGTTTTGCCAAAGCTGCCATTTTCACTATCACTTACTTATAATTTTTTGCCTATGCCAGCATTATCAACATTACTTACTTATACCTTTTTGTCACCTGTTGCTTATAACTTGTCAGCGCTCACCAAATAAGTGCAGCCGACGTCTAAAGCGATAGCGCAAAAAAATTCTACGGAACTTCTCCGATCTGTATCGACGACATTTTGTGGGAACGTCGAGTTCTGAGACGCAGGTGAATTGTGATAAACAAACTAACATACGACCGCGGTGCGCTTTGACGTAACCGATCACAGATTTGAACCTCAATACCTTTACCGCGTAAGTTTAAGCTTAATTTAAGACGTGTTGGAAACAGTGACATCGCTATTGATAAGTGTAGCGCCATCTCGTTCTAATCGTTGTTTAATAATATTTTAAGCTATAGTAGTAGTCCAGCCGCGTTCGAATTTCAATGACCGGTTCAGATTGTCTCGAAAAACGAAAAAAGCCACGGTTACACGTAGCTACATCTGATGTTTTAGTTTCTTTGCGACCCCTTCGACATATTTACGATGTCGTTATAAAATTGATTTACCAAAGCTTAATCGGTCAACTAATGGTGATAGATACTGATGCAAATTTATTATCAAATATTGTAAATACAAAATATTTTTAGGGATTAAAATTAGGACATTAATATCAGTTAGAACGCTAGCGAACGCCTATATTTCGTGTTGAGGAAATGTAACTTCTTTCTTACATTCGTATGTGCAAAAATATTATTTGTTAAACATATATAATTTCTTTACTTGTTTTCCTAAACCTTATTTAGAACTCAGCGCAGATTTTAAAGAACGGGGAATGTTTTTACGAGCTGGTGAAGTGAAAACAGTATTTTATGCAACAAGTAGATAAAGGACGGATATAAAACAAGTGCCATAGATGAATCACGAGCAAGTGAAAGATTTAAGTGTTAGAAATCTACGCGACGCGAATGATTCACGACCCTAGAAATAAATCTGATTTATTGAAGATTTGCATAAGAATAAAAATAACCAGCAAAAAAGTCCGAGAAAGATTTAATTGAAAATAGAAAGGTTGAATTAATTAATTATATTTTTAATTACATTAAAAATTATCGAAATTAAGAGTAAGTTTATTATTAGGATATTTATTAGCGCCAATGCACTAGCTATAAAAACTAATACAATATCGACTAATCAAATCTCAAAGAGTTATTTGAACAAGGAGTTTGTATATCGAGATTTCTTTACAAAAGATGTTTATCTATACTAATAATATAAAGAAGTAAAGTTTGTGTGTTTGTATATTTGTTATATTGTAAGGGGAATCTCGGGATCTACTGAACCGATTTTAAACATTCTTTCACCAATAGAAAGCCACATTATTGCTGAGCATCATAGGTTATATAAAAAACCGAAAA
This sequence comes from Scirpophaga incertulas, assembly GCA_036419045.1. Lineage (NCBI taxonomy): Eukaryota > Metazoa > Arthropoda > Insecta > Lepidoptera > Crambidae > Scirpophaga > Scirpophaga incertulas. Next base: position 506,156 of record CM071639.1, on the reverse strand, counting down.
ATAAAAAGGCTTTTACCTGGTAGTTGTTTCTTACGAATGCTGCCTTAACTATGAAATATATATTTTTGAGTTCTGGAGAAAAGATGTGGAGCTTGAAAATGCTTAAAAAAATCAACGACAGCATATGTCTAACTTTTATATTTAAGTTACAAAAATTAGTTTTTTAAAGATTAGTATAGATAATTTATTTTTTAATATTAATAAAATAATTTAAATCATTAGGTCATACTTATTAGTCATATATTACCCAAAGTATGAATCCTTATAAAAATAAGTAAACTCTCGTCTTAGGTAAGTGTGAAGACCAAAGCAACAGACGGCGCGCGATGGCTTCGGGTATATTAATATTATGCCCAACGAAGTGGGCACGGATCAGCTACCGTATATTTTTGACCCATGGAGGCTGTATAGCCTCCATTGAGTTGGAGGTTAAATATATCGATGTGTTCTTAATTCAAAAAACAAAACGGCTGTTAGAAGTGATTTTAATTAGTACTGTATATTTTTGACCCATGGAGGCTGTATAGCCTCCATTGAGTTGGAGGTTAAATATATCGATGTGTTCTTAATTCAAAAAACAAAACGGCTGTTAGAAGTGATTTTAATTAGTACCGTATATTTTTGACCCATGGAGGCTGTATAGCCTCCATTGAGTTGGAGGTTAAATATATCGATGTGTTCTTAATTCAAAAAACAAAACGGCTGTTAAAGTGATTTTAATTCACCGTTTTTAATTACTAAAAAAAGCATGTAAAGGGGTAATTATATGAAATAATATAGTTTAATTTATAAGATGATTTGTTTTATAGAAAGTTTTTTTTCTAGCATCACTACAATTTCATCACTACAAATGAGTTCGAAAAAGCGAAATAATATAATTGTGTGGTTTATTGATGGATACGATTACCTCCTCTTTAATAACGGAAGATAAATTATTTTTTTTCTTTTTTTTCTATTTTACTTCTAAATAATACAGGTCATGGGATATTTGGTTTACGTTTATAGTTTGAATTTTTTAAATCTAATGAGATAATTAGCATTAATAATTCGATAACACTGTCCACAATAAAAGATGTGACATGTTTATGTTGAAGTTATGTCTCCGAGGTCGTCAGGGTAATTCCACTTTGGACTGGGTGACGCGTCGCCATCTTAGTCTCAAATATAATGACAGATCAAGACCATAAATTGAGATGGCTTTTATAAAAAAAAACTAAATATATTTATTTATTGTGGTCTAGATTTCATTATAGTAGTTATAATAGTTATATCTTTTTCTAGGAGGTAGGCTCTGTACCAGGGTCGTCTGCATGGGTACCTCCGTCTTACCTATTTCCGCCGCCAAACAGCAGGGTTCGCTTTGCTGTGTTCCGGCGTGAAGGGTAAGATAGGCAGTTAAATTACTGGGTACTGTGACTTTACATCTTATGTCACAAGTTGACAACGTACACTGTGGTTCTTATGAGCTTTGCAGATTTGCTGCGAATCTGGTGGGAACCACATGTACTATAGGCGACTGTTACCACTTACCATCAGGTGGGCAGCCTGCTTGTTTGTCAACTTCAGCAATAAAAAAAAAAAAAAATCTTTTTTATAAATATATTTCACTAGCGACACGCCCCGGCTTCGCACGTGTGCAATGCTGATACTAAATACACTACTGAAAAACTATAGTCAAGTGGTTAGTAAATCGGTTTCAAAGTGTCGCCATTTCCGAAGTCCAGGGTTCAAATCCCGATGGGGCAGATGTTTGCGTGATGAATGCGAGCATTTGTACCTTAGCCATGGTTGCTATTATATATTTCTATAAAAAAAATGTATATATGTAAAATTATGTATGTCTATCCGACACCCTAGATCCTTACTTTGGGCTAGGCTAATTGGTGTGAGTGTAGGAATTTTTTATTAAAAAAATGTTAATCATTATTATTATTAATTTTATAAATGCAAAATAAATTTCTATAATTATATCTATTATTAATATAATTTTTTGTTTGAATTTGATTTTTGTCAAACACCTTTACACCCCCCCCCCCCTACATTTGAAGCCTCACATGATTAATAGATGCGCCCTAAGCGTTATAAAGTACTCGTATGCGATTCCAAGATGAATAGCGTGCGCGGGCGCATCCTCGAGTTCTCCCGAGACGCCAGGAAACAAGCGTTTACCGATTTTACCTTAATGGTTGATTAATCGGAGTGCGTGAGTGAAACCAGCGCGAGCCGATACAGATGTGCGTGGATAGCTGATGATCCAAGGTCAGCTCAAGTAATCAGCGCTGAAGAGTCCAAGGCTTCATCGTGCACATTCCATGTGTTCCTATAAGTAGTCGTGATGCTGACCAGGCCGGGGAGGGAGATATTAGTATAAATTTTATCAAGAGGCATGTTAAAATGATTTCTAATAATGAGTGCAATTCTCAGGCTTTGTTTCTTTCAGGTTTCTTGTTTTTATTTATACCCCTACTAGCAACGCGAGGTGAAATGCTTATGTAAATATACCTACTACAAAATGTCTTTATATTTAAATGCACAATTTATTTATTAATTGGATATAATAATAAGGATTAATGTTGTATTGTTTAAAATCACTTTGTAAATAACAATTTTTTTGTAAAGAATAAAAAATCGTTATGGGGTGGGTTATCCCTAAGAGATAGACATATACCATCGCGGACTTTTTTGTTGAACTTTTTAAGGTGGACAATACTGCAGTACATTATTTTGGTCTGTCTCGTAGGGTTCAGCCAGTGTTTTTGCAATATAAGCGCAAAAAAACGTGCTTATTTACGACATCACATTAGAAACCTCTAAATTTATCAGTGTTTTTCTACTATATTATGCATGTATTATACATATTAACCATCCTTAAGAATCACTCTATCTATTAAAAAAACTGCATCAAAATCCGTTGTGTAGTTTTAAAGATATAAGCGTACATAGGGACAGGCAGACGGCGGATAGCGACTTTGTTATATACTATATAGTGATTTTAAATTATCGTCCAAAGACAATATTTTTAATTCGTTCATAGTTGATGTAATGAATGTTAATTGCACCAAAATAAACAAAATATTTTTTTTACTGTAATGTTATTCGCTTGCATATCGCAAACCTAAAGTTAACTATTAATTTGGTATTAGACAAGCTCTTAAATAATTGGACATTCCTGAAGCACTCCCACGCAGATGAAGTCGTCAGCAAAAGTGTGTTTCATTTGAGCCGTATTATAGTCTGTTGGAGGTTATTGGGACAGCGTGTGGGTCGGTGGTGACGGTGCGCCTGCGCAGCCACGCGCCGTCGCAACAAAGACTGACTTTTGACTCTTGTCGTGTGCTCGGCTTCATAATATAATTGAGCCCGAACGAAATCCGGCCGGCCATTACCATACAATGGGGCAGTCTTCCGTCGGGCCCGCCGGGTCGCCGGGGGCAAAAAAACACTACTTGCTTTTGTCAACTTCGACAAGTATGACGCGCAGGCTATTTTGACAGTTATGGTCCTGTTTCTAAAAGCTGTTTTTTCGTGGAGAGTTGCAGTTGTGACGTTTCGACGGTGGTAAAGGGGCCAGGCGTCCGAGAGGCAGCCCATCATGACGCGACGACTGACGACTGACGTGGCCTGAAAAACGGCAGCGGTTTTGAGTTATTGCGCCCGCGCAGGTTTTTCCACGATCCAGGCCCCACGGATCAATGTCTGCTGCTTACTTCTGTCCGGTTTGATGGATGGCGATGTTCCTTGGTTTTCGAAACTTTTTACCGATGAACGTTGACGCTTCGGCGAGTTGTACATGTTGAGGCTTCGACCAAGATTTGATGACTATTTAACTTTTTAACAAAAAAAGAGGTGGTTGTACGTTTTCATTCTCTTGATTACACCAATTGACCGAATTCGAACGGCATAGTTTCGTTGCTCTACTACGATATACGACACGTTTGGCGCAGTGGTCGAGTTATCGGTTACTGCGCAGTGTGTCGCAGGTTCAATTCACTCACGAGACAAATATTTGTACGACCTCCAAAATTTTGTTTCGACTTGGATGTATGTGTGTGTGTGTGATTTTATGTTCGTACCCACACACATGATAAAATATAGGTATGTTTATCTCATTTTAGCAAATATTTATTATTTTCACCAATACAGTCAACATCGAAAGAATTTGAAAGTTATCAAAAACGTGTCTTTCTAAATTAAAATATTCGGAAGCGATCCCAACTAGATTAGATTTAAGCGAGGTGCTACTTCGCTATTATTAATAATTCGGTCATTACAATGCATATTTCGAAATCGGCTTCCCAATAAACATAATTAACAGTGGCAGTGTTTACAGTTACATTGCTGTCTACGCGACTGTTAGCTGCCCGTATTTTTATGGTTATAGCAATGTAAATCCTTTACTTGATATTATATGCCAAAGTAGCTCTCTTAAAGTCTCAAAGTAGAACTGTTACGCCAAAACCGATTGAATCGATTTATATGAAACTAGAGGCCCGTCCCGGCTTCGCACGGGTAGACATTACTATTCGCAGCGTATGCGATGAAAGACATTTTATGGCAATTTTTTTTGCACCTTCGATTGGTTTTAATAATAATTTCTAAGGTTTTCTATAGTAATCTAGTACTAAATATAGCCTATGTTACTCAGTGATAATGTAGCATTCTAATGAAAAGAGAATTTCACTGGTACATCTACCACCTTGCTTTCTGCACCATCTAAAGGTTGGCTGTTAGAGAATGCCTCAGGCATTAAGTCCGCCACTGTACACATTGTACACGAAGTATAAAATAAATATATAAATAAATCTTTATAATATTTGTGTAGATTTATTTCTTGGTTAGTTTTTAAATAGCGAATAAGATTTATTTGTGGTTCAAAAGAGGGATGAAAAATTGTATGAAAGTTAGGTACGCCATTTTTTAAATACATGTGTTTAACTTATTTTCAAGGATGTCTTAGATACTGTTGAAATTGTATAAAATATAAATAAATAAATATAAATATTTGTTACACTTACACCAATTAGCCTAGCCCAAACTAAGCTAATAGATATAGAAATAATAATTATTCACAACCTATTAACGCCATCTATTGGCTAACTGTAAGAATGTATTATCTGTAGTTTTGTATAATCTTAATTGATAAGTGTACTATGATAAAGTGCTGTTTGAATTGCATAACCGGCGTTTTATTATAGATATAAATGAATATGATATTTTAAGTTTATAAAAATATTGCCGTTAAGAGGGTAAAATATAATAGGAAATAGGGGATAAATGTCAAATGTCTTTTACCGTGGGAGAGCCATGCATCACAAGAATTGGGCCGGCTCGACCGGAGTGATACCACGGCCTCACAGAAAACCGGCGTAAAATAGCACTTGCGCTGTGTGTGTTTTTTTTGGATATATCGTATGGCAACTATCGAATAATTCGATATATCGACATTAAATTAATATCCCTAAGGTTTAGTCAACGGCGATGTCCCGGTGCAGATTGGTCGCTACTACCTACATATATCTTTGAAGTTATAAGTATATAATTTTAATTTTATAAGCATGCCGTAAGATGTCATAAAAGTAGTCATGAAATTCTAAGAACGAAAACACTACTACTAGTAGACGGCAGAATCGACTCCGTACCCCCAAATCATCTGATTCGTATTCCAGTGCCGAGACCACAACGCCACCAAGCTCCATATTCCATATTTTGCTTGACTTACAAAAATTTATTCCTATTTTGTTGTATGTGAGATTCTATATTTGTATTCCAATGACACAGGATAAAAATCCTAGTGTGAAGCGACGTATTAAAAAAACTGTATCCATTCAAGCCGTAGAGCCCTTATGGCCTTGTGACGGATTTTCAGCCTTCCTCTCTTGAGGAAAAATCACTGTATCAGGCATTATAAATTTTGTAATTAATTAACTTGTCAAATCAAAACGAGAAGTATATATATACTTTATTGCCATAATTAGTTACAAAGAAAAAAAAAAGTAAAAAAATGTGGTTCACAAAGGTGGACTTATCACTATTGGAGAATTCTTCCAGCCAACCTGTGAGTGTCTACGGAATGCTACTTATGAGTAACGTCAAAGCAACCAAAACTGTTAAACAAAATTATTCATAAGACAAACATATATATACCATGAATATACATACAATACAATAAATAAATAAATAAATAAATATATATATATATATATTAATATATATATATACATGTAATGCTATAAATAAATATATACGTAAGATGATGATGACAATGTGACATTTATGACGAGTTGCCAACTAGCGCCTGAAAATGTTGCTTCAGGCTACGTTTAAATACATGAATGGACTGGCTCTGTGAACTATAGAAGGCTTTTAATCAGTAAAAGTATCAGCTGTTAATAAAAAAAAAATCATCAAAATCAGTTCTCCCAGTCGAAAGCTCTGAGGTAACAAACACAAAAACATACTGTGTTATTGAAAACCTCCTTTCAGAAGTCGATAAAAACAGTGTGATTTTCATTTTCACCGATTTGCAAACCCGACATTTATATTTCTATACGTATATGTGTGTGTGTTTGTGTGTGTGTATGGTCAATATGTGTGTGTAAGGTAGCTAGATGTAGTTGTGATTACTTACGGCGTCGACGTGACCGCGTTGCCAATGCAGCCGCGCTGGGGGACGCCAAAATATCCGATTAATCGATTATCTCAATTTTTTCCAATTCCGCAGATAGACGGCAGCCTTTAGCTTAATTTGCGGGTATAAAGGTTCTGTTTCCCTAGTTGCTATTCAACATTTGTTCGTTGGTAAGTTTGATTTTGATTGCACTGCTAGGACACACAGTAACACGTCTTTCTTGTGGCAATGCTTTATTAGGACTAACTACTTATTTACAAAAGTGGATTAATGTAACAGCACACCAATGTTCAGACTCCATAAAACTAGCTGTTCGTTCTTGGGGAAATGTATATCTATGTTTAACAAACTTCCGCAAGGTGTCATTGATTTGCCTTTATATAAATTTAAAAACCATATCAAAAAGACACTCATGAGTAAAGGTTATTATAAAGTAAGTGACTATCTTAATGATCACACTATTTGGGAATAGGGACACTATTCATAGAGCCATGTTTGGTAACAACATTATTTATGATATTGTATTATTTTATATGTGTATGTAAACATACATACGACTGTAATCGTGTTAGGTGTGATTGTATCTTGTACTATATTGTATTTTTGTATTTTATTATTGTGATTGTTAACATTGAAAAGAGGAGATAAAAAATAGACCTTCAGAGTTTCTTGCCTGTTCTTCTCGAGAAGGCTCTCCCAATTTCCGAACAGGTGTCGAGTCAATATATTTTTTCTTTTTTTTTTTCCTTATTCGTACGTACGGACAAGGTTTTTGTTTTTTTTTTTTTATTTAAGCTTTTTTTTGTTTTGTTTGTTGACGTCAATAAGTGCCTGTAAAGGTCTATGTTGAATAAATATTATTTTGATTTTGATTTGATTTGACACACACATACAGATATACTATTGTAATAGGCACATAGAACTTATGATTTGATTGTTATTACACTTACTACAACATTCGTTATTTGATGGTTTTTTGAAAATAGCAAGATATATAGTTTTGTTTATTTGTTACATATTACACAGAAGAGACGAAATGGCCAGTGGTAAGACGTGTGTGCAGCTGCAAGAAGGGTCCAGGCTTGGTGTGAGGTTGTCTGGCGACAAGAACACCGATTTTCAGCAGTCACCTAGAGATGAAACGCGGGCACAGCTATGTTATAACTTTTTGTTATAACAACCCACCAAAAACATTCTGTAAAAAACTAGCCAAGTCTCGATGGCGCTGCTAGTTTATCTCTAAAAAGTAATGAAATATTCTATAAAATAATTAGGAACAAAAAACTGCCACTGTACAAATCTTTTTGACAGGACGAAGTCTGTCGGGTCCGCTAGTTGATTAATATTTTTGAGTTATCACGATGTCAAAAGTAGCTCCAAATCGTTGGTGGCGATTAGTATTATTCTGCTATCTGCTACATGCTACCGCTAGATGTAAGTACAGTCTTTTGACAAGTTTAGTCAAGTCAGTTATTATTTACCTAGCTCCACCACAACGAGGCCCTTACCAAACCGCCCAAGCTATGGCATCGATTGGGCGCGCTTGGTATGCGGCGCGCGTGCGGCGAGCGCAGGTTGCTCTATTTGGCCACTGCCTTCTACGGCGCCGGACGTCTTGCGGCAGCGACATGCCTGCTGCATCCCGTCACTGCCATATTCCTGCTCATTGTTTTCTGCACCTTATATATGACAGTTATACTTAGTTTTTTTTTTAAGTACGTGTCTACTGTGCCAGTGTTTGCATCTTATTTAAGGAGCAATCTTATAAATCAGTGTGAGCACACTTTGGGCTTGACTAATTGGTGTAATAAACATTTATTTTTAAACATATATAAGTACATGGTAAGATCGAACCTGACCTCCCGATTAGAAGACCGGTGTCGAGACACACCGACGCAATTCGATAGAAGCGTTGACATAGTGTAGCGTAGACTGTGTGAGTCATGAAACGCTTTTAAGTAAACTTAGACATTATGGTGTCTCGGATGGAGCTGTTAGCCTTTTAAAATCTTATTTATCAGACAGATTGCAGAAAGTCGTTATTAATAGATCAGAATCTGCTAGTTAGCCTATAACGATGGGGGTTCCCCAGGGATCAATATTGGGTCCTCTACTGTTTCTAATATATATATATAAATGACCTTCCTTACTACATTACAGAATCTTGTGTGACAGTATTGTTTGTAGATTTTTACTATTCAAAGTTGATATACAAAAGGAATGTTATGACGATGTAAATAGTGCTCTCTCAAGAGTTCTGTATTGGTTCACAACTAATAATTTGTCTTTAAATTCTAAGAAAACAAAATGTATCAAATTCTCTTTGCCCAATGTAAGGCAGGTTGATACTAGTTTAAATATGAATGGTATGAATGTCATTGACTTAGTAAATAATACTAAATTTTTAGGCATTAAGTTAGATTCACGACTACAGTGGGATCCACATATTGAAGCTTTGGCAATCAAACTTAATTCAGTGACGTACGCAGTAAAAAAGATTAGAATTTAACTAATGTTGAAATGGCAAGAATTGCTTATTTCAGCTACTTTCATAGTGTTATGTCCTATGGACTGCTGCTATGGGAATCAGCGGCTAACATTGAGAGTATTTTCCTTTTACAAAAAAGAGCGATTCGTGCTATTTACTATTTACGGGCTAGATATCCCTAAAAGAATTGTTCAAAGAAATTAATATTTTAACTATAGTTAGTCAAAATATATATAATGTAATTTAGTTTTTGTATATAGAAACTATAATAAATTCAATAAAAACAGTAATCTACATAATGTGAATACTAGAAACAAAAATAAACTTGCTGTTCCAATGTTCTGACTCCATAAAACTAGCTGTTCGTTCTTGGGGAAATGTATATCTATGTTTAACAAGCTTCCGAAAAGTGTCATTGATTTGCCTTTATATAAATTCAAAATCCATATCAAAAATACACTCATGAGTAAAGGTTATTATAAAGTAAGTGACTATCTAAATTTTTTTTTTTTTTTTTTTAATTTATTTATCCACAAATATTCACATGTTACATAATTTACATAATACGCCAAACTGTAAAGACAGTTTGTTGGCGAAGTTGTTAAAATGTTAAAATGATCACACTATTTGGGAATAGGGACACTATTCATAGAGCCATGTTTGGTAACTACATTATTTATAATATTGTATTATTTTCATATGTGTATACATACGAAGTAATCGTATTAAGTATGATTGTATCTCAATTTTGTATTATTTTTAATATTATATTATAATATTATAATTATTAAAATTGAAAAGAGGAGATAAAAATAGAGCTTCAGAGTTTCATGCTTGTTCTTCTCGAGAAGGCTCTCCCAATTTCCGAACAGGTGTAGAGTCAATATTTTTTTTTCCTTGTTCGTACGTACGGACAAGGTTTGTTTTTTTAAGCTTTTTTTTTGTTTTGTTTGTTTTGACGTCAATAAGTGCCTGTAAAGGTCTATGTTGAATAAAGATTATTTTGATTTTGATTTGATTTGATAGGTTATAATAGGATTACCTATTTATCTCTTTAAAAACAAGTTATTTATGCAATTTGTACATACATTTTGACGACACGTATAGCGCAGTGGTAGCGTGATCGTCTACTACACAACGTGTCGCGGGTTCAATTACCGCACGGGACAGATATTTTGTATGAACTACAAAAATGTGTTTCGGTCTGAGTGTTAGTGCATATGAGATTTCTGTTTGTGACTGAATCCTACGACGTTTTTTTTATTATATAAATAAATACTATTTATCTGCAATTTTTCAATGGAAGTAGAGCAGCGTTCAGCGAGACGCCGCAGCGTTGCTTTCCCCGCAGGTCGTCGTCCGCTGCAGCCGCTACATGCATAATACATTGCCTTTCTCACCCTTGTCCTATATTTACCTAACATTGAAACAGTTCTTGTACTGCGAACAGACCGGCCGCACCGTCATCTCTGATCGCTTTCTTTAAAAAACAATCGCTCGATACGTCTTCTTATTGTGTATAACATATCATTTCACCCGTTAATTGTGTATTTATCTCTTTCTATCTCTTATCTCTAATCGTCAGACGCAATCAAACTAGATGTTCTAGAAATATACGTGCGACGTTTCTAGTTTGACAAATGACATAACATAAGCGTCAGTGATGCTGTGGGCTTCCGCCCTATCTTTTAATAGCTTTCTACTCTCCCATAATCATAATGTGTTAGTATATATATACTATATATATATATATATATATATATAATATATATATATATATATATATATATAGTAATAAATCGTACCCTGATACGGAACGTAGGCTACTTTTTATTTAAAAAAAAAGGATGAAGGGGTTGGAATAGAGGTTGAAAGGTTGTATGGGATTTCAAATTTCAAAAGATAAAACCATGAAACTTTATATTTGAGCACTTGATAAGAAATCATTAAACATTTGGTCTAGCTTTTTTGAAATTTCGACCAGCTAGGGGGTGAAATAAAGGTTGAAAGTTAGTATGAAATTTCGTCAAATATCACGTCATAAGAAACAAAAAATCGTGTCAAAAAATCTAGCATTTTGAATTTTTCACCAGTGTGGGGGTGAAATAGGGGTTGAATTGAAGATAAGACCATGAATCTTGGTACCTTAGACATAAGAGACCAGGGCTGACAAAAACTAATTTGACGCGGGCGAAGCCGCGCGGGCGGAAGCTAGTTATTATATATGCTCATATGTTTTAATTTCCTATTTAATAATAATAAATAAAAAAAAATAATAAATATTTGTTACACTTACACCAATTAACCTAGCCCAAACTAAGCTCTGTAAGGCTTGTGTTATGGGATCTAGGATAACGGATAGACATACATTATACATATATAAATATTTTTTATTGAAATATATATCAACAACCATGACTAAGGTACAAATGCTGGCATTCATCACACAAACATCTGCCCCCACCGGGATTCGAACCCGGGACCTCAGAGATGGCGACACCTTGAAACCGGTGTACTATCCACTCGACTATGGAGGTCGTCATTCTCTGGTGCATGAATTGTGGGGTTTAAAATCTATAATTGAAATCACGTCATGTATTTAATTACCGCGTTTTCAAAATAGTCCCTTTTCACATATAATATGATTATTTATAAAGACCAGTTTCCGTGCAAGTGCATTAAAAAAAGACATTCCAGCATTAATCCTTTCCACTTAAAAGCCGATAATAATTATGCAAATGAAATATCTTAATGCTCAATACACTTCAGTAAAACATTATTACTATCAACCAAACAAGATACGTGTAATCATTTAGCGAATGTGTATTACTAGATTCCGCCCGCGGCTTCGCTCGCATTAAAACGATTTGCTTAAAATAAAATATATTTTCTGTAGAATCTATTTTATGTTCTTTCCCGAGTTTCAAAACATACAGCATCAAAACCCGGTGTTTTAATTAGATTTTACCACAGGAAAATGCTTACCTATGTCTGTTTCTTTTCATCAAAAACGGGTCAGTAGTTTCTGAACTCATTCAATCAAAAACCACCGCTCTGGAGGGCGGGCGCTTTAGTTCAAAGCCGATAAGATCCCAGGCCTTCTGCCTCCTGACCTTGACTCGGCCCAGCACACGCTGGCGGAGTGCCCCGCGTGGGCCTCTGAGCGCCGAGTCTTGGTCTTGAGGTAGTAGCCTCCCCCGAGGAGGGCTCCCCTCTAGGCAGGGGAGCGGAGGCTGGGGGTCCCCGGAGGTGGCTTGGTGTTCCCGGGGGCTCCCTACATGCCTGAGGAAGGCCATCCCTGAGGTTTTTAGTGGGTAGGCCCCCCCCTTCTGGGGAGGAGAGCCCCACATAACCGCCGGCTCGCCACAGCCGGGGTATGCAATTTAATGCATTTTCCTCAGGGGAACAAAAAAAAAACGAGCACCAAGGGTTTATTAAGACGACTACAATAGTAACGCACCCCTAATGACGATTCACTACCATCCCCCGTGAGAAAAAATAACAATCAAAAACTTTTATCCCTTATTTTTCCCTCTTGAGTAAAATTTAGGAACTCTAAGTGTCGTGTTTATTTATAGCTATTAAATATCTTACTTTCTACACAAAATTATATCCCCCCTTTATATTTGAACCGTTACATACCCTTTTTCGCTTTAAAACTAAGCTTATGTCTCAGGCTAAATCCATACTAATATTATAAATGCGAAAGTAACTCTGTCTGTCTGTCTGTCTGTCTGTCTGTTCCGCTTTCACGCCAAAACTACTGAACCGATTTAAATAAAATTTGGTACACAGATAGTCTAGAGGCTGAGAAAGGACACAGGCTACCTTTTAAAGCAGAAAAGAGTTGTAAAAGGTTGAAAGGGGGGGTGAAAGGTTGTATGGCAGTATTGTTAAAACATATCCTTCCTGTGGGAAATTCGAATATAACACGGGCGAAGCCGCGGGCGGAAAGCTAGTATTATATAAATAATCATTTACATCGCTTTAGTAGATTTGGCGAGAAAGAGTCACAGACAAACAGACAGAGTTACTTTCGCATTTATAATATAAATAAGTACTATCTGTCGGTAAGCAGGCAAGTTAACCTTTTAAGGACATTATCGACTGGATTGCGGCATTTGTCGTATCAATGCAAATGTGCAATGTTTTTGCAACGTAACTTTTTGTTCGCTACAAATGCTATTGGAGGAGGCAATGAAAGGGAAACTTGACTTTATAATCTCCTAACAAATTATGCAGGCTTTGTCTGTCTGTTATCGATAATTTTGTATATGGGACCTTTTTTAGAAACGTTATATGTTTACCTGAATATAGCAAAGACAAAATAAGGGTTTGTTTGTATGTTGGTCCGTGGTGCATAAATTACTGCAATAAGACAATTACAATAGATTCGTAATTGAAAATATATGACAAAATTTAATATGACGCTAATTAATAAAAACCGAACATTCTAATGAAATTTTGTATAATTTACATTATACTTATGTATAAAATGCTATAGTTTCATTGTGTTATTTACTATAGTTAAAATATTTGGCATTTATTGAGCCAAGTCAAATATTGTTATCAATAAGTAATCCTTGACAGTAAAATAGCTTTATTTAATATGAATATTTTTAACAATTATTATAAATCTATGAAAAACATTCATGTCTGTAACTCTTAGGATGGGTATAAACTGTCGTTAATATTTTTTTTTGTGATTATCCTGTTCACATTTTGTACTGTTTTTTTATAATTTAATATTAACAGTAAACGATTACACTAATAACAATAAATCAATTTAACATAATTTATTATAATTACTTTATATATCAAATTTATTAATGTTAATAAATTTTGACACAACCAAAATAAACTTTATATTATCAATGTCTAAATATACGTTTGATTTATTATAAACGTTTACTGTTTTGAATAACATTGACTACTAAATTAAAATGAAAACTTTGAGATTGAATTAATGACATATAATTCATAATTAAATCAGTTGTTTTACATCACATGATGTGACTATACGGGCGAAGAGACCTCAGGTTCAGTGTTTTTTATTTTTCTTAGTATCCAGAATATTGATTATTCTTGTATCTTATATAATGCATACTAATATTATAAATGGGAAAGTGTTTGTCCGTCTTTCACGGCAAAACGGAGCTACGAATTGACGTGATTTTTTACGTGGAGATATTTGAAGAGATGTAGAGTAACATAGGCTACTTTTTATCCCGGAAAAATTGTCAGATCCCACGGGATGCGCAATAAAGGCTTCGCTCAAAAACTACTGCACAGATTTTCATGCGGCTTTCATCAATAGATAGAGTGATTCTTGAGCAAGGTTTTGAGGTATTTTTTATCTCGGAAAAATGGATAGTCCCACGAGAAGCGTGATAAAACCTTCGCGCCATAAACCGACTTCCGCGCATATGTAGCCGTGGGCAAAAGCTATGACCCTTAACCCTTAACAGACCCAATCCCGAAATCCACGCGGGCGAAGCCGCGGGCAGAAAGCTAGTAATCATATATTTATTTATTTTATTTATTTATTTTATTTTTTCGCTGTGACACATTTTAACATTTATATACAACAAATTAAATTAAATTAAACAAGTTAAATTAAATGTGACACGGAAAAGGATATCTACTCAGCATGATGTCAGGGCGTCGCATAGACCCCCTGACGCTGGTCTTCCGTAGATATCCCTCCAGAGGAACTGCTATGGCACAGCAATTACTTAGTCTACTTACTTATATTAAACATAAAACTAAATACTATATATAAAACTACATTATACAAAAAAAAAGACTTACAAACTATGGTGCTAACAATTTATCATAATAGATAATTACATTAAATTTTATTAATTTATATAAAACTGACACAAAGCTTTTACATATACACACACAGGCAGACACATAAATATGAACAAACACACACAGTACAAATATTTGACAGTTGACCACATGACGACATGGCGAGCTCAGTAAAAAGTAGAATATAAAAGTAGACTCTCCAGTTCTAATCTCTAGAAGTATCAATTTTCTGTGATACTCACAGTAATCTTGAACAAAATTAAAACACTCGTCGACCATAACAACCAACTTACGCAGGACCTTCTGTACCTTTTTTTCCGCTGAGGAAAATGTATTAAATTGGATACCCCGGCTGCGGAGAGCCGGCGGTTATGTGGGGCTCTCCTCCTCAAAAGGGGGAGGCCTACCCACTAAAAACGTCAACGATGGCCTTCCTCAGGTCCAGCCGACGGCATCTGTGCCGCCAAACCCTCCACGATCCCTTAGTTTCGCAGCCTTCAGCATCGCCATGACTAGGTTCCCTCATGATAAGGCCGGCGTCACTTTGGCTTCCCGCGCCTATTCTAGCACTTTTTATGGGTCTGTGCTGCATCGCGAGTTGGCTATATGGTTCTTTAAACTTATGCACAGACTGAGTTTAGTCGGTAGATAAAATCAAAATCGAAATAATCTTTATTCGACAGCGATAAGACTTTGCAGCATTTATTGACGAAATTTATCTGAAAAAAAATAGATGTAAATATGAGATTATTAGTAAATTAGTAAAATTACGTAAATATCCGTTATTTCCATCTGAGTGTTATTAATTAATATCTATTTAATACTGTATTTTATTAAATCGGAATACTATGAAATTAATTTTATTGCCATTTTTTAACTGAACATTACTTTTGATAAATCTGAGGTTAATATTAAATTGAATTAATTGTTATTAATTGCAATGAATTAATTTGAACGTATTATTTCAATAATTTATGAAATTAAAATAACGGTACCGACAGAATACCAGAGCTACTGTTTATCCCGATGGTGGCATAATGCTGTTATTGTAATTATCTTTAAGGTAAAGAAAAAATATTTCTTAACTGAATTTTTTAACTATTAAACTGACCGACTACAATATTAGGGTGGTAATTTTGTTACAAGTCGATTGATCGGCAATCGTAATCGAATTAAATTAATTAATGAAGTAAAGCAAGGTATGATTTTCGGACATAATTAGTCGGTTGAAGTAAAGACTGTGTGCAGATCACTCGATAAACGAATTCATATGCGAAATGTATTAAATAAAAATATCGACGATTTCTTCACAAAATTATCCCGCAGATCCTAACAATAAGTTACTCAAATTAACACATTGCTAATGGACCCGCATAGTTCGCCTACCTACCTAGGCCCTATTGGTGAAGTAACACTCGTTTGTGCTCTAATAAAATATATAGAAACGATTCCACAATCCGGCATCACTTCCATATGTTGTCGTTAGATTTTGATAACGAATCGAATGCGAATGATACTTTTATCTAATATTTTAATATTATAATGGGTTTAATTTTTTAAGCGCTAGAATTTCTATGTCAGTTGGTGTTACCACGTCAAAATATATTGTTTGACTTTATAACGCTCTTATGTCACTTAAAATAAGTGTTGTTTTAGTAGAACGTGCCGCCGTGCATATATACATAATGGCTACCCTCATAATGTCGCATTTTTATAATTTTATATAACTGCTAGTCTTTTACCCCGTCTTAGCCCGTATTATATCGTATTTTATAAAATGAAATATGTTTAATACTAGCTAGTGTCCGCGACTCCATCTCAGCGTTAGTATTTCGAGTAGTTTATTTTAGCGTGGCGCATATGTTTATAAATTGTGTTGTTAAAAGTTTATTAAAAATTGGTAGGGATAATTGAACCTTTGATACTTGAGTACTCTTTAAGTACCTAAAGAGTACCAAGCAGAAGACTCTAGAACTAATCTCCCTTTGGACAGTGGTTCAATATTAACATAGTAAATGCATTAAAAAGTGACTGTATTTTAAAATACGCAGTCATCTCTTCTCAATCTCAAAATTACCTAATTTTAGTTTTTTTTTAAATTTATTTTATGGCGCTACACATCACGATTAAGGCTTCGCTTTGGAAAAAGTCCGCTCAACGAGCACATATATCTCTTCATTTTTGTAAAGCTTACAAAGAATGAAAACTTGTTCACACAGGAATAACGAGGAGAATTTAAATTTGTTCCGAACATTTAATATAATACTTTCTGCATCGCATTACCAAACTGTGGAATGAATTGGGCCTGCGATATTTCCGAACTGATACGATATCCAAAGAACATCATGATCATGTGTTACCCTCAGGTCAAACGGGTGATCCATTTCCTCACTTACCCCCTTTTCATTTTTTTTAAAGGTAAAACTTCTGTTTTAAAAGCGACACTGAACGGACTCATCCTGAACGCCCGCCACCGCGTGCCCAAGGGACACTATCCGCTAAAAACATCGTGGGTGGCGTAGGGAGCCCCCAGCCTCCGCTCCCCTGCCGACGCAGAGGCGTCCTCCTCGGGGGAGGCTTCAATACCTCCCCCGATCTCCTCCACCAACGACGCCCCCCGGCCACGGGAGGGGTGGTCCCTCCCGGGTCACCGTATTCGCGGGCGCGAATTACTCCTATAAATAAAACCTCACAAAAATACAACTATATATTTATAAGCCTGAAAACATTGTATACCTACATATGGATATTGATAGCTTATTACAGACATTTTAGCCGGTACATTTGCACAAACATTTGCTGAAATGTTAAACGGTTGATAGAGTCAGGCATGTGATAAAAATGCAAATAAGGTCGTGTCGATCATGGTATTGGCGACTGCCGGCTCATGGCAGAGGTGTTATTCTTATGTTATCGACTCTTAGACTACAGACTTTACTGTATATTACAGTGGGGAAACTAGTTACTGTCTTATAGCGTATAGCAAAGTGCATCGTTGGTTGGAAAATACTTGGAAAATAGGCGAAAGGACGTTGTAATAAAATAGCTGGATTCTGGCCGGAGTCTGTTTTATCTTGACAGCTATTAATTTGACGTGCACGACCTCTTAAGGACTTAACTTAAGAATTCATTTCAAAATCAATTTGTATCGTACATATTTATTACATGATAAATATTTGTAGTGTAAAAATAGGCAGAATTAAGATAATAACTAACGAAGACATCAAAGAATTAGAAAAGACAGGTTTTTTTCAATTGATCCCTGTTCCTCACAGCTACTTCTTATTCAGCTCAGTTCAGTTTTAATTCGATTTCGCGATAAATAAATTTCAAACAATTTTTTTAAGGAAGACTATTATTTATCAACTCTTTTAAAATACGCAGCAATGTAACGCGAATTATGCCTTCGAAACTTTGTCATCAAGCGTAGAAAATATTCCCTCAGCTGCGGAATGTTTCAACGCTCGTCGCTTTTTGTCTAGTATGACATTGTAACTTGTTGGATGTTTGCGTTTTCTGTTCGACGTTAAAGTTCTTTAGTCTGATTCATTCTCATGGTTTTTAGTCAAATGGTGAATGGAAACCAAAGCAATGCTACCGTTAATCATCGAGAAACTGCCCTTAAGTCTTAAATAATAAGGCTGTGTATGCTGGAGGAGCGTATCTATACCGGAGGCATGCAAAATCCCCAAGAGGCTTCTGGCTTTCTGGGAAGACCTGACTTGGTTGGAGTAAGAACTCAACCAGCACTAGACGCACAATGGCCCAATTATAAGGTTAAGTGCGGATAAAAGCCGACTTAGACTTAAACTAACCGACTAACATGCTGCATGCGGCACGGAAATGCATGCGACAAGGAAATTATGCCCACCCTGAACAACAATCTATTTCAGCACTTGCTGCGGCTGAATAAAAGAAATCTGCGAATAATAGTTGAAGCCATAACTAGCTCATTGAATAATTACATTGGCTAATACAGATAGTCTCACACAAAGCATGTATGGAGGCAGAAAAGAGTGCACGAGCATCGACCAAATCCGGAGAAGAAGCATTGGGTCACCAGGAACAATAAATGAAGTCCTGAGTGATCTTCCGAAGCCTAACCTGCTTCTTGGGGGAGGTGGGGTGGCTGGCACTCCAACCACCCCATATCCCGACGGTCCCCCAACGGTTTCATTGTCAATTCAAAGACAATGTGCGGAAAACACACCTACAAAGGGAGTAAGTGGTGATGATGAAAGACTATATTTGGATCTCAGCAAGTGAAATGAAGTGAAGGGAAGCAAGAGTATATACACTAAAACGAATATTGCTCCTACAAAGCAAATAATCCGATAATCGCACAACGCGCAATATACGATTTGAATATCCGATTTACGTAATCTTATTAATGAAATTAGTATAAAACTTAAAAATTTGAATTCACACGAAAGCAGAGAAAGGTTATTTGAATTTCACAGATATTGAAACGTAATACCGCGGTTATTACACTGTTGCGCAACGAACTGTTTTTATTAAATCTGCAGATGTTTCTGAGTAAACGTGAACAGTCTATTTTATGATAAACTAGCGGCCTATCCCGGCTTCGCACGGGTAGATATAAATAGGTACAGATATTTAAGTTATAGGCATGCTAATAAAAACGATTATGAATCACTAAATTAGAAAAAAAAATCTATAGTAATCTAGTACTAAATATAGCCTATGTTACTCAGTGATAAAGCAGCTTTCTAATGAAAAAATAATTATTAAAATCGGTCCAGTACTTTTCGAGTTTATTCGTTACATACAAAAATAAAAAACTTTCCTTTTTATAATATTAGTGTAAATAAGAAAATAAATAAGTGATTATATAGTTTTTTATATACTATTCTGTGAAAACTTTTATAAAGGAGAAAAATAAATTTCTTTTAAATATCATTTAAATATCATGCTTACCTTATTACTGGCGACTGCCATAGTCAAGAGGTTAGCACACCGGTTTCAAGGTATCTCCAATAAGGACCTGTGTTCGAGTTCTGGTAGAAGCAGATGTCTGTGTGATGAATGCGATCATTTTTGCCTTAATCTTGTTCGTTAATATATATTTCTATCAAAAATATTTAAATACAAGTGAGTGCCTGCGATTTCGTCTGCGCTGGATTAGTATTTCGAGCAGCTTATATAAGCGACATATAAGCAATATTATTGTATAGTTTCATTTAAATCCATTCAATAGTTTTTACGTGAAATAATAACAAACATCCGTCGAATATAATAATATTCTCTTAATATTAGCGCAGATTTTCTTATAATATTTATTATTAAAAAATGTGGTAATTCTACAAAAGTTAAGTATTCAAAGGTACAGAGACTTTAGTGACATTGATTTCTTTTGATAATACTCCTCTCTTGTGATTCTCCTCTCTTTCATGCAGATCCACGTTTATTTATTATACGTATATTATTAAAATTGATACTTTCTTTTAAAGAATCTTTTTATTACCTAAATCAATAGCTGTTTCAATACAGTCAGAAGAGGAAGATGCTAATATAGAGCCCCATAACGCCATCCCTTTCCAACTGTATTCAGTTCGAATTTGTTTCTCGAAAACGGTCTTCTTTTTTTTCAGGAGAGGAAGGCTGAGAATCCGCATGGATACCACCGCAATGCCAAGTGATTATGTCGGACTCCTGGCGAATCGAGGCGGCTCGACCCGACAGACCTACCGACTAAACTCAGCCTAAGTCGTTGTCCTATTGACTATGGCTTGAAGTGATAGGGAAGACCGCACCCCAGGAGAGGCACAGTCAGCGCTGGCCTATAAAGAGAACATATGCGCTTGAAAAGTAAGTAAACCAAAGTGGCTCCGGCCTATATTGAAGGCGCGACCGCTCAGACGCCGCCGCTAGCAGGTCTTGAAGGTCCTGCGTAAATTGGTTAGGGAGATCGCTAAGGACGTGAATTTAAGTGATATGAAGAAAAAAATTACTGGCTACATACTTTTATGACGTAGGGAAATTAGCAAATATATATTTTTTCCCAACGACGCTTACATTCCACAGTATAAATGGCAACACATATAATAGATATATAATGACAGCTCCGTACGGGCCTGTCACCGGTTGAACACAGCGATGCGGGCTGCTAATTACACACTGGGCTATATTTTATCCCTCAAGGCGTCTTAAGCCTCATGCTACTAGCTAGCTAACTTTGCACCTGCGAGTTTGCTCATAGGAAAAATTTAAACTTTGATTTGGTAAACAAATAACAGATCATAAATTTATTCTCCGAAAAGGATTTTTACAATCACTTTTACACGAACCTTAATTCATAATTGTATTTTTAACAAGTAATTCCATTTTACTGGAACGAGATTCTAGACCAGTATATATTTATTATAATTTTAATTTAACTTTAATATATTCTTCTAAAACTGTATGACACGGCATTCCTAATATAGGCATGTTTTCAAAATAATTTTTTACTAATTATATTATGTAATGGAAAGTGACTTCATGAATTATCAATATTGAAGTCATTTTCCAAATTGACGACTCTGTATCTATTTAATACAGGGAAAAAAACAGCCCTTGCTGAGTTTCTTGCCGGATCTTCTCAGTACAAGGTCTCCCGCCGTAGATTTGCGAACCGATGGCGTAGCTTTTCGACATTCACAAGTGCTTGTAACAGCCCAGACTGAATAAATGATTTTGAATTTGAATTTGAGTAACTAGAAACAAAAAACTCACTGTTATTTAATGGATATGTCAGTAATCAGTTTCATCCATACTCATTTCCATCGAGTGCTTTGACATCTTACGTCAGTAAAGTAACATGGCGTTACTATTTAAGTTATACTTAACGGTATAATAACCTGTCTTTATAAGAGCATTTTAACAAATGATTTAAATTCGTGAAAAGGCAAATCGTTAACACTTTTTGAAACTTTGTTGCAAAAGGCTACATCAGAGGAAGACTCTATAATCACCTGATTGAAGCCTCCGTCTTAAATATTTCTGCTAGTGTTTGCATTTTGTGAAAGGTAACATTCAAAATCAAATCAAAATCAAAATAATATTTATTCAACATAGACCTTTACAGGCACTTATTGACGTCAACAAACAAAACAAAAAAAACTTAAATAATAAAAAAAAAAACAAAAACCTTGTCCGTACGTACGAATAAGGAAAAAAAAAGAAAAATATATTGACTCGACACCTGTTCGGAAATTGGGAGAGCCTTCTCGAGAAGAACAGGCAAGAAACTCTGAAGGTCTATTTTTTATCTCCTCTTTTCAATGTTAATAATTATAATAATATAATATAAAAATACAATATAGTATAAGATACAATCATACCTAATACGATTACAGTCGTATGTATGTTTACATACACATATAAAATAATACAATATTATAAATAATGTTGTTACCAAACATGGCTCTATGAATAGTGTCCCTATTCCCAAATACTGTGATTATTTAGATAGTCACTTACTTTATAATAACCTTTACTCATGAGTGTATTTTTGATATGGATTTTAAATTTATATAAAGGCAAATCAATGACACTTTGCGGAAGCTTGTTAAACATAGATATACATTTCCCCAAGAACGAACAGCTAGTTTTATGGAGTCTGAACATTGGAACGGCAAGTTTATTTTTGTTTCTAGTATTCACATTATGTAGATCACTGTTTTTATTGAATTTATTATAGTTTCTATATACAAAAACTAAATTATCATATATATATTGACTAGCTAAAGTTAAAATATTAATTTCTTTGAACAATTCTTTTAGGGATTCTCTAGCCCGTAAACAGTAAATAGCACGAATCGCTCTTTTTTGTAAAAGGAAAATACTTTCAATGTTAGCCGCTGATCCCCATAGCAGCAGTCCATAGGACATAACACTATGAAAGTAGCTGAAATAAACAATTCTTGCCATTTCAACATTAGTTAAAAGTCTAATCTTTTTTACTGCGTACGCCGCTGAACTAAGTTTGAAGTCCCATTGACAGGGAAATGCTGGATAGTGTATGCTATAAGATGGCTTGTGATTTTTATGGGGGTTGCAGGTTTGCTGCTAATCTCCAGGAACCACGTTTACTTAAGGGATTGTAATCACTTACCCTCAGGTGGGTACTCTACTTGTTAGTCAAGTAAAAATGAAACTACTATATTTTCCTATTTGTTGCATTACTATAGCATTCTAAAAACTAGAGGTTGGTTTGTGGGCAAATGTATTTATAAATTTTTATAACATGATTCCACATAGTGTAGCATAAGTTCAAGGTACATGTTAAAAACACTCTAATGAGTAAGGGCTATTACAAAGTCGATGATTATTTAAATGATGCCAATGCTTGGTGTTGATTTGAGGATACATTCTAAAGTGTAAATATTTGTTTTCCCGTATAAATTGTAAACTCATATGCACTACATTGTATGATAAGGACATGATTTATTGTAAATGTTGTTATTACTTTTGATGTAAGTACCTAATAAGTTTCTGGCGCCCATTCTTCTTATCAACTAAAAATACGTCCTGAATGGGTGGTGGGATAGAAATAAATTGAATGATTCAAAAGAGCTTTCTATAAAGTCATATTTGAATTTATAGAAAGCTCTTTGAAAGCTCATTACCATAATAGCGACAAATAACAATAGAAACAGGAAGATACTCGTATATAGTATATTTATTATTAAATTATTTATTTATAATATCAATTTAATTTCAAATTAATTAGTATTTTTCTTATGTTGATGTGATGGGAACATACGTGACTCAATCTCACGAAAACTTTAGAAAAAGCAAAAAAATGCCCATAAACCTCTCGACCGTGGAGGCAGCCATTAAAGAATCGTCCAGATAATGACAGTCATCATAAACATTAGCAACTAATTTTTACTGCGCTGTAAATTGTAAACTATCCTAATCTGAATGGAACTGCCACAGAGCTTCTGTGATAAATTCAGCAGTGAAATTTTTGTCTGTTTCTTTAGTTAGCTAAATATTAGTGATGAACGGATCTCTGTTTCTGATACCGCGGAAGTTCCGCGCGCTTTTCAACATCCGTTTCCGCTTGTTTCCGCAACTTTTATGACGGAGATTTAAACGGAAGCTTACAACCGACGGCTTTTATTTATGACGGATTACATTTTATAAAATATAACTTGCCACTACTAAATTTTGAATATTAATAAAATGTTCAGCTGCAGTTGCAATATTGTTTTCTATAATATATTTTTAATATATCTATTTCTAATCTAGATTTGGTGGATTTGATATTTAATAAAGAATTATATTTGTAAATTAGTTTTTTTTTTTCATATTATTTCCAGCTCGAAGATGCTTCATCTCGCTGTTGTTATGTTTGGTGTAATGACCACTGGTAGGCCGTCTTATCTTTCGTCGTCGTGACTTCGTTTATTTCGAAAGTTCATATATTTATGAACACTTAAGCAGCAATGTACACGTTATAATTCTACATATCCACGAACTGCAAGCATCCCTGTCCAACCTATAACTGGCAATTCAACTGCAACTCCCAATCCGCACGAGTTTATCCCAACTAATATTATAAATGCGAAAGTGTGTTTGTTTGTTTATTTGTTTGTTTGTTTGTTTGTTTGTTTGTTACCTCTTCACGCTTAAACTACTGGACCGATTTCAAAAATTCTTTCACCTTTGGAAAGCTACATTCTCCCCGAGTAACATAGGCTACTTTTTATCCCGGAAAAATCGACAGATCCCACGGGATGCGCAATAAAGGCTTCGCTCAAAAACTACTGCACAGATTTTTATGCGGTTTTCATCAATAGATAGAGTGATTCTTGAGGAGTTTTGCGGCATTTTTTATCTCGGAAAAACGGATAGTCCCACGGGAAGCGCGATAAAATCTTCGCACCATAAACCGACTTCCGCGTATATGTAGCCGTGGGCAAAAGCTATGACCCTTAACCCTCTATACACCCAATCCCGAAATCCACGCGGGCGAAGCCGCGGGCAGAAAGCTAGTATTTAATATCGTAGCAAATCGCAGTTAAGTTAGTGCTGACATGTTGCATGAAAACTAAAGTGTTGGGGTGTACTTACAGCGGTTGCGTGCCTTAAAAGCCTGTGTTTTGAAACATGGGTGGCAAATAGCCACGACCACGTGCTGTTGAAAATGATTGCAGCAGAACTTTTCGTTGTATCGATTCAAAAAAGTTAAGTACCGCAAAGTTTTCTTCAGAGTCCATGTATTCTTGGAGGTTCAGTTAACTGCCTCTGTGTGTTAAGTGATACTAGCTGATTCTTCTTTGTCTGCGCAGGACTAATATTTCGAGTAGCTTATATTAGCGTGAGTTATCTTTACAAATTGTAGCCGATGTGATTCTGATGTATTAGCTATATTATTGTAAAATTTCATTACCATCCATTTAGTACTTTTAACGTAAAATAGTAATGAATATTAGTAAGAATACTTACTGCCATATAAGGTATTGCTAGTACCTTATTGCCATATAAGGTACTAGCAATCCGCCCCGACTTCGCACAACTGCAATGTTAAATGCACTACAGAATAGTACTATCATATACTTTTATCATGTGTATTATAAGTTATGTATGTCTATTTTAAGTTATATATAATATTAATAATGTATATTTATCAATTAATATATAATTGTGTATTATTTATTGTTTCCCGTACGTCACAAATGGAAAGGCCCTGCCAGAATATCAGCGCCTTGCGGCATCATATATGGCGCAAAGCACATGCTGAGGTAGGAACCTTTTGGCTTGGCACATGTCTATACTTTATATTAAACTATTTATTGTATTTTATTATGTGTAATGTTGTATGTCTGTGCGAGTCAATAAATGTTTTTTCTTTCTTTCTTTCTTTCTTTCCTCTTCAATCACTCTATCTTTTAAAAACCGCATGAAAAGCCTACATAGAGATAGAGAAAGCGACTGTGTTTTATACTATGTAGTGAAGATGCTAAGTGATTGCAACCGCCAATGTTCCTGCGTGATTCTCAGGGAATTGCACGCAGCGAAAAAAAAAGGTGTTATTACTTTTTACATCTATGACCCAATCATCGTCCATATTTCGAACACGTCTAATCAATAAAAATTGAAATTGAAAAGACCTTGATTAGCGAAACTGTCCAACTCATGATATAAATGGAAGGCTTCTCAATGAATAAATCACGATAATCCAACATGAAAATGCCCCGACACTGGCTCCAGATTGTCACGCTGAATTTGAATATTGATGGCGTGCTAGAAGTTTTGCTGTATTAGCCTCACTAAAAGCAATATCAGTATATCACAGCGACCATCCGCGTTTGGGCGCACAGAGCGGTCTGGCGACAGCGAGTGGCGTGGAGTGGCCGCTTGTGATCTTTGCGGTACCACCGGTGCTGTACACTTGGAGCAGAATACCTCCTTAACACCTCCTTCATTTCGACGACCTCTGTAGCCCAATATTTCTTACACTCACACCAATTAGCCTAGCCTAAAGAAAGCTCTGCAAGGCTTGTGTTGTGTGATCTAGGGTAACGGATGGGCATACATGTATAGGATATATTTTATATAAATATATAGAAATATATACATAATTATGTTTTATTAGGTATGGTATTTTAATAATATTAATTAGGTGAAATCTATAGGTTAATCGGAATTGTTTTTTATGTCAATGCCAATTTTCTTTTTATTGGCTCTAATATTACTCTTTTGGCCAATGAATTGGTTACGAAAATAGTTTTTTGTCTCGTGTGCCAATAGGGTATTACGCACTATGAAAAATAAAATCTAAATTTATGTTTTTATAGTTCATTTATGAAAAAACAAACGAAAAATATTAATTTCTATTCATAAAACTGCAAAATAAATTAAATATTTCAATTTGAAAATACAAGTTTTTTTATCTGTGCTTCGAATGTCAAAAACGCTGTACGCCATGTTGCATTCGCTGTGACGTCACTGGACTTGTAAATAAACAACCTCGGTTTTTGTTGTACATGTCTACTGTGTAATTTATTAGATTAACGAAGTTTCTCAGTTATTACTATCACGTTTCTTGCACTAGAACTCATTATTTATTTCGAAAATATGTTTATTTCTTTCAGCGAAGCGTAATGTTTACAATGCCCGTGACGTCACAGACATGGCGGCCTGAGAATTGGCGTTTTCGCGCCCAAATTTGAATTGTAAAATTAAAACACGTTTTTATGAAATAATTGAATAAAAAAAATGTATTTATATTTTTTTGTCGTATTTTATCAATAACAGATTAAATTAAAACACTTTTTGAATTAGACTGTAATACCCTATTACGGCCTGTACGAACAGCGCCTCTGCAGAACAGCGGAAGCATTATGCTGAGACAGAACCCTTTTTGACACATGTAGATTGCTCCTGTGTGTTTTCTCTATTTAATATTATTTTCTTTTCTCTTAAATGTTTAATAATTGTGTGCTGTATGCAATCTTGATATGCTTGTCAATCTATGTGTGTCAAATCTATTCTATTCTATATATTTATAACCATGACTACATGTCACACAAACATCTGCCGTCATCAAGATTCGAATTCATGACCCAGACAATAGATATACATAAGACCTTGAAACCGTTGTACTAACTACTCTACTATGAAGGTCGTCAAAGTACATGTGGTTCCTGTGAGATTCGCAGCCAATCTGTAACCCCTGCAAAAACAGTGTATACTGCCAACAACTGACACAAGATATAATGTCGCATGATTTTCTCGTAACCTTCACACCGGAATACAACAACGCGAATATTGTTATTATGCAGCAAACATAGGTACAAAAACGGACAACGTTAGTTCTCCCTTCGATACCTCAGTACAAGACAGACAAATTCACGATCGACGAGTCGTGTAACTTTATGACTTTTGACCAAAAGACCTTATTACGGTTGCACGGAATGCAATAGTCTAAATCCGACAAATGCGAGTCGGACTCGCGCACATTCCGTACCACTATACATCTAAAAATAAATGTTTTTCTTTATTATATTGGAGTTGATTGAATGAAAGTTAAAATGCGGTTTACGATTTATAACGTATTAAAAAAAAACTAATTATTAGATCTCGTTCAAACCAATTTTCGGTAGAAGTTTGCATCTCTCGCGCAAACTATTCAGTTTAGAAAAAATATATTACAAATCTTATTATAATTTTTGAAGACCTATCCATAGACATCCCACACGTATGGTTTTGATGAAAAAAAAATGAGTTTCAGTTCTAAGTGATTGGAACCCCAAAAATTTTTTATTTTTTTCTATTTTTGTTTGAGAAATCTTAATACGATTCGCCGAATACATCTACTTACCAAGTTTCTACAGTATAGCTCTTATAGTTACGGATAATAAAAGTGGCTGTGACATACGGACGGACAGACATGATGAATCCATAAGGGTTCCATTTTTTGCCATTCGGCTACGAAACCCTAAAAATGGTCTTATAGAAGAGTAAAATAAAGTGACTTTAATAATCGCTAGTAAAAAAAATAGATGGCGGTAAAACTCGATAAATCGTCGCCACGGAAACACTAGTGCTTATCGGAGGGTAATTACCGTATTCTAATCCGACAGGAATTACGAAGAAATATCTACAGCGCCGTACACAATCAAGCGAGTCGTTCCGTCCCAATAGCCGCGGCCATTAGTCGGTTTGCGAGCTGCCTTGTTTACGAGCGCCGTCTTCACCCCGGTTCCTCTTCGGCAGTTCTCGGTTTTTTGTGCGTGCGTGCGACTCCACTGCCGCCGTAACCCACAAAAACGTGTTCCACTCATTATGAAACACGAAACTATGATATTCCTTTGCCTTACGACGACAAACGACCTTAGTGTTGCGCAGGCGCAGCGGCGTCAATAAATATACGCTTTACTGTTATCTATAAACAACCTTCTAGGCAACCGGTATCGAGGCGAAACTATTCTAATAAAAAACCGAAACCAGTCCAAATTAGAGATAACAGACGACGTAGGAAAATATTTTAGACGGTGGAATTTAAAGCAACGCCGCGCGTGGGCCTGCGCCCGCGCACTGTACGCTCACGTGCGAAAATTTCTTTCACAGCTGTATGTTAAAAATCAAATACTTACTTAGTGTATATTTTGTAATGATTTTATAGTAATTAAAATTACTGTGTAAATTTTGACAACACTAGCAATATATGGCAATAGGATAGATGACTACCTACAACTGGATATGCCTATTTTTATTACACGCTTTTTATTGACTTACTCTGTCCGTTTGTTTGTTTGTTTGTTTGTTTGTCATGATCAAATCTTGTAATCGATTTTTCGACCACTTCTACTGCTCCAATCGAGCTCAAATTTTTTTTACATGTGTATTCTAGATGACAATACAATATTCAATCATTTTCGAATCATAAAAATACATAATTATGTTGTAATAAATTAAAAACTTTTTAATATGAGAATTGGTTCAATGAAGCAAACAGATAGAATTTGATATAATGCATATGTTTAATTCTAATACTACATTTTCTGAACAATTATGTACATTTCTTTATGTTTGTTATAATAATCACGAGACTAAAAAGTAGTAAATAAAAAAAAAATTAAAAAAAACTTTTTAAAAAAACACGCTTTTTACGCAAAGACTAAAAAACGTTTGAAAAAACTTTTGTTTGTTATAAAGACTAAAAAACATTTGATCTAAAAAGTAGTAAATGAAAAAAAATAAAAAAAAACTTTTTAAAAAAACACGCTTTTATTAAAAAGACTAAAAACCGATCTAAAAACTTGAAAATAAAAATAAAGTCACGCTTTTAGAAAATTTGGGTACATATCAAGAAAAATTTCTGATGACAAAAAGAAATGTAACTCAAAAATTTGTCTATAAAATTTAGCAAATTAGTCCAAGAACTCAATGACTATAAAAGCGTGGGGTGTTCAAAATTAAACATTACTCATTTAATGGTCTTTTTAATAAAAGCGTGTTTTTTTAAAAAGTTTTTTTTTATTTTTTTCATTTACTACTTTTTAGATCAAATGTTTTTTAGTCTTTATAACAAACAAAAGTTTTTTCAAACGTTTTTTTTATATAACTAGCTTCCGCTCGCGGCTTCGCCCGCGGACATTAGTTTAGTCAATCCTGGTCCCTTATGTCTACCAAGATTCATGGTCTTATATTCAATTCAACCCCTATTTCACCCCCACATTGGTAAAAATTTCAAAATGCTACAGCAAACGATTTTTATTCCGTATGACGTGATATTTGACGAATTTGCATACTAACTTTCAACCCTTATTTCACCCCCTAACTGGTCAAAATTTTAAAAATGCTAGAACTAATGTTTAATTATTTATTATCAAGTGCTTAAATATAAAGTTTCATAGTTTTTTCTTTTAATATTAAGAAATCCCATACAAACTTTCAACTTCCATTTCAACCCCTTTATCCCTTTTTTTTGAAAATAAATAGTAGCCTATGTTCTTTCTCAGGGTCTAGAGATTGTCTGTACAAAATTTCATCAAAATCGGTTGCGAGGATTAAGTGGGAAAGCGTAACAGACAGACAGACAGAGTTACTTTCGCATTTATAGTATTCAAGACCTCAGAGGCCCCGGCCCCGGCCCCGGCCCCGGCCCCGCGGGTCCGGGTGCAAGCTGATACTAAATACACCACAGAAAATCGGAAAACGTTGTATATAATAAATTATAGTTAAAAAAAACACGTCGTTGAATTTGATTGAATTAAAAAATTAAAAATAAACCTGTAGTAATTAATTGAAAAATTGATATTATTGAACAAAACACGTGGGGTGCTTGTGACAATAACTACAGCGGAACTACGGCATAAAACTAAAAAAAAAATATTAACGACATCATATTAGAACCCTCAAAATAACAGTAATTCTCCACTATTTAATGGATGTTATCATACATGTAAACCTTCCTCTTCAAACACTCTATCTATTTAAAAAAAACTCATTTAAGCATCCATAGGGATATAGGGACAGACAAAGCATATTAAATTAAAATTAAATTTCTCAAATTTATTTTTTTAATATATCTACTTGATTCAGTCCTTCATGATTTTATGTCAACTGGAAGTGACACAAGTCTTAATTTAATTTCGAATGTCGAAATATGTGGAATAAATTGAGCCTTAAAGAGTTCGAAAAAAAGAGTCAGAATAGGGAGTCGTGGAGCGATCAAGGATTCGAAGTTAGAAGTTAGTTTCTAGACTGTTGCAACCTGACAAAGTGTTAGGAACTCTTACGACTCAATTTGATATTTTAGAATCTTAAACAGACAAAGAAGTAATTTTATAAGAGTTACTTTCTGGCACGGAACTCTAAAAGTCAATAGTATATAGGTGAAGGAGATGATATAGATGATAAAGCTCCTTTCGCCTTACTACTGTTATAAGACAATGGCGTGTGAAAGATTTGCCCGCTGACGAGTCCGAATGATAAATCGATACGTTTCCAATCACGAATCGATAGTTAGCGGCCGTGATCGATACCTGCGTCGAGGGATCTATAAGCACCTGTCACTTTAAGTGATTGCTACTGCTATTTGTTCTCGATAGGCAAGTGAGCTGATTGTTTCACTGATTGACTTTATAGGGCATTTGGATTGATGACAGTGAAAAAGGGCCTCGTTCGAATTTTAAATTGTGAGTTTCACACTATCAATTTCATTTCAGTTTTGGAGTGGCGCAAGGGTCAATTTGATTTCTATCAAGTTGCCTGTACAGTAATAATTCGTTAGGGTTTCAATTGATTCTCGTCTTTGATATGATAAATCGCGGTAATATTAGGAAACCCCTAATAGGTTTAGGGATTAAAGTACGTATGAAATTGCATTGAAAGGGATGCTTAGATGGTTCGGCCATGTTGAAAGAATGAATGAAGGATGATTAACGAAAGAGATACACAAGGTAAGAATGATAGGACGAATCGGTGCAGGTCGACCTAGGCGGACATATCTCGATCAAATCGAAGATGTCCTAGAGAAAGGCCGGGTCAAGAGTACTCGCAACCGACGAGCATGCATGAAGACGCTCATGAAAGTGGAGGAAGCAAGAGAAGTGTGCCAGGATCGTAGCAAGTGGAGAGAGGTGGTCTCTGCCTACCCCATTGGGAACAAGGCGTGACATATATAAATTGCCGTTTTGTATGGAGATTTCAAAGAATTTTACTTATTCCGTACTAACTTTATTTTTCTTATTTATTTAGTAACCAAGATAGCAAACTGTGTGAAATATACACACATATCAAAAACATTAAACTGTGTAATAACACTTAGACAATGTACAAAGAAAATGTACACTTTAGACAATAATGTACAAAATTTTGATGAAAAAATCAGCAGATACTTTTAGATTTGTTTTTTATTGAGATTTAGTTGTAGCCTATGACAGCTTTGCAGCTAACATAGGCTACAACAATCCCCGAATCGCCGTTGTCCCTATAGACAAAAACAATTCGGGGAGAACACTAAATTAACTTTCGTAGCGCCTATTTGTTTAATTAAAATATAACTTTACGTTTAGCGACGTTTACGACACGTTCAGCGTAGCGTAGTGACTGCACCCACGACACAGACTAAAAATCCTAGTGTGGGGCGACATTAAAAAAAAACACTAAAATACTCTTTTAAATAAAAATTACGAAAATCTTTAGCTGTGTTAAATGGTCATGTTAAATTTATTTACTTGACAAAAAATCTATCACATATATAAAAAGAACATAGAGACGTGAAAATAGAAGCCATAGATTGTTAGAGAATAAAATATTGTTCTAATGTGAATTTGTGGAGAGAAAATTTTACATTTCTATGGAAAATAAGCCATGCGATCAAATCGCAATTTTCAAAAATAACCAGTCACACAGCTGCGTTATAGCAAAGCCATAAACACTGATCAAGCAGTGACATGCATCGATTCCAGCATCAAATGTCGAGGGCCCGTGGGATGCATCCGCGGGTATGTTTTACGACGCCACCATACGCCCGCCCGCCCCGCCCGCTCCGCCCGCCGCGACACGCGGTATCATCAACTATACATGGCGTTTTGATTGTAAACGCGGAAATATTCGATGTCAGACTTGAACATGTATTGATGCTGGAGCATGATTCAACATTCAAACAACTGCTTGGGCGCCTCCATGTTATCCTATTCCTGATGCAAGCTCTACTTTAAATTTTTTTATGTGATATATTTTGTTCTTTTTATAACAACAATTTTGGGTCTGTCGATCTTTTTTTTGTTAAATATTGATAAGTTTAAGAGCACCATTCGTGCTATTATCCGTGACCCATAGCGCTCCATATTTTTTTTTTAAATACTATTTCTGTTTCTCCAAATGTTCAGCGATCTACTTCAAACATGTTTTAGTAATTAAATGGAGACTTCTTTGGTGTATGATAATTACTGTTTGTTTCCCAAATATGTATATATTTTTATATGGGAATAGGGACACTATTCATAGAGCCATGTTTGGTAACAACATTATTTATAATATTGTATTATTTTATATGTGTATGTAAACATACATACGACTGTAATCGTGTTAGGTGTGATTGTATCTTGTACTATATTGTATTTTTGTATTGTATTATTGTGATTGTTAACATTGAAAAGAGGAGATAAAAAATAGACCTTCAGAGTTTCTTGCCTGTTCTTCTCGAGAAGGCTCTCCCAATTTCCGAACAGGTGTCGAGTCAATATATTTTTTCTTTTTTTTTTCCTTATTCGTACGTACGGACAAGGTTTTTGTTTTTTTCTTTATTTAAGCTTTTTTTTTTTGTTTTGTTTGTTGACGTCAATAAGTGCCTGTAAAGGTCTATGTTGAATAAATATTATTTTGATTTTGATTTTGATTTGATATAAATAATATATATATTTAAAATAAAATGTTACCAAACAAGTAGACTGTAAGTGGTTATAAATCGTTTTTAATATAAATAAATAAATATTCCTTACACTCACACCAATTAGCCTAGCCCAAAGTAATCTCTGTAAGGCTTGTGTTATTGGATCTAGGGTAACGGATAGACATACTTATATTATAAATATATAAATAAATTTGGTAGAATATATTATAACTACCACGGCTAAGGTTCAAATTCTTGCATTCATCACGCAAACATCTGCCCCACCGAGACTCAAACCCGGTACCTCAGAGATGGCGACTCCTTGAAACCTGTATACCACTCAACTACGGAGGTCCTATAAGATTCGTAGCTTATCCCACAATGTATAACTGCCAACATGTGACATAAATGTAAAGTCACAATACCCAGTAATTTCACTGCCTCTTCTTCCTTCTATTTTGCGGCAGAAGTAGATAAGACGAAGACACCTCGGTAAATGGATGTATTTCTATGTTCGGAAGTAGGAAGTAAGATTTTACATTAAAATTAGGGGTTATTAATTAACATGTATTTCCAACTTAATAACTTTTAAGTATAAGCGCTATAGAATACATATATTTTCGTATGACTTTTTAACTTTAAAATGCAAGTTTTGGTTACAGTTAAATCTCCGAATTAGAATATTTTTAACTAAATAACTGTTGTTGTTTTACGTCAGATTTATGTGCCTTATGAACTATGATTTTATGACTACTAATTTTCTTGCATTCAAAACTATGTTTTTATTATGTAGTTTAATGGCTTTTGACGTGTGTGTAAAAATTTCGTAACGTTTGCTTTTTGTATGTATGTTTTTGTTAGTATGGAATAAGTCGGATTCTTTGAAATCTCCATACAAAACAGTAATTTTATACTAACTAATAAATAAATAAAAATCAAATAATTTCTCAAGCTCTAGACCAATGATTCCCAAAGTGGTCCATATCGACCTAAAAATTGGGGGTCCATGAAATGAAAATGGGTGTCCACGATAATGGATCTCAACATACACTGATAGTACCTATTTACTTATATTCAAATCAAATCAAATCAAAATAATCTTTATTCAACATAAGACCTTTACAGGCTGTTGCGTTTTCCCGAACGCCCGTTATTTGCTTATATTATTTAATTATATAATAATATTGCTTACCGGTCCGTAGTTCTGGCTTGGCTTGAAGTGTGTTTTGTGTGTACTAATGTGCCCTACCGTATGTGGTTATAAATATATATTATATATTACAATACTTGTAGTATAAAAATAGGAGAACGCGTGGCCGACCACTTTTCCAATCCAATCCCGTCGAAACCGTAATATGCAAATATTAGTCCAATGGTATATTTAAATACACTTCCGTAAATGATCAATTATTAATCCGCCGTAAATAAACCAAAGAATATATTTAAATTAAACTCAATAAAAAATGCCGTGAAAAAATCCGAAGTGACAGTCAAGTCCCGAAACCGTAATGTCAAAATCTTTTTTTTTATTACTTTTTTAAATTTCCTTTTCCGCGGTCCGAAACTCATAAGTCCTAAACACAGGCACTTATTGACGTCAACAAACAAAATGTCCGTACGTACCGTATAAGGAAAAAAAAATATTGACTCTACACCTGTTCGGAAATTGGGAGAGCCTTCTCGAGAAGAACAGGCAAGAAACTCTGAAGGTCTATTTTTTATCTCCACTTTTCAATGTTAATAATTATAATAATATAATATAAAAATACAATATAATATAAGATACAATCATACCTAATACGATTACAGTCGTATGTATGTTTACATACACATATAAAAATAATACAATATTATAAATGATGTTGTTACCAAACATGGCTCTATGAATAGTGTCCCTATTCCCAAATAGTGTGATCATTTAGATAGTCACTTACTTTATAATAACATTATTTATTAAAGTACCTATGAAGTAAAAAAATTATTATATATCTTTATAAAATTTTGTAAGATGCCTACCGCATTTAATATCAGGTAACACATACCCGAAACCGTGGAAAAGGGAAATAGAAGTTTGGGAATCTCTGCTCGAGACTGTGTATTGAAAAAACTCATTTTAATCGGTGGCGTTAAGGCGAGACAAACAGACAGACAGAGTTAATGTTAATCTCATTAATAACATTAGTAAAGATTACCTAACCGACCCTGGATCAAAAATAGCGAAAAAGAAGCATTTTAAAGATTTAATTTCGAAAAAGCGATAGAAAGGTCATTGTTTATTGCCTTATCTATTGCACGTGGCTGTGAATTTCGTCAGCAGCCAGCTGACACGTTGACGCCATTACGCAATCCGAATGTGACACCTAAAGATATATAAGAAGGTCGGATCTATAATGACACCTACAAATTCTTAAATCATTTTCTTAAACACGATACATTCACAGCGTTTAATTTTGAAACTATATTGATATTATGATAAAAACAAAAAATTATACTTCGGTTCAGCTATTAATTATTTTGTCTACTTAAATGTACAATTAAGTTAATAGAAATTTGACAACAATTTTTTTAATAATGCATATAAATGCATTGCAAATACAGGTTAGTTTTATTTGCAAGCAGCTTTGCAGCAGCATACCAGAAAGTTTAAGGTTTAAGGTTTAAGTTAGGAATAAAAAAAAATATATCTACGTCAAAAAATAATTGCGATCTCAAAACAGTACCTCATGTGACTCTTACTCCAGTTCAAGTCAGCTATGACGCTTTGTGGAATTCTTCACTAATTTAATAGCGCAGACGCACCTCTAACCTGTTCTAGAATTGAACGCGAGCAATATCTGTAGTGTGCCAAAATTATGGGCGCTTTGCGTCTGTGATGTCGACAATAAATTCTCTTCTTAATTGCCGAACCTGTTTCCATTATATCTGGTTGGTTTCCTTCTTATTTGACTATCAGTAAGATACTTTCGGATATCTTCGACAGTTATAGTCGAAGTAAATAAAAAAATTATCGCTGTAGCACCCCAAAGAAGCTACATTGATTTGTGTTGTTTATTTAATATAGGAAAATTCCTGCGACAGAATGATTGAAAGAAAACTTGTCAAATGGGAATCGTCTATGAAATTGTCTCAAAATCAAACTAATCAAACATAGACCCTGCACTTATTGATATACACGGGGGAGGGCTCCCCTGTAGGAAGGGGAGCGGAGGCTGGGGGTTCCCGGAAGTAGCTTGATGTTCCCGGGGGCTCCCTACATGCCTGAGGAAGGCCATCCCTGAGGTTTTTAGTGGGTAGGCCTCCCCCTTCTGGGGAGGAGAGCCCCACATAACCGCCGGCTCGCCATAACCGGGGTATGCAATTTAATGCATTTTCCTCAGGGGAAAAAAAAAATGCCCTGCACTTATTGATATCATAACAAATTTAATTATAAGAGAACAAATGCCTACGTGTACGTACATTTACTCAGAATAATCTTCTCATCAGAAAAATTGATTGATTAGGATTGGTGTAATTTTTTGACAAACAGGCAGACTACCCACCTGTGTAGTAAATGGTTACAGACGCCTATAGTACAAGTGATTCCTGTGAAATTAGCATAATTATATGCAAACTCCATAAAAACTACAGTGTACATTGCTAACATGTTACATTACAGAAGATAGATAAAATAAATAAACAAATATTTATTATACTTACACCAATTAAACTAGCCCAAAGTAACCTCCATAAGGCTTATGTTATGGGATCTAGGGTAACGGATAGACATACATATACTATACATATACAAATAAATTTTGTAGAAATATATTACAACAAGCACGGCTAAGGTACAAATGTTCACATTCATTACGCAAACATCTGCCCCCACCGGGACTCGAAACTGGGACCTCGGAGATAGCGACACATTAAAACCTTAAAACCGCTCGACTAAGCAGGTCGTCAAATATATTATAGTCTCAGTACCCAGTTATTTCACCGCTTATTACCCTTCAGGAACTTAGCAACGAAAACTGATATTTCAACAGAAGAGACGGTTGGTTTGGCGACAGATAAGTCCAAGACCCGATCTTGCATAGAAGTATCCAGACAGAGGACTCTAGTATAGTCCCTCCGATTAATGATTAACGTGGACTCTGTCCAATATTTCCGGTCCATCGTCTACTCTTGCTTAGATTTCTGACATATGCTGCAGACTTAGCAAATCGAGAGCAATTTTTTTCAAGTTTTGTCAATTATGAATTTTTGGCTCGTTCAGGCTTCTGGTGGGGGGAAGTAATTGACGCAGCCCTTAATAAGCCGCTCGTAAATCGCGATCCAGGCCGGCCAGTTGTTACTTTTTATATTTCGTTCGCCGCTTAACACATCCACCAGCGCAGACCTACTGCTGCATACACACGGCACGTTTGAAATACCAGCTCACCTTAATATTAAATTAGTTTTTTTCCTGACAAAAAAATAAAAATATGTAAGTTCCTGACGTAATCTCATGATCTCTTTTCAAGATGGACATATTTTTTTATACATCATAGATGAAATATCACTACATGGTATAAAACAAAGTCGCTATCCGCCGTCTGTCTGTCCGTATGTATGCTTAGATCTTTAAAACTACACAACGGATTTTGATGCGGTTTTTTTTAATAGATAGAGTGATTCTTAAGGAAGGTTTATATGTATAATACATGCATATTATATATGAGCGTTGAGTGTTTCACACATGTTGTATATATGTTGGACATTTTGTTGTAGGTATATTTACATAGGGGGAGTGGCACCGACGGATTGTGGCGGCCTGGCGTGCGCAGCTCGAATTACGGATCTGCGCGCGCCAGCGGCCGTCGGTGCCGTACTCCCGCACCTCGAAGCTTGGCTCCACGGGAGGGAGGAGGTCACCTACCGATTGACTCAGATACTCGCCGGGCACGGCTGCTTCGGTGAGTATCTGTGTTCGAATAGTACGGGAGGGATCGACACATTGCCACCCACTGCGCATCCGACCTCGACTCGGCCCAGCACACGCTGGCGGAGTGCCCCGCGTGGGCCTCCGAGCGCCGGCCTTGGTCGCAGAGATCGGGCGAGATCTGTCTCCGCCGGCATTGATTGCGCCAATGCTGGCGGACGAGGGAGGTTCGAGGGCTGTGGCCTCCTTCTGTGAAGCAGTAATGCTCCAGAAGGAGGCCGCCGAGCGGGGTCGGGAGATGGCCGATCCCGCTTCGAAGGAGGCGGCGCCGGGCTCGGTAGCACAGCTGCGGCGCCGCCGCGGTCGCCGGCGGGCGCGAGGAAGTCGCGACCGCTACGGAAACCCGGGATGGACCACGCCCCTTCCGTGGCCGGGGGGCGTCGTCGGTGTAGGAGACCGGGGGAGGTAGTGTAGCCACCCCCGAGGAGGGCTCCCCTGTATCGACGGGGGAGCGGAGGCTGGGGGTTCCCGGAAGTAGCTTGGTAAGTTCCCGGGGGCTCCCTTCATGCCTGAGGAAGGCCATCCCCGAGGTTTTTAGTGGGTAGGCCTCCCCCTTCTGGGGAGGAGAGCCCCACATAACCGCCGGCTCGCCACAGCCGAGGTATGCAATTTAATGCATTTTCCTCAGGGAAACAAAAAAAGAAGGTATATTTACATAAGCATTGCACCCGTGCAAAGCAGGGGCGGGTGGCTAGTTGACTATAAATACATATTTTTCAAATGACTCCAGTTCATTTATTTAATGATAAAAGATAGTGGTGTCTAAATACATAATAATAATAGCAACGTCACGCTTCACTAGCCACCCCTACATTTGCCAACTTGCGATATACTAGGAATGTTTCTTTCCTACTTTGTTGGATTCAGATTTGTGAGCATTGAATACTGTATGCTTTAATGCTTTATTAATTACTTTTGTTCCGAACTATGCAGCAACTGTTATATTGGCTTCTGGTTATAATGTTGCCTAGTTCCGAATGGCGATTATATCGATGTCAAGTCATTTTACCGCGAGCGTATTGAGAATCTAACCTGAAGTTGTAAATGACAACATTAACGTTGCCATCTTGCATTTCAACGACCATATATAATAATAAATATAAATAAATATTTGTTACACTTACACCAATTAGCCTAGCCCAATCTAAGCTCTATAAGGCTTGTGTTATGGGATCTAGGATAACGGATAGACATACATGTTTTATACATATATAAATATTTTTATTGAAAATATATATCAACAACCATGACTAAGGTACAAAATGCTGGCATTCATCACACAAACATCTGCCCCCACCGGGATTCGAACCCGGGACCTCAGAGATGGCGACACCTTGAAACCGGCGTACTATCCACTCGACTATGGAGGTCGTCATTCTTAGATCTATCTGTCTGGGACTGAAAAGGCAATGTCATATTTGATTGCCATTGTAGCAGACAACGAAAAGAATACAGAAATAGACTTTTTATTTGAGGTGGAAAGGGCGAAAATCGGTTGGTATGACTCATGCTATGTTCTTTTCTGAGTGATAAGTTTTGTTTTGTCTAAATTGTCGTAATTCCTTATCAAAATATTTCGTTATAACAATTACCTGCGTTACCTAACTGTAGGGCAGCAAACGAGCAAACGGATCACCTGATGGTAAGCGATAACTGTTGCCGTGGACACCCGCAACACCAGAGAAGTCACAGATGCGTTGCCGGCCTTTTAAATAGAAATATGCTCATTTTTTGAAGGTTTCGATATCGCATCGGTTTGGAAATACTCCAGGTGACAATTCATTCCACAGTTTAGAAGTGCGTGGCAGAAAATTCCTGGAAAAACGCACAGAGGTGGACTGCCAAGCGTCTAGATGATGAGGATGAATGATGGATGGTATGTGATCAACTAATGTTCCGTCAATTTTAGCGCAATGTTGCATTCGGAACAAACATACTCAGCTTTTAAAGCGCTGTAAGCACATTCGTTACGTATCGATATATGCTGCCAAATCAAAAATCTAAGCATATCTAATGTCAAGCTGTTAAAACAAAGGCGTTACGCTCGCCTGCCGTTGGCGAGGTGTCGTTACTCTGCTAATGGTCAGATATAGAAGCGTCTCACGCCTCGTTCTACGAAAGCACGGATGAAAGCGAGGAATTTCTAATGGCCAGGACGTTTGGCATTCAGGACGTCAGCTTGTCCAACTAGATATATACTCATAAGCATGTATACGAATTTTGCATTATTTGCCATGAATATATAGGAATAGAATAAGAGTATTAAAATTAGTTACGTCTAACAAAAACTCATGTTACCATTTGTAAAAATTATACAGTTGTTTTTTTCTCAATTAGAATTATGTTCTGTTAAGCTTGAGAATGACAATAGCTTCACGGAATTAACTCAGATTTTTTGTCCTATTTTAGTATAACTCCCAACGAAAGAAAATCATTCTTAATTAGAAGATATTTCTTCATAATGGTCATAATCAAACAACATACAATTATATTTGTATGTATCATATATATACCTAGCTATATTGATGATTTTTAGTCAGTTATATACCAGTTAACATAACATGACTAAAAATTAAAATATTTCTTTAATTTTAGTTTCTTCTCCGAAAACTCGTAGTCTGTGTCTTTGTCAAATTCAAAAAATATTTTATATTATTTATCTAATGTTAAATTAAATTAAGTTTCGTGGCATGTCTACGAGATCAGTAGCTCTGCAAACTAAACCCTTTGCGCGGTCCGCGCCAATAATGAAATCTGGGGTGTGAAATAAAAAGAAAAAGTCTCTTAATTAAATTTTCTTTTGGGGAAATTTAATAAGCGGAGAGGGCGAACTGAGCCAATGCGCCAGAAACCATCTACCGCAGCCTTATTTACACTTCAACTAAATAACTATTTTCTAAACCTGTTTAACATAACCGCGTTGGTTATTGTAAATACTCTTAATATGTCGTGTCGTATGCAGCGGTACCTATTGAATTTATATCAAAATTTACATTTCAAATCGCCACATTTTCATGTTTGATTTTTATATTTTTAGAAAACGAATATGATGTTTACGACGTTTTTATGGCTTACTCTGTGAAGTCCACATTTTTTGCAATAATTAAAGATATCTACAAATTATGTGAGACATAAAATGCAAATAATACTTTATTATGGCGATTTTCTGTTAAACGATACAATTATGTGTCTTAATTAAAACAAACAATTATTGAATCAAAGAAATTTAAAGTTATTTGATTTTTACAATCGAATTTTACTACCTTTCATCACGGTCTGAATAAATTTGCAAATAAATCTGTAGTTGATAAGGACCAAAATTACGTTTCTTTTTTAACACTTTCACTTAAATTACGAAGCTTTTCCTAATGAATTAATTTAGAAATATGAAAACAATGAAGTGTCAATTGTGCACAAGTGTACGGGTTAAGTGAAGAAATAGAAGACTACAAAAGGTAGAGTTGACATAAATAAAAATAACAACATGTTTTTATATACTACACTATTCATAGAGCCATGTTTGGTAACAACATTATTTATAATATTGTATTATTTTTCAAAATCAAAATCAAAATCAAAATAATATTTATTCAACATAGACCTTTACAGGCACTTATTGACGTCAACAAACAAAACAAAAAAAGCTTAAAATATAAAAAAAAAAACAAAAACCTTGTCCGTACGTACGAATAAGGAAAAAAAAAAGAAAAATATATTGACTCGACACCTGTTCGGAAATTGGGAGAGCCTTCTCGAGAAGAACAGGCAAGAAACTCTGAAGGTCTATTTTTTATCTCCTCTTTTCAATGTTAATAACCATAATAATACAATACAAAACACAACACAGTAATAAGATACAATCATACCTAATACGATTACAGTCGTATGTATGTTTACATACACATACAAAATAATACAATATTATAAATAATGTTACCAAACATGGCTCTATGAATAGTGTCCCTATTCCCAAATACTGTGATCATTTAGATAGTCACTTACTTTATAATAACCTTTACTCATGAGTGTATTTTTGATATGGATTTTAAATTTATATAAAGGTAAATCAATGACACTTTGCGGAAGCTTGTTAAACATAGATATACATTTCCCCAAGAACGAACAGCTAGTTTTATGGAGTCTGAACATTGGAACGGCAAGTTTATTTTATATGTGTATGTAAACATACATACGACTGTAATCGTATTACGTATGATTGTATCTTATACTATATTGTATTTTTATATTATACTAGCTTTTGCCCGCGACTTCGTTCGCGTGGACTTCAGGTTCGTCCCGTCTAGTCTAGTAATAAGTAAGAAATACGGTAACTAAGC
Organism: Scirpophaga incertulas; assembly: GCA_036419045.1. Lineage (NCBI taxonomy): Eukaryota > Metazoa > Arthropoda > Insecta > Lepidoptera > Crambidae > Scirpophaga > Scirpophaga incertulas. Next base: position 463,070 of record CM071639.1, on the reverse strand, counting down.
ACTGCAGAGCCCTAATCATAGGCCTATAGGTAGCTACTGCAGTATGCTCCTATAAACTACATTTAACGATCTTTTTCCTTTTGTGGGTTATTCCTAAGAGATAAACATATACCATCACGGACTTTTTTGTAGACCTTTTTAAGTTGTACAATACTGTAGTAAATTGTTTTGATCTATCTTGTAGGATTCAGTCAGCGTTTGCAATGTAAGCGCAAAAGATGTGTTTTTTTTACGACCTCACATTAGAAACCTCAAAAATTGTAGCCTATGTGTTATTCTGATGTATAAGCTATATTGTGGTAAAGTTTCATTCAAATACATTCAGTAGTTTCTACGTGAAAGAGTAACAAACATCCATACTTACAAACTTTCGCCTTTATAATAGTAATAGTAATAGGATTATTATAATTATTAACATTGAAAAGAGGAGATAAAAAATAGACCTTCAGAGTTTCTTGCCTGTTCTTCTCGAGAAAGCTCTCCCAATTTCCGAACAGATGTCGGGTCAATATTTTTTTTTCCTTATTCGTACGTACGGACAAGGTTTTTGTTTTTTTTAAGCTTTTTTTTTTGTATTGTTTGTTGACGTCAATAAGTGCCTGTAAAGGTCTATGTTGAATAAAGATTATTTTGATTTTGATTTTGATTTTGACTTGATAAGAGATAATAATATAGAGATAGTATGCAGCAAACATATTTCTATTATTATAAAGATCATAGTTGTAAATTTTTACGACAGAAGAAACAATAAAATTGATGTTTTCTTTATTTATTGTTCTAAATTATCAAAAAGAAATTAATTATTTTTTGTTCTGTGTAATTTTTGTAGTGAGCCTTTTTTTTGGGTTCCGTAGCCAAATGGCAAAAAACGGAACCCTTATAGATTCGTCATATCTGTCTGTCCGTTTGTCCGTCTGTCCGTCTGTATGTCACAGACATTTTTTTTCGAAACTATAAGAGCTATACTGTTGAAACTTGGTAGATAGATATGTATATTCTGTGAACCGCATTAAGATTTTGCTGCAAAAATACAAAAATAATAATAATTATTGGGGGCTCCCCATACTTAGAACTGAATCTCAAACATTTTTTTTCATCAAAACATAGGTACGTGTGGGGTATCTATGGATAGGTCTTCAAAAATGATATCGAGGTTACTAAAATATTTAAATACATAAAACCGAATAGTTTGCGTGACAGACTGACCCCTCTTACTTCTAAAATAAGAAAATGAAAAATCTAAAAAATACATATGATGTTTTCATGCATTACTGTAAACACTACCAACGAAAATTATTTTGAACGAGATCTAGTAAGTGTTTTTTTTTAATACCTCGTAAATCGTAAACCGCTTCCTTTAATTTCATAAATCAATGTTACGGAACCCTTTGTGCGTGAGTCCGACACGTACTTGGCCGGTTAAAGAAACTGATAATAATTTTATGAAAATTATGAACAGTATATATAACATCTGCTCTCATGGGGATTTGAATCCCGATCCTGCCGATAAACACGCGATGGTGTTCACCACTTCTTCATTAGACCGAGATATTGTTTTGGTCCCTTTACTAGAAGGTTCGAGCGAACTTAGAGACATACAGAGTTTGAGAAAAATATAAAACTCCAGTTATATCTGGTACCTTATTAAAATCGCAACAATATTCAAGTTATTACGAATGCCCATACATTATGTAGAGCAGTAGAGCCCTGTACAGTCGGCGGCAGATGAGCGGATACCGTCACGTCGGGACACTATTTAAATAAACACTTAGCAACAATAGCCCGCGATAACACGCCTAGATACCGCGTACCGACAAACAGCGCAATTCCTTTATATTGAATTTCTTTTCCTACATGTATTTATCAAAATTAAAATGTTCACTTATTAATTTTTTTTAAATATCGAGAACGCAATGCCTACATTATCGAATGGGGCAACAAAATACGACTAAAGAAAGATGGAGTTTTCTAGGTGACTATATAAACGATATCCTAAAAATAGATCTTTTAGTGGGTTTGATAGTCAAAAAATCTAGTCAAGTACGTTTAGATCATTTAAAGTTGAGAACAATGATGTCTTAACCACGCGGTAGAGAAGCATGAGGATACATGTATGATGAAATACATACAGCTTTCAAAATATATATTTGAGGTATACTTAAATTTCAATGCGAGATAAAATATAATCCCAACTAATATTATAAATGCGAAAGTGTGTTTGTTTGTTTGTTTGTTTATGTGTTTGTTTGTTTGTTTGTTTGTTACCTCTTCACGCTTAAACTACTGCACCGATCATCACGAAAATTTGCATACACATAGTCTGTGGTACGGGGAAGGATATCACATTTTATCCCGGAAGAAAGTAGCTACTGTTCCCGTGGGATCGAAATTAACGCGGACGGAGCAACGACGGGCGGAGCCACGGGCAAGAAATAACAATATAATTATTTAATAATATTTAATATTTGCATACACATAGTCTGCGGAACGAGAAAGGACATAGGACACCTTTTATCTGTTCCCGTGGGATCTAAATTAACACGGGCGGGCTACTAACAGTGTAATCCTTACTAATATTATAAATCGGAAAGTGAGTTAGTTTGTTTGTTTGTTTGTTCCGCTTTCACGCCGTAACTCCTGAACCGATTGCTTTGAAATTTAGCAGACGTAAAGATAAAAGTCCGGATTAAATAATAGGCTACTTTTTATCCCGGAAAAATCGACAGATCCCACGGGATGCACAATAAAGGCTTCGCACGAAAACTACTGCACAGATTTTCATGCGGATTTCATTCATCAATAGATAGACTGATTCTTGAGCAAGGTTTTGCGGTATTTTTTATCTGTTTAGCCCCACGGGAAGCGCGATAAAACCTTCGCGCCATAAACCGACTTCCGCGCATATGTAGCCGTGGGCAAAAGCTATGACCCTTAACCAATCCCGAAATCCACGAGGGCGAAGCCGCGGGCAGAAAGTAGTTTTATATTATAAATTACGCAGTATTTTCTCGGCCCATCTTCTGCAGTCTCTCAAAACTGATTCGGTTCGTGCATGTTGCCATGACGTATGAAACTGAAACGTAACTATTTTTTTTCACCTCAAGAGAATCCTCACGAGGAGCACGAAACGCACCCAGGATTCCCCCGCAACGACAAGTGTCACGGAGGTTATGTTGAACTCCTCGCGACCGGAGCGGTCCGATCGCGTAATCTACCAACTAAATTCAACCCAGCCTTGGCCATATGGACTCTACGGCTTGAATGGGAACGTGAATACTCACAATGCACCTTATAAGGGAGCTTAAAGTCATCCAAAGGGCAATGGAGAGGGCTATGCCTGGAGTTTCAACAGTGATGAAGTCTGCAGAAGAGTTAGGATCATTGACATAGCTCAAAAAATGGTGCCCTCTATAGAACTAATAGCCGCTGGGCTGGAAAGGTTCTCAAGTGGCAGATAAATGCCAGACACTGCAGCGTTGGTAGGCAGCGTTCTGATGGGGATCGCTGGAAGGCTCTGGAAGCAGAACTTACCGGCTATACTTGGGTAAGTCTATATCCAGCGATAGACGTCTATTGCCTCAAAATAATGATGATGATAACAAATCAACAAAAATATTATAAACGCCTAGATTTTATAGCTGTTTCTGCAGCAACTTGTGAGTATGATGGCTAAGGTTAGAAATAACTTGATGAGAGGAAGCAAGCAATTAGTACCAGTGGCAGTGCGAATATTAATTATAAATTGAAGAGCAGTAGAATTATGAAAATGAACGTAAGTGAACAGAAATCCAATGAAAGTGTGTGTGCATAGAGTAAAATATATAAAGACAATTAATATAAATAGTTTTTTTATAGGATAGTGCAGCAAACGAGCAAATGGATCACTTGATGGTAAGCGATAACAGTTCCCCATGGACACCCGCAACACCAGAGGAGTCACATATGCGTTGCCGGCGGTTTAAAAGGGCCAATGCTCTTTTTTTAAAAGTTTCGATATCGCATAGGTTCGGAAACACTGCAGGCGACAATTCATTCCACAGTACTAAATAGTAATGTATTAAGGTCTAAATATAAAAATTGTATGTCCTAATCGGACTTTCCGGAATTCCCGTGGTGTTACCAGGATACTGTGTCAAAACAGTATTAACGATGACTCTTAGATAATGTAACGATATTGAAGATACATACACATAGTTCGATTTTAAGATATTGGCGTTGGTAATTTTAATACCCCAGCTCAATCAACTTTTGCAAATGTCGGCGTTCGGGTTCTCGCTGCCAAAACATGACTATCGTGATCACTTTAAATATAGCACTTATTACAAGAAGTTAGGGTGTTAATTGAGTGAGGTCACAACTCGATATCGTTTGTTAGCAAAACAGTCAGCGATAAGCGAATAATTAAGAGCATGCTATTTAACTCTGACAGTCAATTATATATTTTTCCAGATAAATTTAGATACTTGCGTATTACCTACCGTATCGCACGCCAGTTATTTTAATTGTACAGACAAAAAAACAATATGAAACATAGTTGCAACGTTAGCTCTGGCATCTCAGCCTATTAGTTTGAACTCGGCACACTTTTTAACGCCAGAATCTCTCTCTATATTAATTACGAATGGCTTATAATTAGCAGCCAATTGGCCGTCAGTTACGGCACGCTTGCTTCTCAGTAGCCGTTTATTTGGATTCCTTAAAACTATACGTTCCGTTGCTGTCGGTACACCGTGAACCTTACCGTATCATACGGCATGAATAATGTATCGCGCTCCAAATAATGTATGATTACGCGAGGAAAATGCACTTTCTTTGGATCTGTTTTGTGGCGTGACAGCGGGTGACCGCGTGGCGCCGTATTTTAGGTCTATTGTGCAACTATTTCATCATTTGAAGCTATAAAAACAGACTTACTTCTATTGATTTCTTATAACTTGTTTGGAATATTGTTCTGAATATATGAAAGATCAGAAACTGGAGTTTTGGTACCAACGTTGGTAGTACTATGTACATTATCATTTTTTTCCTGCTTAAGTAACTTCATTGTTCAACTGGAATTCGGAATCGAATGACAGATAGAGAAAATTACATTTAAGACCGTAAATCCTAACATTAGTAAGGCTGCTCCTTTCCTTGATTGCCATTTTGTTCTTAGGCATCCTTTTGGCAGATTTAACTTGCCACAATCACACAATTCATCCATCAATCATCATCGATCAGACTGATGACGTCTTAATGAAACACAATAAGAAGGCTGCCAAAGAACCTAATTGAAATCTTACGCTCAGAAAACGCAGCTCTTTAGTTACGAGGTCAAAAAAATCCATAAATTTCAGTAACATCCGAGAAAAAGGTTGTAATTACTAACTATAAACAATTCCGTGGTAGCGGTACCTCGTATAATTGAGCTCATGTCGGTCCCACACGTTGCATCGAAAAAAACCCATTCGAAATATCTCAGCTGGAACCCGCGTTGTTAGCAGTCATGCAATAAGAATATATTTCGTTTATAAAAAGATGCGCGATTTATTGAGTCTTTAGTTGCCGAGACACGGGAATTCGCGCCCTTATAGCCCGCGTTAGAAATCGCCCATTGTCTAATGTATGATCTGCTAATCGCATAGCGATTAACGGCCTGCGCGGGCGCAGCGTGCGGCGCGTGGTATGAATACTGCCATAGTTGTGTTATGAATTCATTAAATATTATAATTTAATGTGTTGTAATCTATTCAATTATTCGTTAGCGTATATTATACCTACCATTGATTATTATATTAATTCAGTAATGCTTTATTAAATACTGTGTATTATAAATGCCAACTGATACAGCTATTAGGTTCGTTTAATTACTATTTACAAATGCATACTGTTAAATAAGCTTTCGCATGTAGAGCCCTCAAACAGTGGCTTAAGGCCTACTAAAGGTGCATAGTGTTACCACATTTTAAAATGTCATACAAGTACATTATTTCTTAAGTAAGTATTGTGTTATATGATCTAGACCCTTTGCTATGTTTTCCGTTCTTGGGTAGAACCTTTTTTTTTTACTTATATTGAATGCCTATATCCTACAACTTACAAATTTTTATAAACATATATAAAATAAGTCTTAATATTAAATAATAACCTTTTTCCTTCATAGGTACTTTTATAAATAACTAGCGGACCCGACAGACTTCGTCCTGTCAAAAGATTTGTACAGTGGCAGTTTTTTGTTCCTAATTATTTTATAGATAATGTCGCATAGCCAGCCAAATCGCAAAAAAAGTCTAAATGACCTATTACATTTTGTGGCTGTTCAATTTTGGAACGTGACATTAAATCCTCCAACGATGTATTCTGTGCTCCAACGCACGCACGCACACTGTTTTGATAGATATGATTGAATTTCAACTATATGTAGCGTTAATAAAGCGCAAATTGACTCTTTGATGTTAGGAACACACCTTCATTGCTTAGACAACAGTGAGTGCTTGCAATATGAACTTTATACAATAACAATAAAGCTCAATTCGACTGTACGTTTTAGTTAGAAAACGTTTGCATGGGAAAATAAAAGGGCTGTTTTTAGGGTATTTCCGATAATTGTTCGAATTTTCCTCATTGTGAAAACCCCCCGTGAACTTCAACGAACATTAACAAAAAAGAATTGGCCAATTTGGTCCAGGCGTTGTTGAGTTATGAGCTTACCAACACATTTGGCGATTCATTTTTATTATATATATAAGAAGATGTATATGTTTTTATGATATAATGAAATTTTATATATGATAGTATAATGTAAGTAAATATGTACTATCAGTGTATGTTGAGATCCATTATCGTAGACCTCTATTTTATTTCATGGACCCCAATTTTCTTTTTTCGTTCACGTAGACCCCTTGCAGGGTGTCATAGGCCTCTAGAGGTCTAGGATCCTCTGCAAGGAGTCTACCTAGGGCTCGATATAGGCCACTTTCAGAATCAGTGATATAGGGTAACGGCTAGACTTGGGTGGTAGAGGGCGAGCATTTATAGCCCCTCAATGACCATCCAAGGTGGCTGTGCGTTTAGCCGTCTGAGAATTAATTCTATGTCCATAGTAATCCCGCGTTCATACCCAACCCGTAGCTGGTCGGGTTGTCCAAGGGTGATCTGGAGAAATTGGGCTTCCAGTACCTAGATCGCCCTAAGTGAGAACAGAATGGACATCGAGATGGTTTAGTGGGTATGCCGTGCTTCCTGCCGGGTAAGTCCCACACACGCCTCTTAATTAACCATGGACAGGTACAGTGCGTAACTACCCGTCAATACCACCTTACCCGTCAATACCACCAACTGTGAGCCAGTCACAAGGCAACACTAGTCAATACCGGCAGAGGATTCGTAGACCGCGACATGTCCTTAGCGACCCCCCCAACCAACTCACGCAGGAACTTCTAGACCTGCAAGCGGCGGCGTCTGAGCCGTCGCTCCCCCTTGTCAACCCCTAAACGGCAGCCTTCTGCTTAGCCTGAATAGGTTCTTGTCAATACTGGCCGGTCCCACTTTGGAGATTCGTGCCTTCTTCTAGCGCATATAACCTCACCATGGGGTAGCGCTAACCGTGCCTCTCCTGAGGTGCGGCCCTCTCGTCAATAAAGCCAGTAGGGTCAATAGGACCAAAGGCTAGGCTGAGTTTAGTCGGTAGGTCTGTGTAGTCGAGCCGTCTCGACAGTACCAGGAGTCCGACATAATCAACGCATCCCTGCTTGCCTGTTGCGTTGGTATCCATGATGGATTCTCAGCCTCCTCTCCTGAGGAAAAAAAAAAGTGTGTAACTGCATTCCACGTTAAAAAAGGGGTAACGAATAAACCCTATATACGATGGTTGTCTAAATCTATTTTACATAAATGTAGGCTCGAATTCTTTTTTCCTCTGGAAAGAAGAGACTGAGAATCCGGAAACTCCACTGCAACCAAGTGCCACGGCGATAATGTCGGAACTGTCCAAACTAATCGAGGGCGCCCGACCTATGTGAGCTACCGCACACACTTAGCCCAAAGCGGTAGTCCTAATGACTATTGCAATGGCTTTGTTGTCCGTTCGTCTATCTGTCTGTCTATATCTCATGAACCATGATAGATAGACTTTCAATTCACAAATGATTTATATTGCAGCTATTAAAACAAATGCTCTAAAAACAGAATTAAATAATTATTCAAGTGGGCTCCAATACAACAAACCTGATGTTGTACTGCAACAGGTAGACGCTTAACCGTGATAGATAGATGTTCATGGTTCAATAATCCCATTCACTTTACAAATAAATAATTAAATTAAAATATAACAAATATTATCTCTGATAGGGTTTCTATACAACAGACCTTGATAATGGTACAGAGTCCTTTTGGCGCGATTACAACTTTTATTTTTTAATTTCGATGCAAACGTATTTTGATAAAGCCTAAATTTGAAGGTAGTCATAGATTTGATTGAATGATACAAATGGAATTAAAGAATCGAAAGTTAATATACCATACACAAGTAGGAAACTTCTTGAATATACGGAAAATAAGTTTCAATTAAAGTCAGGAACAGATTGAGAGAAAGTCTTATTTGAGGATATGTTCAAATATTAGTGACGCGGCCATAGAATGAGCTAGTCATAAGAGAAACAAAGCGACTACTTTCACACCGAATCTATTTAGTTGTCGCATGTGTTCTCATTGGTAGTCGGTTTTGCTGGATGTAGTACGTGCAGCAAATGGGAATTCACACGTGGCTGGCCAGTCGACAAATCGGCGGCGACACCGGCGCCAGCGATGGCAGCCATTTGTATTCTGCTGCTAGTGCGTCAAGATGGCGTCTGTGTCACGTTGTTGGCGGACAAATAACTCAAAGTCTATAAATACATAGGTACTCATTCGTCCATGGACCGACACCGCATTGATCAGACCATCCAGATTTGGAATTTGGGTTTGGATTTGAAAGCCTTATTATTATCTACCAAGCGTAAACTTCCGCTGCTGCGTTTCTAGAAAGCTTTAAGAAAGAGCATTATGTCTGTCTTACCCATGTCCCCAATATCATCTGCTTTTAAAAATAATAAATAAGTAAGGATTCTTGTTACGTAACCAGACAAGCTCCATTCACTAGATAATCAAAAGCAAAATACATTTTTGTTATCTCTTATCTTCCTATGAGATCGAGGTCGCAGTTCTAATGCAGTGAATTATACGTTCAGTTTACCTACATTATTGCAAAATGGTATCTCTTGATTGCGTTTTATATTATCTATATTATAATATTCTCTTCATTCTGTACCAAGACCCTTGATTTCTGTGTGAGCACTTCCTCACACGGCCAAATCAAGAGCCATCCTTCAACGCTGCTGTAGGTTCACAGTTCAGACAGCCCTCGCCACCCTTTGTCGCTACTTGTATTGTCTATATTTCAATAGTAGGTGTAAGCTGCTTTGTCGAAATAATAAAATGCAACTCTCAACCAAACTGATAAACAGTCCTAATGCTGTTCAGTATGACACGGTACTAAAACTCTTGGATCCTATTGAAAGACAACGAGCCCTACCCTTGAAAGTCGTATTAATATTCAGTCCATCGACGACGGAGGAAGTTAAATAGCCGTGTATTTGTATTCATTATCCTCTTGTAGCAGCTTACGTGTGAGCCGAATAGCTGAGGCGACGGAACGGTACGTGCGTGTGCGCAGTTCCACTCGCTGCTGGCGGTGATTTCAACGATATTAAAATCGCTGGATTCATTTACAACAAGATCCATGTTTGCTACATTAATTAGTTGTATGTAGCATTTTCTGTAATTTTTGTCATTACTTTGCTGGCTAATTAAATCCACTTTAGTTTAGACGTCCATTGCTGAATATAGGGCTCCCTCGAGGACCTCCATATTGGGCAGTCCTGCGCTGCTAGCATGCAACGGCTTAATGCGCTCCCCATAAAATCGTCTGCCCGCTTTGAGAGCTCTACCAGTGCTGCGTTGTCCGGCATATGCTTCTCATTCGACGACCTTTCCACCCCAAAGGTCGTCTGTACTGCGAGCAATGTACCCACTGCAACATAAAGTTGGCACTTCTACGGGCTATCTCAGTGACCCTGGTTCTACCGCGGATTTAATCATTTCTGCCAGTTAGTTTGCGATTTCATACATCCTCACTGACTACACGCACGAATCAAAGACTTTAGTCTTGAGGCATTACGACAGATGGATTACAATATATCATTGTCGCTTACACCACGCGTCCTTACAAGACACGATCCTTAATAAGGCTTGCGCGAGGATAGCTCTGAGGAACTATTTGCAATGGTGCCTTCGTCACCTTTTTACCATCGCACCACCCGCCACCGCAGTAGAGTTCATCCATATCACCTGGAACCGATCTTGTCTAGTACAGTTCGGTTTCAGCGTTCATTCCTTCCGCGTACATGCAAACTCTGGAATGAGCTCCCACCTGCGATGTTTCCTGAGCGCTACGATATGTCTAACTTCAAACGAGGCTTAAAAAGAGTATTTCTCTCCAGGTAGGCAGCGGCTCAGCTGTGCCCCTGGCACTGCAGATGTCCAAGAGCGATGGTTACCACTTACCATCAGGTGGGCCATTTGCTCGTCTGCCACCGTATGGAATAAAAAAAAATATTCCAACGGGTAAAGCCACAAAAGCCTTGACATTACAATGTTCAGACTTCGTAAAACTATAGATTTGATTACATAAAAATGAGATTTTATATAATGATACTGAGTTAAAATTTTCACAAAATCATAATTACTTAAAATATTGACAAATGTTTGTATTTAGTAAATAATACAAATACTATTTAATTAATATTGTAACACGAAATGTTTGACAAGATCTGATATTTATCAAATTCTGCAATAGGAGCTGGGTTGGAGCTGTTTATTCTGGAATCAGCATAAAAAGAACCAGCCAAGGCGTTCTTTCTAGTACAAGGTCTCAAAAATCAAAATCAAAATAATCTTTATTCAACATAGACTTTTACAGGCACTTATTGACGTCAACAAACGAAACAAAAAAGGAAGCTTAGAAAAAAACAAAAACCTTGTCCGTAGGTACGAATGAGGAAAAATAATTGACTCGACACCTGTTCGGAAATTGGGAGAGCCTTCTCGAGAAGAACAGGCAAGAAACTCTGAAGGTCTATTTTTTATCTCCTCTTTTCAATGTTAATAATTATAATAATATAATATAAAAATACAATATAATATAAATACAAAATAATACAATATTATAAATAATGTTGTTACCAAACATGGCTCTATGAATAGTGTCCCTATTCCCAAATAGTGTGATCATTTAGATAGTCACTTACTTTATAATAACCTTTACTCATGAGTGTCTTTTTGATATGGATTTTAAATTTATATAAAGGCAAATCAATGACACTTTGCGGAAGTTTGTTAAACATAGATATACATTTCCCCAAGAACGAACCGCTTTCGCCGTAGTCATAGTCGTGTAATCGCCATAGTCTTTCCATTCAAATCATAGAGCCCTTATGGCCAAGGTTTGGGCTGAGTTTACTTGGTAGGTCACACGATCGGACCGCTCCGGTCGTGTGGAGCCCAACATAACCTCCGTGACACTTACCGTTGCAGGGTATCCTGGGTACGTTTCGTGCTCTTTGTGAGAATTCTCAGACTTCCTCTCCTGAGGAAAAAAAAGCCGTATGTCTTGTGAACCAACGACATCTTCTTTGAACTTTAAAATTGATTTCGACATCGCAAATAGTTAATTCAACTTGTTTGTTTAGGCTTGCTATCTATATCCCCAACTCTAGTTATGATGAAGCTTCTGTCCATTAGATTTGCCGTGGTGTAATGGACCCTTGCAGGAGGGCGCTCATTGTCCACGGGAGCATTAGTCCGCATTAGACACGGCGGCTGCCGCGCAGCTCTCCGAGACAATGGACACTGCAGCGGCAATCGGTAAATACCTTTGGAATTACTGGAACACATGTCTTGTGAGACCTGAGTGGCGACTGAGAAGGCACCTCTTTATCACATTTCTTGAGTCCAGCGTTTCTTTTAAACTTAACTGTGAGGTGATCAAAGCTAAGCGAAGTACGGACTTCTACATTGACTTGAAATATACTAGTAATAAAATAGCTTATATAATCTATTTTCGTTTTAAATCTTTCTTAAATTCCTAAAGGAAATGACCAATACACACATACACGATGCCAAAGGTTAAGCAGGAGTGTTATTAAAAAACCCAATTTGACCAATTTGATAATATGTTTCTGTGCAATAGGGATTTTTCTATTGACACTGTCCAGTCACTTCTCAAAGATGTGATTGGGATAGCTTTTATTTATTAAGGCTTACTGACTAGTTACATTAACAATTAAATAAAAAATATATGTATTTAAAATACAGATAAGCACAACACTCTAAATAAAAGACATTATTAATAATTTAAAAATATAAAAATCTAATCTACAGTGATAAATACTGAATCATTAGAAAGACAGAAATTCAGAATTATCCTTCGAAAACTTTCTCATTTTAAAAAATGACAATATTCAAATATCATTAAAATTTCTCAAAATCGAACTTATAGGAAAACCGAATTAAATTCTTCTAAAATTCAATATGAATTCATGACAATTACATATGTTCTTAATCACACATAAACGCTTGTGAAAAAAAAATCTGCCTAAATTCTCAAATCTATTACTTACAGCACAAAAGACAGTTTAGGACATTTTACTTACACTAAGAATACAAACAATGGTGATGAAAATATTGAAACAAATATTTAAATCAAAGATCCAAATCAATTCTAACGAAAAAGTAGAATCAAGAAAGCGATTTAATCGATATGCAAAATACAGTACTGATCGCAAAAACATCTAGTAACAATGCTTGCATTACCAGCTTCAACTAATAACTGCTGCTCTCCGGAAGACACGAAGATGCATGGATTATTCTGATTACCATATTCCGCTGAGGGATTACTATCTAACAATCTTTTAATATTAAACAATTTCCTTGACTTGTAATTTATCAAAGACTGTACAAAAACTGTTCGTGGTATAGCTAATTTTTAGGGTTCCGTACCTCAAAAGGAAAAAACGGAACCCTTATAGGATCACTTTGTTGTCCGTCTGTCCGTCCGTCTGTCAAGACCCTTTTTCTCAGGAACGCGTGGTGGTATGAAGCTGAAATTTATATCAATTACTCAGGTCTACTGTCCCTTGAAGCTGTGAAGAAATCAAACTTCTAAGCCAACGCAATCAAAAGATACAGCCGCTTATGCCGCAAATTTTCGACACTTGCAAGGGAATCAAAACCTACAGGGTGCTTCCCGTAAACTCAGAATCTTGAAATTTGGTACGAAGCAACGTCTTATAGCATAGATAAAGGAAAAATTACGAAAACCATAAATTTTTAGTTACATCACATAATATATATTTTTTTAATAATTTTAAACTTACTACCCATTTCCTCATAAACGCGTAGAGGTATTAAATTGAAATTCATACCAAATACTCAGGTCTATAATACCTTTAAGTTGTAACAAAATCAAACTTCTATGTCAACGCAATCAAAAGAAACAGCAATTTAAGCTGCATATTTTGAAACTCGCAAGTACTCGCAAGGGAATCAAAACCTAAAGGGTACTTCCAGTCGACCTAGAATCTTGAAATTTGGCATGAAGCAACGTTTTATAGCACACATAAAGGAAAAATTCCGAAAACCTTAAATTTTTAGTTACATTACAAAATATATATTTTTTAATAAATATAAACTTATTACTTTTTTCCTCATGAACGCGTAGAGCTATCAAGTTTAAATTCATATCAAATACTTAGATCTCATAGACCGTGAAAAAAAAAAAGAAATATAAGTCAACGCAAATACGCAAAACGCAAAAGTACAACCATTGATACCGCATATTTTGAAACTCGCAACTACAAGCAAGGGAATTAAAACCTAAAGACATACCATAGTTATGACTCGATTGTCGTAATGAACGAACTTTGTAAACCTTGCAGGTTTGTACGGAACCCTCGGTGCGCGAGTCCGACTCGCACTTGGCCGGTTTGTTATAAGTTACAGAACCGGTTCATGATACAGGGATAGGAGAACAAGGTATAAGGGGAGATTGTCAAAATCAAACTCAAAATTAACTTTATTCAAATATGACTTTATAGAAAGCTCTTTTGAATCGTCCAATTTTCCCCCTTCCACCCAATCGGGACGTATTTTTTAGCTGATAAGGAGAGATGGGCGCAAGAAACTTATCAGCTTTATCAAAAGTAATAACAACATTTACAATAAATTATGTCGTTATCATACAATGTACATATGTGTTTACAATTTATACGGGAAAACAAATATTTACAATTTAGAATGTAATATCTCTTTAAATCAACACCAAGCATTGGCATCATTTAAATAATCATTGACTTTGTAATAACCCTTACTCATTGGCGTCTTTTTAACATTTACCTTGAACTTATGAAAAGGCAATTCAGCTAGACTATGTGGTAAAAATCTTGTTATAAAAATGTATACATTTGCCCACAAACGAAACTCTAGTTTTTTTATAGGCTGTACGTTAGAACTTGTCTATTTTCCTACTGGAGGAAATATTTTAGTAAAAAAATACAGGGATTTGATCATTATTTTAGTGTTGGACTTCTTACTGATCAGACAAATACAGTTCGCTCAAGAATTTCTATTGTGTTACTTGTAGGTATAAGGTCTTCTGACTCACGCGCAGACGTCGTCTTCCTGGCGCATGTTCGCTGCGACTTCCATTTGTGATTTTATAATCAGGTCTATTGTAACAGTATCTATATGAGGCTATAGTTCTTAGCTTTGATTTGACCCATTCACTCTGAGCAAAAAATGTCTCAAAGTTTCAAACCATTAAAATTTATTTTAATTTTAAAAGCTACAAGAACTAATTGTATCCAGTGTTATTTAATACTTGGGTTTTCCTATGCTAAAAGGACATTTTTTTATGTACTGCTTTAGTAGATGACGCTGGAAAAATACTTTGTAATCCACGCCGAACTAAATAGGTATACTCAATCAACGAGAATCTAAGCATTAAGTCCCCCACGCAGTCGATACGTATCGAATCGGAATGACGTCTCATTCATTCGATTTATTACACAGCACCAACAAATATTCCTATATCATGCCACAGACTGAGCTGGCTTCTCCTAAAATGACCACGTAATCGTCAGTAGATTTAATTCCAAGTTGATCGTTGCTTATACTGTGGCTTCACTAATCTCTGTTTCCTCACAAATGTATACGGGCGGTGACGCAACATTTTGCATGCCGTTCGATTCCCCGCGCGGTCATAAATCACGTCGTCCGACAAGCGAACAAAGCCGGGTAACGCGCCGTGTCTTTGTGGATTTTGAGCGATTTCGGGTTTATAATCATTTTTCATCCCGCTCTCGCGTCGTAATTTTACGCCGATCACAGCCGCTAACTCCTCTCTTTGTTGGCTCGTATCATGCGGTGACATCTTATTTGCACGTTCAACTTCAAAATTGTCAGCGGAGATTCGCCATCTTATTGCTTTGTCAATTCGTGCTTTTAATTTCACATTTCTCGGTTCTCATTCTCATCTCGGTTCAAATTGATGAACAATTAATTTATTAAGGTAACCTGAACAAGTTTCCAATTTATAACAGAATGTCCTCCAACCACCTTTATAGAGGGAGGCGAAATTCATAGCATTTCATAACATAAATTTATTTTCCAATTCATTTAAATTAGATTTGATATAATATTATCTTAAGAGATTAGCTGAATCGAATTATTTTCCGTAAAGTTGTGTTCCGTTAAGTTCCGTAAAGGTGTTCTATTCCGTCATGCCCTGCCTAGTCAAATCTGGTAATGCAGCTTTAGATCTTGTACAGAGGTTCCCAAACTTTTTTGTGTCGTAGAACCTTTACCATGTTTTTCGGTTTTGGATAGACCTACCCTACTTACCTGATATTGAATACCTACATCCATTAACTTACAAAATTTTATAAACATTTATAATAATTTTTTTACTTCATAGCTACTTTTATAAATAATTTTATGTCTTTATGTTAAAATATAGTATAATGTTAAGTACTATCAGTACTATCAGTGTATGTTGAGATCCATAGTCGTGGACCCCCGTTTTTATTTCATGGACCCCCAAATGTTTGTGTCCCCTTGCAGTTTGTCACAGACCCCTAGGGGTCGATACAGATCACTTCGAATTCAGTGATCTAGTATAAAAGTTACTGCAGTTCTGGCGAGCCAAGGTCTTTCAGTAGGTTATAGAGATTTTGGTGGTATACCTCACGCTGCTACTTCTACAGCATATAGACCAGTGGTTCCCACTGGGGGCGATACCGCCCAGTGGGCGCTGCAGACTTTTTGGGGGGCGGTAGCTGATTCAGAAGCAAATGATAAGCAGTCTAGAAAGAGGAATGGTGTAAGGGTTATTAAACAGATTTAAATTAGCATTAATAATAATACTAATAATTATAACAATTTCTTTTAGTTCAGAATAGAAGTATATGAGTTGTCCTCGCACGTTGATAAGCCAACGCGCGATGTTCATACAAAATAACGTGTTTCGACATGTTCGCACATAGACAAGTTGAATCATGCACGAAATGAAGCTCTAAGAATGTTTTTTTTTTTATCCCGTCAATACCGCCATCAGCGAGCCTATCTCAAGGTAACATTAGTCATTACCGGCAGAGGATACGCAGACCCATGACGACATGTCCTTAGCGACCCCCCTAACCAACTCACGCAGGAACTTCTAGACCTGCAAGCGGCGGCGTCTGAGCCGTCGCCTCCCTTGTCACCCCCTAATCGGCAGCCTTCTGCTTAGCCACGAGTAGGTTCCCGTCAATACAGGCCGGTCCCACTTTGGAGAACCGTGCCTTCCTCTAGCGCTTATGCCCTCTCCATGGGGCAGCGCTAACCGTGCCTCTCCTGAGGTGCGGCTCTCTCGTCAATAAAGCCAGTAGGGTCATTAGGACCAAAGGCTTAGGCTGAGTTTAGTCGGTAGGTCTGGTGGGTCGAGCCGCCTCGATTCACCAGGAGTCCGACATAATCAACGCATCCCTGCTTGCCTGTTGCGTTGGTATCCATGATGGATTCTCAGCCTCCTCTCCTGAGGAAAAAAAAATGTTTTTAGTTAGTTGTATGTGCTTGGCCATTGATTTTTCTTTATTATAAATTTTGTATTTGTTATTGTATTGCATTTCTTATTTCTATTGTAATTGTATTTCTTATTGATTCTGTGTTTATATTTAAAAGTTTAATAAACAATTTTATTGTACATTTGGTAGTCGTTTAATAAATTTCTACTTCATCATTCCTCTAAATTTTAAAATAAAATTTAGACATTAATTGAAGTTAAAGCTAAATACAGATCAATTGGGAGGGTACAGATGATATTCAAATAAAACTAACTACTTTGGACTAACCAGTGACTGGGGGGAGGGGGGCGGTGAAATTTTTGTTCTCTTCTATAGGGGGCGGTGGTCCAGAAAAGGTTGGGAACCACTGATATAGACTAACTACATAACCGTCTTTTGTTGATTGATTCGGGAGATCATAATATTTGATTGAGAAAAAAATCTCATTCTGAAAGTCTATGCGTAAAATGTTTTGATAATGTGTTAAATGTGCCAAAATTATTGTCATGATTTTGGCACCATCTTTGAATTTACAATTTTGAAGCACTACGATTAGTTTATTCAACAGTTTGAAAGTTTGAAAGTTTATTCGTCCAGGCTATATATTATCCAATGTAAGAAACAGGTAGTATTCTTAGATAAAAATGATCCTTCGTCGTGGAAATTTGTCGTCAAATTAAACTTGAAACAGGTCAGTCGTTTTGACATGAAAATATAACAGATTTTCTTTAAGACTAATAATATTATATTTCAATATATTAAGACATTTTAGTGTTAAAATTGAAATAGCTCTTATGTCGCTTAAAATAACGCTGGTTTTCGTAATACAAGTGGAAGAAAGAAATGTAGCTATTCATTTATCAGTTTTCAATGTGATTTCTATAACAAGTGTAGAAACTTGCGAAAGTAAAATACTAGAAAGACACTGCATATTAAATTATACTTACTTGATATGGTGACAAGGATCAAAATAATAAGACAGCCTGTCAGTCAAAAGTCTATTAAAATTTCAATGCGACGTTCTGTTTCATTTGAATTTAAATTGTGGCGTGAGTGATAAAAGCTTTGGTGCAAGCAAATATCGACTTTACCGCAACAAAACTTATCTAGCCGATTGTACTAGTTTTGATTGCCAGTTGAAAATAGATTTTTCGAAAAGGTACAATATAAGATACTCTGAAACTAGCAAATATCATACTAGAAGAACGCCAAAAAGAAGTTTATGACCTGCCGAGTCGTGCTTACCAGGACTAGTCTTCCGGAAAATATTCTGATGGCACCCTCACTCAATTCCTTAAACAACAGAAATGTTGGACGTCTCCAAGTCAAAACACGCTTTGATTTCAAAAAAACATCAGTTTCAAATTTCTAGCGCACAAATTTAAAATTCTATTCAAAAATATTTGTTTCATAATATTACATGTCGGCGCTGCAGTCGTTAATTACATTAAAAGTACTCATAGTTTTATGATTATCATTTGTCTTCCGTTAATTGTCATTATTTTGTGAAATCATAATTGATAGATTTTGAATATATTTTGATGAGTTAAAATTATAAATTTAGAACTAAATTCCTGATTGACAAAACTTAATTTCGCTATCTTTAAATTAAAAAAATATAATAATATGGTAAGTTTAAATTAATATTTCGATTTATAAAAATGATTTGATGTACTTATTAAAATTACATCTAATATACTGGAGTATATCGCACTAATAATACAATAGTACTCAAAGTAGTTCTATTTACTCTGAGCAATAGTACAACAAAAAACTTATTACTCACTTCATGTAATAGTTGCAAATTGAATAACTGTCACATAAGTTTTTTAATTTATCCTTATTCTGTTTTTGCACTAATCGAACGACGGTCTTGATCACGCGTGAGGAATCAAATTTTGCGTGTGTTTATAGTATTATGTCAAGTACGACGTTTTGAGTTGACACACTATTGTATTATTAGTGCGATATATTAATTCTCTAAATGTTTAACTTCCGAGACGTTGATCTAGTAGAAATCTTCTGTGTTGAAGGAATATAATTTAAAAAAAGATAGGCGCTCTTCATACGTGGTGAGTGTCTTAGCTTTATTACATTGGAATGTTAAGTGCCATACAAATCTCTTCTGTATGCGCTCTAGTCTTTTAATTAATATTACTTACTTAGTTACAAGTGTTCCTAGCGCCATTACACCCAGCCATTTAGCAATTATATAACCAATTACGACAGTGTCAGAATTTTCCTGTCCTGTCAACTATTACCGGATCAGCCTTGAACCTCTCGTTGTAGTTGCCAGCAGCAAAAACTCGTGAGAAATTCGCTTCGTACTCACTCAATTCACATTAGGCCTGTGCAGGTTAATGAGCGCGGTATGCCGGTATCCGTGTACTTGTAAGCCTGTGTAAACAATAGTGTTGCCCAAATGCAAGAACAAAACGAGACTTAGCCAGTCTTGGTCTTGGTCTTGCGCCAATACACCTGGTCTTGGTCTTGGTCTTGGTCTTGCGCTCCCAGTCTTGGTCTTGGTCTTGGTCTTACAGCAAGAGTCTTGCAAGTCTTACAATTACCTATTAGTCTATTACTATTTATTAAAGTTTACTTTAAATCTTAGAAAAACGTATTAGAATTGGAACATTGTGAGCTTGAATTAACATAGCCATAGTAAAGATCAAGCAGATTAATAAATAACTGAAGATTTGATAAGAAATTCGAAAAATCAACTGACCTATATGTCGTTTTCCATGGAAGTAACTGTTTCTTAATAAACATTTATGATTTATGATTTATAAGCTTACATTTCAAAAGAAGCCGCCGGCGCGTGTATCATAACCATGTACTTCCGAAAAGCGGCAAATTTCTTTCAGAAGTAAGTACAAAACCTTTGATGCCGCATTATCAAAGTGCCGATGGTTAAAACATAACTATGCATGCACTCAGTTTGATTTTAATAGATTTTTTTTATTCGCTATGTTTATGGTATTAGTCGTAATGCGCATAGGTCCAGTTTTTCATATTCTTTGATACAGTTTTCTGCGTCTCATAGAATTCCTAAGCGTACCTGCCTATACACCGAACTGTTACACCTAACTACTTAGTGAAATAGCGCTAAGTCCTAGCTGCAAGACGCAAGAGTCTTGCAGGCTATGTCTTGTTCTTGCTCAAGTCTTGCACGGTCAGTCTTGGTCTTGGTCTTGCTAAAAATATGCGGTCTTGTTCTTGGTCTTGGTCTTGCATAAACGCAAGAACAAGACCAAGACTGCAAGACCAAGACTGAATTTGGGCAACACTAGTAAACAATCTTTGGATCTTTTGACCTGCGTCGAAGTCACAATGAACGGAGGTGCCGGCGATTGACTCGTCGTGACCCCTGCTATTTATTCAACGGCGCACAGTTTTTACTATTTGGTTCGACGACACTATTTAATGGCCTTGTAGTGACACTTCATGTCCATGTTTGGTAGTACTAGTGGTGCTCGAACGGAACTACCTCCATAAGTACACATCTGCTTCCTTAATAGCTTTGCCTGTAAAAAATATAAGGGATGTTAGTCATCATAATATGCATTTATTGAGTAGATAAGGGTATGACATCGCTCAATGACCTTCAATATTTCCTTAACAGTTAAATCTATCGTCACTTAATTATTATTATTTTAATAACGTCGCCCCACTTTAGGTATTTTTAGGAAGTCGCAAACATAGAATCTCACGTTCATATACACTTAAGACTGAAATGAATTTTTTTAAGTCCTACAAAATATATGTTCCGAGCAGGAATCGCATCCGCGCCTCGTTGCGTAGAATCCGATCGCTCGACCGCTGGGATGAACTATTTTTTTATTTAAAAAAAAACCTTTTTAAAAACAAGCTTTTATTATTTGTTTATAAAATGAACTAAAAAGTAAAACAAATAATAAAAGCTTGTTTTTAAAAAGGTTTTTTTTTCTTTAATTTTATTTTTAACTTTTTAGTACCTCTACAGGCTTGCTGAGAATAAGCCCTTTCATTTGATACCCATATTGTAGGAACGAATAAAAGAAAATTATCCGCCATTTTTGGTGTTCCGCCGTATTGGATTAAGAGTGACGTAACATTTTTTTTTTTCTAGTTATTCTTGGCAAGCCCTTTTATTTGATACCCATATTGTAGGAGTGCATTAAAAATAATTGGTCCGCCATATTGGATGCGCCGCCATGTTGCATTTAGAATGACGTCACACAGTTAATCATGCATTGTCATCCGAACTAAACGTGTATACCAAATTTCAGCTCAATCGGAAACCGGGAAGTGGATCAAATTTAAGTTGCAAGATTTGATTACAGAACGACAGACAACGGGACAGGTGAAAGTAAATAAAAGCTTGTAATAAAAAGAAATAAACACATCACAATATTTTGTCTGGTAAAATTCATATGTTACTAATGTGACCATTTAAGAGAGATATGTTAAAAATAATGTATTTTTTATTACTTGTGCGTCTCATTAAAAACTTTACAATTAATCAAAAAACCACTACCAACAATATACTATTTACTTTTCAAACTCTTGCATAAAAGAGTTTTCCTGGAAACTTCTTCGATCCCACAGCGTTCTGCCCGACCTGTACGGGAGATATACGCTGTTCATATGCAAGCTTCACAGGTCACATATATGCTATGGGGGACTGTAATCAATCACTTACCATCGCGAGAGTAATCTATAACGCAAAAAACGTCTATGTTAGGGAATCGCTTTTAAAGTAAAAGATTGAAATAAAAACAAGATTGACGGTGTTTTAAGTATTTAAATAAAAAACTCAATGTCACAACAGCGAGCTGACTATATAACTGAAATATTCACACCACATTTTAATTTCTAAGACTAATAGTTTTTTAATTATTAAGGTACGATGATATAGACCTTTTCGTTACGGTCCACTTTTTAAACCTGCTACCCGTAGTTTTCGAAAAGAGCGATTCGTGCTATTTACTGTTTACGGGCTAGAGAATCCCTAAAAGAATTGTTCAAAGAAATTAATATTTTAACTTTAGCTAGTCAATATATATATGATAATTTAGTTTTTGTATATAGAAACTATAATAAATTCAATAAAAACAGTGATCTACATAATGTGAATACTAGAAACAAAAATAAACTTGCCGTTCCAATGTTCAGACTCCATAAAACTAGCTGTTCGTTCTTGGGGAAATGTATATCTATGTTTAACAAGCTTCCGCAAAGTGTCATTGATTTGCCTTTATATAAATTTAAAATCCATATCAAAAATACACTCATGAGTAAAGGCTTATTATAAAGTAAGTGGCTATCTTAATGATCACACTATTTGGGAATAGGGACACTATTCATAGAGCCATGTTTGGTAACAACTTTGTTTATAATATTGTATTATTTTTATTTGTGTATGTAAATATACATACGACTGTAATCGTATTAGGTATGATTGTATCTTATACTATATTGTATATTTATATTATATTATTATAATTATTAACATTGAAAAGAGAAGATAAAAAATAGACCTTCAGAGTTTCTTGCCTGTTCTTCTCGAGAAGGCTCTCCCAATTTCCGAACAGGTGTCGAGTCAATATTTTTTTTTTCCTTATTCGTACGTACGGAAAAGGTTTTTTGTTTTTTTTTAAGCTTTTTTTTGTGTTGTTTGTTGACGTCAATAAGTGCCTGTGAAGGTCTATGTTGAATAAAGATTATTTTGATTTGATTTGATTTCGGTGCGATGTTAAAGACGTTTCACGTCAAATAATGTATGAAATCCAACCACGTGTGATTCGGACTCACAAACTAAGGGCACCATCCTCTATAAAAAAAACTGTCTTACTGCTCTCTGTCTGTCTGACTTAAATATTAGTGTTATTTAAATTTCATTACTTATTTTTGAGTGAATATATAGGTGTGTTTCTCACTTATATATTGGCACATTAAAAAAAAATGAGTGTTGCTCGGAAAATAAGAGTTTTATTGATAAGATATAATACAAATTTATTAAAAAAGAAAAACAATATTAAATTTAAATTAAATATCTCACCTGAAAATAAGAGAAACGACACTTAATGTTTTTATATTATTTTAAAATTAATAAAAATATTGTAATATTATATAATTTTAACTCTTTTTTTTAATATATAATTTTAAATCTTTTTTATTTTTAAGTTTATCTTTATCATGGGAGAGCCATGCTTCGGCACGAATTGGGCCGGCTCGACCGGAGTGATACCACGGCCTTACAGAAAACCGGCGTAAATTAGCGATTGCGCAGTGTTTCGCCCTTATTCCCTTTTAAAAGGCCGGCAACGCATCTATGACTCCTCTGGTGTCCATGGGCAACGGTTATCGCTTACCATCAGGTGATCTGTTTGCTCGTTTGCTGCCCTATCCTATAAAAAAAAATCTTTGACTTTATGTCGATTGACGTTTGGTCAGCTACTGCACTAATATTTAAACTTATCAACATGAAGGTTATATTATAGCAAACTTTTAACTAAAATTAATAAAACGTACTGTCATTATAAATATATGCTTGGTTAATATAAATAGTTACCGTTCTCAATATCTAAGGTAACCGAAAACAAATTTTATGAATCATGACCCGTGCCCTCTTTCGTTGGGCATAATATTAATAATCCCCGAAGCGAGCACGAACGCGATCCGAATTAAACCCGAAGCCATCGCGCGCCGTCCGCTGCCTGTTTTTTTCTCCGATTCACTTTGCAAAACGGACTACCACGTAAAAACCTTTTTATTTTTCGGTTTTTTATATAACCTATGACACTCAGCAATAACGTGGCCTTCTATTGCTGAAAGAATTTTTAAAATCGGTTCAGTAGATCCCGAGATTACCCCTTACAATTTAACAAATATACAAATATACAAACACACAAATTTTACTTCTTTATAATATTAGTATAGATTAAAAGCTAAGTGAACAACAGGGGTTGGAAATAGGTAGTTATTCATGTATTTACACTGATTTCATACAGCGAAAGATTAAGATGGATATGCCTCAGATCCCGAGATTAATTTTAAAGAGCAGAAATAATAAGTTATTTTTCTTTTACACAAATGGATTGAAGCCAAAAAATATTGAAAAACTCATGGTTATATATAACAATTCAACAACACTTGGTATTGAATCGGACAAAGAAAATGATTCTGATGGGTCGTTTCAATAACCTCGCGAGTCTAGGCTAGAAGCAAAAGTATTCGCTCGTATTTATAAAAAAGGCGAAATATGCGTATGAGAATTTGCTTAAGACTATCTATTTAGAATAAAAATTGTATGTTAATTATCCCTCTTTTATTTGTCTATCTCTGAGTTTCTGTTATTATTAATTTGTAATATTGTTAAAGAGAAAGGTATTATATATAGTACCGTATTATAGCCAATTACAAAATCTTTGTCTGCTATTTTGAATACATACGAGTAAGTATATTATATCGACATAATATTATGAAACATGCAAACTTAAATAAAAGTAAAAATATTCCATAGATATAGTCTGTGTCCATGTGTGTATTTATATGTGTACACTATTGTATGTGTCTTGACTATCCATTACGATAAGCTTATTTACATGACAACTCTGTTAATGGCATAATATAGCATGCCTTTCAGTAAAATAAATTCACACTACAGCAATTTTTTTTTTATTTACGAATTTATTAACATACATACATACATACACTCACGCCTTTTTCCCATGGGGGTAGGCAGAGATTACGTCTTTCCACTTGCTACGGTCTTTACATATCTCTTTCGCTTCATCATTCATTCATAACATTCCTCATACATGCTCGACGATTGCGGGTACAAAATTATTTAATTATTACAATTATTAACAAATATTACGAATTACGAAATTATATAAACAGTGACATTTAATTTTGTTTTTGATGTATAATTTGACTTTATGATTTGATTGTGTAATTTAACGAATTAATGTGGAATGAAATAAAGCTTTATTATTATTATATTCGTTTATTTTTTTTTACTCCTCTTTTAGAGAGTTTACACCAGATACGCGGGCCAAAGCCAAGTGTATAAGGGATTGAATGAAATAATTTGAGTTGAGTGTTGACGCACTTAGTAACTTGCAGGTGATACGGCATGTATTGAGAATGACGGCTTTTTGAATCAAGGTACGGTCGGCCAAGAAAGTGGTCTACCAGTTTTGACAAAATTTCATATGTGAGTAAAATAGCGATAAGGTTGAACTCCTGTACTTATTACCTTTTTAAGATTATGCAGAGTGATGACATTTAAACCTAAAATAATCTGACAGCTATTAATCTGTGAATTTTGTCAGAATATTTTTGCACGGGAAAATCAACTCTGTTACTTTATAGCACGCGAATGATTTTCAACCTTAGGGTGGTAGACTACTTTCTTGGCCGACCGTACGTACGAAGTGTACGGGCGGGTACATCTATTGTATTGTTATTATTATTACAGCTAAAATTACATTATAATTTCGCAGCAATTTATTATTTTAACATTGGACACTACACGTAAAACACTGGCATACTATTAATAATCAGCTAGCTGCGTTGTTAAGCGGCCTGTACTGCAGGAACGTCGGCGCTGCCGGTGGCGTGACGCGGGGCCCTTGGCCGCGTTGGCCGGCCGCGCCCGCAGCTACGAAATCCGATCCCGCGAACCGCTGATCGACGCAATTACCACCACTTCGATGGTTTTTATCAATTTTCTTATTCACTGATGCTGCGTGGTTTTATTCCAATTTACTGGCACGCAACAAGTTTGTGTCTGTGTCACTATTGACCGAATTACTGTGAAACGATTGGTTCTATCTAAACGACTAATCCCTTGGTACTAACTTTGCAAATGCGAATGTATGTAAGTATTGGTTTGGTTTGGAAGTATGGATTATAATAAAACTTTACAATAATATAGCTTACATATCAGAATCACAACAGCTACAAATTATAATAGTACATTATGGTACAAGTGTGTAATGTTGGTGATTACCGCTGAGGCGCATTGAGGCCCGAGCCGTCAGGCAAGGTCTTAAGGAGCCGAGAACGGTAATCATCAATACACACGTGTATCATACAACGTTTTTCAACACACTTCTGAATAAAATAATACTTAAATAAACAAAAAACTTTTCCTTTGAGTTTCTGGTAGTAAACTTTCCATAACGTTCTGGGCTTCACATCTTATATCGGGCGGTGTACAACATAAATAATTTTCTTCATTAATTGTATTTGCAGACATCTTAATTAATAACTAACTAAATAACTTCAAAAGAGAAAACGAGACGAGTTGTGAAAAATGTTTCGTAATGGCGGGAAAAATTAATCAGTTTTCCTATGCGCGCGCATCGGCCATAGACTAATGAATTTCGTAATGGCGGGAAAAATTAATTAGTTTTCCTATGCGCGCGCATCGGCCATAGACTAAAAAATGAGTTTTTTTTTGGGCTTTTCGCGGATAGCTTTTTAGCGCAAATGTAAGCATAACTCAACCAATAATATTAAAAAAAAAACTATTACTCACTCGTGAATAATAGTAATGAAAAAGTCACAGTTTGATTATAGGTGTCATTATGTGCCTAATTGCCATGGGATTAGAGCCACTTTATGAGGAAGTGTGTTGAAAAAATATTCTATAAATTGTTTAAATTATGACGACAGAAAATCGTTACATATTATTTAACGAATTTAATCTCACTAAGTTCACCTGCGTTATGGGTGTCTGTGACCACTTAGCCTTAGGCCATCTGTTTGTCAATACATACCAATAAAACATTAATTGCTGAGTGTTACAAAAGAAAATGGGATTAATGCAGTAGAAATGAGTGCTTTGAGATGAATGGCTGTAGTGATGATGAAGGATAAATTGAAGAAGAAGGAAAAATAATCTTTACAACACCTGTTATAACAAAGATATAGGAAGGAATGCTTAGATGGTATGGACACGTAGAAAGAATCGACATTTATAAAGCAATTACAAATGTACAAATTGGTAGAAAACAAACTAGATTCACTAGTGTTGCGGGTGTCTATGGGCAGCTGTTATCGTTTACCATCAGGTGATCAGTTTGCTCGTTTGCTGCCCTATCGTATAAAAAAAAACTAGAAGGTATTCTGTCGGCCAGGTCAAGTGTACTCGTAACCGACGAGCATGTATGCAAATTAAATAAAATAAATAAAAGTATTCAATAATAATAAAAGAATTAATGAACTAGCGGACCCGACAGACTTCGTCCTGTCAAAAAGATTTGTACAGTGGCAGTTTTTTGTTCCTAATTATTTTATAGATAATGTCGCATAGCCAACCAAATCGCAAAAAAAAGTCTAAATGACCTATTACATTTTGTGGCTATTCAATTTGGAACGTGACATTAAATCCTCCAACGATGTATTCTGTGCTCCAACGCATGCACGCACACTGTTTTGATAGATATGATTGAATTTCAACTGTATGTAGCGTTAATAAAGCGCAAATTGACTCTTTGATGTTAGGAACACACCTTCATTGCTTAGACAACAGTGAGTGCTTGCAATATGAACTTTATTCAATAACAATAAAGCTCAACTCGACTGTACGTTTTAGTTAGAAAACGTTTGCATGGGAAAATAAAAGGGCTGTTTTTAGAGTTTTTCCTGTAATTATACGAATTTTTCCCTAAAAACCATCCTTGAACTTCAACGAACATTTTAAAAAGAATTGGCCAAATTGGTCCAGGCGTTGTTGAATTATGCGCCTACCAACACATTATGCGATTCATTTTTATATATAAGATAAATAATAATATAAAGTCGAGGAAGCGAAAAAAATATATTTTTTTATACGAGTATATTACACCACATTAATGAGCCTAGCCCAAAGTAAGCACTTTAAAGCTTCTGTCATGGGTTCTATAGTAACGTATAGATATACATGTACTATACAAATATATATATATATATATATATATATATATATATATATATATATATATATATATATATATATATATATATATATATTTTTTCTCAGGAGAGGAGGCTGAGAATCCTCATGGATACCAACGCAACAGGCAAGCAGGGATGCGTTGATTATGTCGGACTCCTGGTGAATCGAGGCGGCTCGTCCACACAGACCTACCGACTAAACTCAGCCTAGCCTTGGCCCTATTGGCCCTACGGCTTGAATGGAGTGGTTGGCGCACCCTCAGGAGAGGGCACGTCAGCGCTGCCCTCCGAAGAGGACATATGCGCGAAAGAAGGCTCGGTACGCCAAAGTGGTTCCGGCCTTGAAATGATGGGGCCTACTCGTACATGTGCAGCAAGCTGCGAAGTATGGACTAACTAAGGGATGGCGGCGCAGATGCCGCCTCTCGCAAGGCTTGAAGAGCCAGCGTCAATGAGTCGGGAGGGTCAGAAATGACGTGTCTTTCATAGAAATATATATTAACAACAATGCTAAGGCGCATTCATCACACAAGCACCTACCCCCACCACGACTTGTACCCGGGATTTCAGAAATGTAGACACCTTGAAACTGTTAGACAAACTGGGATCTCTGCACCCCTGAAAAAGAGGCGTAAATATATAAAGTACTAGCTGACCCGCGCCCACTTCGTTGGGCATAATATTAATAATCCCCGAAGCGAGCACGAAAGCGAACTGAATTAAACCCGAAGCCATCGCGCGCCGTCCGCTGATGATGAATGATGATGATGATGATGATGACATTCAACAATAATGTGGCTTTCTATTGGTGAAAGCATTTTTAAAATCGATGATGATGATGATGATGATGATATGACACTCAACAATAATGTGGCTTTCTATTGGTGAAAGCATTTTCAAAATCGATGATGATGATGATGATGATGATGATGATGATGACACTCAACAATAATGTGGCTTTCTATTGGTGAAAGCATTTTTAAAATCGATGATGATGATGATGATGATGACACTCAACAATAATGTGGCTTTCTATTGGTGAAAGAATTTTTAAAATCGATGATGATGATGATGACACTCAACAATAATGTGGCTTTCTATTGGTGAAAGCATTTTTAAAATCGATGATGATGATGATGACACTCAACAATAATGTGGCTTTCTATTGGTGAAAGAATTTTTAAAATCGATGATGATGATGATGATGATGATGATGACACTCCGCAATAATGTGGCTTTCTATTGGTGAAAGAATTTTTAAAATCGGTTCAGTAGATCCCGAGATTACCCCTTACAATTTACAAACACACAAACTTTACTTCTTTATAATATTAGTATAGATTGCTCGTTTGAATCGCATAAATATCTCGACGGGTTACCAAAAGGAGAAATGTATCAATTACACAGCCAGGGGAGGAGTAAATCACAGAAATCAATGGTAGCACTCCGTAAGCCGGACAAAGCGCGGCTTATCCCGACTCCTGAGTGAGCTCCAAAAAAATCCGTGATTGATGACGCCCACAAGAATTCTGTTGTCTCAGCACAATTGTTTCTGACTGTCTTTTGTTTAGGTAAATTTCTGCTTAACCGATTTAGCCGTTGCCATGTCTATACCTCCTCAGCATTGGAGTGAGATTTTGTGGTTTTAGAAGAACGACATACGGGACAGTTTGTGGGATATATTTGTCAATGGTGAATAAGCTCCCATGAAATGTTATCGAGGTATTCCTACTAAATTTAAATTCAAATTAAAATTAGAATTGTTAAGTATATTACATGATAATTCAAACAATACATCTAATCATATGTATGTAATTAATATTGACTGGTTAAATGTTATTTATTTATATGTTTATATATTTAATTTAATTTGTTTTATTTTAAACATGAAAAATAAACAAATTGGCTGCTGTTTACGGTGTATATTCAGGCATAAATTCTAATGTAAGCAAGTAATATGTCAGAATTCTAAATTGTATTAATCATAGTATTTAAACAAACAAAATACTAATCATAGATACTAATTAAACATTGTTAGTCTTAAGGAATAGTTAGAACATAGATGTAGAGGGGGCTACGACTGTGGGGGACAAGACCATCTGTCCCCACAAAACGGAGAACAACACCTTTCTCCTGATCGACAAATAATATGTTACTTGTGGAATAAATAATATATAAGGAAATGTAAAAATACTAACACAAACAAAAAAGAGTGCGGACCAAAGAGTCCGCAGAAAACCAGAAAGAGTTCGATAAAAAAAATATTGCTATATCTATAATATAAAACTAATATCATGCAGTTTTCCCAGAGGGTAAAGAGACCAGAAATTAAAATTGATTATAATGACAATAGGATAGCTGAGGTTGAGACAGTAAAATTTTTAGGTGTTTATATAGACAATAATATGTCGTGGGAGTCACATTCGATGGAAGTTGTATGTAAGAAACTATATAAATTCTCCTTTGCGCTGTATAAGTTAGCTAAAATATCTGATCGAAGGACAGTTTTGTCTGCATACCATAGTTTTGTTGCCTCAACTCTACGCTATGGGGTTATATTTTGGGGTAATTCTAGTTATCGGGACATACTATTAAGGGCCCAAAAACGTTGTATCAGAGCTATATGTGGTTTAAATTCTAACGACAGTTGTCGACCATATTTTAAAAATATAAAATTACTAACTTTGCCATCAATATATATCTATGAATCATGTTTGTTTGTCAAATCTAATCCAAATCTTTTTGAAAAAAATAAACATATACCAAATCTTCGCCCTAGAAACTCTAAACTATGTAATATTTTGTGTAAAACTGCATTAACACGCAAAAGCGTATTAAGTATGGCACCAAGGATGTTCAATAAACTCCCTCAATCATTAAAGCATCATAATATAAATAAATTTAAACAGGAGCTATTTAAATTGTTAATTGACAAAGGCTATTATAGTGTAGATGATTATTTTAATGATAGGAATTTGTAATGTATATCTAGTTATAAGAATATTGATATGACAGATCTAATAATTTAATTGAACTCTCAAATTAATAATAATATTTCTATTTGACATACTTAATAATTTAATTTTATATTTTTTTATTTTCATATTTATTTTTAATTTTTGTCAATATATACCAATATAATACGTAAAATTGTGAAAGGAAATTAGACAACTAGAACTAGGCAATAATTAAATGACTAAATTTTTCTTTGTGTAAATTTGCATGCCACGAGGCTAAATATGGAATAGTGCTGCTTTTAATAAGCTTTGTAACACCTCTATACCTGTATTTGCAAATAAATATGATTTGATTTGATTTGATTTGTAATATTGAAATTTACATAATTTGCATTTAAATGATCTGAGGATATATTAAATTGATTTATTAAATGTTTTAAAATAAAATAGAATCACATATATTGTAGTAATATTTAACGGCACATACGAATGCAACGAATGAAAAATAGTAGCGTTACTGCACTTTTGATAAGGGAGTATTTTAGAGTAATAATAAGTGGTTTGGTCCGGGGTTGGTGTTACGCGTGTCCAGCTGGCCCGGCCACCGACCGCGGGAGGGCACAATATTTTTTATATCAATACATAGTATAAAACAAAGTCGCTTTCGCTGTATGTCCCTATGTATGCTTAGATCTTTAAAACAACGCAACAGATTTTTATGTGTTTTTTTAAATAGATAGAGTGATTCTTAGGAAAGGTTTATATGTATAATAAATGCATAATATAGTAGAGAAACACTGATAAATTTGGAGGTTTCTAATGTGATGTCATAAATAAGCACGTTTTTTTGCGCTTATACGAGTAGAAACGCTGACTGAACCTTACGAGATAGACCAAAATAATGGACTACAGTATTGTCCGCCTTGAAAAGTTCAACAAAAAAGTCCACAATGTCTATCTCTTATTAGATTATGGATAACCCACCATAACCATTTTTGTCCTTATTAAAAGATGGTTATTGACGAAGCGATTTTAAACAATACAGCATTAATACACCTTAAATATTGTGCATTTATTATAGATCAATATGCTTTTTACAGCATGTAATTTGAGAATATATTTCCGAAGATATTACAAATTAAAAACTAAGCAAAACATTGTATTGTCTAATGACTGTGCTGTGAACGTTGCATATAAGGACATTTTACATAAGCATTGCACCCGTGCGAAGCCGGGGCGATTCGCTAGTTAATATAAATGTATAAATAATAATATTTCTTATACTTACACCAAATAGCCTAGCCCTAAATAACCTCTGTAAGGCTTGTGTTATGGAATCTAGGATAACGGATAGACATACATATATTATACATATATAAATATTTTTGACAGAAATACTCAAGTTACTACTATTGACCGTTTGCTTAAATTAAATACATTTCTGCATTTTTGAGGCTAGTCATTGACAGAAACATTAAATAACATGGACGAAATAAAAATATCATTTTTTAATATGAAAACGTATACGATCAAATAAACTATTTTTTATTATTTTCCTTAATCCAGTATCTTGAATAAAAACTGTATTTTTTATGGTAATTAATTTTATAATTTTGTAGAAATTTAGTTCAGTTAACTGAGTCACTTAAATTTAGCTTTGATCTATTTATTAAATTAAATCTATTTTATTATTCCCACACGTTTGTGTAAAATCAATATCAATACATAGTATAAAACAAAGTCGCTTTCGCTGTATGTCCGTATGTATGCTTAGATCTTTAAAACTACGCAACGGATTTTGACGCGGTTTTTTTAATAGATAGAGTGATTCTTAAGGAAGGTTTGTATGTATAATAAATGCATAATATAGTAGAGAAACACTGATAAATTTAAAGGTTTCTAATGTGATGTCGTAAATAAGCACGTTTTTTTGCGCTTATATTGCAAACGCTGGCTGAACCCTACGAGATAGACCAAAATAATGTACTACAGTATTGTACAACTTACAAAAATCCACAAAAAGTCCGCGATGGTATATGTCTATCTCTTAGGGATAACCCACCATAACCATTTTTTCACTGCACCCGTGCGAAGCCGGGGCGGGTCGCTAGTTTAAAATAAAATAAAGTAACACTTCACTGAAAATGTACAGTTTGAAATTGATTTTAATGGTATGTAATTTGTAGATTTTTTTATGAACGCTAATATTTATTTTTACGAAATGTTATAAAGAGGTTTTAAAAATGTCTTGTGTATAAATTGCATAACAAGAACTTATGCCTGCCACTTTATTGACATTAATTTTACAACAAAATCGTACTTAGTACAACACAATACAACCGGACAGTTACAGCATTCCGCGGTCCGCGGTTACCTCGCATTCCTTTACATATCAAATCTTCTACAAACTGCACTCTTCTAATGTAAATCAGTTACAATAAGGAATGTAGAGCATTGTCAACGGCGTTAGATAAGATGACCCATAGCGCGCTTTGGGAATTATTTAAATTAGTGTACTTGTTCGCGCAGACCTGTTGGGATGGGGTGCCGGCAGATGCAACCTTTGTCTCTCGCGAGGGTTGGACTGTCCAAACAGCGGTGATCAGTTTAACAATAACCCCAAAAAACAGCGTTACAAATCGTACAAAACAGAATGAATCCTAGCTGGTTAGAAAATAATTTCGTATTATTATCACAACTGTCCTTTGATGATGTTGGATGAACAGTTTGGAAATGAATATTTTTACTGTACTACTCTAATGGATTCCAAAAATATTTATTTGTATCGTGCATGCTAATTGAGTAATTAGAAATTTCTCGATGTAAATATGCTTAATTTCAGTTTAAGTGTGACTAAATTGAAAAACCTAATTATAATTTTAATTAAGTTGATATTGCTTTGTGTATTATTTTACATTCGAATATTGCCCAGAGGTTTATGTTTTTATTGTATCTATTTGCGTCTCAAATTAAGAAATAAAATTTCGACGGTTAAAAGGAAATAGCGCATAAGCGACATTTAGGTCAAAAATGTGTTATATATGCCATTGGACTCAAAATTTTCTGCTCTTTCGAATGCGCTTACTCCCATGGCTCTACGATGAATTTTTTGGCGTTTATGCCGAAGAAAAAAAAATTCATAGTGTTATTTTAGCTAACAGACAAAAATTCTGGTAATTTTAGCTATAAAGATGATTGTACTTATGATTGATCTCTTGAGATATAATTATTAAGGCGAGTTCAACACATATATCATGACAGCAAAATAGGGGCAGATTTTAAATCAATTTAAAATAAAATGATTCGTAAACTTACGCGTGTCAATCAAACACTGCGCCGTAACGAGGATATTTACGGCTTCATGGCGGCTATACTTAAAAGCTTTCATGTTTATAATAAAATCAAAATCAAAATCAAAATGGAAATTAATTTTATTAAAATATGACTTTATAGAAAACTCTTTTGAATCGTTCAAATTTTTTGTCTACCACCGATTCCGGACGTATTTTTTAGCTGATAAGAAGAATGGGCGCAAGAAACTTATCAGCTTTATCAAAAGTAATAACAAAATTTACAATAAATTATGTCGTTATCATACAATGTACATATGTGTTTACAATTTATACCGGAAAACAAATATTTACACTTTAGAATGTATCCTCAAATCAACACCAAGCATTGGCATCATTTAAATTTGACTTTGTAATAGCCCTTACTCATTAGCGTCTTTTTAACATGTACCTTGAACTTATGAAGATACATTCAGCTACACTATGTGGAATGTTGTTATAAAAATTTATACATTTGTCCATAAACGAACCTCTTGATTTTTGTAGCCTGTACGTTGGAATATTGGTAGGAATTGTGTGAATTGTACAAAATATGACGACACCTCCCAAGTAAGTAGAAAAAAATCTAAGTATTCTATAAACAGGTCGGAATCAGGTAGAGTTATTATACTCTGATACTTACACCGATTTCATACAGCGAAAGAAGAAAATGGATATGCCTTAAATCCCGAGATTAATTGTAAAGAGCAGAAAAAAGCCTTGTTCTCTACTCCCATGCTATTCGGACACACTTGAATTGCCTAAGTGCAACACAAACTTCCTGCTCAACTCATTTAGCTTTAGTGCTGCCCAAATGTGGAACCATCTGCCTTCTATAGTTCAACAGAGCCAGTCCGTTCATGCATTTAAATGTAGCCACAGAAAGAGGTTAGAATGGCGAACATGCATCGTTTGTACGGGAGCCGCTGTCGCCAGTTTAAGAAGCCAGCGCTGCGTCTGTAAAGTCACGCATAACCAATCAGGAGAAGTACGCATCGCGCGATAACGAACTGAACCAATCACAGCACTGCACTCACCAGATTCAAATAATTACAAAACTACATTCATGTCATCATTCAAATATTACATTCATGTAGGTATTTAAAATTTAATAATTAATTTAATTGTATATACCTATACTATAATGATGAAACAAACTTATTAAGTGAAATAGATGTAGGTTGGAAGCAAAGTAAACTATATTTCTGTAATCTTTTTTCCATAACAAACATATACAGGCACTTTTATATGTGTGCGATAGGACATTTTTCCGACATGTTCATACATTTTGCGATTTTGCAGTGGCTATCTTTTCACAATTTTATAATTTATTATGCCCTAGCTATCTGTAATATCATTCATTTAATACATTTACATATAGTATGCCCAAATTCAATAATAGTTTTTATATATTTAACGTATTTTCCCTAAAATCTTATACTCAATCTCAATCTCTTTTATTGCTTACGCTACTATCTCTGTCTAAGGGTTTTTAATCAATATATGTATTATTATTACATACTATATGTACTACTCCGGCAGCGTGGGCCGAGTCGAGGTCGGATGCGCAGTGGTGGCAATGTGTCGATCCCTCCCGTCCTATTCGACACAGATACTCACCGAAGCAGCCGTGCTCGGTGAGTATCTGAGTCAATCGGTAGGAGACCTCCTCCTTCCCGTGGAGCCAAGCTTCAAGGTGGGGGAGTACGGCACCGACGGCCCGCTGGCGCGCGCAGATCCGTAATTCGAGCTGCGCACGCCAGGCCGCCACAATCCGTCGGTGCCACTCCCGCCTAGGCACTTCGCGTGCGGGTTCCGGGGCGCTCCCTCCATAGGCCCCCCGGCCGACACGCCGCGACGCATACGTCGCCGCGTACATGTCGGCCAGGATGTCGAATGCGGGGGAGCGTCCCAGAACCGTCGCCGCCTGGTACGAGATGGTACGGTAGCCTCGTACGATCCGTATGGCCATTATCCGCTGCAGGCTCCGTAGCAGAGCTCTGCGGCGGAGGGACCTCGCGCAGTCTCGCGACCACACGGGGGCCCCATACATGGCCACGGATCGCACGACGCCCTCGTACAGGCGGCGAACTCCATCCCTTGGTGCCCCGAGATTGGGCAGCAGGCGATGCAACGCGCCCGCCACCCTTTTGGCTCGGGGGACCAACCGCACGAAGTGCTCCTCGAAGCTCCAGCGAAGGCCTAATCACCCTAACGTAGGTAGGGTAGGCTCGAGCCCCTCGGTGGGGACGTATGTGAGCTGTGATGATGATATTAATTATACATGTATTTGGACATATTAATAATATTTCCACGGTCGCACACACCGATTAATTCGTTTAATAAAAGTATAATTTAAATTTAATTAAAACTTAAATAAATACTTGAACAATCTTCCAACAAATGTTCGAGTTTATCACACAATCATTTATTCCTACCAGAATATTAAAAAAATATATTTATCGATAAAACATAATGCGTACGTTTTTTGGTAAGCACAGCACTATGGCCTTTTACTACGTTTATTGCTGTTATTCAAATGCGTCGCAACCGAATTCAGTGTACTACATTACGCGCTCTGAGTAATGTAATTAGACGCATGCGCCTACATAGCCGGCAATGTATATTTTTTAGAAAAATATTATGTGTCTTATCGTTACGATCAAGCTTTGATAATTTTTTTGAAAAAGTTAGTTATTACGATCAAATTTGCTATTTACCGATGAAAAGATATTCCATCTTTAGCTACACTTGAGACCTGACTTCTTGCTTTGCAGGTAATTACAGCACAAGTAGGCATTTTCATTAATAAACGCGCAGCACTTCGTAAAACACTCTCCGTGATCACTCGTGACTGACTAAGCAACGCGTTCGGATTATTGGCCACAGTCATGATCATTTGATCATAACTGTGGCTCGCGTGCCACGCCTACATAGCCGTTCTAATCTCTTTCTGTGTTCTGTGGCTTTGACGTTGCTCTATAAGTAACATTCCGTAGTCACTCCAGGTTGGCTGGAAGAAATCTTTAATAGAGATAAGTCCACCTTTGTGAACCACATTATTGTTTTACTCTGTTGTAACTAATTATGGCAATAAAGTATATATATAAAGTATATATAAAAAGTCCGTGATTTTTTATATAAAAATTAATTACTTTTACACGATTTAAATTACTGCACGCGCGACGTTGCCAAACTTACATTAATGACATCGGATGTCAGAAATTGCAAAATTCCAATACACAGGATGTTGCCACATTTGTAGTTCGCACAACATAGCTTGTGAGAACTAAAGAATACAAGGAAATGCGGAGCACTCCCCGCTTATCGGAATGGTTTAGATTTTTTATTATTATTTATTTGTAATATTGTTGGCCACCCGGGATTGTCCATTAGAAATCCCGGGAGAGTCCACATTAATATCAATATTTCGATGTAAATACATAAATAACTCCACCTATTTCCGACCTCTATCTATAAATATGAAAATGCCTCTACATTGCTACCAATATTACAAAAGTAGCCAACGTAACGGTACCCACCAATCAAAATGAAAGCAATCAACATTTTTGATGTATTTAGTTAAGATTTATGGCATCCTCGTGTCTAACGGAAGCTGGGCCGTCAACCTAAAATCAGAACTGGACCACTCAGCATCACGGCTGATTGTGATAAACACATCCTCTTCGTCGAAGAAATCAGATCGAAAGTCAAAATCATGATGCGTAATATTTCCATTTCTAATGTGATTTACTAAATTTTCGGATCCGGAAATGAAAGCTGTAGCGCTTCGCCAATAGAAATGCATGCGAGAGAGCGGCAGGCATGAAATCTGATAGACCTCTCGAATATATATATATAATATTTTTCTCGAAATAAAAGACTTCGTTGTGTTGTTCTATAAATTGAAATTATAATATGTAATTCAAAAACTATCGTAACCAATAAAAACAACTTACCTATAAATAGAAAAACAACAATTAAAGCTATTATTTCATATTTTAAAGACTAAATATTTATATTCTCACAGTAAAACTCAAATGTGACATTGGTTCTTTCAGAAGAAAATATTGTCAAGTAAATAAAACTCTATGAATGGAATCAAATCAAATCAAAATCAAAATAATCTTTATTCAACATAGACCTTTACAGGCACTTATTGACGTCAACAGACAAAACAAAAAAAACAAAGCTTAAAAAAAAATCAAAAACCTTGTCCGTACGTACGAATAAGGAAAAAATAAAAAAATTGACTCGACACCGAGTCGATCGATTATATAATGAGTCGATCTCATTTATTATATATATAAAGAAAACATACATTGTAAAATTTACTGCTTCCAAAGAGTTTACTGTTATTTATGTGGTGATTCTACAAATTAATAAAATGGCCAATATTAAAAAATATCTGTGTCACCTTATTAATGACGATATCAGTAACTTAGATATTAGAAAAACTTACATACACACATACACTCATACATTTATACATAGGAGTAGGCAGAGATCGCAGTTTTTCACTTCCAGCGTCTCTGACAAGGATGTAGGTCATGAGTTCCTGTTAATGAAGCTATTACAAAAAAAAAAAACATTTTATGCTACACTTTTTTGGCTGTTAATATTTCTAAGTACAACAAATAAGAACGTTGTTTTTAACTATTTCGTTCAATGAACTTACCACTGTTTTAGATAATTGAATAGAAAAGGTCGTAATAAACTTGAACGACTCCCCGACTTCGACACTTTTTATATTTGCATTATTTAAATATCACAGTAAAAAAATCGCGTTCAAAATATCATGTTTAATTAACCGGCTGATAACTTTAGTAAACTTATTTACTTCCTCAGCTTTCATTGGTAGATGAAGAACTTACGTTGTCTAGTGAGATTCATGTGCGCAAAAAAAAGCGAAGGCTGATTTGAACGGTCAAGGGAAATTGTAACAGTACAAATCATCAATATTCAGTAGGATTACCTCTAAATTTATTACGGTGGTTTTGAAAGCGTACTTTGATTTACAATGATGCATAAAACTACAAATTTGTAATAAAGAATTAGCATAGCAGGCAATGTGCACAAAGACACGAAACCTAATTCAAGAACTTAGAGAGTAAATAGGTTCCATTAGCTCGTCATTGACGACGTATGCAAAAATCGTCCTTGTGACATCGCATTAGCGTAATTAATTTAAATGTATTCGCGGCGAGTTCGCTTTCGGTAAACCATTCAAACTCTTCTTACAGGACCATAGTGGGGAAAAGAAAAAAATGCCCATGCGCAGGTCTGTGACCTGCGTCTAATTATATAAGAGTATTAAAAAGCTTTCGTTTTTATTAACTAATTTTGTAATTAATTAACTAGAGAAATGTTTGGGTAACTTGAAAGCTGTTTAATACTAACTGTAGGTACTCGCCGTTTCGCATGCGCATGACTTTGGGTCATTTTAAATTATCATATATATACAAATTAAGAATCATAAAACTCGTGATAGTTTTATGATTCTTAATTTGTAAACCTAAAATATTTCTATAAATAAAAAAAAAAGTATTTGACCACCTGCATTTTGTATAAGTTATAGAAAGAAAGAAAGAAAGAAAAACGTTTATTGGTCCTAAACGTTTATAAACAACTAGCGACCCGCCCCGGCTTCGCA
The DNA here is from genome assembly GCA_036419045.1 of Scirpophaga incertulas. Taxonomy (NCBI): domain Eukaryota; kingdom Metazoa; phylum Arthropoda; class Insecta; order Lepidoptera; family Crambidae; genus Scirpophaga; species Scirpophaga incertulas. Next base: position 423,028 of record CM071639.1, on the reverse strand, counting down.
CGGGTGCAGTGAAAAAATGGTTATGGTGGGTTATCCCTAAGAGATAGACATATACCATCGCGGACTTTTTTGTGGATTTTTGTAAGTTGTACAATACTGTAGTACATTATTTTGGTCTATCTCGTAGGGTTCAGCCAGTGTTTGCAATATAAGCGCAAAAAACGTGCTTATTTACGACATCACATTAGAAACCTTTAAATTTATCAGTGTTTCTCTACTATATTATGCATTTATTATACATACAAACCTTCCTTAAGAATCACTCTATCTATTAAAAAAAATCTCGTCAAAATCCGTTGCGTAGTTTTAAAGATCTAAGCATACATACGGACATACAGCGAAAGCGACTTTGTTTTATACTATGTATTGATAAAAAAAAAAGTTTTATTATTTGTATATCACCGCCAGATACAATTATTGTTATGTCAAAAAACACGCTAATAATATTTTTATAGGTGGCCAAATACTTTTGAGCGGTAGTGTACGAGTATATTAGGTTTATATGATTATATATTTAAAATCCTTGTTATTATTTACCCTTTTGAGGGTGATCAGACCACGTCCTCTCCTGCGGAGCAGTTGCTCTCATTACAAGAATTAGGGTCATCAGGATCAAGGCTTTATACTGAGTTTAGTTGGTGATCATCGGTCGAGCCACCTCGATCGGTCAGGAGTCTGACATAACCACTTGGTTGCGATGGTAGCCATTACAGTCTCAATCCCTCCTCTCCAGAGGGAAAAATCTTTCTTGAGGGTTAAATTTTTACAAACTTTAAATTACAATTTTATATACTATATATATATATAATCAAAAATCAAAGAAACTATGTTCCATCGTTCAATCATTACAATGACAAATTTATATACAAACATTCATTCTCTGTATTTAATTTACAGTCTGAAATAAAATTTTTACAAAGTTTGAATGTCATATTTATTTATATCTAATCAGCAATAAGATTCAAGATTTAGCTATAAATATGGAGAGCATTTCTAAAACTCTAGACTGTCTGTGCACCAAATTTCATAAGATTCGGTTCAGAAGTTTTAGTGTAAAAGCGTGACAGACAAACTAAATCACTTTGGCATTAGTAAAAAATAATAAGTATTATCCTATAGTTCCAGTATCGATAAAAGTAAATAATTATAACTTAATAAGTTTATTCAGGTGACTTTTGAGATATTAAAAGTTCAAGGGTCTTAAAACTGTCCCGAGAAGTTTATTGAAATATCACTGTCAAAAGCTCCGAGCAAGCAGTTTTTCTTGGCGCAAAGGGACATTTTTTACACCCAGAGAAATCTCAAAGAGGTCTCTTGGATTAACAATGTCTATGCCCAGACTTTTCCTACTGTTTTCCGGTCTCTGTTTCTGTTTATTTGTTTGTATAATTAATATCTTTAGCAGGAAAAAAATTGTTTCCTAAATCACTGTTGCAAGGCCGTGGCGACATTGCCACGTTATAAGGGCTCAACCTTCACCCAAAATAGACGCCTGGATTCCTAAGTTAACATTAGTGTTACTGTTTTAAGCCCTGACCTAGCGTGTGCATACCTTCCGTTACTAAAAGGTCATCTTACTGCAGGCTCTATGTCAGCGATAAATATGTGGAGCCGTGATGTAATGCGATTCTACTTCAGCGTTAAGCATGTCATGCTGGGTGCAGCAAAAGCAAATTTAATGCAGTAGAAATGAGAGCTTTATGAGGAATGGCTGGAGTGATAATAAAGGATAAACTGCAACAGTGTGAACAACTCAGATGGTTTGGTAGAAAGAATGGACGAAAGACGACTGTCTTATTAAAAGCTCAGTAAAGCTTGTCAAGTTTCGAAGCGCGATATGATTATTTTAAATTCTATTATTCATTAGTAGTTAATTAAAACTTAGAACTAAAGAGGCGAGATGTGCACGCAGAGTTGGAGGCACGAAACTTGTGTTCCCATCGACCAGTGGATTAGACCTGAGTCGATCGCGATTGATCAAATCACTGTGATTCGATCGCGTAGCATTTATGAATGATCGAGTCACGACCCACGAAAAGATTCGATCACCGAGATCGACTGGGTCACGGTAACTCGGTCCTGAGTCACGATCATTTATGTACCTGTGTATTGAAAACAAATTGTTACAATTCATTTTCGTTTTGATCCTTGTAAATGTTTACTTACCACATAATGAAAAGTTAATAGTGGTAATTAATAGCAAATCAATCATTAAATTCGCAAAATGACCAATTGTGATGGATTTATATCCATTTACGAAAGTCTTTAAGCGATACAAAAAAACAATAATAATTCAGTGAGTTTTTCGCAGAATTCAACTATGAATGACGCCTACTTTATTTCATTTATAAAATTTACGTCTAGCAATGAACACTATGAGATATAAAATGTGTGTTAAAAGTTATCTATTTATATATAACATAATCATGTAATAATCGTATCTAAAATATTTGAGTACCAAATTTTCTCGTAGTCCAACCAAACGAGCGTGACCCAAAACGTACAATAGCCACCCGATCAGAGACCCGAGACTTATTGAACACCCAACCCGCTACCTCAATCAATCGATCATTTGATCGAATCATTGTGATCGAATCGCCAAGCGAATGGGTCGCGATCAACCCGGGTCGCAACAAATGATCGATCGACACAGGCCTACAGTGGATGCTATCACTAACTTAATAAATAGAGTCAGCATTACCTCAACGACCTCAGCGTATGGTGGAATTGAATGATAAATATTTATAAATATTATATATATTAATATATAATTATATAATAATATATAAATAAATATTTCTTACACTTCCATTAATTATCAACAGCGAGAGTAAAAATAAAATAATAATAAATAAATATTCCTTACACTTACTTCAATTAGCCTAGCCCAAAGTAAGCTCTGTAAGGCTTGTGTTATGGGACCTAGGGTAACGGGCAGACATACATATATTATACATATATAAATAAATTTGGTATAAATATATTATAACAACCATGACTGAGGTACAAATGCTCACATACATACATCACTCAAACCTCTGCCCCCATAGAGACTCGAACCCGGGACCTCATGAAATGTTGCTCTTAAAGAATTTAAGTTATTCACTACAACTCTTCCCAGAGATCAGAGGTGCATAAAAAGCTTGAAAGATGCGCTGGTTTCGCAACGACTACATATATTTATATATGAATAATATATGTATGTCTATCCATTGTTCTAGATAGCAAAAGCCTAAAAGAGCTTACTTTGGGCTAGGCTGATCGGTGTAAGTGAAAGAAATATTTATTAATCTATCTCTTGCATGCACAAAATACTTGATTCGACTCGTAAATCAGACATTTTTAGATGTGAAAAAAACTGACACTAAAATGATATCAGAGGCCTTACCATAATCGTTTACAGTAAGGCTTCAACAACATTGAAATAGGGACACCGCTCTAACAACGTATAGCGCCATCTCGCTCACATTACGGTGTTGTTATTGTTTTAGAAGATCGTGGTAGTCCTTCAGGCCGCTTACATCGGAGAGTAATACTATTGTTACCGCGATTAACATAGAAATGAAGGTGCTAATCAATGTCATAGCCGCTCCATTAATTTCACGACATACATATCGGATGCAATGAATAGAACGTTTTTCATTTCCGCAGTAATTGATTGAAAACGAACGAACGTGCCGGCTACTGCAGCTGTCTAGATAGACACACGCTTTAGATCTTATTAAATCATGCTGCTATTACAAGCCCCAGCTCCAGGCTATTATCAGGAGTATGTGAAGAGATAGTTAAAAATATTATATTCTGCATACGTGCGTAGTATTGTGGAGTATGCTTCACCAGTATGGTCCCCATCATATGTCACACATAAAGCTCGTATCGAATCGGTTCAGCGCTGTTTCACTCGACGTTTAAACTATCGCCATAAGAAACATGAAAGCTATAAGGAAAGACTTATAGCTTTTGAAATGCACTCCCTGGAGGACCGTCGTATGGTCGCTGATATGAAGCTACTATATGATATAGTCAATGCTACACTGGACTGCCCGGTGCTTACGGCGCGGATCGCTCTTTACGCTTGCAGTATGCGCACCAGGCGAAAGAGCTCACTTTACGCTGGATCAGCTCGCTCTAATTACGCCAAACACTCCGTATTATATCGTCTTATACAAACTTACGAAGATAGATTTTGTGATACGGACATTTTCTTTCTGACTCGCAACCAATTCATAAACAGTATTATAAAGCATTTGCCCCGGTTCTCAAACAGTATTTCAGAGTAGCCACACCCACCCACACACAAATACACACACATGCACACACATGCATGCACACATACTTCTTCATATTGTTAGATAAATTTCATTATCTCAGATGTACTTATCCATATACTAGTTACTTGTATTAGTTACCTCTAATGTACTTATCCATATTCTACGAACTACATACGTCATCTGCTAATTTTAATATGACAAACTTTGTTATTGGCTATTTATGTATTTAACTTGAAGATTGTATTACTAATGTGAAAGCTGTTAAGTTTGCTGAATAAATAAATAAATAAATAAATAAACACGTGACAAACACATCGTCATTAGCTCCAAAACAATAAAAATGCATTCCGTAATGCACAGAAATGAAGTTCGTAAAATTGAAACACTACAATTCTTATTGAGACATGTGAATTGCATGAACGGTGTCTTTATACAAATTGAGTACTTATTTAAATATAACATAAAATAAACAATAGTGTTTAAGCAATCACTCGTTTTAGAATAAGATAAATATAAGACAAAAATTCAACATTTGTACAGAGATAAAATGAAAAGAAGCGTGCAAGTGGATTTTATTTTTCTACGGTTTATTTAATCTATATTAGACATAATATTTAATTTAATAGAAAAGATTTTTTATAAATATACGAATTTTTTTTCATTTAATTTGTAGTTTTATTCTCTTACTCAAAACATTATTGTAATGTTACATACCAGTTCAAAAATCACAGAATGTTAAAGTAAGATGTTATACAATTAATCATAATAGATGTTACGCCATTTTATCAATATTTTAATAAAAATCAAATCCAAAAATTTGTGAAACGTCAGAGATACTACGCCATTGGTACACAAGTCTACGACGGGAGACCTTCTACTGGAAAGAACCAGCAAGGGCTTTTTTTTCCTTGATTTTTTACAGAGCAGTCAATTCTAAGCTGGCCTCAAATAAATAGTCTGAACCCAACTTCCTTTACAAATTTAAAGAAATTCACATTATATCTATAAATATTAATATTACTAATTACTAATACTAATAATTATTGTTTTATTTTTTTACTATAGTCTAAATATTTGGCAACGTAGCTATTGAGTTATTAAAATTAAACCCATTGTCATCATATAAGTAATCTTTAACAATATAATAACCTTTTTTCATGAGATTATTATTAAAACGTAATTCCATTTTACTGGAGAGAGATTCTAGATCATGTAACTATAAACAAAAACTTACTGTTATTTCCTGGATGTATCAGTAATCAGTTTCAACCATACCCATTTCCATCGAGTGCTTTGACATCTTACGTCAGTGGAGTAACATGGCGTCTCATTCGAACGTTACTGAAAACGCGTCAGCCATGTTGTCTGCCCACGTGACGTAGCTGCGCGGGCGCATTCACATGCTAATCCCGCGCTAAACGCCCGCTCGCTGCACTTAACACATGCAAATCGTTTATTGATAAACAAATAACAGCATTATAATCATATTACGCATTGTTTGCGGTGTCGGTGACCGCACATAGGTGGCGCTACTGCGCCACTCGAGATTTGAATGTATAATTTTTATTTGTCAGTTGTTATGTCGTTCTTATTGGGTTTATTTGCTCGCGTTGTGTAACATTGACTTCGCCGAGTGACAAATTAATTGGATATACAGCGAGTAATCGCACTACAGTTTGGTTGCTTGCCTATTGATTGGGACGTAGCAGCTGTAACTAGTTACAGAATACCTACTTTTGTGAAGACATACCTATATTTTCGATGAAGATTAATGATGTGGAAATGAGAGCTATGACAATATTGCATATGTGATCTTAGCTTTAGCCTACAACGTTCTGAATGGTTTTGTAAGGGTTTCGAATTTACTGCAAATCTCACGAAGACCACGTGTTTGATATGTGACTGTGACCTTAGCCTTAGGCCGTCTGTTTGTCACTACATACCAATAAAACACGCTCTGATTGCTGTTATGTCTAAGAAAGAAGCTCTGCCTTTAATTTTATTATAAATCGGAGAGTGAGTTTGTTTGTTTGTTTGTTCCGCTTTCACGCAGTAACTACTGAACCGATTGCTTTGAAATTTTGCAGACGTAAGATAAAAGTCCGGATTAAATAATAAGGTACTTTTAATCCCGGAAAAATCGTCAGATCCCACGGGATGCGCAATAAAGGTTTCGCTCAAAAACTACTGCACAGATTTTCATGCGGTTTTCATCAATACATAAAGTGATTCTTGAGCAAGGTTTTGGGGTATTTTTTATCTCGGAAAAACGGATAGTCCCACGGGAAGCGCGATAAATTCTTCGTGCCATAAAGTGACTTCCGCGCATATGTAGCCTTGGGCAATAGCTATGACCCTTAACCCTCTATAGACCCAATCCCGAAATGAATGCGGGCGAAGCTAGTTATAAATAAAAGGCTTTTTGAAATATGAATGGGCCAGTTAGTAAGGTAGGACCTATATGAACATACTTAGACCACATGATACATTGCAAAAAGATCAGGTCAAGAGTACCCGTAACCCATGAGCGTGCATGAAAGTATTCAGGAAAGTCGAGAACACTGTGATCACTGCTTACCCCTATCAGAAACAGGTGTGATCAAAGTCAAAAATCAAAATAATCTTTATTCAACATAGACCTTTACAGGCACTTAGTGACGTCAAAACAAACAAAACAAAAAAAAGTTTAAAAAAAAAACAAAAACCTTGTCCGTACGTACGAATAAGGAAAAAAAATTGACTCTACACCTCTTCGGAAATTGGGAGAGCCTTCTCGAGAAGAACAGGGAAGAAACTCTGAAGGTCTATTTTTTATCTCCTCTTTTCAATGTTAATAATTATAATAATATAAAAATACAATATAATATAAGATACAATCATACCTAATACGATTACAGTCGTATGTATGTTTACAAACACATATAAAAATAATACAATATTATAAATAATGTTGTTACCAAACATGGCTCTATGAATAGTGTCCCTATTCCCAAATAGTGTGATCATTAAGATAGTCACTTACTTTATAATAACCTTTACTCATGAGTGTCTTTTTGATATGGATTTTAAATTTATATAAAGGCAAATCAATGACGCTTTTCGGAAGCTTGTTAAACATAGATATACATTTCCCCAAGAACGAACAGCTAGTTCTATGGAGTCTGAACATTGGAGTATACGTATCCTCATTTTCGTATTATGATAGTGAATGCTACATTCAGCTTTTATCTATTCTAATTGCAAGTGAGAATTCCTCAAAACCAGAAATACTCTGATGAGGGATATTTTCGTGTGCAAGTCGGGGCTGATATGCATCACTGCGACCTATTAAGATCTATTGTGAGTGTTGGCGACCAGCAACGCCACAGACCCTTTTTGGTCTCTTTTTTATAATTTAAATGTTTCTTTTTTTATGTCTTTTGAATTATTTATGTCAGTGTCAATTGTGAGGCAAATTATACTCAAGAGAAACATATCGCGTTTTTATTTAATATCAAATATTAATAAGTTTCTCCACATCATTAACAGTGAGGGATGAGGGATATTATCAGTATGAAATTAGTAAGTATTCCAGGTCTATTACATTTAAACCTTCATCAACATCATCACCATCACAGCTCATATAGGCCCCACCGAAGGGCAAGATTCTGCCCCAACTATATTAGGAATTAACTACACTTACACTAACCTTACGATGTTTGATTTCTTTCATTGTCGGTGCGTCAGATAAATGTACATATGAAATTACAAAAATTTGGATTCTGAGCCTTCCAAATACAATTGAAGACCTGTGCCTGAAACCACAGCGTCACTGAAGCACATTTTTATCCTCGCACATTTACATTGTAACAGGAACACTGTTATAGGTTGCATTTTGTACTTTATGATTTTTAAAAAATACTTTGAACGGTATTTCTGACTTGACAAGAGTTGTCATGGATATTTTGGGTTGATATAATTTGAAATTTGTAAAGTATATTTTAATAATAATATAATATACATCACATTTTTCTGGATTTTGATTTGCCGTAAAGAAGAGCTAGCTGGAGGCTTACGGTGACAACATATTACGTGAAGCTGTTTCATAACTTAGCAAGTGTAAAATTCCATAGATAATGTATACACAGATTTAATATTGTATAATATTAAGAAATGCAGCTCATTTATTCTAAAGACTGTGCTATACAGTTCAAATATAGCTTTGTTGTGAAATATGTGATCCAATGCGCTATTTATGATTATCAAATTTCCGAATCACATTTACGACCCGAGCCAACATTACTTAGGCTGAGCAACCAATAGATGTGGCTCAGGCTTTAACTAAATCATACTGAGCCAGCATAGTAGGAGACTTCCCAAGACCCTCACGACTGCCCAACAAGGTCAACCGTGATTAACTATACAAAAATTTCAAGACGATAATTTAGTATGCAAATTTCTTACATACTCTTTTTCTGAATATAATACGAAGTCAGAAACGCAAGTTTAATACAATATCAAATGCCAATTTAAATCCCCTAACAGTTGTCACATTATGCAACAATACTCCCCCACAAGAAGCGGTTGCGTTCAAATTGCAATTGTATTAAAATGTACCTACGTATGACGAATCAATTAAAATGGCCGCCGTGTGACGTTGTCAGCGTGACGTTGATGGCTGTTTGACATTTGCACAACTGCAACGTATAGTCGTAACTCACATTGAATTATGAAAAATGCGTAGGTATCTTAAACTGTTCGGCACATAGCTTAAAATCACACTTCTATTTCTATTTGCATCACTGCGACCTATTAAGATCTATTGTGACCAGCCTCCTATGTAGGTTCTATGTAGGCTCTACAGTAGCTCCCTTAACTGGGCACTGACCAAGAAAGATAGGATGTTCCCAGTTAGGATTGTTTTTATTTCATCTGGGTCAAGGATGTGTTTCCCCAGGTGTCTGTTTCTTTTGTGAATCAGCGGTTCACAGTAGCACAAGAGGTGTATTGGTGTTTCACGCTCTTGTTCGCAGACTCTGCATGTGTCAGTGTCCTTTAGTTTCATGTTGTAAAGGTGTCTATTCAACTTGCAGTGACCGGTCAAAGCCCTAACCATCACGCTCAAGTTACTCCTGTTAAGCTTTAATAGCTCGTCAGTGCGTTTGCGAGAGTATGGTTCGATTAGTGCTTTTGAGTGTGTCATCCCGGACGTACTGTGCCAGTCTGCTTTCGCCTCGTTAAGAAGGCGAGTTTTTAGGTATTACATGGCTTGGTTCTTTGAGATACCACAGATAGGCTCTGGGCCGAACTGTATTCCTTGAGCTCCAGCCCTGGCTAGTTCATCGGCCTTCTCATTGCCGGTTATTCCAGAATGACCTGGCACCTATTTGAGAGTGATCTTGTTCTTTTCTCCCAGGTCATTGAGTTTTTTCACACAGTTTTTTACTAGCTTTGATGAAATCACACTTCACTTAAAATCAACATTGTTTGGGAGAGATAGTTTTAAATGGGTATATGTATGTGAAAGCTAGAAGAAACTCCCCATCCAACACGTTGGGATCTTATGGTCAAGGCTAAAGCTGAGTTTAATCGGTAGGTCACGCTGGTCAGACCGCTCTGGCCGGCATAAAGTCCGACATAATCGCCGTGACAATTGCAGTTGCGGTGATAACTTGAGCAAGTTTAGTGTTCCTTGTGAGGATTTTCAGCCGCTCTCTCCTTAGAGAAAAAAGAAGAAACTTCAAACTAGCTAGCAAAATCTTATCGCATGAAACTTTCAAAATAAAAAACAGATTTTCTAACATAATTTGACAGTTCAGCATGATATATATTCGGCTTTATTATTTTGTTGTTAAGTGTATAGATCTGCAATACAGAAGTACTCAAAAAATAAGTTATGGAAATTAGTATTAATTACATTTATACACGCCGAATGATCAGCGAGCTACGTGACATTTGAACTACGACCCTGCACAGATCCTCGCGTGATGAAGGCGCTTCATATCAAAAACATCAACGCGCTCTTTATTATGTAACCGATAAATATTTTGTTCGTTAAATGAAACGTAACCAAAAGTTTCGTCATTAATGTTTAAAAATGACCAGCATCTGCCTGTCAAAATTTATATATAAATTAAACTACACATTAATCATTAATTTTCACAGATCACCTGCATATGCATATAGGTATTATATGTCAAATATAAACTAACATTTTAAGCCTTAGGGAATAAAATAACTTAAATTAACCACATCAAGATGTCAACGAAAAGCTGTATACAGCTTTTTTTAATAAAATACTCATTTGCTTCTTTTTATATTTAGCACTTTCTTTCATTCCAATTACAAAACATTAGAATACTCCAGAATGCTTTCAAATGCACTATAAGAATTAAATGCATGACAATGCGTTAGAATCTGATAGAATGCATTATACTCGTAAGTATAAAGTTCAAAAAATCGATCGACTCCGGATCTGTCGAAATTGAATGTGCAAGTCAAATCAGTAACAGTTTCTTATTATTTCCTTTCTTATGCAACATAACGAAAGCTTTCCTTTAAAGCGTCAGACATTTTCCCATGAGCGAACCTCCATTTCAATTGTATGTTTTAGACATAGACAGAGACATAACTTTATTTGCAACCTTGACACAAAATATACACCAGAACATTATTAAAAATCCGTAGGTAACATTGTGCCCTAGTAGCAAACAGGTCTCGGCTCAGCGTTGTGCTTCACATAGCGCGAAGCGCTGATATTCTGCCGAAACCCTTTGAGAGGGTAAGTGAACCAGACAGCAGACACACAGAGAGAAACAGACAAACATAAGCATACATATTACATTAATAAATAAAGCGCAATACGTGAATGTAGACAGATAATATAATATTTATATACACACATACATACATATACATATATATACACATACAGATACATATTTCCCAATTAGCCATCAGCATACAAATGGAGAGTCAGCATATCTATCAGGCAAACCAGTTCTTTGTTTTGTAATACATGTTTTTTTAAATTTTTTTTAAACGTAGATTTAACGTTTTGAAGGATTGAAAATTTTATCTATTAAATATGAATTACTTTTGAATAGGTTGATAGTGAAATTATGCAAAATTAGATAGAGCCAATGAAAGGAATCCGTTTTGTTTCAACTAATATGTACAGTCGGCCACACGAGCACGTTAATCGAATCAACGACGCCCGCCTTTTTTTTTTTTTGTTCCTCTGAGGAAAATACATTAAATTGCATACCCCGGCTGTGGCGCGAGCCGGCGTTATGTGGGGCTCTCCTCCCAGAAGGGGAGGCCTACCCACAAAACCTCAGGGATGGCCTACCTCAGGCATGTAGGGAGCCCCGGGAACACAAAACCATTTCCAGGAACCCCATCCTCCGCTCCCCTGCCCAGAGGGGAGCCCTCCTCGGGGGAGGCTACTACCTCCCCCGGTCTCCTCCACCGACGACGCCCCCCGGCCACAGAAGGGGCGTGGTCCATCCCGGGTCGCCGTAGCAGTCGCGACTTCCTCGCGCCGCCGGCGAACCCGCGGCGGCGCCGCAGCTGTGCTACCGAGCCCGGCGCCGCCTTCTTCGAGCGGGATCGGCCATCTCCGATCCCTTCTCGGCGGGACGGACGCCCGCCTGCACTGCCGCTCAGCATCCTTCAACACAACTAACTAGATTTATACAAATCAAAAAATCAAAATCAAAATAATATTTATTCACATAGACCTTCAGGCACTTATTGACGTCAACAAACAAAACAAAAAAAAAGCTTAAATAAAAAAAAACAAGAACCTTGTCCGTACGTACGAATAAGGAAAAAAAAAATGAAAAAATATATTGACTCGACACCTGTTCGGAAATTGGGAGAGCCTTCTCGAGAAGAACAGGCAAGAAACTCTGAAGGTCTATTTTACAGTTAACTAAATACCCTTTGAGGGGTTGAAATACGACCATTTATCTTGAAAAATATCACTTTGTAACTTAGTTAAAATATAGAAAAATAGATTGCAATTTGTTTGTAATTAAATACCTTCAATTGCGAGTAATTATTGTTTGTAATTTCATCTAATTTCCTTATGTTAAAGCCTGTTCTGTTATGTTTATATCATGTTTATTTTATATTCATGTTATGTATGTTATTCATAATTACATCTGGTCGCAATTACGTATATAATCAGGTTAGGTTAAACCATATCTTCGTTTTCACATGCATCATATTGCTTGGATTGGCTGGAAGAAATCTCTTCTAGAGATAAGTCCTCCTTTGTACATTTGTTTAATTTAATTATTTATAGGAATGTGTTTGTGTACAATAAATAATTGGATGATGATAAAAACACGTTGAGACAACAAAAAATATTAAGTTTATGAATTCAATTCGTATCGTATGAAAATAGTGCATTATAATTACGTTAGATTAACAACTTAGTGATTATATATAAACTCTTTATTGTACACAATAAAACAAAGGTACAATAATAATAAAAAATTTAGCAGGTGCCAAGTTAATTGGTCAAAAGGCGGAGTTATCTCTCAGAGAGATTTCTTCCAGCCAAACCTAGATGGTTTTGTGAAATTTTAAAAGGAAAATTTGCGGGGACTCAGTATTTATATATAATTGTTTTTAAAATATAAATAATAGAAAGGTCTTATTTATACTACATACAATACATACATTGTTAAAATAGATATGATTAATTAATTAGTTTCGTTAAATGATATCTTTTTATTAGTAGTCATATTTCAAACGAAATAGTGAAACATTGACCACAATCGCAATAAGCCAAGTAAGCAATTAATACAACAAGAGAGTGGGGTGTCTGCAATAAAGCCAACGGCCAGCGCGGCCATACATCTGCTTGCGGTCCTTCCGGCCCATTGGCCGCGCCGATAATTCGCCAATGAATTGGCGACTCTCGCGACCCTCCGACCTAAAGAGGGCAACATAGAATAAATTTACTTAGGTTTGACATTAAGTATACACTTTTTCTAAACGATTCGGCTGCTGGATTGCGTGCTGCTTAATTTAATTGCATTACTTTGCTCAAATATTGTGTGCATTGGCTTTAAAACATTGGCTTTATTTGAAGCTCAGGGTCTGAGTTACTGTTTTTAAGTACATTATTCGAATGTAAACTCGTTATGTTACATATGAAAGGAAATAATAAGAAATTGTGACTGATTTGATTTGCAATGTACATTCAATTTCGATGACCTCCATAGTCGAGTGGATAGTACACCGGTTTCAAGGTGTCGCCATCTCTGAGGTCCCGGGTTTGAATCCCGGTGGGGACAGATGTTTGTGTGATAAACGTAAGCATTTGTACCTTAGTCATATTTCTAGCAAATTTATTTATGTATGTATGTCTGTCTGTTCCCATAACACAAGCCTTCCAGAGCTTACTTTGGGCTAGGCTAATAGGTGTAAGTGTAAGGAATATTTATTTATTATTTATTTATTTATATCCCGCGATGTAATGTACATTATATTTCGAATAGCCACTTTAATACATTTAAGTAAAGTACAATTAATTTAAACAACAAATGAACAAACTCAATAAAAATGTTATATATAAATTTCTTGCAGCCATGCGCTTGTATTCCGTTGGTACAGATTAAAGCTTAATTATTTATTCGTAATTGATTTTAATAGTTATACATTACTGTATAGAAAAGTAGGTATATTTTCCATTTGCTTATAAATGAATAGAAAAGCAATTCTAATGTAAATATGACTTACTGTCAGTACTGTTTGCCAAATCATTTCCTGCGGCTACCAAAATAGGGGAGCTACGATCAATCAGGCGATACAGACAGACGGACAAATGGACGAGCTCTGTTTGATTTGTTTAATGCGCTCGAATTAATAGTACGCTTCTACCACAAGCGCAACATTACTTATGGAGCTGACTCTACTTTTCTTTTGTCGAGATACGTGCTGGTTTTGATTGAAATATTTGTTACTAGCCGTGCCCACTTCGTTGGGCATAATATTAATAATCCCCGAAGCGAACACGAGAACGCGATCCGAATTAAGCCGTCCGCTGTCCGTTTTTTCTCCAATTCACTTTGCGAAACGGACTACCACGTAAAACCTTTTTTTTATTTTTCGATTTTTTATATAACCTATGACACTCAGCAATAACGTGGCTTTCTATTGGTGAAATAATTTTTAAGATCGGTTCAGTAGATCCCGAGATTATCTCTTACAATTTAGCAAATATACAAACACACAAACTTGACTTCTTTATAATATTAGTATAGATATTATAATATATAATTAGTATATATTCGGTTGTACTAAGATATGAGTGCGCACGCACTGCGTTTAAACGCACGCGTTTCGTATCACGACAAACTTTGCACATTGCTTTCTGCATAAACGCACACATTCGCGACTATTCGCAGTGACTAATTTTGAAAACGTGACTTGCTATATTTACATCTATCGACTTCCAATATTTGTATGAAAACAGTATTATTGAACTGTAAAATTAACCGAGTTTGTATAACCGTTATTCAATATAGAAATAAAATATATTAAAAGTCTATTTTTATGTTTGTTTTCCATATGCAGTCATGTTGCAGGTCATAGGTTGCGCTACATAAATCTAAAAATATAAAATTAAAGCCTCAATACACTTTTACAGTCAAAAAACTATTGAACTAAGTAAAATAGCAAAAAGAGGAGCTTCCTAGACTTTCATTCGTTTTGACTATTTGACACACACTGTTTTCAAGGTGTCACTGTATTCCTGAGGTCCCGGGTTCGAATCCCGGTGGGGATAGATGATTGTGTGATGAATTTGTATCTTAGTCATGGTTGCTATTATATATTTTTACCAAATGTGTCTATCCGTTGCCCTAGATCCCATAACACAAGCCTTACAGAGCTTACTTTGGGCTAGGCTATGTGGTGTGAGTGTATGAATTTTTTTATATTTTTATATAAAAAATAACAAATATTTTTTTATTTTATTTTATATCCTATGGGAAATATCGACGACTACTGGATTTCAAACATGAGGTTTCATTATCTCTGATTAACATACGCTATAATATAACTTTACCGTGGGAAAATGTATATTTCTTATTCGTGCAAAGCGGAGGCGGGTTGCTAGAACCTAATAAAACTAAGGGACTATATATAAGTAACTTTTTGTCCTAAAAGGGCAAAACACAGATTGTCAGATGTGAAGGTTGACGAGGGTTTTGTAACAAATGAAACACTACAAGACTTCAAAGAGGAGTACAGATTAAAAATGTCCTTTAATGTATGAATGTCCTACCATGAGTTTGTCGGTCTGTATTTACAGCGTATATTTTTGTAAGAAAATTTTGTAAAGAGGTATCGTCATTGTATTAATTTTAAATATTAGATTTATAAGATTTCTACCATTCACTCTTAATAAGTCAATTTTTTCGGTGAAATATCTTTATCTTTGTTTAGCAATATAAAGATAATAGAAAGTATAAGCTTACAAATAACAAATTGGAACTTAGAACTTTAATTTTAAAACAATAGTTTTCACTCAAAACCTGGGTTGTCTTTGGTATTACGTTAAATTCAAGCAATTCGTCTATTGTCAAGGTTTAGTACATTTTTCAGGTGCAAACAGAAGACAGCTGGATCAACAGTAGCTGCGCGTGCAAGTGTAAGGGTAGTTAATCCTAAGATTTCTTATCATAGACAATCGGTTTTCGTAACCACTATTACGTTTCCAACGCAGTGTCTGTTCGTACTTTGATAACACTATTAAATCCCAGGTAGCAATGTACGATGAACTTGGGATATGCAAGGTAGATTATGCGTTTCGAATAGAGTCTCCATCGTTTACAAATTAGGTATATTACGCAGAACAAATTATTTTGTTGGAACAGCAGGCTTATTATCTAACTCCGAGGAAGGCGGCGCTCTTTGTGACAGTTACGTATGAATTGGAGTGTGAGATTAATTTTAATCATGTTTTATCTTCATATTTAGATTTATTAGTTAACTTTTTATGTGATGTATTGATGAATAAGCAGCCAATCTGTTGGTAACTATACGAGCTAGCTACGTACGGTCGGCCAAGAAAGTCGTCTACCACCCTAAGGTTGAAAATCATTCGCGCGCTATAAAGTAACAGAGTTGATTTTCCCGTGCAAAAATATTCTGACAAAATTGACAGATTAATAGCTGTCAGATTATTTTAGGTTTAAATGTCATCACTCTACATAATCTTAAAAAGGTAATAAGTACAGGAGTTCAACCTTATCGCTATTTTACTCACATATGAAATTTTGACAAAACTGGTAGACCACTTTCTTGGCCGACCGTACAACGCATTTTCCTATGTCATAACATTTTCTTAATGATCTCAATTAATCAAGCCACATTTATAACATAACATAACATAACTCTTACACATAAAAGAGAAGAAAAAGCAACAAATAACAAATGTACAAAAGGCGGCCTTATTGCTAAACAGCAATCTCTTCCAGGCAACTTAGGACCAGGGAAGCATTAAAAGGAAATTTAAATATAGAATGGGTACAGTAATTGGACAGGACAATAGGCTATAACTAGTTTAAGTCAAGGAATATTTGACAGGAAGTGAATACGGACTTGACTCTTAAAGGACTCCAGCGTTCGCGCTCTCCTAATACCCTCCGTGAAAGAGTTCCACAACCGGACGGCATAAGCCGAAAAAGAATATGAAGAAAGTCGGTACTTCGGGGCGGTATATCCAGAGTCAGATTAAAATTAGAACGCAAGGCACGACATGACGAATGGGATCGAAAAGAGAACAAAGATTTATGGTAAGATGGAGATGATGGAAGGTGCAAAATATTGTAAAGTAGGGATAAAACATGTAAGTCTCTGCGCTGCCGTATAGACAACCATTTCAATTGAGAGCGATAGTTAGAAACATGGTCAACATACATACATACATACATACACTCACGCCTTTTTCCCACGGGGGTAGGCAGAGATTACGTCCTTCCACTTGCTACGGTCCTTACATATCTCTTTCGCTTCATCTACTTTCATAACATTCCTCATACATACAATATAGGTTGGGTGCAGCAATTGGATAGGACAATAGGCTATAGATAGTTTAAGTTAAGGAATCTTTGACAGGAAGTAAGCACGAGCACGAACTCCGGGGTTCGCGCTATGCTAATACCCTCCGGAAGAGAGATCATAACTGGACGGCATAAGCCGAAAAAAAATCAAGAGTTAATTTAGATAATCAGTAAATTTTAGTTTCTATATATTATACCAGTTACCATATTATAACAAATTTCACTTCTCGAGGCAACTCGAACATTTACAATCGCCTATAGTGTGTTGCTCCTGTGAGATTTTCAAAAAAATATGCAACCCCCACAAAACTGTACGTTGCCAACATAAGATGAAAAGTGACGAGACTCAATAATAACACTGCTTATCTTTCCCTTGACACAAGAACAAAGCAATGTGAACACTGCTATTATGCGTCAGAAATAGATAGTCTTCCTCGAGTACAAATTTTCGATTCGTATGTATATCGTTCGTTTTGCCTCTAATGCTCTCCTTAAATGTCCCACCAATCTGATACGCTAGATAGATAAAATCTTTCACAAACATAGGAACACAAAGAAACTGAAATCAAATTTTCTTAAAACAAGCCAGTACAAACCAAAAGTTGTGTGCGCCGCAGAAGTGTAAAAGGGTCGCGCAGCGTAGTGATTGGAATTACTCACAAAAATATGTGAGCAAAGCACTGGTATTCTTCTGCAACTTGAGGGTTTTGTGTTTATCGTAATTTGCGAAGATTATACCTAAAATAAAACATAGTGTGTTCTATAGATTACACTACACTCTTCCTGTTTTGTTCGATCCATTCTATTATGGAATGCACTCCCTCTAGGAGTGAGAAACTCCCCAAGCAAGCAGCCTTAAAAATAAATTGCGCAAATTTTCTTTGAGGGATAACTTAGATTATAAAATGTGACATTAGCCTATTACGCAGTATGTATTATATATGTTTTATTTATGGGTATATATTAACATGTGACCTCTTTATATCTATACATCACCTTAAGGTTGACTGGTAAAAAATGACACCATTGTACATACATTTTAAATAAATCTGAGCTCAACGGGACGTTGGATCTCATCTCCGAATGGGGCTCCAGCAATCTCGTTGAGTTCAATGCTAAGAAAACTCAGGTGTGCGCGTTCTCGTCTAAAAAGTCACCTTTCCTCCCCCTTCCCTGTCTTCAGGGCGCTACTCTTCCCGCCCAGAGCATCATCACCTTGCTTGATATGAACATTCGCTGCGATCTGAATACCAGAGACTACATAGAGTCCGTCATAACCACTGCCTCAAGGAAACTCGGTGTCCTGAACAGGGTGCGACGGTATTTTACCCCGGACCAACTCTGCCTGCTTTATAAAACTCAGGTCAGGTCCTGTGTGGAATATTGCTCGCACCTATGGGACGGCTCCACTCAATACCTTCTCGAAGCTCTGGACAGATTGCAGCGGCGCGCAACCCGCATAGTCGGCGATGTAGAGGCAACCAACACCCTCGAGCCTCTACAACTTCGTCGTAATATCGCCTCTCTTAGCGCCTTCTATCGGATGTTTCATGGGGAATACTCTGAAGAACTCTTTAGCCTTATCCCTCCCTCTCCTTTCCTTTATAGAAACACACGTAAGGGTCTTCGGAGCCATCCGTACACTACGTCCCCCATTCCACACCGCACTAAGAAATTCCAAGATTCCTTCTTCTGCCGTACTTCCCGCACTTGGAATTCACTGCCTGCGTATGTGTTTCCTACATCCTACAACATGGGTTCCTTCAAAAGAGGCATGAAAGGCATCTTTTGGGCCGGCAGGGATAGAGCAGGTAGGAGAGTGGAGTAAAGTCACTATCCTATCTGTCATCTCATTTGGGCCTCTTTCACCGCTTAACATCAGGCGGGAGGAGGTCATCTGGCGCCTAGCATATAAAAAAATAAAATAAAAATAAAAAAAATTACTAATATCTGGATAAAGTTTAAGAATGACTTTACTTTTGTAAGTTGCATTTTAAACCTGGATACTCAAAGAAATCTAAAGGTTTGCTTATGGCAAAATGAATAGTTTTTTACAAAAAGTTCAATAAAGTATTACTGACTTGCTTTTTCACAAAATTCAAGCACTTGTTGCGCTGTGGCGGTAGAATCGCGTAAGCGCACCCCGCCACATGCGCCCCGATATGGACCCAGAGAACACCGGGGGGTTTTGGTGGGTAGACCGGTCCTCTCAGACCGGAGCTCCCGGTCTGGACCGGCCATAGACAACACAGGGCCGCGCCAAGCCATCGCGGTGTCACCGCAAAAAAAAAATATCTTTAAAAACGTTAAGATACTTATAGATAGAAAATATTGGTTGCTTGAGTGTTTCTCCGAAATTGCGTTCTTTGTCTGATTCATATGGCCTATTTTTTTTTCACATTTAAGCTTATAAAACATATTTTTACGAAAGATGGTAACCTAAGATACAATGTGTGAAAAAGGCACACTTTTTGATAAAATGGCTTCCGAGATAATTAACTTTAAAAATTTTGGGGCCATATGAATCAGAATCTGTGACATATGAATCAGAATCAGGGATAGAAATGAAATTCTAGTTAGAAAAATCAGTCAATTATTTATTAAAATCACAGTAAATGCACATGATGCTTATCATAATACCTAAATCTAGTCATCACAGCGTAATATGGCACTGGACAATATCAATCATCACAATATTAATTACTTTTTAATACGTTCTGCAATTTTCTTCTTCTCTCTTTTTTCTTCCTTAGATAGTACTGGTGGCATTTTTGTGTACTGTAATATAAAAACGAAGATTACAAATTTATTAATAATCATACTTAAAAATGCCTTTAAATAAGACTCTCTCAATTTTGACAACATGCAGGTACAGTATTGTATTTGTATTTGCCACTACAGTAGGTATGTATACAAATAATACACTGTTTGACACATGACTGAAATTTCAATATTTTAAGGAATTTCATGCAAGATAGACAATAGTCTGAAATATGTTATAAAATTAATTGTCAGTTACTTACAAAAATAAACCTCAAGACATCGAAAATTTAGGGTTCGAAGAATCACTCTTAATTCGTTTTAAAAACATTGTTATGAATCTGATACAGAGCTTATAATATTTATATTTTCTGTATTAACAGAGCCCTGATGTAAGCATTGAGTAGTACAGGCACAGAGCATTGGATGGTATTCATTATTACGTGCAGTGGTGGTGATTAATCCCACGCAATTATATATGACACAACTTATGAAGGGCATGCATAAAATGTCAGCAAACAGAGGCTACTCATAATCAAAATGTTAAAAGAGTCTCGCGGTTTGTCTTACATTGCTGCGACGGCTTCAATTGTCCTAGAATTCAACAAAGTTGATCATCAATGCACGCGTGTATAGTCATTACTAACAAATTAGGCAGGAAATGTAGCGTAAGATAGGCGGCCTCCCACAAGTTGATCTGTGGATTTGGTGTAGATTTAACGGAGGCGTATGCTCGCGATGCTGGACTAATGGATCTTTTGTGAAGGTCTATATTCAGCAGTAGATGACTCTTGAATAAAAATAAATTCCTTGGCTAATAAATTGTTAGACAAAGTCAATAAATTGAAGAATGGATACACTTCAACATCGAAGAACATATTGTACGTTGCCTTATATCCATCAAATATTGTATATCCATAACATAAAAGGTACTGTTTGATAGATTTACTAAGGTGTCCCTAATTTCACTAAAGACTAGGAATTGGTGACGCAGTACACTGTGAACAACGCGTAAGAAAACTCGATTATCGACTATCGAGAGTAAGTCCTCGACGCCAGCGGCGAGTGGAATTAAATTAATTCGAACTTGTGCCGCGTCGCCGCCCGTCGATCACGATACGATCGCGGCTGTCGATGACATCCTCGCGTTTAATATCGCTTTTATTAAACTACAACACTATTTCGGTTTTGTAAAACTACCCACACAACCACAACACCTACTTACTATACTGGAACTGAAAACGAAAAAATCGTACACATCAGTCAACGTCAATCCAGAAACGAGCTTATTTCGAACCGCATAGGATCTACTTCATGTTGCAGTTCACAAGGATATGGCACGGTGAAATGTAAGTAACAATATTTTGGAGTGTGGTAACATCTGCCTTTATTTACGTTTTGGCTCCAAACTGTGGTACAATAGGCGCGCCAAATCGGCCCAGCACAAAGCGGCCACCCTGCCCTACGCTTTATAGCCAAAATAGCAAATGACCTCTGACATCGGGATATATTGCCGCAGAAAGCAGAAACGCAATTTTTGAAGGTCTCCGTTAAGGAATAGTTTTATGGCCTATCCGTAAACATCACAGTGTATGCTTAGTTTCATATTGGACACTTTTATTAGGGTCCTTATAGAAGTTGTACCGGAATGACATAATCATTTAGATCGGACTACAGACATACCTTAACTAATTATTCTGCTATAACATTCAATAAAAATATGCGTTTCTCTATATACCAACTTCTTAACAGAAACTATCCCTTAGAAATCAGACTAGAGCAATATTTTTTTTGAATCTATGGCTTCTAATATCATATCTCACTTCTATCTTTCATATTTTCTGATAAATTATTTAACGGAAGAAATAAAAATGGTCATAAAGATTTTTATGTGTATTCAGATATTCAGTAAATAAATTTGACGTGACCAAAAAGCAGAACATAAGAATAGCTAAAAGCTTTTCTTTATTTCTTATTGAAGAATGTATTCAAATCGGTTTAATTTCAGAGGAATAAACAGGGAACTACGAAATGTTGATTCAGTTTTTTATTCTTAGGTATTTTCTATTCGAACTATTGTTGTCCCTTTCGCACTCTGTTAGATTTTATAAAAGCCGGTTATTCTATTGTTACGACTTTGATATCAGAATTCACCTTTTTAACCACCTCTAGCGTTTAAGACTACCCAGTGTTAATTGGGAGCTAGATGATTCGACTCCCTAAGAAGGCAGATATTTTTCCGTCGCTGGTATAAATTCTGAGCTCTTCTAGCTTGCTACCACAGTCTTATATAAGTTAGTGTTATTTGTCAATTTTCTTATATCGGCAAACTTACCGTACAAAATAGACCTTCAAAGTTTCTTGCCTGATCATCTCGAGAAGGGTCTTACAATTTCCGAACTGATGTAGACTCATTTTCTTTATTTTTTCTATGTACGAATGCATAAAGTTATGCAACTTTTAAGCTCTATACCCTTGTTCGCTAGCTCTGTACCCTTTTAATTTCATATTCAATAAGTACCTATAAAGAGTAATGTTGATTAATCATTATTTTTATTTTGATTTTGATGTGGAACCATTGGAAATAATACAGTTCCTCCATTGTAGAATTCTAGGTAAAGCACTTCCACCTTAAAATCACTTACTATCAAGTTAAGGTCTTATGATTATAAATATACATCATTCAATCTCATTCCAAAAATCAAAGCATCGGAATACAGGGAATTGTACTGTCACACCGACCATGGAGTTTATTATAAAACTAAGTTCTACGCCATAATGTGTATTTCATATTTATATATTTTATATTATCGAATTGTTAATTTTTAAAATATCACGACGAGGATATTTACCTTGAGAGAATGAAACAAACCACCAAATAAGAACCTAGTTCCTAGAACTTAGTTAATCACGAAAAATGTGAGCCTAAGTACACAAATGTTACTGATCACAAAACTTCATAAGACTTCATCGGACTTCATCGACTATAATAGGTAAATCACTAAGTAATAGTGAATTTATCTGTGATTAGATAAATATCTAAGTTAGTGATTTTCGTTTTACATGAAAATCTGTACGCTCTACATGTCGCTCATTAAGTCAAACTACCCATTTAGGGTAATCAAAACATTGCATAACTGCTCAATATTAGAAAAGTCAAGTCCAATGAGATACATTAAGTGTCACTCGGAACCCCATGCGACATAATAGAACAATTAAAATGCGCGCGTGTGCGCAGGAACACTCGACGTCAAATCCGCGAGTGGCGACATATGGCGCAGTTAATGCCCCAGCACCGACAAATTAGTGTTTAAGAGATTGCCATCGAAGCTCGCGCCGGCCAATCCATTACGGACAAATGGCGTTATTTGTGGCCGCCACCGCCACCGCACCGCCTCGCGCGCTAATCGAAGATCATTATCGGCCGCGATTCAATCAGAAACATGATTAAAAACGATTTAGTGCATCATATCTCAAACTTGACTCGCGCTCCAAGCTGCCAGTGCAACTCGGAAGCACGCAATACCTCAAGCAAAACTGTGATACCACGCTCACAGTATCAATCAGTCAACCCGCACTACAATAGGCCGCGTCAAACAAATCATGAATGAACGGCGTCTCCTAATAACTATGTCGGGATCACACCGAGATTGGTTGATTCAAGTGGATTATTGAAAAACACAAATGGAACCAAAAGACTATCTGAAGACTGTTTTTATCGAGCGCATTGTTAAACACAATCTGTCCCAGGTAAGCATTGTGGCGATAAGGGCTAACAATCGCGAGAGCCCTCAGCCCCCGCCGCATTACCATAATACGATCCGATGGCAGATGCGATGCCGCCCAGACTTTTACTTTTGGTGTCTTCTTCAACTTTCACCTCGAGAATAAGGTGATTTACATGTTTTCCGTACACGTGTCTAGGAGCGAGGGCGACGCGCGGGTCGCGATTGTGTCGCGCGACAATGCGCGGCCCACGCGCATTGTGCGCCTCCGCCGCGCGCGCACCAGCCTCCTTTGTCCATTGTCTGCGGAGAGGGTGGCACTGTGACACATTTATTTTAGGCCAGTTTTTTACGGCACCCATTGTATTGGAAATTAGACATCGGCAGAGTTCACGAAACACGATATTATCGGCTCCCTCCGCGGCGGCATCCTCCCTCGATTTCTCCAGCACACCTAT
This sequence comes from Scirpophaga incertulas, assembly GCA_036419045.1. NCBI lineage: Eukaryota > Metazoa > Arthropoda > Insecta > Lepidoptera > Crambidae > Scirpophaga > Scirpophaga incertulas. The sequence continues at coordinate 398,750 of CM071639.1, read as the reverse complement.
TGTATCTCTGGTTACAACGGCCAAACGGATATCTCTGATCTCGCGAGATTCGAACGTGATTCCAGCGTGCATTATTGAAATAAAACAGGTTAGCTTTCCGTTTCTATGAGTCGAAAATGCGTTAGAGGAACGAAGGGCGCGGGAAGCTACAGGACTCGATCGGGTAATTGATCAAAGCAGACCGTTAGAACGTTGCGTCTATCAGCTGATTATACATATTCCTCGGCGATGAATGAGATCTCGCGGCCTTTGAAAGGGCCTGCGCTAGAGATGACAAAAAGATGTCGCGGAGCCAGTTTCATAGCTGACCGTTTTATTGAGGGCCGCAGCATCCGGTTCTGTGCGTTGATCTCCACGCGGTGACGCCGGGAACTAGTTTGGGCGCCACAATGCCGCTAATGCGGGGAGGTGCATAATCGAATGCCTTTCATTACCACTTCGGATATAGTTGGCTATTGACCGGCGATCAACGGTCGCCACCGATGGGAAATTTTTCATCTATTTTTATGCAGAACAGGATACGGGACGTCTTACACCCTAACGTCTATCATAAAATAACCGTTTCTCGATTTGCATACCAAAGTTTATAATAGATCAAAACGATCGTTCCTTTTTGATATTTTATATCCAAAAATTATTTTTAAATTGATAAACTAATTGTGAGTATCTGCACTCTTCATAATCTTTAGCAGATCTTTGAGAGAATTTTTAATAAAATTATTGATTGTAGTCAATCGACATAATTATTATTTGCTTATTGCTTACTATGTTGCTTATTGTATTCATACTAAGGTTATATTTAGCAAAACGAGGTTTCTGTAAGTCCAACCTAACATTTAATGTGTTACCGGTTTCTATTGCGTGTTTTAAAATAATAATAGTCAAAATCTACAAAAATTGTATTTATTATATTGAGTTCTCCAATAAATGTTTCATCTTTTATCAATTTTTTTTTTGATAACAAAAATTTACTAAAAATAATGCAAATGCAGTCTCACGGTAATTCGACAAACACAGCTATGGCTGTTTACTCAATCGATAACGCACAAGTTTAGTTAGGTTCGTATCGTTTTTATCCGCGGTAAATTATACTTTCTTTAATTCGAAGCCAATAATTTATGGCTTGCAGCGATATAAAACACGGCCTCGCTTAATTTCTCGTGTATATTTTTTTCGTTCAGAGCATTCGAATGTAAACTAGGAGCTGCCATAAACTTAATAATTTACATAAAACCACTAACGGATCTCACGGAACCGGTTCCATCGTGTTAATGTTTGTGATCTATTAGAAAATCGGCAACGATCCGCTGGACCGTCGCGTTCTGTTCAGTAATGTTATTTTTATTCTTATTTCAATTCCCGTCGTACGTCGGACCTTCCAGAAGCGAGCTCGGTCACATGTCAACAGTATTAACATACGGTTGTAAAACTCATTAGTTGCTAAACATGCTATCTCCATTTCATTACTGTGTTTAGCTGTTTAGCTGTCGCACCATAAATTATACTGGAAAATAAACATTTGCAAAATGCTTTAAGATTTATAGGTATATTCAACATTGAGACGTAATAACTATGAGATTTAAAAGTAGTCTATTCGTACATTAAAAAAAATAAATAAATTTGTGAGGTGCTTGTAAAATTGGTTGGTAGGTACATTAAACGTATCAAATGACTATCATTGTAGATAATAGTACGCGGGGGCCCGTCTCCAGATTCCGTTAGTTGTTCACATGGGCGCCGCATCCCTTTCGCGAGTCAAGTGATGAGCCAGACAAAGCGACCCCAGCTGCCCGCGACCAGGTGACACTACATGTAGTCTGTGCCAAGCCAAGCAAAATTGAACCTAAAATCAAATCGCCATTGAGAATAGTTTTACATATTCCTTCAATATATATAAGATGCTCATCGAATTTCGCTCTTCACAAATTTCAACTCAAAGCTACAGATAAAGAACACATTTTACTGTGTGTGGAAATAATTGTTAAGATGACTACAAGAGATTACAAAGTGCTCAGTGATCTGTGACTAGTTCGAATAAACATGAAAAGGTTAGCCATCGCGGCTGTTTCTATCAGAGTTCGCGCCAAAATATGATGTACAGAAATAGTACTGAATAATTAACTGATTGGTCCAGTCACTAATGAGACGAGGCGAGCGACAATTGCGGATGTTAATTTATGCAAAGGGGAAGTTGGAGCAAAAAGTGTAAATAAAGATTATGCACCTGTGATGCATGCGCCGGATTGTTTGCAATAGGAGCGGGCGCAGGTATCTGTTGTTGTCATTCATACAAATTAATTATACAGCCATTACAGGCGCACCCGGCACGAGCGCGCGCACAAAAGGCACTTTATGGTTTGCCATTTTTTTTTTGCTGACACCGGATTAAATTTACATTCTGTGTTTCTTTGGTGATTTTTTATTTACTTTTTTCTTCTCCGTAGTGTCTGTGTTAAAGATTCTCACAAAAATTGTGCAATTAGAAGTCATGACTCGGTGTTTAAGGGTGATGGAATGCAACCGCAGTCAGTCAATAATTACAGTTCATGGTGCCGTAAACAAGCATCCCTACTCAGCAAGTGAATGGACCAGGTCTCCGCTGAAGAAATAATAGCGTACGACAAAGGCTAATTGCTCTGGCAGTCGACAATACCACCGCCACCCGTGGGGCGGATCGCTTCCGACGTGCTAATTACTGGATTTTCTCACCTTTAGGACAATGATTATTACTTTTGACACACCCGCAGTCTTTTATTCGTTTTTATGGTAGTTTGATTTTTTCTCGTGACATTTTTTATGATAAATCACGTAATCCCCTAAGTCTGATGGGGATTGTATTGTATGTAACTTTACGTTAATGTTGCTTGTTAATAAAGAATATAACAATGGCTCGGTTGATGAACTGGTGAATGGAGTGATAGAAAAAAGAAATGTTATCGATCAGGCAGAAGTGCAAGATGTGGGATGTATTAATGAGACCCGTAAGACTTTGTAGTCGTTGACTAGAGCTCACCTGCGCTGCATTGTCCGTCAGTCACGTTGACGACGTCCCGTAGCGATGCGATCGACGACGATCTTATTATCAGATAGCGATTAACGCGGTGTCTAGCTAACAGGTGGTGACGAGGTTCTTGCACAAAGCTGATGAAATTGCAACGTGAACTTTCAACATAAAATTAATAATTTACAATGTTTATGTTGAATGAATGAATGTTAACGTTTGATTTCTTGTATTCTCTGCTTTGCATAATATTTTCATATTCTCATCAAAAACAACTATTGCTATTATTGAAAATGTAATTAATTCACAGATAAGTCAAATCAAATAACATTTCGAGTTAATAAGCAAAACCTTCCGAGGTCACGGTCATAAAAGTGTGGGAAAATTGTAAGGAATTTGGGCTTTGATATACAATTTTTGATTTTACCACTGCTATTCAAATATGATGAATATAGATACCGTACACAGACTTAGAGCATTTGATGTGTCGCCGAGCGCCGCGGACAATAGCATTCGAGGAGGTGCCCGCCGGTAACCAAACCAAACAAAATTAAAACCGGATTTCCAAAATCCCGTTTTAGCGCATCCAAAAGAAACGCTGTTTTCGATTTCTATTCGATTGTTTGTTTTTCGGGCCATTGTTGGTGTGTCGCAGCCGGGACACGCGTACCCATTTTTGCAAAATCTATTGTTAGCTTCGAATGACATTTGACGGACGAGTGACGCGACAGCGAGCGCCGATCGACGTCCTGCCGGCGGAGATAGCAAAAAAATTGCAACCACAACCCCGAATCCTCCGCAGAACAAAAATTGCACACAAAGAGTCGCCCCCGAGGCTACGCAACGGGATTCCTGTTATCATATTGGATCTCGTCATCGTCCTCCAAATTACTTTTTGTGGCGAGTAAAAGGAACGAGACTCTTCGTCGGTCAACCATCGCTCCGAGCGAGGTTCGACCGATTTAGTTTTGACTCCGTACCCCTTTCTTACCTGCTGGCACGGGTTGTCGAGACATTGCTTGTACATCATATGTGATTGTATTCATTAATTCAAACAATGGGAACGTATTTTAAATAAGGAACTATATTTGACTCTTGAATAGAGACAGTTAGATGGTACTGATCTCGTGAAATATCAATCTCGAATATTACTTTTTTATTATTATAGTTTGCGGCAATGAGTGTGCAAATGAGTCTTGGTCCATCATGTGAATACGAGGATCCGGGTCCGTTACCGGTGAATGCTATCCAACGGCAAATTGCACGCAAAAAGCAGCGCTTCTGAGCGTTCAGCTCGCCAATTATGCCCTGCGCACGCGCCTCCAAAAAAACGAGCAGCGGTCCATCGAAGCCGTTTTTTAAAAAGCCCAACTTAAATAATAATGCAGTAACACGCGAGAGTATTCGCAAAATGCGATCCGCGAATTTTGAGTCCGAATTCCTACGAATCTCGACTTTCCATTTCGTTTTTTGGTCGACTATTGTCTGTTATGTTCAGGTCTGGATCTATACGCAGCGGCTTTGTCGGTGACCGCGCTCGGCCACGGCCGAATTCAAATTTGATAAAACTCGTTTGTTAATTGGTTTCCCGTAAGGTCCTCCGCTGTCAAGACCCTCCGGTCACTGTAAAGGAATGCAAAATCAACTGTCTGCAGTCGGGGTCCCGGGCCTTAATAAACCGACGCATGGCTATAATGAAGTGCCCAAAGTTTTTGTGTCGGCGCACGATTAGCCGCTCGCGGCGATATGGGGTCGCGTACCCCGTCCCTATCATTACTAAAACGATCCTAATAATATAATAGTCCTGTCACAGGCTTTAGAGAGGAAAAGTTTTAAAGGACAATTTTCGAAAGAGCCTTTAATAGTCAACGAAATTTAGCGCTCGTTTAAAAAAATTGATAGTTTGTTTATTTTTAACGCTTCCTCTGGACCCGGTCGTTTGAGGCAATTTAATTTGAATACACAATTGGTTGGTTTACAACTGTTGCTGTCGTGTTCGTAGATAAGGCTTTTATTTTAACACTTTCATATCACTGTGTGAGGTGTATTAGATTATCTTCGATGTTAGAACATATTTGTCGCATATTAAATGTAGACTTACACATAGTCATAAATGAATCAATAACTATAAACAAATTTCTATTGCAATTTTAAAAATGGGTCACTCTCATCTCTTTTTGAAGTATACTGTAATAATTTATAGAAATTACCCTCTTACTTAATTTAAATCTCGACAACCATTGCCAACCTCCAACGAACAAAGCTGTGATACTCTTAACCAAACCACTAGCTATTTAACGTGTGGAGTCGATTCTGTACAGTGTGGAAAACTAATGCTCAGTGTGAAATACTTCTGCGATTGGATTTAACGTAAGTAAGCTTTTGTTGACAATGCAAAATGATTTAAACAAAATCGACTTTATGGAGAATAAGTAAGTTTTAGGAAGAGAGATTGGAGCTAGAATGATTGAAGTAAACCTTACTGCGACCCACAACTCACTATACAATGTTCACAAAGGTTTTTATTTTAATAACTTTTACATGAATTTAATTTGATACTGAATACATTCCATATTCTATCTATTTGATAATTTTATGGTCGTTTTAGAACATATAATAAAGGTCAATTTAAGGGTCGCTTTTAAAATATATAGTTGGACGTCTCAAGTTCTTGTGAACAAATCGTCGTGGACCACCGTTAGTTCAGGTGGACAGGCGATCTCCACCGATAATCAGGCAAGCGTAGGTATGTGCCGGCCAAATGGCACATTTGTATTGTTCATTACGAAGGCCTGGAGGTGAGAGATGTTGGCGCTGGCTCCGCGGCGGGGGGTGCTGCAGGGCTGCCGGCCCCGGGACGCGGGACTGGGAACTGATCGTACTTATTCCAATATTTTCAAAGCTTATTGTATTTTTGATGCTAAAACACTTATTATTATTGTCTACGCACTTTTTTAAAATTACATAATTGGTAGCTTATAAAAAATCTTTGAACATTTGAAAAACTTGCAAAAAAAGACTTTGTGGAAATATATCTTGCCATAAATAAAGAACTAATCTTCCTCCAGATCAACCATCTTAAAACTTCTTTCTTGAGAATTAAATGTAGTGTCACAGTATCCAGAATGTAATCAAATCTAATAACATCTGCAATGTTAATTTCTTAAACTTTATTTACAGGTTTGTAATAATTAATCACGAAGATATTGTAGCAGCAACACTGTCACGAGTACAGGTCCAAAGGCAGCCCTAGCGAGGCTCCGGGGGTCCTTGAGGCACGTCCGAGCGCGTTGATTTGTGCGCGGTCTCCTGCCGACAGTATTTGTACAGGACGCGCGTGGGCGCGCCGCCCGCGCCCGCGCCGCCGCCGCCGCCGCCGCTGCCGCTCCCGACACCTGTCACCCACCATGTCACCGACTACCACTCATCATTTTTCGCTTATTGATCAACCAATCTCGTCGGATTTATCATTGACTCAATGCTTCGCACAGTTTGGCTTTCGATGTGATTGAGCAAGCAGTAGATACAAAAGATTTAATTTTACTTTATTTCTGTATTTCTAATAAACATCCCGAAGAAGGTGAAATTGGAAGATTATTTCAAAAATTATAAGTAAATCTAGCTGCACAAAAAAGGAGACATTACAAGCTCTTAAAATGTTCAAGGTATCTTATATATACGTAGAAGGTTTTATATCTATAACAAATCTAGCCAAAACACCTAAATGTATTTCACTTTATAAGGTATGCGTCCCGGAATGACATCTAAATACTCCGATGTAAGTTTGGGCTTCGTGCCTAAGCGGCGTATATTCTAAACTAAACGAGCCGAAATTAGAAGGTTGGGACAAGTTCGGAACCGGTCAACATAAAATTGGAAACCAACTGTAGTCTCCGAGTTGCGCAAGAGCTGATCTACCAGTTTGGCGCGGGCTGGCGCGCGTGGGATCTATGGCTCTGAGTCCGATGCTAGGACCACTAGAGCACTTTCTATCGATCATTACATTAGTATGGATGCTTATAGAACCCATTATACAACTAACGAATGCACAAGCACAATAAAAGATGCGAATGCGAATAGAAATTGCTTATATCCATTCTGATTAATTTAGAAAACGACTCTCTTATTCGCGGTGACATAAAATGAACTATCAATAGAACTGTCGCATGTGTTAATATTTCTACAATTATCGATTACAACGCTAACTGATTCGAAGGATAAATTTATAGAAATTGATCAACATTTTTGAGTGGTCATTTCATAACAGATACTGTAGATTAATGTCACAAAACTGGTTCTTGTTAAAGCGACATGCTAGCGGGGCCTGCGCGTGCGCATGCGGAGTTTCACCTTATCCAGCAAATTTATTTCAAGTGTCAGTTATTGCCGTGGATTAGGAATCTCGCTGACATAAATTATTGTGCGTATAGCGTTTAAAATATGGTTGCGTACTTAGGCGCTAAGCAACATGCTATATACATTGGCAAGTAACGATGCGTTATAAACCTATTCATCTTCTGCTACGCCAACTGCTATTTCTCAAGTTAGTTCAAGGTCTTCTTTCTTCTTCAATTCAATCTCACTCCTAAAATCGTAATAATTCGTATACGTGATTGTTTTAGCTGAGTAAATAATAAGTACTCACTCTGCAACTAAAACATTATTTTTTGTCTTATTTATGGACTTCTATTTAATATATCTAACTATTATGCTATTAATATTATAAATGCGAAAGTATCTAAGTAAGAAAGATGCTAGCTGGTTTCCGTAACTTCGTCTGCACAGATGGTAGATTTTTTCTTACTTACTTGACACTTATTTTGGATAATTCACACAATATCTTTATAAATTGTAATCTATATGTTATTCTCTAAGCTATATAATTGTAAACAAGTGACGACAAGTGTCAAGTAAGTAGGAAAATATCTATCATCTGTGAAGACGAAGTCGCGGGTATCAGCTAGTTTTAGTATACTTCACCAAAATTGTGTAAGTCTAAACATCAACACGATGAAGCTTATTTAGTACCAGACAAGATGATCTGCGCAGCCATGGGGAATAATCATATAATACACATTTTATGTGGACGGGAACCGACTCTACTAGAACTTAATTCCGTGTGAAGTCGGATGACACGCTTATAACTTTCAAGTATTTTAGGATTATCGAGAATACATTCAAGACGAACTTTTACTCGACCATTCGCTCGCTTGTAACCGATCTCTCGAACTGGCGCTCGGGGAATTGGGAGTTACAAAACTGTACTGTGATTTATGACATCAATACTACAGGTTGTATGAATGTTGTCGTTTTAGAATTGTGTAATTTTTACACAGGCTTTTGCGTTTTAAATTAAATTTTTCATTATGTTGATGAAGAACACATATCTGATGATAGATATTCATGGCTTCACTTTGTTTCAGGTACAATTTGTTCCTACACTTGAGACATTGAGTATCGTGTAACATAGCAGCTGGCGCGACTTCGTCTGCGCAGGATTAGTATTTCAAATAACTTTATTCGCGTTATCTTTATATTTTTAAATGTTGTAGTGTATGTATTATTCTGATGTTTAAGCTATATAGAGCTAGTTTTTAAATGATTGTATGCGCGTGTCCTGCGGTTGTTTTTTTTTATAGTTGTGATAATGTACACGGGTACCTGCTTTGGTAATTTGTATCCTTTTGTGGCTTAGGGGTAGTCATACTCTCATTAAAATCTCTTCGGCAGTGTCGTGTGAGGCGATGGCTGGTTCAAGCGCCATGCTCGTGAACGGGTGCTGCCAGCGGAGATGAGTCTGCTCTTTGCTTTGCTGGGTACTATTTATTATAATTTTAATTTAACTTTAATATATTCTTTTAAAACTGTATAACACGGCATTCCTTATAAAGGCATGTTTTCTTTCCTAGACTCCATGACTTCATGAATTATCCATATTGAAGTCATTTTCCAAATTGACGACTCTGTATCTATTTAATACAGGGAAAAAAACAGCCCTTGCTGAGTTTCTTGCCGGTTCATCTCAGTACAATGTCTCCGTTGTAGATTTGCGAACCGATGGCATAGCTTTTTGACTTTCACAAGTGCTTGTAACAGCCTAGACTGAATAAATGATTTTGAATTTGAATTTAAATATTATTGTAAGGTTTCATCAAAATTCAATCAGTAGTTTTTACGTGAAAGAGTAACAAACATCCATCCATACACACTTTCCCGTTGACAATATTAGTAGGGTATAAATAAACAAAAATAACGTGTCCACTATCTGTAATAACCTTATAATTTATGTAAAAATCCTCCAATCCACCAAATTAATGATTTTTAGGATTTACTTGAAACAATTGCACTGCGCTCTCAATCTCATTCATCAACGTGGATGGATTCATTAAATTAAGTTTATTTAACGGCGTATAATTCTCCGCGGTTGACTTTTTCTGGCTCGCCTTCGAACGGCCCAGGGTCATGGCAATTGAGGCTTACGTGGTCCGTGTAATCGTCGCTAATGGAGAACGAACAAAGCTCAGAGCGGGGTGCCCGCCGTATTGATGGGCCATATTTATCATAGACGATTCGGGCACACCTGCTGTTTCCGAGATGAGCAGTATCTGTCAAACGAATACTATATCGGCCGGTATAGTCTCGGGTGAACTCTAATGGTTTATTTGTTGCCGTGTCAATTGATGGTTGTGTGCCCTATTTTTCGTGGAGTTGGCCCTTAATCAAATATTTAGGTTTAACAACATTATTTTTAATGGTTTATTTTGTCTCCTCAACAAAGCTTTAATAAGCTGTAGACTAGAATGTTATTAATAAACTAACGACCCGCTCCAGCGCACGGGTGCAATTTTCATACTAAATACAGTACAAAAAAAAACAATATGTACAATACTTAGTACATTTTTGATAAATCTCATAGGGTTCAGCCTGCGTTTGCAATAAGCGAAATCAATTTAATTATTTACGACTTCACATTAGAAACCTCAAGAATAACAATATTTCTCCACTATTTAATGGGTGTTCTTATACATATAAACCTTCCTTTTCAATCACTCTATTAGAAAAACCGCATCAAAATCCGATGCGTAGTTTTAAAGATTTAAACATACACAGGGATGTATGGACAAAGAAAGTGCTTTATACTATGTAGTGATTTACTTGTAACTTTTATATTTACTTTAAAAACACTTTCGACGGTAAGCTCTGATACTGATCACGCTCAGGTTAAATCAATTAATGTTAGTGAGTTAATAAAAAGATCTCTTAGAATTGGATATATTAATCAAGACTTGATTATCTGAAGGTAAAGTCAAAACTCCTATTCAATAACTAAGCTGCAATGTTTTTTGCTTTTTTCTATTCTTGTTGTTTATTCATACGACAAGTTTGATCCGCAATGTTTAATAAGAATTTCAATCAATAATTCGAATCAATAACAGCGCACAGCCGATGGCGTCGTGACAGCAGGTCGGTGATGGCGGCCGTGGGCGCGCGCCGCCTACGTCACCGCTACCGCCGTCGCCGCCATGACTACCTTGTAAACAAATGTTTCCTCTTTTGTGGCTTCATAAATTAATGTATTAATAGAGACACTTACTAATTAACAGAATGGTAATAGTGTGTAAGCAAAGATCTTATCGTAATTAAAAAATTATTACAAAACCTGTCTTGTAGCTTCTTATTCTTGCTTACTTAAACATCCTTTAAAATATAATCTCCAAGCTTATCCAGTTCTATGAAGATATCATTAGCTTTTGGTATAACAACGACGTTGTGTTCTTGTAAGTAAGTATCAATTGTTTTTATAGTTTTAAATGTACTTGAATTATAGTATATTATAGCTTATTATATTATGTTGCTTTCCGTTTTTAAATGTACGATTCCAATTGTAAGGTTAACAATACCAAATCCCAGTGAAAGGACTAATTTGACTAACAATTTTTAAGTTGCGTGCATTTGGGTGTTCTTAAAATGTACGAGCGCCCGAAATAAAGCTTATGTCGGCAACTCAACATTAAATCTCCAATGTGCCCCGATCAATAGCCTTCGCCAAATTTCATGTTACCTGTCAAATCTCAAACAACTTGCCCTTTCATTTGAAACCACAAAGTAGAGTGGTCACGCGACGCCGGCGCGGGCGCAGCCTCAAATTAGGTGTTTGCGCGCGTGCGCTCGCTGCGTGCCGCCGGTCATGGCTTTTAACTTGTACCACTTGAGTTGTTTATTCTGGCCACAGCTCGCGAGGCACCTGGCGGGGCTCGATGGCGTCATGCTTTCACTACACTTGTGCCGGCGAGTGCCCGCAATTTTGTTTTTGTCTTCTCGTGTCGACGTCGAATTCCTCAGGATCTTATAGAAAATAGCTGCCGTACCTCCAAAAGGGTAAAACGGTATGAAAGTACATATCTACAAAAAGACCTTATTTTAAATTTCTGATCCATCACTTTAAGCTTCACTAAAGAATATACCTAGATATAAATCAAAGCTTCAACATTATAATGGGATGAATATTATTTTTTGTATGCTATACCGATCGCAACTAACTTAAAATAAATATCCTTATCCAATTAAAAGACGTCATATCGCCATATTGTTTACTAGCTTTTGCCCGCGACTTCGTCCGCGTGGAATAGTGACTTCCGGCAGATTTTTGGTTAACCAACAACATATTTATATTTATATTTGAATAAAGATTAATATTATTATGTTGATACAACTTAAACAAATTATTTCGACCAAATTTGGTACCATAAAAACGGTCATTGTGACTAAACCTTAAAGAATAGACATATGCCGTCGCAGACTTTTTTTTAGATCATGTATAGAGGAATAATTCTTTCATACATATTTTTTGTGTATCTTGAACCGTTTTCGGCAGCGCAACGCAAAGAAAGCCTTCAAAAATGAATAATTTTCCCCGTTTTTTACACATTTACCGCTCTGTCTTTGCTCCTATTGGTCATAGCGTAATGTTATTTAGCCTATAGCTTCCTCGATAAATGGACTATCCAACAAAAAAAGAATTATTCAAATCGCACCAGTAGTTTCGGAGATTAGCGCGTTCAAACAAACAAACAAACAAACAAACAAACAAACAAACTCTTCAGCTTTATATATTAGTATAGATATCAAAAATTTATATAGTGGCAAAATACGTACATGTTAATTGTCGAAGTATTCTTGTATTGTTTTCATTGGATAACTATACCTACACTTATTATCAAGTGCAGTGCCGTCAAAAGGTCCTGGATTCAAGGGATCTTTGAACTGAACTATGAAGTATTGAAGCGATGTACAAAGTAACAGTTTCTCATGGAAGAAATATCTAGGAAAAACAATGGATACTTTATATTCTTTAGCTTTCCGCTTAGCTGCTTTCCCATTAGGGTTCGCTTACCAAATACGGTGTGGAAGTGATCGTTAATTTCTGCATTAGTGAAGGCTCAGCAAGCTGCTGATCATACAAAAATGCAAATAGCTATATCTAACCGTTGGTGCGTGCAGGATGCATATTTCTCGTAAGGGCGTATAATTATTAACACGACAAACTAAGCACCATCACCACAAAAACCGGCAGTATTGCGAGCTACATAAGGATGGTCTTAAGGTCAAACGTACCTGTTGGATGTACGATTACCGAAGTCACCTGCGCGCGCGCCGCCAGCGCCATCTGTTAGCCGAAGCCTATCAATATTGGTTATTGATCGCCGCCGGCGCAGTGCACGATTTATTGCCCGTATTAATATTACTTACTACGTATCGAACACTACACAGACAATTACAGAGTCCGAAACTATATTATTTCCATTTCGGTTATCACTTATTCTCTTATTACGTTTTAATTAAATGCGCACGAATTGATCGCTTGATTGCTATGTTGTTTCCTTGTTCGCGGAGCTCGTCTTCATTTGGAGAGATATCGTGGTGTATTTATAGTTTTATCGTTTCTTTTTTTGATCCTTCATATTTTAGTATGTTAATATTCATCATTTTTATTAAATTTGTAGAGTTTTTAGCAAACTACACCTTTTAATACTGCAATTGGATTTTTCTTTTATTGCAATTTTTTTAATTGCAGCTGTTAATGGAAGTAGTCGATCAACATCTGCAACACCAGAGGCATAGCTCAGCCACTGCTCCTTGGGGAGAATTGCTCTTTTTAAACCTCATTTAAAGTCGTGAGCTAATTTTAAGGCTTATCTTATATTACAAATCCAAATTATTCAATATTTCTATGTACAGCTGTTACGTTGCGATATATTTTTGAACACACATATGATTATATGTTGCAGCTGTACAGGATTGGTGTTCAACTATATGCTTCAAGAGCGCAAGGCACTAGCTGTTAAGTACTCCTTAAAACAGCCATTTATTATGTACTAGCGGACCCGACAGACTTCGTCCTGTCAAAAAGATTTGTAAAGTGGCAGTTTTTTGTGCCTACTTATTTTATAGATAATATCGTATAACCAACCAAATTGCAAAAAAGGTCCAAATAAAGTATTACATTTTGTTATTATTCAATTTTGGGACATGACATTAAATCCTCCAACGATGTATTCTGTGCTCCAACGCACACACGCACACTGTTTTGATAAACATGATTGAATTTCAACTTTATATAGCGCTAGTAAAGCGCAAATTGACTCCTTGATGATAGGAACACACCTACATTATTTAGACAACAGTGAGTGCTTGCAATATGAACTTATATAATAACAATAAAGCTCAAATTGACTGTACGTTTTAGTTAGAAAACGTTTGTATGTGAAGAAAAGGACTGTTTTTTAGGATTTTTCCGACAATTATTCCAATTTTTCTCACCTTAAAAAACATCCCTTGAACTTCAACGAACATTTAAAAAAAAGAATTGGCCAAATTAGCACAGGCTTTGTTGAGTTATGCCCTTACCAACACATTTTGCGATACATTTTTTATATATAAGAAGATTATGTATTACGAGTAGATAGTACGTTATTAAAAGTTATAATCTTTATATGCGACAAACACACTTCTTTATAACCAGCCATTGACCCTATTGGCATTGACCCCATTGGAATTTGTATTGTGCAATAAAAATTGAATTAAATTAATAATAATAAAGTCATGTTACCCAGTACTGTCACTTTTGTAGCTTCTTTTACAAACCCGAATACAGCAATGCAAATAATGTTACTTAAGCGTAGAATACAGTGTTACTCAAGCAGACGACCCTGGAACCGGATTATGATCTTTGTTGCTATCACATTATGATTGACATTAACAGATAGTGAAGCTTCTTTGCTGCTTTATGAAGGTAACTCTCAAATTGAATCTTAATCTAGCAATGAAACTACTCTATCTGTCAAATCAACATTTGATAGCACCAAAGATATAAAATAAGTCATATTCTGAGATTAAATCTTATTTTGGTCTTATTTTTACAATTCTGTCACTGACATACATACATACATATATGTCACGCCTTGTTCCTAATGGGGTAGGCAGAGACCACCTCTCTCCACTTGCTACGATCCTGGCACACTTCTCTTGCTTCCTCCACTTTCATGAGCTTCGTCGGTTGCGAGTACTCTTGACTGTCACTTATCTTTTGAAATTATCATCGTTTTGTTTTGTCTGTATAGTTGTTATATTTTGCTGTTTCTACTATTGTAAAGCAGAGTTATTATTTCATTCATCACTTCTAATATATCACAGTTGACTTTCATCTACTTCACCTCGTTTCAGTTCCTTGAAGAAAGAACAAGCCTTAGTTTATATCTGAATAAGACTTAATTAACTGACCAGTACTTTGCAGTCTCCAGAATTCTGATTCCTTCCCAGTAAAGAACGACTTTATCTTCCTTAATGTCCCACGCGCGGCCATACCAATGCCCACGCGAACTAACTCCATTTTAATTGCAAATTAAGCCAAGAAATTATATCTCAATTTGCTCAACACTGGTTTAAAAACATTGTGTGTTAACACTTCACAATTTAATCAATTGCTAAGGACCGTCTAGCTAATTTCTGACTTAGAACTGGTAACCCTGGTGGGTTATGAGTTTCTGTATCAGCATTACAAACTTCACACTGGGTCTTTAAATGGAATGTCCTAATATGATTTTCATTATTCATTTGTCATATGCACATATATCCAATGTCCTATAACTATAAAGAAGTTCAAAAGAGTATGAAACCAATTCTACTGGAACATAATCAATGAAACAAGATATAATTTAGCATTTATCGTGCGATACCCGCCATCTTGAATTTATCCTATGCGTTTTACCAGTCCAAAGTGATACTAGTTCTGTTCTACGCGACACAACATTCATCCTCATCACCTAGACGCTTGGCAGTCCAGCACAGTGCATTTTTCCGGGAATTTTCTGCCACGCACTACTAAGCTCTGGAATGGATTGTCGCCTGCAGTATTTCCGAACCGATGCGATATCGAAACCTTAAAAAAAAGAGCATATTCCCATTTAAAAGGCCGGCAACGCATCTGTGACTCCTCTGGTGTTGCGGGTGTCAACGGTTGGGGCAACGGTTATCGCTTCCCATCAGGTGATCCGTTTGCTCATTTGCTAGCCTATCCTATAAAAAAATCTGCTCAATCATATCGCGTTTCAATTCTATGTGGATTTTCTTATATCACTGTGACTTACGGTCTACCTGGCGCTTGTAACAACAGGGTTAGTCCAACGTTTATGTCTCATGCCCTTCGGTGGAGAATGAGCTGTAATAATATATATGAGCATAAGAGAATAACAATAAAACAACTGTTAAAGTTTATTATAAAGATTCTTTATTAACTAATAAAACAATTTACTGATGATACTCCAGTTCACAAAACAGAAAAAATTGTCTTTATTCAGAATAATTACAACGAAAACACTGTGAGTTTAAACGATAACAAACCAATATTTATTGCGTATAATCTTTTAATCGTTGCATAATTAAGGTTTTACAACCGACCTGTGACAACGTAAGCTTAATACCAGTTCTCGGTTCCTGTGAACGCCACAAAGAAAAATACAAAATGTACGACAGCAGGTGTTTGTCAAACGCATGATTTATGAAGGAGCGGGGCCGGAACTGCGACGCGCGACAAATACCGCGACATCGGCGCACGCGCATGCTGACGCAACGCAACTGTCGCTTTGTCGCCTGTTGTCCTGCCATGGGAGTTTAATTTATCTACTAAGCTTTCCAACCGCCAGATCGAGGCTATTACTAGATCAAGTATTTTTTGTATTTAAACTTTCAATCTTTATTTAACTCCTCCAATTTAATCGCTCAAAGTCTAAAGCATAGGTTCCCAAACTGTTTCGTATCGTAGACTCTGCCATATTTTTCGGTTTTGATACTTACTTGATACTTACCTGATATTGAATGCCTTTTTTTTTCCCCCTGAGGAAAATGCATTAAATTGCATACCCCGGCTGTGGCGGGCCGCGGTTATGTGGGGCTTCTCCTCCCAGAAGGGGGAGGCTACCCACTAAAAACCTCAGGGATGGCTTCCTCAGGCATGTAGGGAGCCCCCGGGAACATCAAGCCACTTCCAGAACCCCAGCCTTCGCTCCCCCGCCGATACAGGGGAGCCCTCCTCGGGGTAGGCTCGCTACCTCCCCGGTCTCCTCCACCGACGACGCCCCCCGGCCACGGAAGGGGCGTGGTCCATCCCGGGTCGCCGTAGCAGTCGCGACCCCTCGCGCCCGCCGGCGACCCGCGGCGGCGCCGCAGCTGTGCTACCGAGCCCGGCGCCGCCTTCTTCGAGCGGGATCGGCCATCTCCCGACCCCGCTCGGCAGCCTCCTTCTGGAGCATCACTGCTTCACAGAAGGAGGCCACAGCCCTCCAGGCAGAAGGGGGAGGCCTGCCACTACAAACCTCAGGGATGGCCTTCCTCAGGCATGTAGCGAGCCCCCGGAAACACCAAGCTACTTCCGGGAACTCCCAGCCTCTGCTCCCCTGCCTAGAGGGGAGCCCTCCTCGGGGGAAGCTACTACCTCCCCCGGTCTCCTCCACCGGCGACGCCCCCCGGCCACGGAAGGGGCATGGTCCATCCCGGGTCGCCGTAGCAGTCGCGACTTCCTCGCGTCCGCCGGCGACCCGCAGCGGCGACGCAGCCATGCAATTTAATGCATTTTCCGCAGAGGAACAAAAAGAAAAAAACAGGGTTACCTGCTTGGATACCTCCATCATACTTGTTTCTGCCACAAAATAGCAGTACTCGCATTTTTGTGTTCCGGTGTTAATGGTAAGATAGGCAGTAAAATTACTGGGTATTATGACTACATCTTATGTCACATGTTGGCAACATACATTATTTTTGTAAGGGTAGCAAATTCGTTGCGAATCTCACCGGAACCACATTTACAATAGGTGACTGTGATCACGAACCATCAGGTGGACAGTCTGCTTAAACAAACTGCCGCAATATAATGCAATGACAAATGACATTGTTGACAGAAGTACATAATGAAACTTAAGAGTAAGGAGCGTCAAGGTAAGCACTGGAACTACGAAAAAACATATTTTATAGCGTAGGGAATAGAGGCGGTCTCAAGGTCAACATTGAAACATTGACTTTTGCTACTACTGTTGACTGTTATAAAATACCTGCGCAAGCGCACTGACAACTCTCCTCGTTGAACTCCGGGCTCATATTGTTAAAACCAAACTTTCTCTTCGTTAGTAGGCAAGGTAGGTAGAAAGTGAAGCGACAAGCGCAGCGACATACGGTGCAGACCCTGTGGTAATCTTCAGCCTTCGTCAGAATACCACATGCCAAAAAAATATCAACCATCCATAAATGCAGGATCATTTCAGTTACCTATATACATATATAGTGCCTTAGTTAAGTATTTTATAGAGTGAAGACAAAGGAATCTCCAGACAATGCCGTGTTGAGAATCGCCGCCTTCTGTATGTAATCCATAAGTCATTGGTCAAACAAGAGCCTCTTAAGATATTGATCGAGACTCTTCGCTATCAAAATATCTACAAAAACAATTATCAGAACAATCATCGCCCAATCAAAATCCTACACCGCGGTTACCTCGTATGTTATATTAGTAACATACGAGGTAACCTCGTAAGTTCTTTCTACTTCAACATTCTCTGCTTTCACAAGATTCTCGCCGCTAGAGATAGAGACGAACACTGCTTATTGCAAACATATTTATCAATTATCCTGAGTATGATGATATGATGCATCGTGCAATGATCTATTGGGTCAGCAATGCACTTACAAGAACTGGCACTGTTTATATAGTATAGCGTTTCAATCATACTCGACAAGTCCGTATCAAAGGCAAGTCGATATTATTATTCTTAATTTCTTCAGTGGTACTTTGTCGTACCTTTAGAAGAAACTAGTGCAGTACTGCTGGAATGACGTTTTCCCGGTTGTTAAATTGCGCCACATCTAAAATAGTCTGATGAGCACTACGGCACTCCGTGAACCGATAATGGGAGTCTGCCAGCAAAGCAGTAACTGCGAACAGAGTATAGTGGAATATTAAGAGTCATTTTTTTTTTAGTTGTGCTAATTTACACGGGTACCTGTTTTTTGGTAATTTGTATCCTTTTGTGGCTTAAGGGTAGTCATACTCTCATTAAAATCTCTTCGGCAGTGTCGTGTGAGGCGGGTCGTTACGTTCCCTAAAACATGGTTGAGCGAAGCGATGGCTGGTTCATGCGTCATGCTCGTGAACGGGTGCTGCCAGCGGAGATGAGGATTACTTACCCTCTCAAAGGGTTTCGGCAGAATATCAGCGCTTCGCGCTATGTGAAGCACAACGCTGAGCCGAGACCTGTTTGCTACTAGGGCACAATGTTGCCTACGGATTTTTAATAATGTTCTGGTTTATATTTTGTGTCAAGGTTGCAAATAAAGTTATGTCTATGTCTATGTCTATGAGTCTGCTCTTTGCTATACTGGGTACTACTCGTATTTATTATAATTTTAATTAAACTTAATATATTCTTTTAAAACTGTATGACACGGCATTCCTAATATAGGCATGTTTTCAAATAAAATTTTATTAATTATATTATGTAATGGAAAGTGACTTCATGAATTATCAATATTGAAGTCATTTTCCAAATTGACGACTCTGTATCTATTTAATACAGGGAAAAAAAACAGCCCTTGCTGAGTTTCTTGCCGGTTCTTCTCAGTAGAAGGTCTCCCGCCGTAGATTTGCGAACCGATGGCGTAGCTTTTCGACATTCACAAGTGCTTGTAACAGCCCAGACTGAATAAATGATTTTGATTTTGATTTTTTTGATTTTGAGTCAAACCCTGTAAATCCACACAACTGAATGGAATATTCCCAACGCCTACCGACATATTTGGGAAGCCTAAAGTATTTCACATTATGTTTATGTAGTAAAGTTAAAGAATAAATAATTCAAACTTCCTTGCCTGAGTATTTACTCACCAAACTCGAACCAAATCAATCGACAAAACTTAATTGCCGCCAATTACACACGCATAAACTCGGTCACGGAAGTAAACATTAAAAATTCGTATCATTCACGGCTGGCGGGTGATAAACTGAATTGTCACCGTAAAAAACGCAATCGTTATCAACGCATCGCGCATGCACCTGCCCTTGCGTAACTCTAACGAGCGGCCCCAGCGACGCACCTTGAGCAACCCCGTGCCAATACAACCCTAATTAACTTTCACGCTGGTAAAAACCGAATCGAAATTACAGCTGATTGCTTTGGACATGGTGTATTGAGTTGCTTATTTTGAGGTAACGATTTGTTAGTTTCTTTTTAATTTAAGCTTGGTCGTAAGATTTAGAACTAAGGCTGGCTTCTAGGCATGTAGATAACAAAAGTTGCTGACTTAGCAAGGATTTGTCAAATTAAAAATATGCTTCTTAAATATTTAGTAACTTATTTTCTATCTACAAATATAATATGTCGCATGTTACTTAAATGCGTGATTTTCGGAGAGAAACTCCACACCAAGGTATGTCTGTTTTATATCTAACTAGCTTTTTGCCCGCGGCTTCACCCGCGTAGATTTCGGAATTGGGTCTATAGAGGGTTAAGGGTCATAGCTTTTGCCCACGGCTACATATGCGCGGAAAACAGTTTATGGCGCGAAGGTTTTATCGCGCTTTCCGTGGGACAATCCGTTTTTCCAAGTTAAAAAATACCGCAATACCTTGCTCAAGAATCACTCTATCTTTTTGAGTGAAGCCTTTATTGCGCATCCCGTGGGATCTGTCGATTTTTCCGGGATAAAAAGTAGCCTATTATTTAATCCGGACTTTTATCTTTACGTCTGTCTATAGTGAAAGCGGAACAAACAAACTCACTTTCCCAATTATAATATTAGTAAGGATTCTGATATAAGATAGGCACTGATGTTACTGGGTGCTGTGGCTTTCAATCTTTTGTCACAGTGTAGCAACTTATACTACAATTTTTGTTTGAATTGGAGATTCACTATGAATTTCACGGGAACCACCAACACTATAGGCTACCACGAGTATAACCACTAGTTGCGCAATCAGCCTGTCTGTCAATATAAATCAATTAAAAATCTATCTTTAAGCGGTTAAACATTTTATATGTAACGTTTCGTGCCCAGTAATATGCTCTGTTCAAGCTTACTACGAAATCTTTAAGCACATGACATGACAGTACAAAACTTATATAAATAGATTGGAAACAATACAACATAAATTCTCAAGATATTTACAATTAAATGTAAAAAATACGATGACAGTTACGAGGCTAGATGTAAAAGACAGCACTTGCTCCCTCTTTGTGTACGCAGAAAAATAGGCGACATTACATCCTTAGTAAAAAAGCACAGTCCAGAATAGACTCCCCCTATCTCCTTGATAAATTACAACTTAAGGTCCACAGTAGGTCTGCTAGATTACAATGCCCGCTCTTTGTACCTTACAGCGACACCAACTATCGGAAGGGTTCATTTTTCGTGAGAGTCGCTAACCCGGTGAATGAGTTAGGAATATATACAAGATCTAGATCTGTTTAACTCAGCTCCATCCAGATTTGCTCATGTGGTCTCGCAGCAATGGATTGAGTCGGTTCCCTGATGATTAGTTTAGACATATTGTCCATAATGTTCCTACTCGTAGTAATTATTAAGATAGCATTCAAGTTTTAAGTTAGTTATTTATATGCGAAAACTCGTAAATAGTCCGTAGTATTATAAGTAGATGTTAAATAGTTATTAAGTACTGTTAGTTTTCCAAATAAAACAAAAATAAAATAAAAATAAAATAAAATGACCCCAGATGAGGCTTCACAGTTGCACCATCGCTTTAGCCGTAGTATGAAAGCTCAACATCCATCTTGCTATCGCAGTATGACCAATTGTAACACTTCTACTTGTTTATCTTATATATAAAAATGAATCGCAAAATGTGTTGGTAAGCGCATAACTCAACAATGCCTGGACCAATTTGGCCAATTCTTTTTTTAAAATGTTCGTTGAAGTTCAAGGATGGTTTTATCTATTATACTCTAAAAACGTACAGTCAATTTGAGCTTTATTATTATTGACTAAAAACAACAACAAACAACAACAAATTCCAGGTAACGTATTTTTACTACTAACGTACTATACATATACTTTTACGCATTTAGCATTTAAATGTTTTAGAATTTTATTTGTACTTATGCTGTATATTTTAAGTTATACTTACTATATATTTTTGTCCTTTGTTAAGTCTAATATATTATTATATACATTTGTGGGACTAACGACGCAATCTCCTAACCTAATCGTGAATTAAGCTGACAAAAGAAACTCACGCTTGCTACACTATTAAGAATTATTATAAGCAACAAGAATTCTTGTTATAACGTCAAAGAGCCTTATAATCTTATAGCGAGATAACTACCTGGTTTCGAATCGACTCCCGTATATATATATTTAAAAAAAGCCTTTGATCTATATAGTTTTAGTTAATTAAAATAAAAAAAAGGTAGGAATATAATTTAATTTAAACATATCGTAGCTAATATATGCAAATGAGGCTGCAAGAGAAATGTTAGTATCGCCTCCACGTACAGCACTGTTTGTCGAGGTAGCTCGCGCCGACTACAAGCCGGTAGCAAACACGCCCGCAGTAGTATCCGAAGCGAACATCAATCATACATTACATCAAAGTAAACATATTGTTTTACCTGAATCTCATTGGAGAGTCGATCTGGAGATACTATCTAACAAGCGATTCTCGACTCAACCACACAAGACTTTGTATTTAAATTCGTTTGCATCTCAAAGACCGACTTGCATAATGTTGTGTGAAATTAATTTAACTGGTGCTTCTATGGAGGCATCATACGTAGCTATTAACTTCGAGGTGGTCAATTAAAAAGAGTTTATGATGTGCGGCTTGTTGATGATGGCGCGGTGATAATAAGTTAGGTATTGGAATCAAATAGCGGAGCAGTTATGATGATAGGTGAACAAGTCACAAACTTTCAGAAGACCTTAACAACTTATATAAAAAGGATAACGATTAAAATTCCAAAAAGCAGCAGAAGAAACCAATATTATGGGTTTTAAATAATACCGGGGGTTTACAGTATGGGGTTCTTCAAAAAGGGAGTAAATAGGTTTTTAAAAAGGTCGGCAAAGCGTTTGTGATGCCCCTAGTGTTGCAAGCGTCCATAGGCGACGGTGACTGCTTACCATCAGGCAGGCCGTAAGCCTTTTTACTACCGTTGTAGTATAAAAAAAAACCTGGAAATGGATTCAAGATAATGTATAAAATTCCATAAGGCAGCCGAAGAAACCAACGTTCTGAGTTCTAGATGATACCTGACGAAACATCAGAAAAATTCACCTACATACCATCATGTCAGCTGATCGTAAGACTTCTTGAGTAAACTGTAATTCCAATACAGATCGCAATATAGCTGAATTCATATAGTAATTACAAATAATAAATATTATCAATTAATTTCTATATCTTACCTAATAAACAAGATGTTTCAATGGCAGCGAATCAATATTTTGTAGTGTGTATCCATCAGAAGCGATGATCCTATAGAAAAAATATAAGCGTTAATTAAACTTCTTTTTTGTCCTTACGAACTAAATATTAATAAATAAATATAAACTTAACATTTAACATTTTCCTACAAGTGGTCTTTTGCTGTACGCCGTCAGATTGTGGAACTCGCTGCCTCCTGAAATTTCCTCCTTTTTTACGTTTTATGTTTTTTTAAATGTTTTGTATGTAACATAGTGTTTGTATTTTTATTAATTTCTCCTACTGCAGATTGGCTGGAAGAGATCTCGTAAGAGATAAGCCTAACCTTTTGTACTCTTAAATTTTCTTTTTTATTATTTATCATTATTTTTTTATGTTGTGTACAATAAATTGTAAATAAATAAAAAAATCCTTATACTTACACCAATGAGCTTATCCCAAAGTAAGCTCTGTAAGGCTTGTGTTATGTGATCTAGGGTAACGGATAGACATACATATATAAATATATTTAATAGTAATATATATTAACAACCATGACTAAGGTACAAATGCTCGTATTCAACACACAAACATCTGCCCCAACCGGGATTCGAACGCGGAACCTCAGAGATGGTGACACCTTGAAACCGGTGTACTAACCACTGGACTACGGAAGTCGTATTTGATTCTTAGTGTCGACTAGTGACCCGCCCCGGCTTCGCACGGGTGCAATGAAAAAATGGCTATGGTGGGTTATCCCTAAGAGATAGACATATACCATCGCGGACTTTTTTGTTGAACTTTTAAGGTGACAATACTGTAGTACATTATTTTGGTCTATCTCGTAGGGTTCAGCCAGCGTTTTGAATTATAAGCGCAAAAAAAGTGTTTATTTACGACATCACACTAGAAACCTCTAAATTTATCTCTGTTTCTCTACTATATTATGCATATAAATCTTCCTTAAGAATCACTCTATCTATTAAAGAACGCATCAAAATCCGTTGCGTAGTTTTAAAGATCTAAGCATACATAGGGACAGACAGACGGATAGCGACTTTGTTTAATACTATGTATTGATTTTAGACATATCAAGTATTATTTTAATATTCCAATACACCATACACATATTTTTGCCACAAAAAGAAAGATAAAAGCAAGACCGCTAAGAAATCTCCTTTTGTTCGCAAACTTTGAAGGCGCTTCCCTTGATGCCGGGTCAACCATCGGTATTCTGGGCGTTGACATATCGAGCGATGTTCAGTTTCGCTGTCATCTGGAAGGCAAGTTAAATTAGCCTCAAAAAAGCTGGGAGTGCTAAGCAGGGCGAGACAGTATTTCACGCCGACCCACCGCCTACAATTTACAAGGCACAGGTCAGGCCACATATGGAATACTGCTCTCACCTCTGGGCCGGAGCTCCTCAGTACCAGCTCCTCCATCTTGACCGTATCCAGCGAAGAGCGGTTCGAATTGTCGACGACCCGGTGCTCTGTGGTCGTATGGACTCATTAGCGCTGCGGAGAGATGTCGCGTCTCTTTGTGTTCTCTACCGCATATACCATGGGGAGTGCTCTGACGAGTTGTTTGGGATACTGCCGCCGACCGATTTCCTGTATCGTGCGTCACGGAGGGGACTTGCTTTCCATCCCCACCATCTTAATGGTTGGCTGTCCTCCACAGTGCGGTTTTCGCGTATATAGTTACGACATGGGAAGCTTCAAAAAAGAGCGTATACATTCATGAAAGGCCGGCAACGCGCTGATGATACCTCTGGTGTTGTTTGTGCTATGGGCGGCGGTGATCACTTACCATCAGGTGACCCGTTGGCTCGTTTGCCTGCTATAATATAAAAAAAAAAAAAGATTAATGCAGTGGAAATACGAGCTTTGAGAGAAATGGCTTGATAGACAATACTATATTAGCATACATAGGGACAGACAGACGACGGATAGCGACTTTATACTATTATACTATGTAATGACTCTCACGTAAAAAGGAAGCAGTTTTTTATGTATTATATTGTTATTAATAATCTGACACGACACAAATTTCATACAAAGCACAAAATTAAGCTTATGTTCAAGAAATACAAACGCACACGACAGCACGCGACATTTGCAAGTTGACCATGAGACCTTTGTTGTGAATTTGACTAACCTTGTCTGAGACAGCATACATTACAATTAAACATACATACATTACAACAAGAAAAGGAAGCTAAAACAATAATTCTGTTGCAAGTCATATCCAACTAAAATTTTAAATCCATAAAAGCTCCTCGGACTAAATGTAGAGATAGAGTTTGAATTAACAACATTTTTTTACAGCACGAAATTAAATATTTCATTAGTAATCAAAAT
The DNA here is from genome assembly GCA_036419045.1 of Scirpophaga incertulas. Taxonomy (NCBI): domain Eukaryota; kingdom Metazoa; phylum Arthropoda; class Insecta; order Lepidoptera; family Crambidae; genus Scirpophaga; species Scirpophaga incertulas. The sequence goes on along the minus strand of CM071639.1, from coordinate 373,423 downwards.
TAACTATATTCAAATATGACTTTATAGAAAGCTCTTTTGAATCGTCCAAATTATTTTCCTACCATATTAGGTACATAATTCAGGACGTATTTTTAAGCTGATAAGAAGAATGGGCGCAAGAAACATATCAGCTTTATCAAAAGTAATAACAACATTTACAATAAATTATGTCGTTATCATACAACGTACATATGACTGTGTTTACAATTTATACGGGAAAACAAATATTTACACTTTAGAATATATCCTCAAATCAACATCAAGCATTGGCATCATTTAAATAATCATTGACTTTGTAATAGCCCTTACTCATTAGCGTCTTTTTAACATGTACCTTGAACTTATGAAGAGGCAATTCAGCTACACTATGTGAAATCTTGTTATAAAAATTTATACATTTGCCCATAAACAAACCTCTATTTTGCATGTAAAAACTGAGAGACGAGAGGTAGATAAAACACTGGAGCGTCATACTGAAGCGTTTGAATTCGCCAATTGGTGTAAATTCGTTGCCACTCACAAGGACCTTATAAGGAGGCTCAAATTTACTCAAAGGGTAATGGGGAGGGCTATGATCGGAGAGTCTCTACGTGATCGTATCAGAAATGATAAAATCCAGAGAAGAGTCAAGATCACCTTTTGGACGGGTCACATTGCTTGCAGGACTGACACCCTGGAGCGGTCCTGGAGTAGCAGACATGCCGCACCGGCAGCGTTGACAGGCCTCCCATAAGATGGGCAGACGACGTGGTGATGATCGCAGGAGTGACTGGTGTAGAGATCCTTGGCGAAAGCATATGCCCAACAGTGGGTGTCTAATAGCTGGAATTATCAGTACAATAAATAATTGACACAGATCCCTTTGCCTTACACTATTGGAATACACTATAAAAATACGAATTTAATATCGACATAATTCCGAAGATATTAATAGTCTGTGGTACTTTAATGAAATAAACTTTATGGTAATACAGGTTAGGTAATACATGAAAATATTTTTTTCTCGGAAAGGAACGTATCCTTGATCTGAGTATTGGGAAGAAAACGCTAGTTCCCACCAGCGGGCGGGAAATTCTCACACTATTTACTTGCCTGCTTAGGGCGGAAAATAAAATTTTAAAAATAGAACTGAATTAGGTTACGTAATCTTTGGTACAATAATAGTATTTGGCTGAATGGCCAATGGTAAAAGGTAACGCGATGTGTTCCAAATTTAAAAATACCTGTGAAAAAGATAATTTTGGCGGGAGGGGAACCTGTTACGCTGTACCGAAATCTTGATTGTGTGATTTAGGTATTTAAGAAATACAATGAATTCAAGCGATTCTGAAATTTCGGCTCCAGATTCAGTCAAGAACGAAGCAAATACAATACTCGAAAATCTTTTGCCAAAAATTTCAAAGGAAAGATATTTAAATACATATCACGACTATATGAAGCGGCGAGATGCAAGGAATATATCAATATTATATCATTTATGTAATCATTTTCCGAAAATGAATTTCCTTGCATTCGAAATGAAAAGTAGAGTGCTACACACGGGTAAAAGGAATCAAACCCTACTCGGACTATACTCTAACAACCTCGTAGGGATTGATTCCTTTCCACCCTTGTAAAGCAATCTACTATAATGTATACATGAAATTAACTTGACGTATGAAAATATTCGTACGTTTAATTAAGTCATGTCGCCTCGTAGAAAGTACCTGGCCTTAGATTTTCTTGGTCGTTCTTGCACGAAACAGCGCAATTCTGGCAAATGATTAATTCCATCATGACCCAATTTGCGGTGCAGGCATTCCGGCGAATAAGATTGATCCAGCAACGCTGAACGTTTGCATTGTCGCGTGTAAAGCTCGCCGTAAAATTATGATGCGACTTTAACTTATTTATATGTCGTCCTCAAATAAATATTTAAATACCTTCGTAGCCGAGCGATTAGTACATTAGTTTCAAGGTGTCGCCATCTGTAAGGTCTTGGGTTCGAGCCTGGTAGGGGGAGATATTTGTGTGATAAATACGAGCTTTGTTTCTTAGTTATTTACTTATTCAAATTTCTATCAAAAAGATTTAACATGTATATTATATATTTACATTATTTGCTTACTTTGGGCTAGGCTAATTAGTGTTAGATATTTAATTAATAAAACTAAATTAATGCAAGGGGTAATCAAAATATTTGTTCAAAATTTTTAACAATAATAACTGAGTCCCTAGATTAAGTATCATTCGCGTTCTGTTCGTTCTAGAAATTGTTCTGATATCTGATGTCAACTTCGCGCTATAAACCGACTTCCGCGCATATGTAGTCGTGGGCAAAAGCTATGACCCTTAACCCTCTATAGACCCAATCCCGAAATCCACGCAGACGAAGCTGCGAGCAGAAAGCTATCGTAAATAAGCACGTTTTTTGCGCTTATATTGCAAAAACGCTGGCTGACCCCTACGAGATAGACCAAAATAATGTACTACAGTATTGTCCACATTAAAAAGTTCAACAAAAATGTCCGCGATGGTATATGTCTATCTCTTAGGGATAACCCACCATAACCATAATAATATTTATCATTTACTAAAATTGAGTATAAGGACATTTTATAGTAGAATACGAGTATTTACGTAATCATTGTACCCGTGCGAAGCCGTTGCGGGTTGCTAGTTTAATATAAGTACCTCTCCTTACCTAAAACGAAAAACATTGCAAATGGTCTACGACACAAAAAAGTTTGGGAACCTCTGACATAGACGAACATATTTGGACCAAATGGGTGATTTATTGTAAGGTCAGGTCAAGAGTAATCGTATCTGTATGAAAGTAATAATGGAAGGTGAGGAAGCTAGAAAAGTATATTTGTATTGTAGCAAATAGAAAACTGCGATCTTTGCGTGCATGAGAGGCGTCAGTGATGTATGAATCAAAATAGTTTTTCAATTACATATTTTCAAACATTTTCCCCAACACATTTAAAATGTCTAATTCATTTTAAACATGTTCTTAGTAAAATGTTATTTCCGCTTATCACAAACGCCTTGGTTTATATTATTGTGCATTACCACGAGCAGAGCGACTGGCGGCCATTATTTAAAAATTCCTTTGTTTAAAATGAGGAAACGGGTCGTATTTTGTTTTTCACTTTGATTTATGGAAGCCTAGATTATTCGTTGTTCAAATATTATTAACGGGAGCATGTTCTTAAATTACGACTAAGATAAGTTTTTGTTTTTAAATTTAATTTTGTAGAGAATTAGTAGAGCTTTGGAATTATATCAAGTACGCATTCTAAGCTCATACGAAGCTTTTAAACTAATTCTTTTTAAAATTTATGTGCAAATATGAACTTATCTCTACTTGAGAATGTGTGAAATGCTCCGTTTCGTTCTTTTATATATCAATCTTAGCTGTAAAATTTTATTTATGAAAGATCCTTTCTCATTTTTGGGTTACACATTTTTAGCGTTGGTAAAGTACAGTGGATTCTAGATACAAATGCCTTCATCAATGTATTTTTATAAAGAGGAATAAATTTAAAATAACTTATTTAAACAAACATGCAATTATTTACATTCACAAGTCTGAATACAAAACTGTTATAATGATAAAGCTTTACGATAGCGACGCAAAGCGTAGGAGTCAATTAAGATTGTTGGGGTGTTGTGGTCGCCCATAGGCCTTCCGTGGTTGTAATTAGGCGATAATTACGCGTGGGACGCAGCCATGACAGACTAGGTGCTTTAATCCAATAACAGGTGCACCAAATCTCGAAGTTCAATAAAAACTATCAAATCGTGAAGACATTGTTAAAAAGTTATAGAGCTATTGTAAATTATATGCTCTATTTTTAAATATTTCATTTTTAGAAAGTTATTTATAAATACAAAAAACTCGGTAGCAAAATATTTAAATCGGACAGAACTCTCTCCCTTTGATTCCTTACGTTTCTGCTGACACAGTATGTGTATATATTACCACTTAATATAAAACAAAGTCGCTTTCTCTATATCCCTATGTATGCTTATATCTTTAAAACTACGCAACGGATTTTGATGCGGTTTTATTAATAAACAGAGCGATTGAAGAGGAAGGTTCATATGTATAATAACATCCATTAAATAGTGGAGAAATACTGTTATTTTTGAGGTCTCTAATGTGATGTCTATACTAATATTATAAAGAGGAAAGATTTGTTTGTTTGTTTGTTTGTAATGAATAGGTTCCAAAACTACTGGACCGATTTGAAAAATTCTTTCACCTTTGGAAAGCTACATTATCCCCGAGTAACATAGGCTACTTTTTATCCCGGAAAAATCGTCAGATCCCACGGGATGCGCAATAAAGGCTATCGCAATAATCGCTCAAAAACTACTGCACAGATTTTCATACGGTTTTCATCAATAGATAGAGTGATTCTTGAGCAAGGTTTTGCGGTATTTTTTATCTCGGAGAAACGGATAGTTCCACGGGAAGCGCGATAAAACCTTCGCGCCATAAATCGACTTCCGCGCATATGTAGCCTTGGGCAAAAGCTATGACCCTTAACCCTCTATAGACCCAATCCCGAAATCCACGCAGGCGAAGCCGCGGGCAGAAAGCTAGTCGTAAATAATTACATTTTTTCCGCTTACATTGCAAACGCAGGCTGAACCCTACGAGATTTATCAAAATAATGTACTAAGTATTTGTACACATTGAAAAGGTCTACAAAAAACTCCTGTGTATCTCTTGTGGATATCCTACAATAACAATATTTGAAGCAATTTTAACCAATACAGCATTAATCGTTATCCAATTAAATACCTTAATTACATTATTGATTAAATATAGATCTGTATGGAACTTTACAGTGTATGATTTAAATGAATATTTTCGAAGATATTACAGATTTAAAAATTGTGGGCACGGCGGTATCCAGCACCTCAAGTGTTTTGTTCAATAATATCAATCAATATTAAAAACCTGTTTTTTAAACTATAATTTACTATATACAACGTTCACGTTTTCATGAACTGAATTTAGTATCACCATCTTCTTATATATAAAAATGAATCGCAAAATGTGTTGGTAAGCTCATAACTCAACAACGCCTGGACCAATTTGGCCAATTCTTTTTTGTTAATGTTCGTTGAAGTTCAAGGAGGGTTTTTACAATGAGGAAAATTCGAATAATTATCGGAAATACCCTAAAAACAGCCCTTTTATTTTCCCATGCTAACGTTTTCTAACTAAAACGTACAGTCGAATTGAGCTTTATTGTTATTGTATAAAGTTCATATTGCAAACACTCACTGTTGTCTAAGCAATGAAGAAGCAATGAAGGTGTGTTCCTAACATCAAAGAGTCAATTTGCGCTTTATTAACGCTACATATAGTTGAAATTCAATCATATCTATCAAGACAGTGTGCGTGCGTGCGTTGGAGCACAGAATACATCGTTGGAGGATTTAATGTCACGTTCCAAAATTGAATAGCCACAAAATGTAAGAGGTCATTTAGACTTTCTTTGCGATTTGGTTGGCTATGCGACATTATCTATAAAATAATTAGGAACAAAAAACTGCCACTGTACAAATCTTTTTGACAGGACCAAGTCTGTCGGGTCCGCTAGTTATATTATAAATAGGGCCTAGTTATGAGGCTTGTGCTGTGGGATCTAAGGTAACGGATAGACATACGCACATTGTACATATATATAAATATTTTTGATAGAAAGCTTTATTAACAATCACGACTAATACGCAAATGCTCGCATTCATCACACAAGCATCTGCCCCCACCAGGATTCGAACTCGGGTCCCTCAGAGATGTCGAAATACACTAACCGCTCGGCTACGGAGACAGGTGTACATGTAAAGTATTAGCGCTAAAATTAAACTGTGACGTACTGCATCAATCAAGAAATTTGAATAATTAACCAATCATAGAGGCCGATCGCGGATAATGGCGTTGTTAGTGCATGCGAATAACCAATCAGGGCCCAACTTAGGGCTTCCTCCAGTTACGGTACTTCCGCTAATTGGCGACTAATTCAATTCCCGGCTGGACAATCGAACGGTTGTAGATATGTACTTTGAAAGTCTTAAGTTGCTTAAATTTTATTCTTAAATGTCATAAAAAATCTTATAATTTAGTAACGTTACAATATATCTACATATCTGATATTAGACTTAATCAAGACATCTAATATAAATCTTAGAAATTTTGAAATAAGGTTTAAAGTGACATGAGGATGTTAGGATAGACTCTTGAAATTCAGTTATAAATTCACCATAAAAATAAATTATCAAATTAAAATAAAACAAACACTTTGTATATACTACATTATATTATTAAATATTTTTTATCATAATGTATATAATGTATAATCATAATATATACTCTACCGCTCAAAAGTATTGGGCCATCTGCATTTGGTATAAGTTATAAACAATACATTAAAAAAAAATATTAGGTTTCATTGTGATGAGCCTAAAATTTTAAAAATGTACTATTGTTATGTCAAAAAAAATGCTAGTAAACAGTAACAGGCAAACACCTGCCCCCACTGGGATTCGAACCCGGGACCTCAGAAGGCGACACCTTGAAATCGGTAGACGCCACTCGACGAAGTTCATCAGAATGTGTTTTAAAATGTATAACAAGGTGTCACAAAGCATTAATTAGCGCCTCAACTTGAATCAATCAACGGGCCATAATATCTAGTTACAATATTTTAAATTTGGCGGAAATGTAACATAAAGATATATAAATATTAATAATTCGCCTGCGGGCGACACGCGCCGTTTCCGGCAATCTGATAGATGTATGATCTATTATATGTTAAATTTTAGAGCCTGCTGTTTTAATTTGACAAGTCTGGTTGGTTAAAACCGATTATAAAATAACATCGCTTAAATCTTAAAAATACTGTGGGTTTGAAGTTTCTACAAGAACTATGTTAAGCTAGAGTTATATAAAAATCATATAATATATAAAAATCATATAATACACTATTAGACATAAAAAATAATAAATTTAAAATTAAACACACGCGTAATTGAAAAAACCAATAAATAAACGCGGAATCTTAAAAGGGGGCTAAAATATATGTTGATACTTTTCAAATACATTTTATATGATTTAATGCTTAATTTAATTGAATTATGTAATAAATCATATAAAAGGTAACTAAATGGGGTCAGAATTGAACCCAGGACCTCACGATCAACACTTGGTATGCTCAACACCTAAATCAGGCAAGAGTTTGTCTTTGTAAAGACAATTAATCGAAGTATATAACGAACCGCAGCGATCCCTCAAATGAAAAATTTTAACACAAATTGAACTGTAATTTAATAAGGTTACATCTCAGAATCTATTGCAGTAACTTGACGCCGATTAAACGAACTATAAAAAGAACCGCAGTAGATTCCTCAAATGAAAAGGTTTATTAAGCCTAATTGTACTTTAATTTAAATAAGTTACAGTTCAGAATCTATTGCAGTAACTTTACAGTTCTGCTTAAGTGGTCATTGTCAATATATGCAAAACATTTTTTTTTATATCAATCAAATGAGCGACTATGCTGATTAGCAGGACCGCCTCGCACTGGTCTTAATCAATTATCAATCAACATTATTAATTAACATGTTACCATCCAATCCAATATAGTGTTGATAGACGTGGGCCGGTTTGAAGAAGCTTTGTAGGAAAATTTTTGGCTTGAAAAATTTCTAAGTCTCAATCAGAAAATCTAATGAAACTATCGTTTTGTATGGGGATTTTCTCCATACTAGTATGTTTAGTAATAACTTAATCAGAATTCAAAATTTAATCTAGAAATAGTATTTTTACAATCATCTTTGCACTTTAAAGATCTTGTACTGGAAAGACCCAGCAAGAAAACTAGAAAGAGTGTTTATTTCATCCTGTATTTTTACAAAGTCGTCAATTAGAAATTGGCCTCAGAAAAATAGTCTGAACCCCATTCTTGTCAAGCTTTAACAAGTCCAACATCATATCTATAAAAGCTATAGTTTCATTTTGTTATTTACTACAGTCAAAATATTGGCAATGCAACTGTTAAGTCATTAAGATTAAACCTAAGCATTGAAGTAATCAAAATATAATATACTTTTTCCATATGTGTATTTTTGACAATTGATTTAAATCTGTGAATTTGTAAATCTATAACACTTTGTGGAACTTTGTTGTAAAAAACTATACATTGTCCAATAAAAGAGACTAGTTTTTGCAGCCATTAGAAAGGCAAGGTTATTTTTATTTCTCAAGTTTAATTTAGTTACAGCTACCGTAATCTCACCACCGAAATGCGATATGATATATCGATTTATCATTTAGAACTGTCAAAATATATTGGAAATTTCAAGATGGCGGCTATCTTATTACATTGCTTATGCGATGTGGGCAAGAAAGCAATTGTGAAACTTTTATACATATTAAATACATATAAAACTAAGTAATAACATAATTTATAGACAATAGAATTTGTTTTCAGAAATATATAGGAAATAAATAACAAATCTAGAAGGAAAAAATACAAGATTTGGCTTCGCATCATTTGTAGGTAATGAGTATTACAGTTTTATAGAATCAAAAATTAAAAATGTAAGATTTGGGATCGTCACTCAGTCGAGAAAGTGATCTGATGAAGTAGTGAACAAATGCTTGCAATTTGGTGAAGTCGACAAGCAAGGGTAAAACCGACAAACCATCATTTAACTCATCATCGGTAATTCAACACTGATTATCGACGAAAGGTCTATCAGACCAATATCAAAATAATCTACCTATAAAAGGATTCTTCATCAATAAGATTATTTAACTAATAAATCAAGCTGGATCTAGCTCGTTCCTGCTCCTCGTGAGATTGCTTATAGAGTTTATACTTTGAACATTATATTGAAAAAATCTTAAAACATGTATGAACGTACAATTCCGTTTGTATTGGATAATAATTTGACGATTTCATTTAAAAGTTTTTATTTTATTAATAACTAGCGACCCGCCCCGGCTTCGCACGGGTGCAGTGAAAAAATGGTTATGGTGGGTTATCCCTAAGAGATAGACATATACCATCGCGGACTTTTTTGTGGATTTTTGTAAGTTGTACAATACTGTAGTACATTATTTTGGTCTATCTCGTAGGGTTCAGCCAGCGTTTGCAATATAAGCGCAAAAAAACGTGCTTATTTACGACATTAGAAACCTTTAAATTTATCAGTGTTTCTCTACTATATTATGCATTATTATACATACAAACCTTCCTTAAGAATCACTCTATCTATTTAAAAAAACCGCGTCAAAATCCGTTGCGTAGTTTTAAAGATCTAAGCATACATACGGACATACAGCGAAAGCGACTTTGTTTTATACTATGTATTGATATAACTAATTCTCTTGACGTCAATTAGTTTGACTTTGATTTAGTTATTTTTTGTTATCTGTATACAAAATGTCTATTCATAAATCAAAATTAAAATTAACTTCAAATATGACTTTATAATAATAATAATAACTTTTTTATTTGTTGAGTAACATTGACCCATCCCATCCCATTTATAGAAAGCTCTTTTGAATAGTCCAAAAATAGTTTTTTTCTTACCACCCATTATATAGTTATAGATATTTGTATCAGATCAGTAAATCCCAAAGTGGACTCCTCGGGGTCTATAATAACCAGAAAGGGGTAACATAAGCGAAAAAAAAATTGGGGGTCAATGAAATAAAAATGGGGGTCCACGATAATGTATCTCAACATATACTCATAGTACCTATTTACTTAAATTATACATACTATCTTCTAATAGAAGACTAATACATTATTTATAAAACTACATACATACATATGAAGTAAAAAAAATATTATATCCCAACTAATATTATAAATGCGAAAGTAACTCTGTCTGTCTGTCTGTTACGATTTCCCGCTTAAATCTCGCAACCGATTTTGATGAAATTTGGTACAGACAATCTTTAGTGCCTGAGACAGAACATAAGCTACTATTTATTTCGAAAAAAAGGGTTGAAGGGGTTGAAATAGAGGTTGAAAGTTTGTATGGGATTTCTTAATTTTAAAAGATAAAACGCATTTTTGAAATGTCGACCAGCTAGGGGGTGAAATAAGGGTTGAAAGTTAGTATGCAAGTTCGTCAAATATCACGTCATAAGAAACAAAAAATCGTTTGTACTAGCATTTTGAAATTTTTACCAGTACCAAATTCGGTGTACCCAAAACCGATTTTTTTTTTTATATTTAAAGTCAAGTCTGCAGACTCTATGGTCCGCACCTTTTTTAGTTTATGTTTATTTGTCATTTTGTTTTTTTTTTTCAAGATATTTTACTTCCGCATTTCTCCACAATAAAATTCTTCAAAGTACTTGCTTTGAGGACTTACTATTTCTCGTCACAGTTGTCGCAATACGATATAAAGATAAAATACAAAGAGCTTATATTTTTTTTTTTTCACATGTCTCGCTTGTATCAAGCAACTTAATATTATGGTGTTACATTTTCGTCTTATATTGGTTTCGTAATTGTTATGCTAGTTGGTTATGTTATTAGGTTTGTATAATTTTATACAAATGTACATGTTTATTTTTTTTTTACAGATTTGGTTTATGATATTAAAAGTTCAAGACAATTGTCTTGACAAAGCCAATAAGCCTAGCCCAGGCAGCGGCACTGCGCCACAACGCCATCGGAGGGGACAGCGATTCACCATTATCGTCTAGACTGCAAATCGCAGGAAGTCTCGGCTCTGTCAATCACAATAACCGCTGCAGAATTCAGAATATGACAATGTTACAATTTGCAACGGTTTGACCTCTTTGCATAATTTACCTTGAACAATGGAAGAAGGTATAAGGCTAATATGATTGAAGCGGATTGTGAATTTAGATTGAATCATAATTGATATGATTATATTAAATCTTAATCAGCTATTATATATCTTGATATCCTATTAAATACCGATATAAAAATACCGATACCGAGAACCGATACAAACGTGAAAATTTGTATGGGTAGATGTTTGTTACTCTTTCATACATGTAAACACTACTGTATGGATTTTAATGAAATTTTACATAATTAATATTATAAATGCAAAAGTAACTCTGTCTGTCTGTCTGTTCCGCTTTCACGCCAAAACTACTGAACCGATTTAATTGAAATTTGGTACACAGATAGTCTAGAGCCTGAGAAAGGACATAGGCTACTTTTTCATTCAAAAAAGGTTGTAAAGGTTTGTAAAAGGTTGAATGGAGGGATAATAGGTTGTATAGAAATATTGTTAAAACTACTGAACCGATTTAATTGAAATTTGGTACACAGATAGTCTAGAGCCTGAGAAAGGACATAGGCTACTTTTTCATTCAAAAAAGGTTGTAAAGGGTTGTAAAAGGTTGAAAGAAGGGATGCTAGGTTGTATGGAAATATTGTTAAAACTACTGAACAGATTTAAATGAAATTTGGTACACAGATAGTCTAGAGGCTGAGACAGGACAGAGGCTACCTTTTAAAGCAGAAAAGGGCTGTAAAGGGTTGAAGGGTTGTTTTACGTTTGTTATATACGGGGTAACCACCCCGTATATACCAATCGTAAAACCCGAGGACCCAAGGAGGGAAATAAGATAATTTTACCGACGGAAAACATATCCTTCCTGTGGGAAATTGGAATATAACGCGGGCGAAGCCGCGGGCGAAGCCGCGGCCGGAAAGCTAGTATAGCTTATATTTCAGAATAGCACTTAGGCTACGTTTTATAAACATACACACTACGCTAATATAACCTACTCGAAATACTTATCTTACGAAGACGAAGTTCGAGCAGCAGTTAGTATTAACATAATATTGACGACCAGATGAAGACTAAGCACTGAGACTCGATATCGGGACCTCAAGATAGCGCCACCATGAAACCGGCGCACTAACAAGCAAGTAGACTTCCCACTTGATGGTAAGTACTCACAGTCGCCTATAGCACATTTGGTTCCAATGAGAATTGTAGCACTTCCGTAGCCTCCACAAAAAACACAGCCTACGTCGCTAATATAATAATAAATACTTCTTACACTCGGACCGATTAACCTAGCCTAAAGTAAGCTCTGTAAGGCTTGTGTTATAGGATCTTGCGTAACGGATAAACATACATATATAAATATTTTTGATAGAAATATATATAATAACCATAACTAAGGTGCAAATGCTCAGTATTTATCAGACAAACAACTGCCCCCACCTGGAGTCGAACCCGGGATCTCAGATGAGGTACCTTAAAACCAGTGTACTAAATCGCCTACGCCCCTCTTTATAACATAATGTGTCAAGACATATAGTAACTCTACTATCTTACCCTTCACAACGGATCACAGCAATGCGACCACTGGTAATTTGAAACTGAAATAGGTAAAATAAATAGATTTTTCGTTTCTCATACTCGGAAAGTTATGTTGTTTTGATCTGATTATTGGGTGGAAAATGCTGCTTCCAGACATAAGGAGGGAAAAACTCATACAATTTACTTCCCACCCAAGGGCCGGAATGAACTTTAAAAATAGAACTACGAATGTCAGCTACGAACTGTCAACTGTGAACTATAAAAAAAATGCTGCGGCCATGTGAGTTTCTAAACAGCCAGTGTGAACTTAGCGCAAACTACTTCCAGCGGAATAAGCCGCAAAAAACACGCGGTGAGTTCCATATTTAAAATTTAAACAGTCGACATAAATTGGCGGCATGTGAATTTATTATATATGTATATCTGTGACGGAATTTGAAAAAATTCAAATAATCTCTTATACTAGTTAAGATTTTAATTTTAAAAATGAGTTCAAGCGATTCCGAAATATTGACACCAGATTCAATTAAAGACGAGGCAAATTGTGTTCTGCCTACTGATGGTCTACTGATATTATCATATATTATCAATAAATAAATCTAAATACCTCGGGAATTGTTTCTTTCCACCCTCGGTTAACAATCTACTATTTCATTCCTCATGCTCGGAAAGGAGCGTTTCCTTGATCTGAGTATTAGGAGGAAAACGCTAGTTCCCACCAGCGGGCGGGAAATTCTCATACTATTTACTTCCCTCCTTAGGGCGGAATGTAAAATTTTCAAAATAGAGTTGAATTAGATTACGTACATACAATCTTTGGTACAATGATAATAAAAGTATTTGGATGAATGGCCAGTAAAAGGTAACGCGATGTGTTCCAAATTTAAAAATACCTGTAAAAAAAATTAAACATACAGTTCTCGAATTGTAGTAACGTTACAATCAATTTAAAATAGGTTCTGTTCATGTTAGGAGTATTTTTATTAATATTTTCCTTGCATTCGAAATGAAAAATAGAGTAAAAGGAATCAAACTCTACTCGGACTATAGCCAGTCTAACAACCTCGTAGGGATTGATTCTTTTCCACCCTTATAAAGCAATCTACTATTTCGTATCATACAACTTTTACACAGAGAGTTTCTATTTTTTTTTTAAATTATCCGATCATTTCAGGAAAATGTATACGTATAAAGTCAAGTAATATCCAAGAATTATTCTGGCAAAATGGAAATAAATGCTTATCTTAAATGGAATATTCAACAATCTTTATAAATATTTCTTCATGTGCATTCATTTGTCACTAATCATGTATCACTTATCATTTGTCACTTACAAAGCGAGTCTGTATATAAATAATTGATATATTAAACATAATTCTATGTAATGTGTCATAATGCGTTAACTGTGTGACGATAAGCTTATAAATGCTAAAAAAATGACATGTGTTAAAAAAAAGTTACTCATAAAATAACCCGTTACATTAAAAACACATATTTTAAATGTTTTTTACACAATTTATAAATATCATAGTTTGTCTATTTCATCAAAAATATATCTTATATTGTCTAGTTTTAAATTTCAATTTAAAAAGAGAAGTTGTTTTTTGAAATTAGAATAATATTTATTGTATCATTTAAAATGTAATCAATTACTACAATTGTAATCTTGAAGCTTGAAGCGCTACGAAAAAAAAATATGCAATTTTAAATTTATTTCCCAAATATCTCTTAATATTTAAAAGCTTTTATTCCATTTGAAACTCAATTTACTATAAGAAAGCTTACAAAATGCATGTTTCAATTTGATCTGCTATCCTTAAGCCTGTAAGCGGAAATTCACAATGAACTATAGCGCCATCTAGTGGCGGACGAAAGAAGACGGTTGAATTCAGTTGCAGCCAGCTTCAGTCTTAACAAACCTTCAGATTCATAGTACCTTTATTCGTAGTATATAGTAAACTAGCGACCCCCCCGGCTTTCGCACGGGTGCAGTGAAAAAATGGTTATGGTGGGTTAATCCCTAAGAGATGACACTATCCATCGCGGACTTTTTTGTTGAACTTTTTAAGGTGGACAATACTGTAGTACATTATTTTGGTCAGTCTCGTAGGTTCAGCCAGCGTTTTTGCAATATAAGCGCAAAAAACGTGCTTATTTACGAATCACATTAGAAACCTTTAAATTTATCAGTGTTTCTCTACTATATTATGCATTTATTATACATACAAACCTTCCTAAGAATCACTCTATCTATTAAAAAAAACCGCGTCAAAATCCGTTACGTAGTTTTAAAGATCTAAGCATACATACGGACATACAGCGAAAGCGACTTTGTTTAAACTATGTACGAGTATTGATGATAAATAAATATTACTTACAACAATTAGCCTAGCCCAAAGTAAGCAAAGTAAGCTGTTATGTAACGGATAGACAAACATATATTATTCATATATAAATATTTTTACTGGTATTCATCATACAGACATCTGCCCCTATCAGGGCTTGAACCCAGGACTTTAGAGAGCGACACCTTGACGCCGCTGTGCTTCGAGGTCGTTAAATCAGCATTCATACCTTATAGGAATTAAATTGGTTTATACAAATTATATTTTTGGCTATACCAGTATTAAATATATAGAGAACAGATCTTAACAATTTAAGATAAGTTACCGTATAAGTTGATACATTTATTTCTTATACAAGTTTCTTATGAACGTTAGTCATTTGCAACAATAATGTCAATATTATTAACATTGGACAAAAATAATAAAAGAATATAAATACACTCACATTTTATTTACCGATATGATTATTACTTTATAAATTACTGAAATTTTATAATTATTTTATCATTATTTACATACATTTTTTTAATATCAATAAAAATAAATAAATATTCCTTACACTCACACCAATTACCCTAGCCCAAAGTAAGCTCTGTAAGGCTTGTGTTATGGGATCTAGGGTAACAGATAGACATACATATATTATACATATATAAATATTTTTACTCGCATTCATCACACAAATTGTGCCAGGATCGTAGCAAGTGGAGAGAGGTGGTCTCTGCCTACCCCATTGGGAACAAGGCGTGACATATATGTATGTATGTCATCACACAAACATTTGCCGCCATCGGGACTCAAACCCGGGACCTCAGAGATGGGCACACCTTGAAACCTTTGTACCAACCACTCAGCTCCAAGGTCGTATTACTCGTAAATATTGTATTTCACTTACACTGCACCAAAACTTTAATAACTAATTAGTTATTAAAGTTAAATAAGACAACCAAATACTCGACAATGATATAATAAATATTACTATATTAAATGATATAATCAATATTATTATTATTATATAATAAACGGAAAAAAATCCTTGATAGTGAGATATTTTTTTCACCAGCCCGAGTTAGGGGCTGGTAGTCGACTACGCCATAAACACTCTAAGTATTTCAACAGTTTGGTACATTTTATCTGAAGCAGAGAATGCCTCTTATTCTAACACCTTATATTTTTTACACGTGATACAATGTTTTGGTCAGTGTTTTGATATGCTCAAATGTAGTCTGAGATGACAGTGAAGCTTATTTGACAACAACACGATATAATGCAGCTGCATATCGCGTTGAACTGTCAAAACACTATTCTATCGTATTTTGAAAATAGCTTAAAGATAAAGTGCTGTAACAACTGATAAATGATCTTGTCGTTGTCCAAACATACTAATATTGTTATTATTTCAGCAAACGTTAATGAGACTTGATAGCTAACCAGGAATGCGCAAAAGCTCTATCATCTACCAAGCTGAACAGAGAAATTTCACCCTTTGAGAAGGTGAACGCCAAATATAACCAATCACTTTAGCAGATTAATACATTTATAAAAATTTAATTTGTGTTCACTAAATTTAAAACGAGAAAAATAAGCTTGCCGTTCCAACGTGCAGGTTACAAAAAACCGGAAACTCGTTTATGGGTAAATGCATTGTTTTTTTACAAAGTACCTCTATGTGTTACCAACTTTACATTTACCCATGAGAAAACTTTACTGTTAAGGATTAATTTGTCAATATTTTGACTATAGTAAGAAACACAATGAAACTATAATTTTTATATGTCATGTGAACTTGTTTAAACTTGTAAAGGAAATTGGTTTCAGTTTATTTAACTGAGGCCAGCCTCTAATTGACGGCTGTAAAACTAGAAGGAGAAAGAAAATTGCCCTTGCTAATTTTCTTGCTGATTCTTTCCAGTATAAGGTATCCCGCCGTAGGCATGTGAACAGAGAAAAATACATTTTTGATTTTGATAGCAACACATAGGCGGCCAAATTCAAGTTCCTTCCATACGAAGTACTACCAACACAATACTGCACTATGAATGCGCGCGGTCAGGGCCGCGTCACGCGATGCGGCCAGCGACACAATACTTATCGCGGTAATTATCACAGTGCAATAAAACAATAGCAATATTTTGAATTGTTACTCAATAAACACATTGTGTTGTTAGTTTATGATGATAGAATATGGATAGAATTGACTTCTGTGCTTTTTATCTTAGAAGAAATTGCGTAGGGGATGGCACGTCACTGGGAACTCGTGGCTTATGTGCTAGCTAAGTACTAATCAAAATTATCTGTGATAATCGCTACCTATCAGTTAAATCATATAACACTGTGCTATCAAAGCTCATACATGTCCCCGTCGAGCTTGGCCTATGTTATACTACGAATAGTCAAGCACGCTAGCTCAGTGCGGTTTGCTTGATTATACATCTTCTTTTTCGCAGATACCTAACGATGGTTCCATTCACCGTAGAAGCATTAAATAAATTTACATATAAAATTCGAATAGCGAATGATATATTGGTACATGGCAGGATCGACTTCGAACTTCTCGACTCATCCGATTCGTCAAGCAGTACCGAGACCACAGGAACACCGACGCTGGACTATGCCATGAAGATAGCTAATAATTATAAAAATATAGGGGATTTGATAATTATATTCGGTCACACAATCGCATATGCAAGCCGTCGCCGTAGCAAGTTCGGATGAATGAAAAAATTTATACGTGCTCTACATTATGTAGAGACGGCATTAACTTTATTTTGCGAACTTTTGGGAACACGTTAAAAAGAAAATACAATTATGTTTCACTTCGACGGGTGTTAATCTACTTTGATATTTTCGATTTAGCTTTTAAGATCGATATAAAAATAATACGAAAACAAACATATACACATAAAACTAAAAACAGGGTTAAATGTGCACGAGTTGTAGTGCATTAAAAGTCAAGACTCTACAAGAATTTTTGTCTTTTCGATATTAATTGTTTACAGAAAAGAAGGTCATTAATTTTAAAATTCTATTAATAAATGTTGATACTAAATTGTATTTCTTCTAGCAAATATTTTATTATTGTCAATGTATTATCATTTCTAATTGGAAGCTCATTGAATCCAATTTTCTCTATCAGCACTGCGAGAATTCTTCCCAATAATTGAATGTATGTCAGAGGTGTGACCCAGTGCCCGATAATTCTGATCCAATTGACACTGGCCGGCCCTGGAGACACCGACGCCGTGACTTCTGCCGATATTCATAATAAGCTTAGAACAAGAATACCATATTACAAATTTGTAATATGTTTTCATTGTTATGCAAATATTTTTCAACTTATTACTGTGTCTGTTATACTTTGTAATGCCTCGAAGTGTTATTTTAATTGTTACGAAGACCACAGCAAGAGTTTCATAACTATGAATCACATTCAAAGTTGAAATATTTAAAAAAGAAAGGAAAACGAAATGTCTAAATAAAATTAAATACGATTACCGTAATATCACAAAGCTTTTCTGCTTTATAAATTAAATATACAGATTTACTGATTCATTTCTGCTTTTAAAATTCATTCTGAGCACTACATTAAACGAGCGGGCGTTTTTGTGAATTATTATGTTTATCTACACTTAGAAGTTTAATATAACATGGATATAAATGCTTATTATTTTTTTCTGATATCAGTACCTTTTCATCCATTATAATTTAATCTAATATTATAATAAAATAAATAAAAAATAATATTATTTACTTTCAATAATAGGCAGATATTAATAGTATATTATTACTGTTATAAACAAAACACTGGTGTCTTTTTATAAAATAATTATAGAAAGCAGACTTTTTTTTGTGTTTTTTTATAAAATAATGTTCAAATGACAAACTAATAAACTGACAACATAATTAGCCTTTATTTTAGTATTGAAAATTGATTTGTACTTAATTTAACATCATATAATAAGCAAACTTATTAACTTATAAATGTGTTAGTAATAAATCGTTACAGATCCAAATAACACAAAATATTATCATATTTGAAAAAAGTTACCAAAAGCGACATCGTTCGGAAAAAAATAAAATAAAAATGAATTAGCGAAATCTAGAGTTTTATATATTGCTCTTAAAAATATTATACTCAAAGGTTATTTTATACGAATTTTCACCGTTCATTCTTCAATAATCTATTTAATAAAACTTTTTAAAGATACACTTTTTAAATTTACTCCTACCTATTAACGTACCTACGCACTTAATTAATATTTCTCTACATAAACAAAATGAAGGCGATGAATAGTCTAAAGTAATTTCCTACATTAATCTACATTAATTATAATAAAATTATCATTATAATATATACACAATACCGGCCTACCAATAAATTTTGTAGATATAACAGTTACAAAGTGAGAAGCTGTAAATATTTTGTGAAAGTAAAAATATATCAATGATAGATAGAGTTTCAAAATATATATTTTGCTGAATTTCTTGTTATACATATGTATGTCATACACGAAATCAAATCATATAATTTACGCAATGAATTAACTAAGTTCTTTATTTTTAAGAACAGAAGTAGAACTTTGTTATAAAGGAAATTAAGTTTGCTAGCTTTTTATCAATGACCTAATATTTTAAATTTGTCATTTCATTTTTTTTATTTTCCAGTAACTTTAAACACTTATGAATAACTTTCAATTGAACAAATTTTTAAACACAACTTTATATAAATCTGTCCTCATAATTATCACATTATCTTAAGTTTTAAATGTCCAATCCAACTATATTATAACATCGAGGTGCGCTTACAGAAAATTCTAACTGCAAAGCTCTCAGACAAGTTATATTTCTAATTGTTGACTCGTATATAAGAACATACGAGTTACCGTCTGTGTATACCGCAGTGCTATAAACGCGGTCACAGGTATGGCAGTAATCTGACAGGCGATAAGGAAAACACCGCCATTACGATTATAACTTGGTTTGTTTATAAATAGTCTAATCGATGTAATGTTGGTCTCGTAACACGAGTACTTTTTTATGAAAATATTACATTAATTCCTTACGTACATGAAATAAGGTTCAATTTTAGATTATCCTAAGCATAATGCTCCTAAATTATATTACCCTATAAATATATTAGGTGTCCGACACGCCCTGCCAAAAATGCATTCTCTAGGTGACCCGACTTTATTACAACTAAAGAAAAACTTATAATGAAAGTTTTCCGTCACTAATCTAATTTAATATATCGGTAGATATCGTATCGTCATATATCATCATTTTAACTTACCAATTTTACAATGTTATAAAAAAATGCGTTAATTAAGATTAATTAGTTTATCAGTTCTTTTTCTACATCATAATTCAATAGGGACGTTCTCAGATTTTCTGTTACCTGATGATATATAACTAAAATACCTGAATCCGAAGCAAGAAATGCTTCTTCTTCTCAATAATGGAAGAATATATATGTTATTTTGTTATGAAAATGATGAACAAGTGTAGTTTTTTGTCATTGTATATACGCGTATGAAGTTATGTAGCTGTTAAGATATTTGTGTCCTCTCAATGTTATATCTGTTTAATGTCAATACATGCATGTAAAGATCTATTATAAATAAAGATTCTATTAATTTTAATTATCAGAACACAAGAATATTAATAACATCATTATTATGTCAATAGACTTTAAAAAAACGGCGGCAGTTAGCCAGGAAAGCTTAGAAGTCTTAACAAAACAAATGTATGCAGTTAAAATATATCTTGGGTGTATATTTGTTAAGGATCTTCATTAATGAAATAAATTTAAAGTAATTGTTAATCTGTGCCTTTGCTGAAAAGCGATTTTTATTACATTTAAATTTATAGTAATACCTGTCGTAATCCTGCGCTTAAAATAGCAAAATATGTATGTTGTTAAGAATCAATACAATTTAAATTATCGGTAACGCCAGTGTAACTATATATAATTTACAAAGCTTTTAATTGTATATGTTTTAATTTATTGTATAATTTAATATATTATGAATCTTCATGATAAGAGTAACACCTAATTTCAATATATAAATTTGCGTTCTTGCAACCATTTTATTAAATTTATTTGGTTCAATGTGTTTTAAAATTATGAGCATGTCAGTTTTTTTTATTGGTGTCAACGTGTTAATATTACGCTGAAAAGTTTGTATTTTTTAAATTATTTTTCTGTATTACATTATTTAAACTTAAATACAGTCAATTTTGTCTTTTATTCAGCCTTTAGTTCATTACAATTTCGTTAACATATTGTTGTTTGATAATAAAAAGTATAAATATTGCATTGCGTAAATATATTTTAGATACTTTTGTAAAATAAAAATCAAATATTTTATCACGCAGTTTATGCTAACGAGTTAGTAATATATATTGTGAAAGTTATATGTTAAAATTGATTAAACATAGTGACCATTGTGATAAAGAGAAGAATAATTATGCGCAGTTATTGCTAAATAGTATATTTGTAACATATTATCAATTGCCAAGATCCCCACGAAGTAACAATAGTAAATTTAAACAAATAAAATTGTATTGAAGTCGAATTATTCAGTATTTCATTTTGCTCAGTATTCACCTTATAGCTGGCAGTGCTGTCTGTCTGTCACCCTGTCAAAGTACCATCAAAACATGACGGACGGCTACCTTGTACCGCTATGCGCAGTAGGTACACGCCATTAACTTGAAAAACAGAAAGAAAACATTTATATATGCGCTCGATAAACTAAAAGATTTATAGCCGGCGGCTGTAATATTTCATATCTAATCTATGTAAATTCGCCGCTTAGAAATACATTTTGTTTTCAATTTACTTAGATCTGTATTTATTTGAAAGAGACGCCGAAATAACTTGTCGATAGCCCACGTAGCTAGTTCCCATATAGTAACGGAAAGTTGTAAATTCATAATGTCAAACGAAACTTGCGTGCATAGTTAAGGTCCGACCTGTTCGACGATTGATCAACATACATACATACATACGATTGATCAATTAACAAGTTATCAATGCGGTGAGGACGGAGCGAGCTCGGCGCTGCTCGTTGCAAATGAAACAAAATTGTGTTGAAAACATAAACTTTATTTTGTCCAAATAACTTCATAAGTCACGCTGACTGCGCAATCACATAGCTTATAATTTAACTGTACTCTATTTACATTGTTGGAACCAGTTCCGAGTGGTGCATTTAAAAATTGTGAGCTGTCTTATCGATCGGTCGCGCGACGGTGTCGGAGCCGCTCGCGGCGCTGCCGGCCAGCGTATAAATTACCCCAAAGGCTCCAGCGCACCTGCTAGCGCCTTCGTACAAATTTTACGGCGACGCGCGGCGCTACGCAACACAGAACCACTCAAATCACGCGTTTCCACCATTCAATTGAATACCCAAATCTCTACTCTAAGCGTCTAAAACGACGATAAACTTGATTCCGTCTGATAGAGCAGGATTCCGGCGTTACATGTCGCGACGCGTCGCCGTCTTGTCGCACGCCGATCGTGCGCGGCTCACGAAATAATAGAACTAAACGCATGCGATAAGACTGATCTCTGACCTAGGTATTACACTGGCGTATAAATCTATAACCAATATTAATTACTTTGTACATATTTACAATATTACCGAACGGCCACCGGCCCGCCATGGCAGGCCGCTGAGCGTCAGGTTCCTGGCCTGCGTCGCCCGTATTACATTATCATCCCGAAACTGAAATACCGCAACATTACCGCAACATTACCATTAAAAATATTATTTTTAACTAAAACTTCTATCGCTTTAATGCCATTACAAAATCACCTATTCTTAATGCGTGCGTATGATCGCCGAAATTATAAAAATCTACACATTTCTACTAATTATATAAAACAAAAACTAAACAAATTTCTATCTAAACATTTTAGGCTTTGTTAAATTATTTATAAGGAATAGTTACATTCAAAACAAATGACTAAACGCTTAAAATACATTTGAATAATTGTCAATACACATTTCGTTTTCAACAATGTCTAAAATAAAAATCGTAACGTATAAACAAACAAACTCTTAGTGTTACGGCCTAAAGCCAAATTATGCACATTTTTTTTCAATAATATAAGTTCAATAAATAAATAACATATTCCCTTAACTCAAATCAGTCGGACGACTACTCGCGGCGACAGCGCGACCACTATTTCCAATTTCCAATCTAAATTGAGCAAATCCAATCTATCTATGCGTTCGCTATTACACGTTTTTTACTTCGGCATGTTTTGCGGGGCCACTGTTTCGCTGTGTAAACTTTGTAACATTAGGTGAAACTGTGTAAACTTTGTAACATTAGGTGAAACTGTGTAAAGTTGCTCTTGTAACAAAGCTTACAAAGTTCTGTGTAAGCTTTGTAATTTTAACGCGACTAATATCGAATATTTTGTTATAAGCGCGATAAACCAAACACATGAAGTAGCGACACCAGTCATTTGTCGACAACAAAAACGTGAATCCAAGTCACATTTCATCTCGACTCGTCTCCGTGGCGAGTTATCATGAATATGGAGTTATTTTACAACGGCGCGTTATTTGTTTTCGCACGATGAAATGGCAATAACTTTATTTAACGACATATCTCGAAGCTCGGTGTCGAGCATAAATTTGCATTGCCAAATTAATACAAATTCGACATTGATATTTTTATTGGTCAAGTGATTTGCTTGTTTAGAAAAACATGTTTCGACACGAAAATTTAAAATTTTCATTAAGCGATTTACTAATGACCAGCCTTGGGGGCGAGGTTGCGATGCGGCCTGCTTGCTATTTTATTTCGATCAACATTTCCATTTCGCAAATGTCATACGATTTCTCAACAAAAGGTAACGAAGATAAGATTTTCTCTTTATTAGCTGTTTGAGGCAGCTCCGGAAACGTGTAAATGTTCAAGCAAGTGTTGGAACAGATCAGTGCCGGCGGTTTCACTGAAACAACGCTCCATTAGGCTCTTGGAATGTCAACGCATCGCGTGAAGTTTTTGCTGCTCGTACGCACTGTTTTACAACTCCTTCATATTTTTTTGTGGTCGTAGCTATTGACAGGAGAGAGCTGTCGCCGATCGATTGAGACGGATAAAAGGTTTTTGTTTCACGCCGCGCCGCGGTTTTCACAGACCTCCGAAGGCACATTCGATTGTACATGTCGCAAAAGGCTGTGTGCGCACACTAATATATTATAAAATGAACTATTCTCATAATGTTGATTTGTGTCACCTACGATTAATTAGTTTCAACGATTAATTAGTTTGATAGTAGCATCTTTGACATTCAAAAATGATTGTAAAATTATATTTGAAGATTAAATTTTTGATTTTGAGATTGCCGTTCGATTTTTCACAAATTCATTTATTTATTTTTACTTACATGCCACGAAATTTTCTGTGAGCATCATTTATGAAACGAATAAATATAAAAAACAAAACAGTGTGTCATAAATTCGTTTCAACGACTTTTTCTCCCAGATACAACTCGATAAAACAGATATGCTGGCTCGCACAAAAGTCAGTCCTTCCAAAAGACATTTTACAATATATATTATCACGAGCGGCATTTAACAGATTTTTATTAAATAAATAATGGGCCGGCGGTGGTTTCTGGCCGAGAGCGCGTAAAAAACTGAACAGCAGGTACATCAGAACGAAAACTATTTATCTACAATGGCAACACAAAAACACGCGAACCTGACGTTTGGTTGTTTCGTGAATACGTTTTTTTGGTGACCCGCGGCCTACCTGCCGCCGCGGCCGCGGCGTCGACAACCCTCGTGCTGCTTTGTATGTTCACAGACAATTGGAATGACACCGCTCATTCAACTCGTTATATTCACATGCAATTGAAATGACCGTAAAACGTTTTCGTACAAATATGTTCACAAGCAATCGAAACGACCGTAAAACGTTTTCGTTCAAGAGAGCTGTAAATCCCCTTTATATGATTACTACAAGAAAACTAACTATACTTTGGGCTACGTTTGGATACAGGCAGATCGACGTACGCGGAAACTGCATAGAACATAAAATAAATCACTAAAAGCTAACAGATAATAAAATTCACGTGTGGAAGCTGCACGTATTTGTCACTGTGATGTGTTGCGGTGAGCCGTCGGCCGCGCCCCCTTACTTCGGGACAATTACAATAAAAAGGCATTTCGTATTTCCATTTCTATAAATACTTTTTTAATATATATAATATATAGTTATTTAGGCGTAGGTACATAATTTTTATATAGAAAAAATACTTATCTTTACAAGTATTAAGTACCAAGATTGGCCACAAATATACAAACGAAAAACCAACAAAACAAGTAAAAAACAGGAATTTAACCATTTTGGCATCGTGTCTGCATTGAATTGTATGTAATTTTCAATTTTTAATAATAAACGACAGTGAGCGAGAGGCGGGAGCGAGGCCCGCGCCAGCGACTTAACATAACATTGCACCTATTGACTCACTCGTAATTCCTTACAAAAAAAGCTATCGACCCGATTCATATTTTTTACTTTCGTCCACATCACTAATCGTAAATTTACAGTAATAGCAACAAGTTAAATTTAATCCACACCACAATGACTCCCTACTGACAGGTAGGCATGTATGAACATCGTTAATTTATAATATCTATAAATAAATTCGATGAAATCGTCCTTTACAAAAGTGTATCGAGCGCTACGCACTGCTCGCCTCGCAGACAGCTGTGGGGTCCACTTACCGCAAGCCGGCGAGGGTGCGCGCGCGGCGCCGGGCTCTTCCTCCGATTAAGCTCTTATTTACCAATTAGACTATCTAGCTAAACGCGACGGGCGCACACTGGGAGCCGCGGCGCTCCGACGGTATGAACGATTACTGGCTTCGATCTTAACGTTACTCACATAGTTATGACTTCACTGAAATTAAAGAACTTAAACTTAGCGTCCCGGCCGTGCACGGGGCGCGGGCGCGCGAACTATGTACACGTCGGCGGCCGGTGCTCGCGCAGGGCCGCCGTCACGCTCACACGTCAGTGTCCGAGTGTCGTCCCGCGGGCTAGTGCGACTCCGCGTAGTAGGGCCGCGGCGGCGCCGGCGCCCACGGGGCGAACTGTTAGTGCGCGGCCAGCGTGTGCGCGGGCTGCGGCAGGTGGTGCTGCGGCGACAGGCCGGGCGGCGAGTGCTGCAGCGGCGAGCCGTGCACCTCGCCGTGCCCGTAGTGCGCGTGCATGCCCTCCATCATCTCGCCGCCCAGCGTGTTCGGCGGCGTCATGCGCTTCTCCTTCTGCCGCCGGTTGCAGAACCACACGCGCACCACCTCCTTCTCCAGCTGCAGGCTGTCCGCGAGCGTCGTGATCTCCTGCGCCGACGGCTTCGGCTGCTTGTGGAAGTGCTGCTCGAGCGCGCCCTTCACGGACACCTCGATGGAGGTGCGCTTCTTGCGCTTGCGGCCCTGCGCCGCGATCTTGTCGATGCTGGTCGGGCTGCCGGTGGTCGAGTCGGCCTCCTCGAGCCACTTCTGCAGCAGCGGCTTCAGCTTGCACATGTTCTTGAAGCTGAGCTGCAGCGCCTCGAAGCGGCAAATGGTCGTCTGCGAGAACACGTTGCCGTACAGCGTGCCGAGCGCGAGGCCGACGTCCGCCTGCGTGAAGCCGAGCTTGATGCGGCGCTGCTTGAACTGCTTGGCGAACGCCTCGAGGTCGTCGCTGGTGGGCGTGTCCTCCTCGGGCTGGTCGCGCTCCAGCGCGTGGTGGTGGTGCAGCGGGTGCGGCGAGGGCTGCACGTCGCGCAGCATGTGGTGCTGGTGCATGGGCACCGGGTAGCCGCCGTGCAGCGCCACGGGCGAGCCGGCGCCGTAGTGCGGGCTGACGACGGGCGCGTGCCAGCCGTGCGAGTGGCCCAGCGCGTGGTGGCGGTGCTCGTGCGGCGCGGGCGGCGGCTTCACATCCGGCTGGTGGGCGTGCGAGTGCGAGTGGTGCGGATGCATGGCCCACGGATCGGCAGGCGGCAGCGAGGCCCACGGGTTGCCCAGCACGGGCGCGCCCGGCGACGGCGAACCGCCCGCCTGCAAGTGGTGCTGGTACTTCATGTCCGCCGGCTCGGCGGCGCTGCGCGGCGACGCAGCGTGGTACCCGCCGATGTTGCCGAGGTCCATCTCGGCGGGCATGTACGTGGTCGCCGCCATGGCGCCGTACCTCAGATCCACGGTGGACGGCGTCTTGCCGGCTCGAAGGCTCTCGAGCCTTCAACTGGCGTACTCGTTCGCGAAAATAGCGCGTGTGTCGCGCGGCGCTGCGGTAGCGGCGGGGGCCACCTCACATCACCGGGTTCGACAGCGAGCGACATGCGCGTACGTGCGCGACGGCAGCACGGAGCGGACTGTGGGGCTCGGCGGCTGCGCGCGCCCGCGCCCGCGCCCGCGGCCGCCGGCGCCGGAGAGGGGCGGCGGTCCCGCCCAGCGCCGCCGCCCGCTAATGACGATGTAATTACCGCGCGCCCCGCCCCGCGCGCCGCCCCCCGCCGCCGCCGCGCCCCTCCCCGCGCCCCACCGCCGCCGCCGCCGCCGCCGCTGCCGCCGCGCTCCGAGGAAAATTCAGCGTATCGCGGCGACACCTGACGCCGCCCGACGGCGCTCGCTCGCTACCACTGCCACTGGCTTCAACTATTCT
Source organism: Scirpophaga incertulas (assembly GCA_036419045.1). Classification (NCBI taxonomy): domain Eukaryota; kingdom Metazoa; phylum Arthropoda; class Insecta; order Lepidoptera; family Crambidae; genus Scirpophaga; species Scirpophaga incertulas. The sequence continues at coordinate 346,062 of CM071639.1, read as the reverse complement.
ATGACAAATTAACAATAACACTCTGTTCTGCTTATGACGAGTATATTGAACGCCATTACGCGGGCCGTTCACCGTCGTTGGAAATGATTACGCGTACTGAACCCGAAATAAATTAGGAAAGTAGAAATTCGCGCTAAACAGATTAAAACTAAAAAACCTGATTATCATAAGAAGATGTTCCACTTAACATTCTAATGGCCGTTGTTTATGTCTTGCTTTTGATAATTTATTCCGAGGTAAGCGGTGAATTGCAACAAGTGCACTACTTTAAATATATTATAATATTTTACACAGTAAAAACCAATATTAAATTAGAAATAAGCTTTCTTTTTAATTAATTTATTCATGCACCTGTCGTTAAATACTTTTTAATAGTTATAGCTTGCAAATTATTTATCTTAATAGTACCATTTAAAATTCAATTTAAAGTAGACCATTATTGATAGGTACATTTCTTTTAGAATATTAATTAACCAATTAATTAAGGTTTTTGTAAATCAGGATATTTTTACAAATTTTATTATTCAATCTTTATATAGATCACGGAACAAGATTATAAATATTATATATAACTGTTTGATATAATTAATTTACCAAACTAATGAGTTTAATGACTGAAGTACAGATTGATGAAATAAGAACACAACTGAACAAGCAATTAATCTTATTTAGGTATAGGTATTTCATTAAATTATATTCTAAGATTGGGCCATTATTATAATTACGGTGTTTCCATTTAATAGATTTAATTTTTGACTCTTATTTACTTGATCTCAATACACCCCTAACTATATAAATAAATTCTAATTGCACACAAAAAGTAATAAAATATACACGAGTATTAGATGTACAAACCAGATGATTAGGTTTGCGTTTTAATAATTCTGTGGTGATGTCAATTATTTCGCTTTACTTTTGGTGTTTGCTGATGACAGAATAAACCTATTTGTGGGTGATAAAATTCTAACTTGCATCGGATGAGTTGCCGAAATAATTTTTAATTCGTATATCACTTTTTTTTTAAATAACATTTAACAGATTCAATTACCGATTGACACATATCATAACGAAATGTTATGCTAATAAATATGAGCCGGTGAATCAAGTGTAATGTATTGTCGTCGCCACGTGGCCGGTGTAAACAGTACACCGACCCAGCGGCAGATCACAGCCTCGAGACCTAATTTCAAATGCAAAGCGGCTCATTTTAACATAACAATTAATTTTACATATTATTTTGCATAATTCCGACGCGCAATCATTCAACGTGGTATTCATTGAATTTATAAACAAACATAACTTTTACTATCTATTAAATTATGATAATAACACATCGGTGCCACCCGTGGAATACTCGGACAGCTAACGAGCCCGCGACGCCTAGCGCCATCTAGCGTCGAGTAGACGAACCCACGGTACAGACAAACTGTTTGTTTTAGTAATTTTATGTATGAATTATGCATGCCGCCGCTTACAATACAATATACGCTTAAAGCTTAATACACGTTCTGTTATAAAAATCACTTAGCGATTACGCGTGTAATGAAAGGCGAGCGTTAGCTGCTGTATAAATTGAAAGCCAGAATTACACAAGCGATAGTGTTGATCAAACTGTTGTTTGTCGCTTATTGTTATATCATGTCGTTGTATTTAAAGTTAGTTTAAGCGTTTATATATAAAAGGATGTGCCTTACTGGACAACCAAAACTATTGGAATTTATACAATGGTCTTATAAACTGACCAAGATTGTGGTTGTCATACACAAAATACAAACACAGAAGAAAAATAGTCGATTAATCGTCCTTCACTTTAGCCAATAGTCGAATAACACGAAATTACTATTCTACATAAATAAGGCAAATTAAAAATATCTTTTATACTTATAGAATTATTATTAAAGTTCTTAATAGTATTATTATATAGAGGAAAGATTTGTTTGTTTGTTTGTAATGAATAGGCTCCAAACTACTGGACCGATTTCAAACATTCTTTCACCTTTGGAAAGCTACATTATCCCCGAGTAACATAGGCTACTTTTTATCCCGGACAGATCCCATGGGATGCGCAATAAAAGCTTCGCTCAAAAACTACTGCACAGATTTTCATGCGGTTTTCATCAATAGATAGAGTGATTCTTGAGCAAGGATTTGCAGTATTTTTTTATCTCGGAAAAACGGATAGTCTCACGGGAAGCGCGATAAAACCTTCGTGCCATAAACCGACTTCCGCGCATATGTAGCCGTGGGCAAAAGCTATGACCCTTAACCCTCTATATCTCGAAATCCACGCAGGCGAAGCCGCGGGCAGAAAGCTAGTTTATTATAAAGATAAATAAATGTATATTATTTCTGTGCATTTGTAGACGCTTTGATTATTGTTAAGTTTTGACACTTACGCTATGATTAGATATATGCGTTTTGATTGATGTTCGAAACGCTGAATCAATGCATTGAATTAATATTTAACATTACTACTATTTTAACAACAAACTTTTTAACTGTCTAATCTAAATCAAAATTGTCTTTATTCAATTATGACGTTATAGAAAGCTCGTTTGAATCGTCCAAATTTTTTTTACTACCTAAAATACTACCTGAATAGGTGGTCGTATTTTTAGCTGATAAGAAGAATGGGTGCAAGAAACTTATCAGCATTATCAAAAGTAATAACAACATTTATAATAAATTATGTCGTTATCATACAATATCATACCCCAGTCTTACTCTAATTTAATCAAAATAAGCACCGTAATATAACTTAGCTTTAATAATTTTAGTTAACAACTTTGTTAAATTTAATTTTTCTATCAATTCATAGCTTATAGTTAGAGATCGGATAATCGGATGCATATTTACCTAAAGTTAATTTTTGGCTCACAAATTATGGAAGCGGCTTTTTAAAATACATTTTGTTAAATAAAAATCCCGGGAAAATACGGGACTGCAAATTTAACGTAGTGATATTGTTTGAAAATTACTAAATTAGCACGTGGTATTTATTGTCAAAAGACCGAGACTCCGGGTTCATTTATACAACTATGCATACGTATTTACATGAAGTTTAGTTTCAGTTCCCCGTGCGATTTATGAATGTACGATTTATTACATGAAGAGTGTTATACGAAAGTAGTGAGCTAGTTTGACTAAAACAATAATCAATTAAATAATTGATTTTTATTTAACAAAACAATAAAAAGCCGTTTCCATACTTTGTCTTAAACTAACTTTAGGTAAATATGCATCCGATTATCCGATCTCTACTTATAGTATTTCGATAAATAATAAAACGCAATATTCCCACCCTACCTATCTGAAAAGCAATTGAACGTACTGCCTTGACCAACAGTTCAGCGGAAGAAACGTTAGTCTTATAAGAGTGTTTTAATAAGAATCCATTTCTCCTTTAATATTTTTATTATTCTGATATGAATGTATTTGTTAGTTTAATATATTTGTTATACTTACTCCAATTATTCTGACCCAAAGTAAGCATTGCAAGGCTTGTGTTATGATATCTAGACTAATGAATTGACATACATGTGTTAATTAGATTTCCAGCCGCGTTGCCTCCTATGTTGTATTGTTGCTCTTACCCGTGTCTCCAACTATTCTCAAAGTAAAATTACATCGAAACCCGACCAGCTGTTGTTACTAGATTTAGTTAAGTTAATAATATTGCAAAAATTTAAATGACGATTTTTTCTAAAATTCTATATTATATAAGAGTTCTCTTTTAACTGATAAATATTGTAGAAACAACAGCATACCTTTTTTTTGTAACGATGAGGGAGATGCATTTAATTGCATACCCGTGAGTCAGGTTATGTGGGGCTCTCCTCCCCAGAAGGGGGTAGATCCTCCCCCGATTGCGCCTGGACGCGAGCGCTAATCCCCAATGCGAGATGCGAGAGCTGCATCGCACCACGACGCGAGTGCATCATCCCTAAAGAGAGCAGCATCGCGCCCTGACGAGGCCATGGGAACCCTTGCGGACGGCCACCACGACCCCGCCGGCATATGGCTAGCGCCCACTCCGAGCCGTCACAAGGGTGGCCACCGGACATCTCCCACTATCCACTGCCCCAAAATGGGTCCCCTGGACGACAACAACCCCCTCTTAAAAAGAAAGTTTTAGTAAAAAATTCATCTGAAATTTCTACATTGACATTCTTTTATCAGATATAAATTGCTCCAATTAGATAATTACTATAGTATAAAAACGGCCATAGTTGTAGTCGTCTACCGTATTGTCTAAATAGCAAAAATAATAAAAATTGCAGTGTATTCTTAATATGTAATTGAAAAATAAAACAGCAAAAAAACTGCGTACAACACCACTTTTTTTGTATTCATACAACAGTATTAGCTCATAAGTCTGTAAAAGCGACATCTGTCGCCGAGTGGCCACATCAGGTAGCACCCCCGGGGTTGGTATTGTGGCAGGGTTGGGCCTGCTTCGTTGCTGAAAATTTAAAATATATTTCAACCTTCATTGCTTCCGACACAGTTTAAGAATGTTCTCTGACGCTCGGCATTAATAAGCTATCATCAATCCAAAATCTGATTTATCTGATCCAAGATGTCAATATGAATAAATAAAAAATATGAAAAATCGTCGCACGCAATTCTTTATGTGGCCCGATAGCCCGTGATCTTTCCCTGTCAGCCGTTTCATTTCTCGTAAAACTACATTTTTTCATTTATATTTTATGGAATACGTGAGTTTTAACATTCATGATATATCTATATCCGTAAAAATATAGCAGGAGCAAACAATGTCAATTTTATTCCAGGGCACAGATTCAATGCGGTAGTTCTACACTGCATTGAATCTGTGTCGTTCAAACAATTGGTGTAATGTTATTTAGTCTCATAGTCTCCCAGTCAATCCGCGTAATACAGAATATCGTCGACCCAGGCACGTCATTTCTGACCCTCCCGACTCATTGACGCTGGCTCTTCAAGCCTTGCGAGAGGCAGCATCTGCGCCGCCATCCCTTAGTTAGTCCATACTTCGCAGCTTGCTGCATATGTACGAGTAGGCCCCATCACTTCAAGGCCGGACCCACTTTGGCGTACCGAGCCTTCCTTCGCGCATATGTCCTCTTCGGAGGGCAGCGCCGACGTGCCCTCTCCTGAGGGTACGCCAACCATTCCGTACAAGCCATAAGGCCACTAGGGCCAAGGCTAGGCTGAGTTTAGTCGGTAGGTCTGTTGGATCGAGCCGCCTCGATTCACCAGGAGTCCGACATACTAATCAACGCATCCCTGCTTGCCTGTTGCGTTGGTATCCATGAGGATTCTCAGCCTCCTCTCCTGAGGAAAAAAAAAAAAATCGCATAGTCATAACGAGAGAATGAAAAGTCTTTAGTCGCTCGGATTCTATGTTCTGAACCGTATTTTCTGGGTGATCTTTCCTAGTTGCTCATAATTTTGTAAAACAAATAAAAATGTATTTATGGGTCCATGCAAAACGGGGTCAGTTTTTAGACGTCGCACGGTATGGATTTATCTGCAATAATATCATATTGACGACATCCATAGCCGAGTGGTTGGTTTAGGGTTCAAGTCCCGACGGGGTCAGATATTTGTGTAATGAATATAAGCGTTTATGCTTTAGTCTTGGTTGTTAATATACGATAGTATAATAAGTATAATATAATAAATATTTACACTTACACCCTTGCCCAAAATACGAGTCGATTGTGCTTTAAAGTCTTACTAACACCAACAATTTGTAAACACTCACAGGTTGGTTGGAAGAAATCTTTAATGGAGATCAGAGGGGCGATCGCACTAATAAATCGCAAGCGAAACGCAACCGAACCGTTCGGCTTAACCAATCCGAACGCCACAATATCACGGCATCTGTTCGATGACGTGATATTCTAGCTCTCGGATTGGTTGAGTGGAACGATTTGGTTTCGTTTCAGCTGCGATTTGTTAGTGCGATTGCCCCCCAGTCCACTTTTGTGAACAACATTTTGATAAGTTTTTGTATATGTTTAATTATGCCAATAAATCCTACTACTATTATAAAGGCGAAAGTTTGTAAGTATGGATGTATGGATGTTTGTTACTCTTTCACGTAAAAACTACTGAATGGATTTGAATGAAACTTTACCACAATATAGCTTATACATCAGAATAACACATAGGCTACAATTTTTGAGGTTTCTAATGTGAGGTCGTAAAAATAACACATTTTTTGCGCTTACATTGCAAACGCTGACTGAATCCTACAAGATAGATCAAAACAACTTACTTATTACTAGACTAGACGGGACGAACCTGAAGTCCACGCGAACGAAGTCGCGGGCAAAAGCTAGTTATACATATTTATTAGAATATTTTAAGCATCTGCCTCTTGTCGCTGTTAAAGCCACAGCGAGCAAAAATCACGTTTCTGACGTGAATCGTCTTTAAAATCGTGGCGAAACATACGGGTACCAGGTTTAAAAAGTGGACCGTAACGAAAAGGTCTATATCATCGTACGTTAATAATTAAAAAACTATTAATTTTAGAAACAAAAATATGGTGTGATTAATTCACTTATATAGTCAGCTCGCTGTTGTGACATTGAGTTTTTTATTAAAATACTTAAAACACTGTCAATCTTGATTTTATTTCAATCTTTTATTTTAAAAGCGATTTCCTAACATAGACGTTTCACGTTAAAACCAACGGCCGTGTGCCCCGGCACAGCCCCTACCGATTTTTTATTATTTTAATCTACTCTTAAATATTTGTTGCGATAGCGACAACAGAAATATATTATCTGTGAAAATTTCGACTGCATTACTGTCATTCATGAGATACTGGTACTGTGTACATGAGACAGCCAGACAGACAGACAGACCAGCAGACAGGCAGATAGACGGATGGCGGTTTAGTAATCTCTATTTTTTTTTCATTTTACGTTTTGGTTACGAAATCATAAATATACTTGTTTAAATACTTCTTCACTTTTAAAATTGTGACGAAGTTGTCAATAGCACATCTGCTATTTCAAAGGTAAATAAATAAACTTGTAACGATATAGAAGAAATACAAATTGTCTGGTTGTTCTCGGCGAGCGCACGAGCACACGAGCACAACAAGCGGCGCGGCGGCCAGCTGACTGCTCGTTGCCAAATTATAGCAATTTCCGATGCGCCCGCGCCGATACCGATCAAGGGTTAAGTGCACAACAGTAACGATAAGACACAAATTTCGTTTTTAGTTAAAATAAACATTTACTAATCACTATCGAAAACGATCATGCCCTGTACCGGCCATCATTAAGGAAGCTCTTTTTTTTTTTTTCCTCAGGAGAGGAAGGCTGAGAATCCTCACAAGGAGCACGAAACGTACCCAGGATACCCCCGCAACGGCAAGTGTCACGGAGGTTATGTCGGACTCCACGCGACCGGAACGGCCCAGCCACGTGACCTACCGACTAAACTCAGCCTGGCCTAGGCTCTAAAACCATATAGGCAAATCGTGAGGGCGACCGCTCCTCAGGAGAGGGGCGATGCAGCGCAGGCCCATAAAGGGGACCCAAAAGCGCTAGAAGAGGCGCGGGAAGTCAAAGTGACACCGGCCTCTACATTAGGGAACCTAATCTTGGCGATGCTGAAGGCTGCCGAACTAAGGGATCATGGAGGGGGTGGCGGCGCAGATGCCGTCGGCAGCGCAGATGCTGCCTGCAAGGACAGAAGGTCCCGCGTCAAAGGGTTATCGTGATCGATGAGGACGTGACGGGGTCTACGCCGTAAAAGTCGAGATGGAGGAGCTGGTGTGTAATCCACCGCCTTTCTAATAAGGGGATTCGAGTATTGCTCTGCGGCTTTGAAGAAGCGTTCGGAGCAGATACGGAAGTGCTGTTGAATGGTCGTTAAATTGAGATATAAGGAAGCTCTTGCGGACAAACCTTATATTGTACTGATGGAGCTGGCGGAACAAATTCGAACCAGATAAGAAGATAAAGTATGAAAATCTGGCACACGAGGATGTTGATATGTTGAGCGAGTTACGTTCTCTGACATCATAATAGATTATCAATAATTATAAATCATAGATCCATCCAGATCGCACAATCATAGTTCCATGATAACACTTGATTTGAGACTTGATTCTGTAGCATGTGCAGTAAAAAAGTGAGACAACTTACTGATGTTGAAAAGGCTTAGTTTAATTTGTTTATATATAACGACGGTTAAAAGGAAATAGGAGACAAGCGACATAAGATGAAATGTTCAGGAGAGCCGTTTAAAATTTTCAATTTTAGAAACACTGACGTATTTCCGTCATTTACTAAGATATTTTGAAAAGTGAAACAGCTATAAAATCAGGGCATAAACGCCAAAAAAGTCATCGCAGAGCCATGGGAGTAAGCGCATTCGAAAGAGCAGAAAATTTTAAGTCCAATGGCATAGATAACTCATTTTTGACCAAAATGTCGCTTATGCCCTATTTCCTTTTAACCGTCGATATATATCTATATTCACGTCCTGCATAGTCGAGTGGTTGGAACACCGGTTTCAAGGTATCACCAGCTCTGAGGACCCGTATTCGAGTCCTGATGGGGGCAGATGTTTGTGTATTTATGAATGCATTTATACCTTAGCCATGATTGTTAATTCTATCGATAATATATATTTAGATATGTATGTCTATCCGTTACCCTAGATCCGATAGCACAAGGCTTACAGAGCTCAGTTTAGGCTACGCTAATTGGGGTAAGTGTAAGGAATATTTATTTATTACTAGCGGACCCGACAGACTTCATCCTATCAAAAAGATTTGTAAAGTGGTAGTTTTTTATTCCTACTTATTTTAAAGATAATATAGCATAGCCAACCAACTTGCAAAAATTATCCAATGACTGTTCAATTTTGGAACTTTAGAATTAAATCCTCCAACGATGTATTCTGTGCTCCAACGCACACATGCACACTGTTTTGATACTGTAAAAATTATTAGAGCACTCAATCCCTTTGCCTTATATAGTTTTTTCTTTTTTATAATGTCTGCTTTTCCCCCCTAAAAATCTCTTTGTCAATCTGTCAATGTTATTCTAGAAATAAAAACAAGTTTTATATCTATATTAGTTTATTTTTTTAGAAGATCACGTCTCGCCATAGCTTCCACAAATACTTAATCTAAATTCAACAGGTTATGGGCCCAGAACCCAAGTCATAAGTAATAATGTCGGCGAAGCATTTCTCAAGCATCGAGTCGCTTCGTAAAGATAACTATGACACCTGGAAAGTGCAAGCCGAAGCCGTGCTGATAAAAGCTGGTTTGTTCGACTATGTACGTGGCACAGTTGAAAAGCACGACGCTAATAAAGACGCCTTGGCAAAAGCCGAGTTACTACTCATAATCTCGCCCAGCGAATTGAGGTTAGTAAAGCAATGCAAAACGGCAAAAGACGTTTGGGACACGTTAAAAAACTCTTACGAGAGCAGTGGACCGGCCAGAAAGGCCACTCTTCTTAAAAAACTGCTTCACATGAAGTACAAAATAGGTGACAATATAAGAGACCACATAAATAATTTTGTTGATTTAGTGGGAAAATTGTCTGATCTAAATATAGATGTCAATGCAGATCTTTTAACTATAATGATGCTGTACAGTCTCCCAGAAGACTATGACAACTTTCGAATCGCCATTGAGTCTCAACAAAACCTGCCAACACTCGAGGAGCTAAAAATAAAAATCATTGAAGAATCTGAAGCAAGAAATAGACAAGATTACACTCAAAATGAAGAAGCCTTTTATGGACAAAAACAAAAACAGTTCAAAAAGTATAATGCAAATAAAAAATTCTTAAAATGTGAAAAGTATAATAAAAAAGGACACAAAACCCAAGATTGTTGGTTCAATAATAAAAATAATAAAAATTTTAGAAGCAATCAGAACTTATATTGCAGTACAGCTCTAAATGTAACAACATCACCAACAAAATGGTGTATAGACAGTGGGTGCACTTCACATATGTGCAACGACAAGTCATTTTTTGTGACAATGACTCCTTCCGAAGAAACCTTGAAACTAGCGTCCAATAAGACTGAAACAGTGAAGGGAAAAGGTTTAGTCAGAATACATATAAATGGTGAGGCAATAAACTTACTTAATACTTTATACATACCAGAACTTAGTACAAATTTAATTTCAATCGCAAAAGCTACAGAAAATGGCTGCAGTGCTTACTTCAATAAGAATAGAGCCACTATCAAAAATTCAAATGGTAAAATTATAATAAATGGAATGAAAACTGATGGCCTATATTATGTAGAATTGGACAAAAACATGAAACATAATGTTTTTCTTACAAAAGAAAATAGTATAAATGATTGGCACTGTCGACTAGGTCACATAAATGAAATTGATTTGAAAATAGCTTTAAAAAATGAGAGCATGAAAGGACTAACATTTTCAGAAGAAGAAAAGTTGCCAAAATGTGAAATATGTATAAAAGGAAAAATGACAAACTTACCTTTTCCAAGTGAACGACGTGAAGAAACAAGGGCACCTACAAGATTACATATTGTACACTCCGATGTCTGTGGTCCTATGCCACAAGAAAGTAATGGAGGTCACCGATACTTTGTAACTTTCATCGATGAATACAGTCGATATGGAAAAATATATTTCATGAAAAATAAAAGCGAAGTACTAGAAAAATTTACCGATTATAAAAAGGAAGTTGAAAACATGACAAATCAAAAAATAAAGATTCTACAATCAGATCAAGGAAAGGAATATGTAAATAAAGAATTTGATAAATACCTAAAAGTATGTGGAATTCAGCGTAGACTTTCAGCTCCATATACACCGCAGCACAATGGTATTGCTGAAAGAAGAAACAGAACATTATTAGAGAAAGCTCGCTGCATGATAATAGAATCCAACTTACCTGAACCTTTCTGGGCTGAAGCTATAAATACCGCTAATTATATAACTAACAGAGTTCCATCAAAAGCTACAAATGGAAAAACACCTTTTGAAAAATGGGTTGGATATACTCCATCAGTTAGACATTTTCATTGTTTTGGTTCAAAAGCATTTGTACTAGAGAAGAGAAACAAAAGAAAATTCTCTCCAAGAGCTAAAGAAGGAATTTTTCTTGGATACTCTGAAATAACAAAAGGTTATAGAATCTGGATAGATCATCTTCAAAAAGTTATAATTAGTAGAGATGTAAAAGTTATAAATGAAATGTATTATAATGGAAATTGAAAGAATCAGAAGAAAATGATGAGACAAAGAACAAACAACAAACTTTTCCTCTTCAGCATTTTTCTTTTCAGGAATCTTTGAAAAAGAATAATATGGAAGAGAAAGATTGTACTGATGAGTCGAATGAAGTCATACCTGAAACAGAAGAAAATTATGAATCATTAGAAGAAAATAATCAAGACATACAAAATTTACCTGATAGTATTGACCCAGAAACGGATGATGAAGACCAAGATGAACCTGAAAAAGAACAAAGAATCATTAGACAAAGAAAACCACCAAAATGGACACATGATTATGATATGTCAAACCTATGTTTTGAAGAAGTACCAGATGAGTCATGGGAACCAGCTATCAAATCTGAAATCATAGCTCATTTAAAGAATGATACTTGGTCAATGGTAAAGAAAGATAAAAATGTCAATATTATTACATGCAAAATGGTACTACAAGAAAAGACGGACAGCAAAGGAATAAGAAAGAAAGCAAGGTTAGTTGCTAGAGGATTTAATCAACTACCTGGTATTGATTACTCTGAAACATTTGCACCAGTAGCTAAGTTAAGTTCCATAAGAAGCATGATGGCCAAAGCTGTCGAACAAAACCTGAATATAAAACAAGTTGATGTAACAACTGCATTCCTGAATGGAAGCATAAATGAAGACATCTACATGGAAAAACCCAAAAATCTTGAAAAATATTTATGTGATATTATGCTACAAGAGGAAGATGAAACTTTAATACTAAAAGCAAGACAAATGTTAGAAAAGCTAAGACATTCAGAAGGTGAAACAATATGTAAACTTAATAAAGCCATATATGGACTTAAGCAAGCAGGGAGGCAATGGTTTACAAAACTTGATTTAAAATTAAAAGAAATGAAATTTGAACCATCTACAGCTGATCCTTGTATATACATAAGCAAGATAGGAGGAGCAGAAGCTATAATATGTATATATGTAGACGATATACTTATACTACATAAAGATTTAAACATAATAGATAATATAAAAAGAGAATTAATGCAAAGTTTTGAAATGAGAGATATTGGTTTATTGAAATATTGTTTAGGAATAGAATTTACATGCAAAAAGGAAAGTATATCTATGTGTCAGAAGAAATACATAAATGATTTACTCAAGAAATATAACATGCAAGATGCTAAGCCAGCATTAACACCAATGGAAACATCTCTAAAATTGAGTAAAAATGAAATTATAGAAGAAAACTTACCTTATAGAAATTTAATTGGAGCCCTTATGTATTTATCTGTTGCTACTAGGCCAGATATAAGTTTTTCTGTCAGCTATCTCAGCCAGTTTAACAATTGTTATGGAAAGGAACACTGGACAGCAGCTAAAAGAGTCCTTAGATATTTAAAAGGAACAGTTGACCTACAGCTCAATTTCACAAATAAAGGAAATAAAATTTTGGAAGGTTTTTCAGATGCTGATTGGGCGTCCTGTACACTGGACCGTAGGTCTTATAGTGGACAATGTTTTATGAAGAATGGTGGATGCATAAGTTGGGCAGCGAAGAAACAAAATGCTGTGGCGCTTTCTACCGCTGAGGCGGAATATACAGCAATATCAGAGAGTGCAAAAGAAGCCATCCATTTATTAAAACTTTTTTCAGAAACTGGCAACAAGCAAAACCAAATTACAATTTATACGGACAACCAGGCTGCTCAAAAACTATCAACAAACCCTATAGTAAGCTCCAAGTCCAAGCACATTGACATCAAAGTGCACTATATCCGAGAAATAATTCAAAAAGGAATAATCAAGATAGAATACACACCGGGTGAGGACATGAAAGCTGACATCTTTACCAAAGCTTTACCGAAGATAAGATTTATATCTCTACGTAAGGCACTTGGACTTTCGTGAGGAGGAGTGTAAAAATTATTAGAGCACTCAATCCCTTTGCCTTATATAGTTTTTTCTTTTTTATAATGTCTGCTTTTCCCCCCTAAAAATCTCTTTGTCAATCTGTCAATGTTATTCTAGAAATAAAAACAAGTTTTATATCTATATTAGTTTATTTTTTTAGAAGATCACGTCTCGCCATAGCTTCCACAAATACTTAATCTAAATTCAACAGATACATATGATTGAATTTCAGATTTATATAGCGTTAATAAAGCGCAAATTGACTCTTTGATGTTAGGAACACACCTACATTGCTTGGACAACAGTGAGTGCTTGCAATATGAACTTAACAATAAGCTTTTAGTTAGAAAACGGCTGTTTTTAGGGGTATTCCGATAATTATTCGAATTTTTCTCACCGTAAAAATCATCCTTAAACCTCAACGAACATTTTAAAATAAGAATTGGCCAAATTGGTCCAGGCGTTGTTGATTTATGCGCTTACCAACACACTGCGATTCATTTTTATATATAAGAAGATTATATACTTTTGCTGGAACATAAGGTTTAATTTATTCGTACACATATATCAAATACTATGTGCATATACCAGTATAACTTTAAAATATATATTTTAAAGATACAGTGTTTGTGTCGGCCGCGCCAACATTCGCTCGATGGATTATTAATTTTTGTTTCGACGTCGTTTTGGTGTGATTACGTCTTAAGTGGCGGCGCCGCGGGCTACCGGCGACTTCTGCGCCTACGCAGCAACTTCGCAGAAACGACTCTGCAAAATACAAACAAAACTTTACAATCTTAAAACTATTACAAACATGCTAGTGTACGCGACTTTGTCTGCGTCATAATGTTAGTTCTGTAAAAACACTTATAACGTTGACTTTTTGTTTCTGCGTACTTCCGTTATTTAAATACAGTCAAATAATTTTCTCTCATTTTAATAATGTAATGAAAAAACAATATAAAATACACTACGGCCAATTTTATTACCTATTTTAACAATAAATGAAAATATTAAAGATCATTTTAATTTACGACGTATGCCGCGCCATTTTTGAGAATAAGAAAAAACATTTATTGACTCTCACAGACATACAATATTACAAATAATAAAATACAATAAATAGTTTAAAATACAATATAGACATGTGCCAAGCCAAAAGGTTCCTACCTCAGCATGTGCTTTGCGCCATATATGATGCCGCAAAGCGCTAATATTCTGGCAGGGCCTTACCATTTGTGACGTATGGGAAACAATAAATAATACACAATTATATATTAATTAAAAAATAGACACACATAACTTATAATAAACATGATAAAAGTATATGATAGTACGATAAAAATTAAAAATAAAATTATATATAAATGTGATATTTTGGTGGTAGTAGTGGCGTTAGGACCATCATATATGTGCTTGTGTTTGCGTCCAGAGTCATTACGAATATTTAATCTGTGGTGCCATTTCATAGTGTATTCCAATCACAGAGTACTTTTTAATTCCAATTCACTTATTTTGTGCTAAAATAGTACATAATCGAATTTTAATCTATTTCGTGTTTTCGTCAAAAATTAAAAATGGTTCCTTTGTCTTTGTGCACGAGGTTAAACTAGTAAAGTTCTGCTAATAGTTTTCAAAAGAAATATGAAGTGGTTGCTACTGAAAGATAATCGCGTAAGTTAAAAACAGTCATATTAACCTTTTTGCAATTTAAGTAAAAGAGATTTGTATTGTTTTCTAAAAACATGTTTTGATTGTAGGTCACGAATAGGCGGCGGAATATCATTCCAGCAACGAGAAGCAGCAAACCGAAACGATCCTCGAAACGCAGCAGTGTAATGTTTCGGGGTTGCAAAGATGGCCGTACAAGTTCTCTTCTGCGTACGGTTAGATTGTACCCATGGTAGTTTTTTATGAAGATACTGAGGCTTTCCTGTTTTCATTATGCTGAACATTAAACATGCCAAGTGGAGCTTCCTACGAGCTTCCATTCTCAATATATTTGCAGCATTATGAAATGGTGTAACATGGGAATATTTATTGGCTCATAAGCATAGATATTGTGACATCTGCACATATGATAGATAGATCTATATATATATATATAGATCTATCTATCATATATATATATATATATCTATATATCTATCTATATCCTCAATAGATCGAGGCGGTATTTCACACCGGCCCACCGTCTGCAACTTTATAAGGCACAGGTCCGGCCTCATATGGAATACTGTTCTCATCTTTGGGCAGGGGCGCCCCAATACCAGCTTCTCCCTCTAGACCGGATTCAACGGAGAGCGATTCGCATCGTCGACCACCAGGAAAATTCAAGTCGGCTTGACCCTTTGGCATTGCGTAGAGATGTAGCTTCTCTCTGCATACTCTATCGCATTTATTACGGAGAATGCCCAGAGGAATTATTTGGACTAATCCCTGCTACTACTTTCCGACATCGTTCCACGCGACAAACCTTCCATCCTCACCATCTCAATACTTGGCAGTCCACCACTGTGCGTTTCTCTAGAAATTTTCTGCCTCGCACAGCTAAACTGTGGAATGAATTGTCGCCTGCAGTTTTTCCGAACCGTTACGATATCCAAACTTTCAAGAAAAGAGCTTACTCCCATTTAAAAGGCCGGCAACGCGCTTGTGACTCCTCTGGTGTTGCGGGCGTTCATGGGCGGCGGTAATTGCTTACCATCAGGTGATCCGTCTGCTCGTTTGCCCCCTATCACATAAAAAAAAATATATGAACTTTACAGCAGTTATTTTTAAATGTTGTTGCCACAACAAAATAAAAGTACGCAAGTACGCTTGAAATATGTTCTTGAGATTTAATAGAACCATGTTAAAATTGTTTAGGAACTGCGCAAAGAGTGCGTCAACTGACTTCTTAACTATCATAGACAAAGAGGGCCGTCTTATCTACGATCATAGTAAATAGACAACGCTGGGATACTAGGCTCTATAGAAAAACATAGTTCTTTTGGCGAGTTAATCCAGTCAAATTAATCACAAATAGTTAAAAATAGTTACGAATTACTACATAGTATAAAATCGCTTTCTCTGTCCCTATATCCTTATGTATGCAAAATCTTTTAAACTACGCAACGGATTGTTGCGGTTTTTTTAATAGATAGAGTGATTGAAGAGGCAAGTTTATATATGCCGGGCAGGTCGCTAGTAAATAATAAAATAATTTAGTTACATTTTTTGTAGTGGAGTCGCCTTCAGCTAAGGGAACACCATTTTTTTTTTCACTGAGGATAATGTTTAAAATTGCATACCCCGAGAACCTGCGGTTATGTGGGGCTCTCCTTCCCAGAAGGGGGAGACCTACCCACTAAAAACCTCAGCGATCCCTACCCAAGGGCGCGTCATACCGAAGGAGAGCTGCTTCGCGCCCTGACAAGGCCATGGGAACTACTGCAGACAACTACCACGACCCCGTCAGTCATCCGGCCATCCTCTGACCCAAGATGGGTCCCGGAAGCGACAGCCTCCTCTTAAAGAAAAAGGGGGCTTCGCTCATCCACCACTGGCCGCTAGAAGCCCGCCAGGTTGGACCCGGCCGTCACACGTCCTCCCATCCAGGAGGCTCTCTGTCAGACTATTAGCCGCCAAAGACGTTGCCCAGGGTGCTCATCGAGGAGGTTGTCTGACGTCGCACCCCAGCTGACACCAACCTGACACTAACTTTAAAAATAACAAAAATTGTAACTACGTTATTGTAATTATTTCTTTTAACATTTTAAATTGTTTTTAATTTTTTGAAGTCGATTTATTTTCCACGTGTACACGTTCTAAAAATTGTGTGCATATTAATTCCTTTGAACCGTTGTTTTGTAATTTGTTTCATCTATCAATGGCAGAAGTCCCAGGTAGGATCGTCGTGTGCGGTGCACGCGCAGCCCGCGGCGTCGGCCGTGCGCCGAATTGATTGAGCCGTGACGCCGACACCAGCCGATAGCAGCCGATAGCATCGGCAGGACCTGGCTGGCTTCATCGATCGAGCACATCTATTATCCTCCTTACACAGAAATAAATAAATATTCCTTACACTCACATCTATCCTTGACGACCTCCATAGTCGAGTGGATAATACACCGGTTTCAAGGTGTCGCCATCTCTGAGGTCCCGGGTTCGAATCCCGGTGGGGGCAGATGTTTGTGTGATGAATGCGAGCATTTGTACCTTAGTCATGGTTGTTGATATATATTTCAATAAAAATTATTTATATATGTATAATATATGTATGTCTATCCGTTACCCTAGATCCCATTGCACAAGCCTTATAGAGCTTAGTTTGGGCTAGGCTAATTGATGTAAGTGTAACAAATATTTATTTTTATTATTTTATCTTAGCCTAGCAAAATAAGCACTGCAAGGCTTGCGTTATTAGATCTTAAACATATAAAAAAATCAGGTGGGGCTGTACCGGGGCACACGGCCGTTGGTTTTAACGTGAAACGTCTATGTAAGGAAATCGCTTTAAATAAAAACAAGATTGACGGTGTTTTAAGAATTTTAATAAAAAACTCAATGTCACAACAGCGAGCTCAAAAATCAAAAAATCAAAGTAATATTTATTCTACATAGACCTTTACAGGCACTTATTGACGTCAACAAACAAAACAAAAAAAATAAAGCTTAAATAAAAAAAAAAACAAAAAACTTGTCCGTACGTACGAATAAGGGAAAAAAAAAGAAAAAAATATATTGACTCGACACCTGTTCGGAAATTGGGAGAGCCTTCTCGAGAAGAACAGGCAAGAAACTCTGAAGGTCTATTTTTTATCTCCTCTTTTCAATGTTAACAATCACAATAATACAATACAAAAATACAATATAGTACAAGATACAATCACACCTAACACGATTACAGTCGTATGTATGTTTACATACACATATAAAATAATACAATATTATAAATAATGTTGTTACCAAACATGGCTCTATGAATAGTGTCCCTATTCCCAAACAGTGTGATCATTTAGATAGTCACTTACTTTATAATAACCTTTACTCATGAGTGTCTTTTTGATATGGTTTTTCAATTTATATAAAGGCAAATCAATGACACCTTGCGGAAGTTTGTTAAACATAGATATACATTTCCCCAAGAACGCTGCTGCATTTCCCAAGAAGCTGACTATATAAGTGAAATATTCACACCATATTTTTGTTTCTAAGACTAATCGTTTTTTTAATTATTAAGGTACGATGATATAGACCTTTTCGTTACGGTCCACTTTTTAAACCTGGTACCCGTATGTTTCTGCGCGATTTTAAAGATGTTTCATGTCAAAACTTTTATAGAAATATATACACATTAACAGTCTTTTACTACACGGCGATCTTGAGCGTCCGAGAAGCGCGCTCAATTTGCATTGATTCCCTTTCGTTCAACCCTAAACCGGAACCGTGCCTGGTCTGTTCGCAGGCAAAGCGCAGAACCATCAGTTCTCGTGCATATAGATCAGTCCAAAATATAGTATATATTAATCGCCATATTTATACCAAATTCATTACTCAAATCACTAGCACTAGCCTACTCTATGTTTGTATGAATTATGGAAATGGACTATGAAATGAGCAAATGGGTCGCTTGATAGTGTTGTCAACAATATCAACACCTTTTTTTTTTTGTTCCCCTGAGGAAAATGCATTAAATTGCATACCCCGGCTGTGGCGAGCCGGCGGTTATGTGGGGCTCTCCTTCCCAGAAGGGGGAGGCCTACCCACTAAAAACCTCAGGGATGGCCTTCCTCAGGCATGTAGGGAGCCCCCGGGAACATCAAGCCACTTCCGAGAACCCCCAGCCTCCGCTCCCCTGCCTAGATGGGAGCCCTCCTCGGGGGAGGCTACCACCTCCCCCGGTCTCCTCCACCGACGACGCCCCCCGGCCACGGAAGGGGCGTGGTCCATCCCGGGTCGCCGTAGCAGTCGCAACTTCCTCGTGCCCGCCGGCGACCCAACAATATCAACACCTAGAAATAACGGCTTAATTATTTAAAGCAATGGAATACTAGCGTGACTTTTATGACTTGAACTCCTCCCGACTGACTGAATACTGATCCCAACCAAGTTATATCTAATTATTACACCTTTTAAAATCAAATGTGCTACTGTGTTCCGCCACGTGGCTCACTGTGCTGCCATCTATCCTCGACCAAGTCATCTAATCATTACACCTTTTAAAATCAAATGTGCGACCCTTCCGCCACTTGGCTCACTGTGCTGCCATCTACTGGATAATGTCACAAACAAAAAGAGACGGTAGTCAAATCCGCAATCTATCATCATTGTATAACCTCAAGCACGTGAAGTAGAATTGTATATTTACATAACAATGACTGCGTATTAAGGTTTTAACAATAGTATGCGATTATAATCGCATAACATAAATACGCGCACCACCAGAGAGGTCACAAATGCGTTGAAAGCCTTTTAAATAAGACCACTGTCTTTTGAAAGTTAATTTGTAGACTTACTATTTTAAACACGAAATAATTGTAAACACTGGGTAATCGCACTAAATAATCCAATTTAATTACTTATAAGATAAATTGTGTTTTCTTGCGATAGCCGAGTCGTTTCATTTTTTAAAAAATTCAAGCTTTTTATTATTAATATGATCACTGTAAGATGTTGTTATATTTGCTAATGATAATCGTATATAAATAAAAATAGTAATCTCACATCAGTCATGAAATAGTTATTTATTATGCAGGGCTATAAAATTGTTTTTTTTTTAATAATCATTTGCCCTCATCACTGCAAGAAAAATGGAAGGTATATTGCATAAAAAGACGATTTTCTTGCAAGATGTACGGTATTAATACAGATACAGCGACAAAAATAGACAGACGGTTGCTTAGGCGGTTTTTAGAAAGAATGGACAACCGATATTTATAGGACGAATAGGAAAGTTGGCAAAGGATCCAGATGAACTCGTGTGGACCAAATAAGAGATATCTTAAAGAAAGGTCAGGAGACCTATTTTTGAATTACGAATGCGATTTCGAAATCACTTTGATGACTTTGAGGTCACGGATTCCTAAACATCCAATTTTCGAAAGTCGATCGCAGAGCTGCCATCGTAGATAAAGTACACACATAAATGTAAGAGTTCGGTTCCACGCAGAATGTAGCCGCTGCCGGTTATTGCCGGCTTTACCATTATGGTTATATATAATATATATATATATATATCTTAATATATATATTTCTTGTGTGCGTGTGTATGTGACTGAACTCCTCCTAAACGACTGGACAATTTTGATGAAATTTTTTGTGTGTATTCCAGGGGGCTTGAGAATGGTTTAGATTCACAATACGGTCATATAGATATTGTTTTTCAGCTAAATTATTTATTTAAAAACATTTGAAACGTGAGACAACGTGACATTTGAGACATTTGACATTTGAGACATTTGACAGGACAACGTCTGTTGGGCCAGCTAGTATATTATATATATGGTTTATATATATAATATACATATTATAATATATTTTTGAAATGTGTTGGGCCATGTAACTCGGTGTTTGTTAATAAAGACTTATTATTATTATTATTATTATATATGTATGTATATGTTATAGGTATATAAAGGTTTATTATATATATGAATGTAGACGCTGCCGGTTATTGCCGGCTTAACCATTGCGGTTATTATATACATACACACATATATATATATATATATATTGTATATATAGACTGAAAATCAAACAAAACACAATAACATTTCCACAAGTATGACTTGATTACGAGTGGGTGAGGGCACTCGTAATGAAATCGCACCCGTGACTAAGGTAGTCACATCAGTGCTATTCAAAAATAAGAATTATTGAAAATCGGTGATTATTAGTCACATCGGTGATTTCGAAGTCGCATTCGTAATTCCAAAAATAGGTCTCCAGGTCATAAGTAACCGACCCCATGGAGAGTATATGAAAGTCAAATCAGCTAAAAAAATATGATTATATCGTAGGAAAACTGATCCCTAATAACCCCATGGGGAAAAACCTGAAAATGTAATTTTTTCATGCAGCCTTGAAATGTCTATCGAATAATCTAGTTTACATAAATAATTGAAACACAAGAAATAAAAATAAACTTGCCGTTCCAACGTACAGGCTACAAAAAACTGGAGGTTCGTTTAGGGGCAAATGCATAAATTTTTATAACAAGATTCCACATAAGTTCAAGGTTCATGTTAGAAAGACGCTAATGAGTAAGGGCTATTACAAAGTCACTGATTATTTAAATGATGGAAATGCTTGGTGTTGATTTGAAGATATTACATTCTAAAATGTAATATTTGTTTTCCCGTATAAATTGTAAACACATATGTACATTGTATGATAACGACATAGTTTATTGTAAATGTTCTTATTACTTTTGATAAAGCCGATAAGTTTCGTGCGACCATTCTTCTTATCTCTATGATCTGTGGTAGGGAAAATAAATTTGGACAATTCAAAAGAGCTTTCTGTAAAGTCATATTTGAATAGAGTTAATTTTGATTTTGACAGACAACAGAATCGATTTTGTGAGATGCAATAAGTTGTATTTGTTTAGAATCCACTTTGACGCATACAAAGGTATTCTAGCTTTGATTAACCAGATAAATTTCACGTCACAACCACCGGTGCATCCCGCCACCCATGAGATACTCGTACATATAAAATGATTGTGGCTAATTATCAAAAGGTGACTGGATCTGTCCCTTAAGGGCTAAGCAAGAAATACCGCGGCCTAACAAGTACAAACAAAAAATACAAAAAAGTTTATTTTCTTTAAATTCTTAGAATTAGCTACAAATGTGGCAGGAGCCTCCTTTTAAGTTTTATGGACCTGTGTTAGGAGACTCCGCTCTTCATAATTACAATCTTAATGATATCGACTCTGGCGTAACTCTCCAAACCCAAATCCAAATCTAACAACAGTCCCTCCCTGTCACTTTGCATAAAGTATGACAAGGATAGACCGCCGCAAACCCATTTCCAAGCTTAGAGAATCATAGCAGAATCATCACCAATATCTACTTAACTAGATAAAATATAAATTCACAACAAAAATTTCACAACGTAAAATTTGTTAATAATAATGATAAATAGCTTGTCTAGACTAACAATCTCTCGACCTCTAGGCAGTCTAAACGATCATCAGGATGCTCTGTGAACATTTATAAGTACGCGCCCATTCTTCTTATATGTGATAGGAAAAAAAATTGACGATTCAAAGAAAAAACAGCCTTTGTCCAAAACCTCTTACACCCCAATCATAAGAACACTGAAATGAGTTAAAACATTAACATGCAAACAAACTCGTGCAAGTTTCGTTCAGTTTTGTTTTCCCCCCGCCCGCAGATGCGTAATGTATTCTGGTGCAGCGCACAATTACTTGAAGTGTCCGCGATAATTGTGCGGGGGGCGGGGCCGGCCGTGACTGAGTGCCGTGGGTTCTCCAGTCATCCACTTGCCTGAGCTTTGACTGTGGGGCCACACGATCCTTTGCAGCGCGACCATCACATCATACCGACGATCTCGGGGCCACAAAATTAAAAGAAGATTTAAAAAATAGTCATTTAAAGTCGCCTGCCTGCTCTTTTCGAGAAGGCTTTGTTTTGCTTTTTTTAAGCCCATATCTTGGCGTCACTAAGTGCCTGTACAGATCTATTTTATATTCTTTTTTTGTTTACTCCCTCGTTCGATTAGTTTGATTATTTTGTTACCCTAAATACCCAGCGCGTTACCAATTTTAATACAGAAATATAAAAAATATTTATTAAGAGAACGATTGACTTAGCTTATCTTACCTGATATAAAACAATCTCAGAAAATACATTCTTTGTTGATCGACGGACAGATCATACCTTTGTCTATGTGCAGATACAGGATTCATATAGTTGTACTCACCATCAAAGTAGGTACCATAAGCCCAAAGGTAGGTAAGGTAGGTACCAATCCAAATGCCCCGGAGTACCTCAAATCCCGTTTCGTTCTCCACTCCTCAACTTTAAATAGAACCTTTCGTTCCTCGAATGATCTATCTCTTGTTCTCCACTACACTATTCAATATTCTATGACAAATCATTTACGGTCAAAGCCGTCAGGCTCTGGAATTCCCTTCCAGAAATAATAAGGCGTGCAAACTCGTATGACTCGAGCGATCAAAACACATTTCTTGCAGCTGGAAAATTAGTATTCTCCATTACTGTTTGTAGTGCTTAGTACATGTATTTTATGTAGTATATGAATGTATATTAGTTTTTATGTAGTATATGTATTTTAACATCATTTTATAAATATATATTTAATATTTGTATCTCCCGTCAATCAAGTTTTTTATGTTAACTTTCCTTTACTTTTAGGTTGCCTGGTAGAGATTGCCGCTTTGGCAATAAGGCCGCCTTTTGTACTATAGTAATTTAGATAGTATGTATAATACATGTGTAAATGTTGTTTTTTATTACAATAAAGTTATCATTCATTCATTCATTCATTCAGTATATATCTATTCATGATATAGAATTAGAAGAAAGAAATAAAGAAAGAAAAGAAGAAAGAAATACATTTATTGATGGACCACACAACGATACGAACAACAATAACAAAACAATACACTGTAACTGTGGCAAGCTCAGTATAAGCAGGCATGGCCTACTGCACTGGTATGCTTGCCACAGTAGTGAAATCAGGCACGAAAACAACACATCCTGAAAATTGCAAAGACAATATGGACCGTAGTAAAAATTACAAGAAAATAAAAATAAAGACAAATGACATATACAAATACATACGCCGAGAAACTGACTAAACGTAACAATAAAAATAACAAGGAATACAAAATGACAAACACAGTATCAAAAACAAGTAAGAACATAATATGAGTCCAATCCTTCAACTGCAACTCGAGCAAATGAGTTTTTATCCACAAAATTGCTTGCTTACAGAACGAGGCTATAGAAAAAATCCAATTTGACTGAATCAAAAAAATCAAATCAAAATAATATTTATTCAACATAGACCTTTACAGGCACTTATTGACGTCAACAAACAAAACAAAAAAAAAGCTTAAATAAAAAAAAACAAAAACCTTGTCCGTACGTACGAATAAGGAAAAAAAAAAAAAAAAAAATATATTGACTCGACACCTGTTCGGAAATTGGGAGAGCCTTCTCGAGAAGAACAGGCAAGAAACTCTGAAGGTCTATTTTTTATCTCCTCTTTTCAATGTTAATAATTATAATAATATAATATAAAAATACAATATAGTATAAGATACAATCATACCTAATACGATTACAGTCGTATGTATGTTTACATACACATATAAATAATACAATATTATAAATAATGTTGTTACCAAACATGGCTCTATGAATAGTGTCCCTATTACCAAATAGTGTGATCATTAAGATAGTCACTTACTTTTATAATAACCTTTACTCATGAGTGTCTTTTTGATATGGTTTTTAAATTTATATAAAGGCAAATCAATGACACCTTGCGGAAGTTTGTTAAACATAGATATACATTTCCCAGAACGAACAGCTAGTTTTATGGAGTCTGAACATTGGAGCGGCAAGTTTATTTTTGTTTCTAGTATTCACATTATGTAGATCACTGTTTTTATTGAATTTATTATAGTTTCTATATACAAAAACTAAAATTATCATATATATAATGACTAGCTAACTGAGGTGCACTCTACTGCTACTCTGCAGTTGGTGGCAGTGGATGTTTATTATAAACTAGCTTTCTGCCCGCGGCTTCGCCCGCGTGGATTTCGGGATTAGGTCTATAGAGGGTTAAGGTTCATAGCTTTTGCCCACGGCTACATATGCACGGAAGGCGGTTTATGGCGCGAAGGTTTTATCGCGCTTCCCGTAGACTATCCGTTTTTCCGATAAAAAAATACCGCAAAAACCTTACTCAAGAATCACTCTATCTATTGATGAAAGCCTCTATTATTGAAGAATCACTCTATTATTGTGCATCCCGTGGGATCTGACGATTTTCCGGAATAAAAAGTACCCTATTATTTAATCCGTACTTTTATCTTTACGTCTGCAAAATTTCAAAGCAATCGGTTCAGTAGTTACGGCGTGAAAGCGGAACAAACAAACAAACAAACTCACTTTCCGGTTTATAATATTAGTCGTTAGCGCCATTAAACTGTTTAATACGTTGTAAAATTGTATGTTCATGGTATAAAAATTAAAAAAATAAAAAAAAGTAAGTTCACATTAGTAGGTTTTGTTTCAGTTGAGATTCATATTAGTAGGTATTTGTTTCAGTTTGGTTTAAAATTCCGATTCAGTAGAAAAAAACGTTCCGGTCTCCGGATCACGGTTCGGAAAATCAAGCCGGTTCATTCCGATTATTGTTTTTCAAAAATTAGGAAAAAAAAATCTGCGTCTCTTTTTGATTTATTTTTCAATGCGTCAGCCAATTCTCGTTATCAGAAATCATCTTTAGTTCCGGAACGCGTTTCGGAACATTCCGGCTCGACAACACTACTGCCTGGTGGTGACTGGAAGGTAATAAGTCACTCTATACCAAATAACACTAGTTCAAGGTCGTCTGCTTGGGTGCTCTATATGTTAACTATTCCTGTTACAAAGCGGCAGTGTACTATGATACCATGATTTAACATCTGTATCAGAAGTTATCAATAAACATTATGGTTCTTATGGAGGTCGCAATTTTCTGAGAATCTTATAGGAAACACATGACAGTATGCTTAATTGGCAATTTATTGCTATAAAAAAGATCGATACAATTCTGGGGCGTCAGTGATAGCGTAACACCAACGCTTCAGCTTATGCTTCCGCTGCTAGAGACAGTGAGGCCCCACTGCGCGCGCGTTGACACTATCAGACAGAAGGTAATGTTGAATATATTGGCGCATTAATTCTTGCGCATCGATTGATTACGTTCATCTTACACTGTCTTCGTCCGCAGCATTCAGATACGTTTTTACTACAATTATTCGTGGTAATTGTGAGTCGGTGAATAATATGAAATAGCTTTGAAAGTCTTAATAAAAATTTCAATGGGATCTGCATAACTGACTTTTATACATATAAATCACAAAGTTTTTTTACAAATCATTTTACTGTTAGATAAAAGAAACTAACCTTACAGCTAACACTTCAATTGACCACTCATTAAATGATTTTGACTATATTACTTTTTTTTTCTATTTATCGCATCTTTTCACGCCACAAATTAACACGTAGGTAAAGACGAGGAGTTATCTTGCACCAGCGATGGTGAGCACATTGGAATTCAAGGTGCCGGCGAAGCATTCCATAATTCGAAAAGCCACAATTACAAATCTTGAAAAGCCGTTTATGCGTACAAGTGAACCCACATATAAGGGTAACACACAGCTTCTCGAAGTTCGAAAGAATCATGGGCTATTTTCGGATTCAGATATTTTCCTCCTTCCCTTTAAATTTCGTCGCAGGTGCCAATTTTTTCTTTACCGCATCCTCTTCTAATGATCCCTGTCATTCCCCGTCAGTATATAGGACCAAGGTTGAGTTTAGTTGATAGGTCTTGTCGGTTGGGTCGTCGCAGCTGACATAAAGTCCAACATAATCTCCCCGGCACTTGGCTGCGGGGGGTATACTTGGAACATTTCGAGCTCCTTATGAGTATTCTCACCTTTTCTTTTTCGATAAACGACGAGCATGTTTACAAGATTTCCCCCATGCCTCCTGAATCCTCCATTATGACGACGACGACCTGACTGACGACCTCCATAGTCGAGTGGATCGTACACCGGTTTCAAGGTGTCGCCATCTCTGAGGTCCCGGGTTCGAATCCCGGTGGGGGCAGATGTTTGTGTGATGAATGCGAGCATTTGTACCTTAGTCATGGTTGTTGATATATATTTCAATAAAAATATTTATATATGTACTAGCTGGCCCAACAGACGTTGTCCTGTCAAATGTCTCAAATGTCACGTTGTCTCACGTTGTCCCAAATGTTTTTAAATAAATAATTTAGCTGAAAAACAATATCTATATGACCGTATTGTGAATCTAAACCATCCTCAAGCCCCCTGGAATACACACAAAAAATTTCATCAAAATTGGTCCAGTCGTTTAGGAGGAGTTCAGTCACATACACACGCACACAAGAAATATATATATTAAGATGTATGTCTATCCGTTGCCCTAGATCCCATAGCACAAGCCTTACAGAGCTTAGTTTGGACTAAGCTAATTGGTGTAAAGGTGTAACAAATATTTATTTATTTATATTTATATTTATTTATGAAAGCAGAATAAATGCAGTAGAAAGAGAGCTTTGCGGAGTATGGCAGGAGTAAAACTGAGTGAAAGATGGTGTAAGTGTGTAACAAATATTTATTTATTTATATTTATATTTATTTATGAAAGCAGAATAAATGCAGTAGAAATGAGAGCTTTGCGGAGTATGGCAGGAGTAAAACTGAGTGACAAATTGTATAATGAAAGTGATTAGAAAGAAATGTGGTTTGAAAGAGGATATCGTGACAAGAATAGAGAAAGGGATGCTTGGGTGGTTTGGGCATGTGGAACGGATGGATGAAAGTAGACTGACCAAAATGATTTATGAAGCTGGAGTGAGTGGAGACACGGGACGAGGAAGACCTAGGTGAACATATTTCGAACAAATCGAAAGTGTCCTCAAAAAAGGCCAGGTCAGAAGTACCCGCAATCGTCGAGCATGTATGAGGAATTTTATGAAAGTAGATGAAACGAAAGAAATATGTAAGGACCGTAGCAAGTGGAAGGACGTAATCTCTGCCTACCCCCGTGGGAAAAAGGCGTGAGTGTATGTATGTATGTATGTATGTATTATAACGTATACAGATGATTATCTCTATTTTAAGCCTTGACAGGAAATCGTTTATGAAAAATGACAGACGATCTTTACATTCCGCAGCCATTATTAGTAGGGCTTCCGCGAATGCCTCAGCCGATCTATCGATAGCTATCCATGTATCGATCTAATAATCGATCGAGACATTTCATTACTGCTGCTGAGCGCTGATTGTGTGCCATTAGGCGGCGGCCATTACCGTCGCGGCTACTGTATCATCGGCTGCCAACCTGCCACATTCCTTGGTCCAGCCGCCAAAGAACAATTAGCTCAACTCTTATAACTTAAGGATCAATCTCCTTTGAAGCATACCGTAGTAAAGTCATTTCTGGACGAAGCAAGGTGAAGTTAAATGTAGAGTTTATTTCATAAGAATATAATTAGTGGGCGGAGTCCAATCAAATAGTTGTTGTAGCTGCCGGCGAGGGCGAAATAAATCGACGCGTCGTTCGGAATTCGGTGTGCGTCCGCAGATCTCTTTTTGTTGTTAACCCTTTTCGCGTGTAGTGTTATAGGTGTGGTTACCGCAAGGGATCACTATATCTTACTTCCAGTAATTATTATGAAATGTTCTTTAATTATTTAATATATACTTAGGTGGTTTGTAACTTTGTACACATAGAAAGGATGGGCGAAAAATGACTGACGAGAGAAATTTGTAAGACAAATATCAATGTACCAGTTGGTAGAGGACGACCTAGACGAACATACTTGGAGCAAATAGGTAGTAGGTAATACACTGAAAGAAGGTCAGGTCAAGAGTACCTGTAACAGGCGTACCTATATTTTTATAGAATATTATTATAATTATTAACATTGAAAAGAAGAGATAAAAAATAGACCTTCATAGTTTCTTGCCTATTCTTCTCGAGAAGGCTCTCCCGATTTCCGAACAGGTGTAGAGTCAATATTCTTCTTTTTTTTCCTTATTCGTACGCACGGACAAGGTTTTTGTTTATTTTTAAGCTTTTTTTTGTTTTGCTTGTTTTGACGTCAATAAGTGCTTGTAAAGGTCTATGTTGAATAAAGATTATTTTGATTCTGATTTTGATTTTGAAGCGTGCATGAAAGTATTAATGAAAGTCAAGAAAGCTGGGGAAGTATTTTTCGCATCGCAGCAAGAGAAAAACATTAAAATTTTCCACTTGCTACGATCAAAGCTAAAAATGGAAATCAAAGGCGATGGAATGCGGATATCACTCTCTGCCTTCAATTGCCTTCATCTGCCTTCTGCCTGCAATTCATGTACACTCGTACTTCTAACTCGATACCATAGATGGTAAACGTGAGATAATTAATACATAAACTATATCTAGCATCGTTAAAAGACTTTATTTCAAGTAAACTCTTAAATGGATAGAAGAAGATACCTATTTTGTCACAATACACTAAATAGCAATTCCTACTGTTAATTTATGAAGTCAACGTCGCTACCGCGATACCCGCCATTATTTTATTATAGATACTTAACTGGACATTGTCGCCTGAACAAGCACCTATTCACAATAGGTGCGATGGACAGTCCTCTATGCAGAAGATGCATGGAGGTAGAGGTAACACCAGAACATGTTCTCATAGAGTACAGAAGCGTGGTCGAACAACGGGGAAAACTTCTCTACTCCAAAATGAAGATATGGTTGAAGTAGAAAAGAAGTCAACGTACGCCCATTTGTGAGGCCAAGTGCGGATAAAAGCCAATATAAACTAACCCGCTCCCTATCACGACAAGTCATAGGGTCAATAGGACCAACGGCTTAGGCTGTGTTTACTCGGTATGTCTATCAGACCTACCTCGAGGTAGAGCCGCCTCGATTCGCCAGGAGTCCGACATAATCATCGTAAGTATCCACGAGGATTTTCAGCCTCCTCTCCTAAGGAAAAAAAAATAAACTAACCTGCCATGATTTACGAAGATTGTCTACGCGCATATGCACGCGAGGTCGCCAAATAGATAAACATTACAGAATTTTACAGCTGTTTACTGTATATTTTTCTGTTCTGCAGAATCCTTTTATGTATATTTTCAAACACTCGATTCTTTATTTCGAATTAAAATTATTTCTCAAATAATAAATTATAAAAACTTGAAAAAAAAAGTAAACATTAAATAAAGTATTAAGTAAGTAAGTATTAAGTTTTAAGTATTTGGAGAGGTGTCCAGCAGTGGACGGCGATAGGCTGAGATGATGATGAAACATTACTGTTATATAAATCCATTGTTTTTATTATACAATATAAGCATCCATTAGAAATATAAATTGTACCGTTCTCTTTTGAAATTAGCATCGTTATGTTTATCAATTCACTTAAGTTCCCACTTACTTAGTTTTAACCTTTAGCCGACCACGCCGGCCCTTTTAAGTAAGTATTACCTCCGAGTTTCTACGTACACAGGTCTCATGATGTTTTCCTTCACCGAAAGCTCTCTTTTCCATCGCCATCACCTTTTTCCCTTAGGGTTAGGCTAAGATCACGCTATTTCTCATGTTACGATCCAAGCATACTTCCCTAGCTTCTTCGACTTTCTTTACTTTACTTTCTGGTTACGGGCACTGTTGACCTGACCTTCTTTTAATACATTACGTATTTCGTTCCAAGTATAGGTCTAGGCCAGGTCTTAATTAGGAACATTAGTAATCTGTTCTTCATAACATATTTGTCAACATAAATATGTTTTGTTTTGATAACATTTTAAAATATGTTTTATCAAAATTTACCATTACTCTTCTTTCATTGCCAGACTCATACTTACTATCTCTTATAAATATAGATCCTAAATATATAAACTCTTTCGCTTACCTTTTCATAATCATACATTTTGATATCATTTCATCTCTTTCACTTCTATAAAATTTCAGTATTGGTGTATTCTTATAAAATATAATAATATATTTTTTTATAATTTAATTTCAAATTCAAATTCAAAATCATTTATTCAGTCTGGGCTGTTACAAGCACTTGTGAATGTCGTAAAGCTACGCCATCGGTTCGCAAATCTACGGCGGGAGAACTTGTACTGAGAAGAACCGGCAAGAAACTCAGCAAGGGCTGTTTTTTTTCCCTGTATTAAATAGATACAGAGTCGTCAATTTGGAAAATGACTTCAATATTGATAATTCATGAAGTCACTTTCCATTACATAGTATAATTAATAAAAAAATATTTAGAAAACATGCCTATATTAGGAATGCCGTGTCATACAGTTTTAAAAGAATATATTAAAGTTAAATTAAAATTATAATAAATACTAAAAAATTATAAAAAAAAACCAACAACATATCTATTTTTGCAATATAATAGTGGTGTAATTTTGTAGAAGCTTAATTGGCAGGCTGCAGGATGACGCGAGCTCTGTAATCGCGCCATAATAAAAATTCCCTGACGTGACGCCCGCGGCGACGCGCCGGCGCAGCTTGCAGGAACCAGAGCTCCTACAATGTTGTTCTACCTCCTGCTGAAGTAGGTAAATGTTTTAATTAATACGCGATGACGCTATAAATGAGTTTAAACTATGAAATTACTAAGTACTAACTTTAATCAGTTGATTATGTGTACCGAATGCACCTTTTCGTAACACGAGATCATTTGAATCTCTCTGGCATTAATTTGGACCACTACGAATAAAAAATACTTCAAGGACACGGGTTTAAATACCGTCCAATGCTAGATGCTATCGAGACTGGTGACCAGTCTCTTCTACAGCCTGGCTGTCATTCCTTTTTTTTTTGTTCCCCTGAGAAAAATGCATTAAGTTGCATTACCCCGGCTGTGGCGAGCCGGCGGTTATGTGGGGCTCTCCTCCCCAGAAGGGGGAGGCCTACCCACTAAAAAAACCTCAGGGATGGCCTTCCTCAGGCATGTAGGGAGCCCCCGGGAACACCAAGCTACTTAAGCTACTTCCAGGAACCCTCAGCCTTCGCTCCCCGCCGATACAGGGGATCCCGCCCGGGGGAGGCTACATTACCTCCCCGATCTGCACCACCGATGACGCCCCCGGCTACGGAAGGGGCGTGTCCCTCCCGGGTCGCCGTATCCGCGGACGCGATTTCCTCGCGCCCGCCGGCGACCCGCGCGGCGCCGCAGCTGTGCTACCGAGCCCGCGCCGCCTTCTTCGAGCGGGATCGGCCATCTCCCGACCCCGCTCGGCGGCCTCCTTCTGGAGCATCACTGCTTCACAGAAGGAGGCTACAGCCCTCAACCTCCTCGGCGCTCGGGGGCCCACACGGGACACTCCGCCAGCGTGTGCTGGGCCGAGTCGAGGTCGGATGCGCAGTGGCGGCAATGTGTCGATCCCTCCAGTCCTATTCGACACAGATACTCACCGAAGCAGCCGTGCCCGGTGAGTATCTGAGTCAATCGGTAGGTGACCTCCTCCTTCCCGTGGAGTGACCTCCTCCTTCCCGTGGATGGCTGTCATTACCTATCTCTCAAGTGCTTAATAATGGATGAATGGAGTGGAAGGGGCCCACTATAATCTTTAATTTTTCATTTTCCATTTTAGTCTACAACAGTCCACGGGGTTGTTTCTGATGGTAAAACTTTTCAGTACGAAAACGTTGAAATCAAAATGTAGCGTGGTTTCTTTTGTGACACCAGCGCCGTATACATCGAGCTGTTTCTACAGATCTTCTATAACTGACACCACGACATTTCATGTTTTCCATTGCGCGGTAATAAGGGACGCCAAAGAAAAAAAATAAGAAAAAAACAAATGAATGACAGTTTTCAAAACTGAAACGTACCAGCTAAATGAATTTATAAATTTGAATTTGGAATTCTTAACCAAAGAGGAGATATTTCAGATCAAAGTGCTAATTTCATATGTTAGGAACTAATGATAAAAAAAACATATTCAATTGTAGTCATCTAGCCTATTCGATTGAATGTGTGTCTAACACTGACCGGAGATTCGAGGCTGTTCTTAACAGAAGCTGCAGCCTTCATCGAGGCCCTATACTTATAGTTTAACAACGAAGTTACTGGGCGGAGTGACATGCGCGCACGGCAGCCTGCGCGAGCGCACTAAATCATAAGCTGCACTCACAGGCTGTATTAATGCCATGATCATCGCAGTACGGACCGCAAGAAAATCGTTATATTTTAAACCACTTAAAATTATACAAATTGTTTTATCATTATTTAACGCTTCATCATCAATAGGCCTCCTCCTTCTTGTTTCTCCTGCCATGTTCCCAATTTTATTTGTTTTCTTTTCGACTTTCTTCTGTCACTCGGTATTTCGATCACTCACTCACTCTCTTCTTGAACAATTGTTGAAAAACCTTCCTCGATAAATGGGCTATTCAAAAAAAAAATTTCAATTCAAACCAGGAGTTCCAGAGATTAGCGCGTTCAAACAAACAAACAAACTCTTCAGCTTGATAATATTATTTTTTTTTTATTGCTAAAGTTGACCAACAAGCAGGCTGCCCACCTGATGGTAAGTGGTAACAGTCGCCTATAGTACATGTGGTTCCCACGAGATTCGCAGCAAATCTGCAAACCTCATAAGAACCACAGTGTACGTTGCCAACTTGTGACATAAGATGTAAAGTCACAGTACCCAGAAATTTCACTGCCTATCTTACCCTTCACGCCGGAACACAGCAAAGCGAACCCTGCTGTTTGGCGGCGGAAATAGGTGAGACGGAGGTACCCATGCAGACGACCCTGGTACAGAGTCTACCTCCTAGAAATATTAGTATAGATAACGTCAGCTCGCTCTAGAATTATTACCCTGTGTCGTGGGTGCAGTTACAGACATAGAATCTCATGTCTCTCTCATCTCATGTCTCAATCTCTCCGGCTAGAGCAGATAAAATTATTGTTACTCATACAAATTATTTCTGTGTATGAATTGAACCCGCAACCCGTTGCGACTACTTGACCTTGACCAACCTTTGATGAGTTATATTGTAATAGTTGTGAAATATAATCTATTTAAATAAATAAATAATGCCTGTCCAGATAGTGCCTATTCACTCTTGCCTTGAAAAGGCCCAGATTGTATTTATCAGGGAAAATATCCGGCGGAAGGGAATTCCACTCCTTTGCTGTGCGCATTATGAAAGTAGAATCGAAACGCTTAGTTATTATATAGGTGGTATATCGACAACATAAGGGTGAAAGCCCAACCGCCGTCTAGTTCCCCTGAGGTGGAATGGGGATGCTGGAATCAAATTGTGCAATTCCATCGGACACTCTCCGAAATGCACCCGATAAAAGATGGCCACAGAGGCCACCTTGCGTCGGTGATCGAGGCTCTGCAGCTTAGCCTCTACTAGACGTGAGTCACCAATGAGCTTCCTAGCACGTTTCTCGATTGAGTCCAAGGCAGCCAGTTGGTATTTGGCAGAACCGTTCCAAAGATAACAGCAGTATTCCATACGATCGGACTTGAGCTTGGTAAAGGTTTAGACTACTATTGACGACTCTGTAAAAAACAGGGAGAAATAAAATGTTAACCAATGGCGTATGGCCATCTTTGACGTGCAGAAATGATTGCACAAATCCTATTTGTAAAATAAACTTTTCCTAAATACACTTGTACACTTTTTGCGTCCAGTACAAGTCGCCCCCTATTACCGCCGCCCACTTACTTCGGAAATTGATAGGAATTATAAAAATAGCCGGTGCGCCGGCGATTAGAGCGCTCACCGAAATACGCGGCGAATTCTCTGCAAGGTTGCCGTGTGTTTAGACCATAGATTTTTTTTATTCAGTTACAGTTAAATATAATCTATATTTCACAAAAAGACTCCAAAAAAGTTTAGTCCAAAACAAGCAAAAAAATACTTTAATCGTAAATTTAAGAGCCTTATAAAAATATATTATTGCATTACTTTAAGTTTAAAACTCAAAAGTGCAAGTTTCCGAATTAGGATATTACAAACTAAAAAAAAAACTCAAAAGTACCTGCTGTTGTACATTATTGACTATAACTTTATGCCTATTAATTTTCTTGCCTTCAAAACTGTGTTATCTTATATATAAAAATGAATCGCAAAATGTGTTGGTAAGCTCATAACTCAACAACGCCTGCACCAATTTCGCTAATTCTTTTTTGTTAATGTTCGTTGAAGTTCAAGGAGGGTTTTTAAAATGAGGAAAATTCGAATAATTATCGGAAATACCCTAAAAACAGCCCTTTTATTTTCCCATGCAAACGTTTTCTAACTAAAACGTACAGTCGAATTGAGCTTTATTGTTATTGTATAAAGTTCATATTGCAAGCACTCACTGTTGTCTAAGCAATGAAGGTGTGTTCCTAACATTAAAGAGTCAATTTGCGCTTTATTAACGCTACATATAGTTGAAATTCAATCATATCTATCAAAACAGTGTGCGTGCGTGCGTTGGAGCACAGAATACATCGTTGGAGGATTTAATGTCACGTTCCAAAATTGAATAGCCACAAAATGTAATAGGTCATTTAGACTTTTTTTGCGATTTGGTGGGCTATGCGACATTATCTATAAAATAATTAGGAACAAAAAACTGCCACTGTACAAATCTTTTTGACAGGACGAAGTCTGTCGGGTCCGCTAATTACTTAATAATAATAATCGACGGCGTCTCGATCGCTGTCGCAGACACACCTCTCTACACACTTAGCCGTTCACACCAATATTGCTCTCTTCGCACCAATATTGATCTGCTTTTTTGGGGGGCCCATTTAGTGAGTGGCGAGTCACCACCTGCCATATTTAAAATCAATTAGGAGGCTTTGAGAAGGCAGGTGACCGGAGTCTCTTCCATAGTCCGGTTCTCATTACCACCGAAATTGAAATGCAATAGTGCACAGGCTTTTTGACCACTAATGACAATAGTTTCTGCGCATCTAACTGGGTATAGTCTTTGGCTGCATTTTTCATGATGCAGATAGAGATTGGACCCAGTTGGTACATTCCACGCACACTTTCATTAAATTTCGCTTAAACGGACTCTACGCGTTGGATCTGTATCTCCGCGCACGCCTTATAAAGGACCGTGTTTTATAAAACCACGTGACATAAGCGACAATAATAATAATAATATTTATTTTCTCAGACATAAGGTAATGCATATTAGAACAAGGAGGCTATATAATAATAATTTTAACAACTAAACCTTAATGTGAGAGTCTGGGGTATCAAAAAGGATAAACCTGCTCTACAAATCTCCAGGCTCCCTCACCTCTAGATATTTATGTATTTTATTACAAAATTAAGCGAATTAAAGTAAACTACAAATTACAAGATAATAATGAAATGGCAATAAACATAAACTTTAAATAATAATAAATAAAAGAATATAAATACAGCGACCACTGTGGATCAAATACAACGTGACATAACGGTACATTTAAATGTATTTCATTTAAACATACTAACGATTAAAGGCTTGCTCCAACAAGGCTTCAGAGTCATTATAATTAAGGCTTTTTTTTTCCTCAGGAGAGGAGGCTGAGAATCCATCATGGATACCAACGCAACAGGCAAGCAGGGATGCGTTGATTATGTCGCACTCCTGGTGAATCGAGGCGGCTCGACCCACCAGACCTACCGACTAAACTCAGCCTAAGCTTTTGGTCCTAATGACCCTACTGGCTTTATTGATGAGGGCCGCACCTCAGGAGAAGCACGGTTAGCACTGCCCCATGGGGAGAGCATAAGCGCTAGAAGTAGGCACGGTTCACCAAACTGGGACCGGCCAGTATTGACGGGAACCTACACGTGGCTAAGCAGAAGGCTGCCGAATAGGGGGAGACAAAGGAGGCGACGGCTCAGACGCCGCCGCTTGCAGGTCTAGAAGGTCCTGCGTTAATTGATTGGGGGGGTCGCTTAGGACATGTCGTGGTCTACGTGTCCTCTGCCAATATGGACTGATATCCCGGAATGAATCTGAAGGCGGTGTTGATGGGTAATTTACTGACTCGCGAATCAACGGGTTGACGTGCTCGTCCGCGGCTCCGACCGCTAGAGCACTCCCTAAAATGTTGTTGAATGGTGGGATTAAGGCTTTGTGTTATTACTTAGATTAATGTCGCGAATGACGCGTTTGTAAATATGTCGTAAGGTTTGCTCACTTGGTTTATTAAATAAATAAGGAAACCTTTAGACACAGAACAAAACAGAAACTTCATTCTTTTTCCCCATATATAATAGCACCACAGCGAACGAAAATCGATCAGCGATCAACCCTGCGCTGCGGTGCGCTTGCGTAAGTTTGCACTAAATAATCACGTCATAAATAATATGCAACATGATTGGGCCGTCAGGACACAGCTTCCCGTTTCGCGAGTACTTTTCATTGGGTTGTTTGATATTACGCGACATACCTACAATCCGTATTCGATTTCTTCTAATTATTATCTAAAATAATATAGATACAGTATCACGAAAATGAAAAAATACCTGAAAATGTGGTAGTGACATACAAACATAATTAACTAACTTATATATTTATATAAGAAATAAACCATGGCCATATTTCGTTATGATTGAAAAAATTGTACCTTACTGTATTACTTTATACCAAATTTTACGAAATTGGCATCTGTAAATATTTTAGAATTAGCTACGAATAAAATCCATTTTGGTATGGCCAAAGTTAAAATTTATTTGTGTTAGTAAGTCCTTATGACCAAAGTTAAAAATTCTTTCTGTTCGTAAGTCCTCAGTTGTAGTAGAACTGCCATAGAACACACACAAAGCAAAC
Source organism: Scirpophaga incertulas (assembly GCA_036419045.1). NCBI lineage: Eukaryota > Metazoa > Arthropoda > Insecta > Lepidoptera > Crambidae > Scirpophaga > Scirpophaga incertulas. The sequence goes on along the minus strand of CM071639.1, from coordinate 308,346 downwards.
GGGAATAACAAAGACATGACATTAAACAAAAGCAGTAAACACAATATATAAAACATAGACACAATATATAAAATACAACATGATCCGGAAGGTAGCGTTGTAATTTTTCTAGGAATTTTATACCGAATAAATTTTATTTCAAACAGTTGTTTAACTATCTGAAATCGGTAAAATGAGCGTCAGTTGTCGCACCAACGGTGGAGCATGAAAAAAACATTGGAAAAGATCCTGCTCCGACGATTCCTAGACCGAGCAAAAATGCACAACATTGCTCCAATCACACTTTCTCAAAAAACAGCTGTCAGCTGCATTGAGAAATGAGCCACAGAATGCATCAGTTCTATGGTTAAGAGAATGTAAAAATTATATATGAGTATGGTACGGGTTATCCATATCTCAGTTAAACTTAAAACTAGTGCTCGGAATAGGTATTAGTTTAATTTTACGTACTTGCGATTTCGTGACATCAATAGTATGGATATGCCTGGGAACTTACTATTTTCAGAGATTGGAAAAATATTATATTGAACTTTCAAAATAGTATTTCATCTTTTAGCTTATTGTTATGATAATAAGTTGTAAACATTAAATTTTACAATAAAAGCCGTCAATTATACCTTATTCTGATAGCGTTAAAAACCTTGGTGTCATCTTTGATAAACATCTTTCCTGGGGTAATCACGTGGACCTTATTTCTAGAAAAGTACATTTCTCCTTCCATACCCTTAAGCGACTCCAGTTCTTCCTTCCTTTGCACACTAAAATCTCGCTTACTCAATCCCTAATTTTACCTTTTATTGATTACGCCGACGCTTGTTTTTTGGATGCGAATGAGGATCTTTTAAATAAATTGGAACGATTGCAAAATTTGTGCATTCGATTCATTTTCGGCCTTCGGAAATTTGACCATGTCTCCAAATTCCTTTACCAATTAAAGTCGCTCCCGATAAGACAGCGCAGGAACTACCACGTTCTCTGCTTACTTTTTAACATTCTCCACAATCCTTTGGCTCCGCAATATCTTAAAGAGCGTTTTAGTTTCTTGCGTCCTGCTGGCATGCTTAGTAGATCTCGATTAAGCACGCTTCTCCTTATTCCTTACCGAAGTTCTAAAACTTACACCGAGTCTTTTACTGTTTTTGCTGCACACCTATGGAACCAGTTACCTGCCTACATTAGAGATTGTACCAAAATATCCACATTCAAGGTATCCCTGAAGGAACATTATTTGAAACAATGTTACGAACCATAACAGCCATTATGTAGTTTTGTATATATATATATAGTAGGTAAGTATGGTAGTATAGATTTATTTTGTAATATTGTATTAGTGTAGGTATATAAATATGTATTTGAATTTGTGTTGTATGTATGTATTATATATATATATATATATATAATATATATATATATATATATATATATATATATATATATATATATATATATATATATATCTCTTATTTATGTGATGTTTATATATATTTATATCTATTTTTAGGTAATATTTAGTATGTTAATACTTACTATGGTACACACAGTGTAACCCGTTATGTTCACCTGTCCACCCGGGTCTGCAGGAAGAGATTTCCTAGGAAATATGCAGTACCTTTTGCTGAATTTTATAATCATTTTTTCATTTACTGTATGTGTGTGCAAAAATAAATAAATAAAATAAATAAAAGCGCAAAGAAACGGATAGCAAATAAAAGCAGAAAGAAAATGGATGATGAATATGAAAAGAAATTCCTTGACACTCAGTTATACCCAGAAAATCATAGTATTATTTTATAATAAACACGACGATGATGATTATGTTGGCGATCTTCAATTCGAAGACGAATAATTACACCATCGGAACAACACTATGTACTTTAATGTTAATATAAATATGTTTAACTTGCAATAAATATCTCTAATATCTGAACATGATTTTTTTCCTTCTACTCACTCCTTAAACCTACAAATAAACTATAAGTGTAATTTTCATGATTATATAAAATGACATAAGTTCCATTCCATTGCATTATTTAATACATACATACATACATACATACATGGAGAGTACAACTCCAAAATGGAGAGTACATTTCGATAATAGTAAGATATTTAAATTACTAAACGATATAAATTGGGAAGAAACAAGTTGTATGCAATGCCCTATATTAATTAATAATTATATACAAAATAGTTTTAGCGAAACATATATCAAGTCAAAATATATGATTAAAATTAAAAATCCAAAAAGACAGCATAATCAATGGATAAACAGTCGTGTTAATGAATCATGTTTGCATAGAGATAGACTCTTCAAAAAATGGTTGAATGACCCCCTCAATCTGAACCTAAAAGCATGAGTACAATAAAGCTAGAAATTATTCAAATAAACTTATACAAAAAACCAAAACTCAAAGTCTGAAATATCAAATAACTCAGTGTAAAGACAATCCAAAACAGTTGTGGCAAATCCTAAATAAAATAACGGGAAAAATAAAACAATCACTGGACGAAGTGATATTGACAGCTTTCGGTAGACAGGGGATCAGTGACAAACATATTGCAAACAAATTTGGAGAGACTTATAAAAATAATGTCCAAGCCTTAGCTCCAAAATGCACACTACCCCCCCTTCTAAACAGAGATACCTATGTTACTTCTCAAAATGTCTCGATGTACTTCCGGCCTGCGACTGCAAAGGATGTTGATACTATAATAAACTCAATTAACAGTAATAAAACACCAGGTGTTGATGGCATCAGGGCAATAGATCTAAAAAGAATAAGTAAAAATATAAGTAAAGTGATAGTTAATCTTATTAATAAAAGTGTAACAAGTAATAAATACCCAAAAGCTTTAAAAAATGGGTATTGTAAGACCTATACATAAAAAAGGTAGCAAACAAGATTATGCAAACTATAGGCCCATAACAATTTTGCCGACCATAGATAAGATAGTTGAAAAATATATTAGCAAGTTAATACACGTGTATTACGATAGAAACAATATTTTATCAGCAAATCAATATGGCTTTCGACCACATAAAAATACGACGCAGCTACTTACTAAGTTCACTGATTCTATGTATAAACATCTAGACGGAAAAAAACATATAATCATAGTCTTCATTGACTACAGCAAAGCATTTGAAATGCTAAAACATGACATACTGCTGAAAAACCTAGAAAAGAGTGGTATAAGAGGTAACCTTCTAAAATGGTGTGTGGATTATCTTAGGGATAGACAGTACGTGGTGAGGGTTAATGAGGCTGATAGTGACCCAATTCCTGTTACAGAGGGAACGGCACAAGGTTCAGTACTGGGTCCACTCCACTATCTTATATACGTCAATAACATCTGTAATCTCATCAAAAAGTGCGAAATTTATCAGTATGCTGATGATACATGTTTGGTGGCAACAGCCAATACTGCCATGGAAGCTATGGCGATCTTACAGAATGAGTTTGACGTGTTGGTGAAGTGGTCGCATGATGTAGGACTTGTATTGAATGCATCTAAAACCAAACTCATGTATGTCAGCACAAGTCAAAATAAAGACCACAGTTTTCAACCTAACTTAATTGCACATGACCACGATTGCTTACACAGGCATTTAAACAATACGCAACCAATTTCGTGTGATTGCGAAAGCATTGATGTGGTTGAAAATCAATTGTACTTAGGCTTAATAATCGACCATCGACTTAACTGGAAGGAACACATCAATCATGTTTGCAATAAACTTAGAAGCTTGCTTGCAAAGTTCAGTATTATAAAATGGAAAATACCTTTTCCTATTTTACTTATGTTGTATAAATCGATGGTAGAGTCCATTATAGAATATGGTTTGTCTAGCTACGGCCGGACATATAAGACTCACCTTGATAGGATATACAACCTACAGCTTAGATTGTTAAAGCAAATAGTGCCAAAAAAAATAAAAGTTAAATTCCAAAATAGCTACAACGAATTATTTAAATTTTGTAAGATACTGCCAGTTCATGACAAAGTCAATCAAAGGCTACTCATTGAAGATTTTTTTAATAAATATTTAACCACGCAACCTAAACATAAAATTAAAGTTAGAACGCGTAACATGAATAATGCAAAATTACCGCTACCGGGATATAGCAATATGTATGGAAAAAGAAGATTGGCTTATATTATTCCAAATCTAATAAACCAATTACCAGATTCACTGAAAACCACGATCACTGAAAAAAATCTTAAAATTAAAATAAAACAATATTTCTATGACAATATGTGTACATTTAATTCGTAAAGGTTATAACATTCATACATTCATACATTTTAACAATTTAAGTAATTTATAACATTTAGTAATTTACATTGTATTAAACTAATGTTCAGTTTCATACAGTGTAAAGTACCCAATAATTTTAATATTAAATAATTATAATTATAAATAATTCTATTATGTTAAAATAATAATAATATTAATTAATTTATTGAATTTCTATTCCTTACTTTGAGTAAACAGGACACGCTGTATAGTTTAGTTACACAAACTTGCCCGACTGGTAAATCGGTATTGTCAATAAAACTGGCTGGTGCGGGTATATCGAACAGTGATTGTCAATGAACATTCCTAGTGTAAGCGAAAAGGAAGACATTGTGTTGAGCATGATAAAGAGCGAGGAGGTGGAGCGTGTGTACGTGTAGTTACAGATACAGTTCGGCTACTAGATTTTGGTGTTAAACTGTTGACTCTGGCGTGATCTCTAAGCATGGAACTAGGCTTGGCGGCGGTCTATCCCTGTCATACTCTATACAGAATGACAGGGAGGACTGGTGTCCGGTTTTGGTTTTGGGTTTGGGGAGATATGCCGGAGTCGACATCTATGATTAATTCTTAAATAAGTTTACCTAACGGCTCACTGGCGCACGGAAAAACTCGCAAGAGTTTATGTTGTGCCTTTATAAAATTATATTAATGTATTATATTATGTAAATAAATTAAAAAAAAAAAAAAAAAAAAAAAAAAAAACATATATGTCACGCCTTGTTCCCAATGGGGTAGGCAGAGACCACCTCTATCCACTTGTTACGATCCTGGCACACTTCTCTTGCTTCCTCCACTTTCATGAGCGTCTTCATACATGCTCGTCGGTTGCGAGTACTCTTGACCCGGCCTTTCTTTAGGACATCTTCGATTTGATCGAGATATGTCCGCCTATTAAATAAGCATTATTTAAGGTCCCGGAAATCACGCTGATTTTAATCAATCAATCAATATCTTTATTTGCTGAAAAACATGGTTACATTTGATTTAGGTGATTTATAATACAAATAGTCCAGCACATTTTGCCAATAAATAGCATGCAAACATATTTCTACAAAAAAAATATTACTTACATTTAAAAAATCGTTTAAGGTGTAAAAATTATTTGATTTTAACCATATAAGTAGTTGGGTCCTGAATTCAAATAATGTCAATTTTTTTAAATTAGCAGGTAAAGCATTATATATTTTAACACACATAGCAGGGCCTTGATTTTTATAAAAAGCTAATTTTGGGAAATGTTCATACACTAACCTATCTCTGTTTCGTGTGCCACGTGGGAACATATCACTGGCTTTCTTAAACAGTCTATTATTGTTCTTACAAACCAAGCGCATTCGAGTATATATAAGTCCGTAAGTGTCAGCAGATCCAATGACTTAAACAATGGTCTACATGATTCATATGGTGGCTTACCACACATAGCTCTCAGGCATTTCTTTTGTGCTATGAATAATTTGTTTTTATAAGAAGAATTTCCCCATATTAGAATGCCATATCTAAGGTTAGATTCTACATACCCATAATATGCTGCCAAAACAGTAGACAGTGAGGATACGTTGCGTAACCTACTCAGAACATATCTATAACGATTTAATTTGTCACATATTTTGTCAGTGTTTGCATTCCAATTAAATTTTTCGTCCATAATAATTCCCAGAAATTTACTTTCAGTCACTTCATTTAATTGAATACCATTATATATTATATTTAATGTCAGCTTTTTGGATCCATTGGTATGAAATTGCATATAATTAGTTTTTGTCAAATTTACTTTTAGGTTATTTTTATTAAACCAGTCAATAATTACGTTGATTGTATTATTTATGTCATTTTCAAATTGGTATATATCTTTACATGTCATGATAACAGAAATATCATCCGCATATAATAAACATTGATTTCCTTTTGTGATCACATCTGATAAATCGTTCATGTAAAATGCGAATAACACAGGAGCCAGAATGCTTCCTTGCGGTACTCCATATTCATTCTTTTGAAACGTCGATCTATATGATTCCAAGAATTTATTATCATTTATACGATTAATTTCTGTATATTGAGTTCGATTACTTATGTATGATTTTAACCATTTCCACGCTGTGCCTCTGACGCCATAGTTGTATAATTTTCTTAGCAATAAATCGTGAGACACAAAGTCAAATGCGCGAGACAAATCAAAGAATATACCCACAGTGGGTTGTTTATTATTTAGGGTTTCCGCAATTTTCTTTACCACGTCATATACAGCCGTTGTAGTGGATTTATTTTTAGTGAAGCCATGTTGATTATTGTTCAAAATTTTGTATTTTTGTGACAATGCGGTCAGCCTATTTTTAACAACATTAGGTTTATCCATGTTACGGTTACATTGACTTTCTTTCTGCAAGTACATAAAATTAAACTAGCTATTCCGTTAGCACTACTTATAACTGTGGGCTTAAAAATGTTTATCTCACCGAACCAATTTATTATTTTGGTCAGAGGCGTACGTTAAAATTTTCGTAAAAACAACGTAATGAGGAAAAAGAGCTACCGTTGACAATATTAACAGTATGTTATGTAAATTGGCCAAATACCAGCGCATTCGCCGACGAGAGCGCCGAATCACGTCGGCGGCTCAAAGCTCGCGCGCGGCGAACCAAGCACGTACACCTGGAAATCTACAAATCGAGTGTTATGTGTTCAGTTAACAAATTTGGGACTACAGATTCCGTCATACAACAACAACAATTTATTAACACGAGTAATGGTACACATATTGCTAAAATACATGATAAAAAATATGAAGACATAGTTAAACAACGACAGCTACCTACTAGTGTAGTGACACCGCTAACTATAGACAATTTACTCACACAATAATACCCATATTAGAGAACAAAAAGTGTTGCCGATAACAAGTTCTATAGTTCTATCTAACACAAAGACAAGTTTACACAGTATAAGCACACAAAGTAGATAAATTTGCATTCTCTCAAAGACGTTGTTAGATTTTTAGTATTAATATAAATTGACTCATACTTAAATATATAATAATATAATATAGTGTATATAGTATAATATAATATAGTGTATATATATATAGTAGAGTGCATCCTATTTATACACAAAAACTCTCAGTTGTTTCATAGTCTATCGTAACAAAGTATTCAGAAATAATTTTATTAAAATTGTAATTGCTTTTTTCTTTCAGTTTGGGAATTATGTTGCTGATCTTATTGTATAGTTTTGGGCCCAAATACCGAAGAAAGTTTCTTGCAAATATAGTTCTAGTTATAGGTATTTTATAAACAAGATTAATTCGTCTTGTATGGGAAGTAATAGTTGGCATGATTTTGTGTTGTTTAAGAAGTACAGATTTAATAAATAATTGACGTACAGTTAGAACTGGAAAATCTTCGTACAATTTTTTTGTAGAATATCTAAAAGGTTTACAATTTATAACTTTTATTGTAGCTCTTTGTGCTATACGAATTGTCGCATACGAATTGTCTGTCTCCTGTTTGGTTTTTTTTTACTAAAAAACATCGCCCCACACTCGATTTTTATCCTGTGTCGTGGGTGCAACACCCAGACCGGAACAAAATTTTGTAGATTATATTAAATATCTGTCCTGTGTGGAAATCCCGCGACCCGTTGCGTAGAAGCCGTTTACTCGACCACTGTGCTAAAGCTGCCGTCTATAATGGTATCTCATAAGTAAACAGCTATTTTACGAGTAAAATCGAGAGTATTTTATTGATCTAAAACAAAGCAAAGGATTCTAAAGTAGAATCCGAGCAGAGAACCGAAAAACACGGTCCACGATAGTGTTCCTCATGCTGTAGTGGCTTTTTTTTTTTGTTCACCTGAGGAAAATGCATTGAATTGCATACCCCGGCTGTGGCGAGCCGGCGGTTATGTGGGGCTCTCCTCCCCAGAAGGGGGAGGCCTACCCACTAAAAACCTCAGGGATGGCCTTCCTCAGGCATGTAGGGAGCCACCGGGAACATCAAGTAACTTCCGGGAACCCCCAGCCTCTGCTCCCCTGCCCAGAGGGGAGACCTCCTCGGGGGAGGCTATACTACCTCCCCCGGTCTCCTCCACCGACGACGCCCCCCGGCCACGGAAGGGGCGTGGTCCATCCCGGGTCGCCGTAGCGGTCGCGACTTCCTCGCGCCCGCCGGCGACCCGCGGAATGCTGTAGTGGCTATATCTAGACACACGGAGTCCTTCATCTATTATTGCGGGAGCGAGAAGAGGACGACGCCATCAAACGACTCATAACCCCGTCATGCTCAGCAACTGATGAAGAGGTCAGAAACTACAATTGGCAAATGGCGTTCAAGGACCAAAGTAATGCAGCGATCTAGGTGCCAATCATTTTCGTTCGATCAATTCTAGCATTATTTAAGGTAATATAAAGTTAATGTTTGTATTTTGTTTTTAATCATTATTAAGTATGTATGTGTATATGTATGTTAATATATATATATAGCGTAAGTTAAATGAGTATTTGTATTTATATTGTTAGCTGCGTAAAATAAATAAAATTGAGTACATGTTATTTAAGAGAATTGTAATAAAATATTTAATTAAGAATTATAAAGGGCATGGACTACGAGTCCGTGGAGTAGCATATGTGTAATAAAAAAAAGTAGCATCCGCAGCATAGCGAGCGATTCAAAGTAGGTACTTATTTATACTCTATGAGGAAAAATAATTAAATACATGTCTGGATAAAAAATATATATTTCCATTGTGACTGCTAGAAGATGTACATACTATTTTCTAACTCCTAAATATCTCAATTAATACAAATCAAACTATTACTAAGACGCGCTTTCAATTTGACTCCGTGCGTTTTTTACTTTTTTCTATTTTTTTTCAAAGATAAGGGATAAATTGCGAATTAATGTGATAAGGGAAATGAGTATTGCGAAAATTTTCGTGACAAAAATCGAGCAAGAATTGCTTAGATGGTTTAGACAAATAGAAAGAATGGCCTAACGAAAGGAATTTATACGGAAACTAGTGACCCGCCCCGGCTTCGCACGGGTACAATTATTATGTAAATATACCTACTACAAAATTATAAAAAAAAAACGCTTATTTACGACATCACATTAGAAACCTTTCTCTAGTATACTATGCATGTATACATATAAACCTTCCTTAAGAATCGCTCTATCTATTAAAAAAACACATCAAAATCTGTTGCGTAGTTTTAAAGATCTAAGCATACATAGGGACAGACAGACGGCGGATATCTTTTTTTTTTTTTTTTTTTATATGATAGGGCAGCAAACGAGCAAACGGATCACCTGATGGTAAGCGATAACCGTTACCCATGGACACCCGCAACACTAGAGGAGTTACAGATTTTTTTTTTTTTTTCCTCGCGGGAGTAGGCAGTGAATCCTCATAGGGGGCGCGCCACCACAGTGGTCGCTTTGACAACCCCCTGGTGCTTGGACGACCTTGCACCGGATACCACCCGCGCCCGGTCTACGGCGGGTGGTTATGTTGGACTCTGACAGAAGGTCAGCCTACCAACTAAACACTGCCTAATGCCTTTGGCCGGGCAGAAAGCCTGGGGCCCTATCGGCTTCATCGGAACGCTCGCCCTCTCAGGGGAGGGGGCGAGGTAGGGAGTTACAGATGCGTTGCCGGCCTTTTAAAAGGGAATAAGGGGGGAAGGGGGGATGGGCCTCCGGTACCCTCACTCACTCGGCGAAACACAGCGCAAGCGCTATTTTACGCCGGTTTTCTGTGAGGCCGTGGTATCACTCCGGTCGAGCCGGCCCAATTCGTGCCGAAGCATGGCTCTCCCACGGCCTTCGCCTTTGTTTTAAACTATGTAGTGATATGAATGGGCAACTGGTAGGGGATGGACTTAGACGAACATGGTGACATAATGAAGGAAGGTCAGGTCAAGAGTACCCGTAGCAGACGAGCGTGCATGAAAGTTAGAAGTTAGAGGAATATGTTTGGATCGTTGCAAGTAGAAAACTGTAAGCTCTGCCTACCTGCCCAACGGGAAGAGGAACGAGTATACGTATGTCTAAAAATAAACCTTCCTTACTCCTGCAAACCTATGTTGCTGTATTCGACAGGGTTCTAACATTGAACCTTTAATTAGTAAGCTCCTTCTGTACTTACATTATGAAACGTAGTAAAGTTATTCACGCTATCTTATTATTTATATACTAGCTTTCTGCCCGCGGCTTCGCCTGCGTGGATTTCGGGATTGGATAGATAGAGGGTTAAGGGTCATAGCTTTTGCCCACGGCTACAAATGCGCGGAAGTCGGTTTATGGCGCGAAGGTTTTATCGCGCTTCCGCGGGACTATCCGTTTTTCCGAGATAAAAAATACCGCAAAACCTTGCTCAAGAATCACTCTATCTATTGATGAAAACCGCATGAAGATCTGTGCAGTAGTTTTTGAGCGAAGACTTTATTGCGCATCCCGTGGGATCTGTCGATTTTTCCGGGATAAAAAGTAGCCTATGTTACTCAGGGATAATGTAGCTTTAAAATGGTGAAAGAATTTTTGAAATCGGTCCAGTAGTTTCGGAGCCTATTCATTACAAACAAACAAACAAACAAATCTTTCCTCTTTATAATATTATAGTATAGATTTACTCTACACTGTATAAGATGAACTTAATGCAACGAGGCATTCTCTACCAGTCAAACGAGAGGCTAATTACAAAGAACGCTGTGGAGCAGACAAAGATTAAAACTATTATAAACTTACTTTCTAATACATACATAGACAATTTAAGCAAAAGCGATTCAACGACACGCTTTGGAAGCTTATTAAATATAGGTAGATATACATTTCTTCAAGAACAAGTTGCTAGTTTCATGGTTCCTGAACATTTGAACGGCAAGGTTATTTTAATTTCTTGTATCATGGCAACATCTCGGATGTAATATTATTAGTGGCAGTGTAAGTCAGTCTAATCTATACTAATATTATAAAGAAGTAAAGTTTGTGTGTTTGTAAATAGTAAGGGGTAATCTCGGGATCTACTGAACCGATTTTAAAAATTCTTTCACCAATAGAAAGCCACATTACTGCGGAGTGTCATCATCATCATCATCATCATCATCATCATCATCATCATCATCGATTTTGAAAATTCTTTCACCAATAGAAAGCCACATTATTGTTGAGTGTCATCATCATCATCATCATCGATTTTAAAAATTCTTTCACCAATAGAAAGCCACATTATTGCGGAGTGTCATCATCATCATCATCAACATCATCATCATCATCATCATCATCATCGATTTTAAAAATTCTTTCACCAATAGAAAGCCACATTATTTCGGAGTGTCATCATCATCATCATCATCAACATCATCAACATCATCATCATCATCGATTTTAAAAATTCTTTCACCAATAGAAAGCCACATTATTGTTGAGTGTCATCATCATCATCATCATCAGCGGACGGCGCGCGATGGCTTCGGGTTTAATTCAGTTCGCTTTCGTGCTCGCTTCGGGGATTATTAATATTATGCCCAACGAAGTGGGCGCGGGTCAGCTAGTCAATAATAAAAGAGCAGTATTCGTGCCATTATCCGTGACCTATAGCGCTCCATGTTTGTTGTTTTCAATACGAATTTATTTCTTAAAATGTTCAGCGATCTACTTTAAACATGTATTAGTAATTAAGTGAGAACTTCACTGCTGTATGATAAATAATTTTATGTATAGCCTTTAAAGTAAAATATTTACTGGTTGTTTCCCAAATATAAATAAATAAATAAATAGTGGCAGCGTTTCCATCAAATACGCAAGGGACACTATGATCCCGCGCTGGGCAGATGCGCCGGCACGTCGACACGCGGCGACGCCATGGGAACCCGGGACCCGACGTGACGAGCGGCGCGCTACAAAACCAGTTGCTCTTGCTTTGTCTTGAACATTTTACTGTTTGAAATGCGATTTCTATAGATTTTCTTAAATGATATAAATATTTCTATGATTTGATGATTCTGTAGTAAAGAAATAATTACTTTTACCGGATGTACATATATCTGATATTTTAATTGTAGTCTAGTGGTTCATCATCATCATCAGCCCCTCTTCGTCCACTGCTGGACATAGGCCTCTTCGAGTGTACGCCACTGAGATCTATTTTCGGCTTCTCGCATCCAGCTCCTGCCAGCCGTCCTGCGCAAATCATCACTTCACCTTGCCTGAGGACGTCCTACACTACGTTTGCCGTTTCGCGGTATCCACTCTAGAACACGTTTGCCCCAACGGCCATCGGTTCTACGACTAACATGGCCAGCCCACTGCCACTTCAGTTTGCTAATCCTATGGACTATGTCGATGACTTTGGTTCTCTGACGTATCACCTCATTTCTGATGCGATCCTCAGAGAAACGCCGAGCATAGCCCTTTCCATAGCCCGCTGAGCGACTCTGAACTTGTGGACTAGTCGTGCCGTCAGTGTCCACGTTTCGGCTCCGTAAGTCATTACGGGTAGGACGCACTGATTGAAGACTTTCGTCTTTAGGCACTGTGGGATCGACGACGTAAAGACTCGACGTAGTTTCCCAAATGCCGCCCAACCCAACTGAATCCTCCTATTCACCTCGTTCTCAAGTTGTTTTTGCCTAACTGCAGTATTTGCCCGAGGTATACATATTTGTGAACAACTTCGAGAACGTCGTCGTGTATCGCGATCGGTTCCGGTATAACATGTTCGTTGAACATGACCTTGGTTTTGTCCAAATTCATCCGTAAGCCGATGCGTAACGAAGATTCAGCCAGGTCGTTCAGCATATGCTGTAGGTCCTGCAGCGTTTCTGCCATGATGACTAGTGATGTCTAGTGGTTAGTACACCGGTATCAAGGTTGTAAGTAAATGAGAGCAAATAGAGGCTGGTTTATAAGGAAAACACGTTCTTTTAAAGCTATAAGATTATAATAACAAAAAGTTAAAGAAAACCAATCATTACACTCTACGAATTAATCTAACTTAACTCTCTAACAGAATTAATATTAGAGTGCCCAGGACTTCCTCACGTTCAAAACAATTTTTTTTTTGTTCCGTACTGTCGGACAAATTATGCGAGAAATACCTTTTTCCGGCGTTCTTGTAATTTTTACAATAAATTGCATTGCGATATAGATGTGTTTTGTGACTCCCTGGGGGTATACAAAAATAGACTAGCGTATCTGTGTTTCCATAAACTATAGATAAGTCTTTTTTTAATTTTCTTTACGTTTTAGTTTTTATGTGTAATATAATATGTTTATAATGGTTTCCATCACATACCTATCAGTACATTTTGCAATATTTATATAAAAAATAATGGTATTTTAGGTCTGTTTTATATGTTCTTTGATATTTTCATACTTTATAAGACTGTTTGCTACCTTAACAAATAACTAAAATAACATTAAATTAAAACAAAACTGTAAAAAACGCGACTGACAAATTCTTTCAAAAATCACAAAACTATAAACAATCCAAAAAAGGTAAAAAATACAAATCATTTTTTACTTAATGACAATTTAATAGAAGCCGCTGATTTTCGCAACCGATCGTCTCGCCGGAACTATCATCCGCACCATCTGGATGGTTGGCGTTCCACTACAATGCGTTTTAAAAACAGTTTTCTGCCACGCACAGTAAATATCTGGAACTCGTTGCCATCAGCTGTCTTGCCAACAACTGCGACATTGGGTTATTCAAGAAAAGAGCATATTCTTACCTGAAGGGTAGGCAACGCACTGGCGTCGCTGGTGACGTGGGCGGCGGTGAATCACTTACCATCAGGTGACCCGTCTTGCTCGTTTGCCTCTAATTACATAAAAAAAAATCTAAAAAAGGTTGCTATCAGCAACAAAGGTGACGGTACCTCTGAGGTCCAAGATTCCAATCCGGGTGGAGGCAGATGTTTGTGTGATGAATGCGAGCATTTGTACCTTAGTCATGGTTGTTATTATATATTTCCATCAAACATGTGAAATATATGTATGTCTATCCGTTGCCCTAGATCCCTTAACACAAGCCTTACAGAGCTTAGATTGGGTTAGGCTTTTTTTTTTATTAATGTCTGAAAAATGCGTTACGCATACCCCGCGGCTCGGGAACACCGCGGGGTTATGTCGGACTCTCCGTGCGCTTGGAGGCCGAGTGCCAGCCAAGTGCGCGGCCTACCGACTAAAAACCAGACAATGCCCCTCAGGGACGCCTTGGCAGGAGCGCATCAATCGTCGACGCATCCTCCCCCTCATCAGACGAGGAGGAAGACACGTCGAGGAGAGCAGCATCACTGCCTGACAAGGTCATGGGAACACTTACGTACACTTCCACGACCTCGTCGGCGTCATTGACTCGCCCGCGGCGAGCCCCTCTCACCCCCCGTTTTGCTGGGGGGGCCGTCGATCCCCCGGGACATCCAGGGGATCGTCGACTGACGGCGACCTTTGAATAGCAGGAATCAGCCTTCCCGGCCTGGTCCCCGCTGGTCACCGACAGGAGGAAGGAGGCGAGCGAACTCGCGCCTCCTCCGCCCTGCACGCCTGCGGCGGCATGCCAGAGCCTCGGGATCCGCCTCCCTGGCCCGCTCCGCCGCCTCCTTCTGCGTCATGACGTCGGCGCAGAAGGAGTTTACTAGCGCCCACGTCCTCTCTCCCCTCCAGCATGGCGCGCACCACGTTTCGGAGGGAGAGATCGTCGCCTATCACGGCGACCAACTCGGCGCGCCGCGCAGAGAACGCCGGGCACACCGCTAGGGTGTGCTGTGCGGTGTCCTCCTCGGCGCCACAATGGTGGCACCCCGGGGTTGGCTCCCTCCCGATGCGGTGCAGGTAGCGGCCAAACGAGCCGTGACCGCTTAGCACCTGCACCAGGTGGTAGGAGAGTGACCCGTGGCGCCGGTTCGCCCATGTGGTGAGGAACGGATGGAAGGCCTCGACGCTCCGGCGCAGAGTGCCGGAGACGGAGGCCGAGACCATTAGGTCGCCCAGCTCCTCAAACCACAGGCGAACTACCTCCATTGTCGCCTCCTCGGACGCGGAGGCCCTCTCGCGCAGTTTGGGTTAGACTGATTGGTATAAGTGTAACAAATATTTCATGATATTGAAAAGAGGACATAAAAAATTAGATTTTTAGAATTTCTTGCCTTTTTGTGTTTTTTTTTTTTTGTTTTCTTGTACATTGCGCATAAATTTAAGTAGCTTTGAGCTTTTACAAACAACTTAAGGCCACACCTTAAATTGTATTTGTGTGTCATATCTATAAATGTACATTGCATATATTTCAGCAGTTGATTCATAATTCATAACCCTCCCAAGTATATTTCAGCAATAGATATAAATTTACATGAGTTACAATTCAAATAAATTTTCTAAACAGTTCAATTTTGATGTCTTTTGTCTGACGTTCATTTGTCAGTTGTTTTTTGCTAATTCACAGCTAGTATTGTTAATTTTAATACCATGTTAAAATTGTTTAAAATTTTTAAGCCATTTGGACTTGTTTATTATTTTGTTCCGCTGAGGAAAACGCATTGAATTGTATACTACGGCTGCGGAGAGCTGGCAGTTATGTGGGGCTCTCCTCCCCAGAAGGGGGAGTCCTATGTCTATTTGAACCTATCTATTTATAAATAAGTGTAAATGCTGCTGGCCTTCATTGTAAATAAATAAAGCAAACATAAAAAAACATAAACATTAACTCTATCGCTTATATTACGGGGAGTGCTTCGAGGAATTGTTCGGATTCCTGCTGCTAATTTCCGTCACCGTCCTACGAGACACAACATTCATCCTCATCATCTAGACGGTTGGCAGTCCACCACAGTGTGTTTTTCCAGGAATTTTCTGCCACGCACTACTAAACTGTGGAATGAATTGTCGCCTGCAGTATTTCCGAACCGATGCTATATCGAAACCTTCAAAAAAAGAGCATATTCCCATTTAAAAGCCCGGCGACGCATCTGTGACTCCTCTGGTGTTGCGGATGTCCATGGACAACGGTTATCGCTTACCATTAGGTGATCCGTCTGCTCGTTTGCTGCCCTATCCTATAAAAAAACAACATAATGCGTTTTTTTTAATTAAAGTGTACCTACCTTATAATAAACCAATTTGCTTTTTAATCAAATCTAATCTAAAATATCTTATCGCCAGTATGCCAAGTATGGCTATGCCTCAGAACTATACGCCAAAATATCGCTACTTCCATCAGATAACTATTCTACCTTATTCTTGATGGATTCTTGAACAAGAGGTTAGTCTATATCAGTATTCTATGCTGTGAATCTCACAAAAACTGTGATGATATGGGCGACTGTAAGCACATGCCTTGTTTGTTTAGTCTTATATATAAAAATGAATCGCAAAATGTATGGTAAGCACAATAACTCAACAATGCCAGGACTAATTCGACCAAATATTATTTTTAATGTTCGTTGAAATTCAAGGATGGTTTTTACCGGGTAATAATTATCGGAAAAACCCTAAAAACAGCCCTTTTTCCCATACAAACGTTTTCTAACTAAATGTACAGTCAATTTGAGCTTATATTACTTATTGTATAAAGTTCATAATACAAGCACTCACTGTTGAGCACAGAAAACATCCTTGGAGGCATGTAATGTCACGTTTCAAAATTGAATAGTCACAAAATGGAATAGTTCATTTGTACCTTTTTTGCAATTAATTATTTATTATTCACAACGCCCTACTACCAGGGTGACGGTTCTGTACACGAGAATTTTTTGCCCTGACGAACAAAAAACTGCCACTTTACAAATCTTTTTGACAGGACGAAGTCTGTCGGGTCCGCTAGTTTCCAATATATTAAATGCATATACTCACGTCTCTTTCCCATGGGGGTAGGCAGAGATCACAGTTTTCCACTTCCTTCTATCCAGTATACTTCCCTAGCTTCCTCGACTTGTATTAATAATTTCATGCACGCTCGTCGGTTATAGTTACTCTTGACCTGACCTTCCTTCAGAACACCTATTTGGTCCAAAAACGGTCGTCGAAGCCGTCCACTATCAACAGGTCCATTCATATTTGCGTTATAAATTTCTTTCGTAATTCGTCCACCCTTTCTACGTGTCCAGACCATCTAAGCATTCTCTCCTATATTTTTGTCACAATACCTTTCATACCGCACATTTCACTTATCACACTATTTCGTAATTTATCCTTTAAAAAAATAATAAAAAATAAATATTTGTTACACTCACACCAATTAGCCTAGCCCAAACTAAGCTCTGTAAGGCTTGTGCTATGGGATCTAGGGTAACGGATAGACATACATATATTATACATATATAAATTTTTTTATTGAAATATATATCAACAACCATGACTAAGGTACAAATGCTGGCATTCATCACACAAACATCTACCCCACCGGGACTCGAACCCGGGACCTCAGAGATGGCGACACCTTGATACCGGTGTACTATCCACTCGACTATGGAGGTCGTCATCGTCTTTATCGTCTATCAAGCCATTTCTTCAAAGCTCGTATTTCTACTGCATTAATCTTGCTTTTATCTTTCTTTTTGTGGCAAAAATATGTGTATGGTGTATTGGAATATTAAAATAATACTTGATATGTCTAAAATCACTACATAGTATTAAACAGTCGCTATCCGTCTGTCTGTCCCTATGTATGCTTAGATCTTTAAAACTACGCAACGGATTTTGTATGCGGATTTTTTAAATATATAGAGTGATTCTTATAGAAAGTTTATATGTATAATATAGTAGAGAAATACTGACAAATTTAGAGGTTTCTAATGTGATGTCGTAAATAAGTACGTTTTTTATTACAAGCTTTTATTTAGTTTCACCTGTCCCGTTGTCTGTCGTTCTGTAATCAAATTTTGCAACTTAAATTGATCCACTTCCCGGTTTCCGATTGAGCTGAAATTTGGTATACACGTTTAGTTCGGATGACAATGCATGATTAACTGTGTGACGTCATTCTAAATATGCACATTATCCAATATGGCGGACCAATTATTTTTAATGTACTCCTACAATATGGGTATCAAATAAAAGGGCTTGCCAAGAATAAATAGAAAAATAATGTGACGTCATTCTAAATCCAACATGGCGGCGTATCCAATATGGGGGCCAATTATTTTTAATGCACTCCTGTAGGAGTGCATTTAAATTTGCAAGCCCTTTTATTTGATACCCATATTGTAATATGGGTATCAAATAAAAGGGCCTGCCAAGAATAACTAGAAAAAAATAATGTTACGTCACTCTTAATCCAATACCGCGGAACGCCAAAAATGGCGGATAATTTTCTTTTATTCGTTCCTACAATATGGGTATCAAATGAAAGGGCTTGTTCTTATCAAGCCTGTAGAGGTACTAAAAAGTTAAAAATAAAATTAAAGAAAATAAACCTTTTTAAAAACAAGCTTTTATTATTTGTTTATAAAATGAACTAAAACGTTTTACACTTATATTGCAAAAACGCTGGTTGAACCCTACGAGATAGACCAAAATAATGTATACTTTTGACAGGACGAAGTCTGTCTGGTCCGCTAGTACTTGACAAATAAGAGAAATAATATGCTAAGCATATGCTCTTCAGAGTTTATGGCAATGACAACAATAACACAAAAAAGTGATTTGATATTCATAGAAACGTTGCCCACACGAACATGCGCACGCGTCCTGCGCCTATCTCCAGCGCACCACTTTATACAGAATCTACCCACAGATACACTCTTATTGCTAACACACCAAGACACACATTCCTATGGCAACTAAACGGACATATACGATTGAAAAAAATTAAAATGGATGTAACACATAAACACATCGTCGGGATAAAGGAGACATAAAGATGTATTTATTTAAATTCAATCAAATTGGATTCTGTAATGTGATGGCGGGACGGGCGACGCGATATTCACGCAAGTGTTTCTTGCAAAATGGTGGTCCTATTAAATCATAAACTAAACACACAAAAGAGAACATTATATGCTGGCTTGGTTCGCTATTGGCTTTACGCATACGTTGATTTCTAGAAACATGTCATTTTTAAGTGATTCTTCAAACCAGAGAGTGAACTTTAAGCGAGTATACATTAATCTGACAGTTAATTTATAATCAAGAAATTGTGATTCATCATCCCCCACTGAGGGCACGAGTCTACCCTTACTATGTGTACATACATTTTTGAATTTTTTTCGCAGGTGAAATGTATGTTATCTATTTAACAGTCTTTAAAATTAGTTTCTTTAAAAATGACGTGCTTTCCATACTAACTGTCATTCAATATTTTTTATAGGATAGGGCAGCAAACGAGCAAACGGATCACCTGATGGTAAGCGATAACCGCTGCCCATGGACACCCGCAACACCAGAGGAGTCACAGGAGACGTATTTTTCAATCATTAGACGTGATTTTCGCATTCGAATACGAATACAAATCGTGCGCGAAATTATTTTCTACTGCTTACATTTTTTTAGATTTTTGAATCACTCGGATTCAGTGTTGTCATTAAAAACAAGTTCATAATTAAATTCCGTTTCACGCAGAAAAATTCAAAATCGCAACAACAAAAACAAAAAACCGGCGATGACCCACACGTGAAACGGATCATTGTCAAGGTCACTTTAGCGTTGTGCTAATTGTAAGTTGTACTTTATACTAGTAGAAATAAAAAACGAGTGGGTTAAACCACTCGTTGCACAACGCACGAAATGAAAGTTCAGAAATAGTGAATTCGGTAATTCGTATACGAATCTCACGATTTCGAATGCGAATTGGTTTTCTATTGTTTCGAAAATTCGTCTCCAGATGCGTTGCCAGCCTTTTAAATGGGAATATGCTGCTTTTTTGAAGGTTTCGATATCGCATCGGTTCGGAAATACTGCAGGCGACAATTCATTCCACAGTTAAGTAGTGCGTGGCAGAACATTTCTGCAAAAACGCAGTGTGGTGGACTACCAAGCGTCTAGGTGATGAGCATGAATGTTGTGTCTCGTAGAACGGTGACGAATATTCAAATCATTCAATCAATCATCATAACATCTTATTTCAACTTCTCATAATTCTTTTTCGCATTACAAATTTGTCCGTCTTCTTGCTCAGACCCTACTATCTGTGTACCAAATTTAATTTAAATCGGATCAGTAGCTTTGGCGTGAAAGCGTGACAGACAGACAGACAGAGGTACTTAATAAAATAAAAGTTAGAATTTAGACTGTTGTGTGTCTAGAACTTTTGTTATGTCAATTAAAATTTAAAATTATTATATTATTTTTGTATATTACTTTAATATTATAATTTATTATATTATGGAATATTTGTAAAGCATTTTGTTGTTACGTTTTCGTATAAATGATTTAAATGAATACGAAGAGATTTTTATGTATGAATCTACTCCAAAATGCTCCTTGAGATGGCTCTCCCATTTTTCAAACAGTTATAGAGAATTCTTCGAACAAAGCAGAATAGCTCTTTGCGTTCTCTTATACTCGTTTTGTTTTTTTATTTCAATAAGTGCCTGTTGTGCTTGAGCCTATTCCTTTAGCCTGCGCGTTGAATAAAGATAATTTTAATTTTGAACTTTGTTCTTTATACTCGTACGTCTGTCAGCTGTGGTCGTCTTCAAATCCGTTTATGTTACTTCATTTCTTCAGTAATGAATCTGGATAAATATTGCGTATTCATATTATCGTATCGTCTTACTATCTTATATTATATACGTACTCAATACGTAAATAAGACGAACCTTATTTACGTATTGAGTACCTCCTTAGCCGAGGGGTTAGTGCACAGGTACCGGAGAAGGTCAGACGGGAGTTGCACTCCCGCAATACTCCCGCACTTCGAAGCTTGGCTCTGCGGGAGGGCGGAAGTCACCTACCGCTTGACTCAGATACTCAGCGGACATGGTTGTTTCGGTGAGTATCTGAGTCGAATAGGGAGGGAGTACACGACACGATGCCACCATTGCGCATCCGACCTCTACTCGCACACGCTGGCGGAGTGCCCTGCTTGGGACTCCGAACGCCGAGTCTTAGTCGAAGAGATCGGGCAAGATCTGTCTCCGTCAGCGTTGATTGCGGCAATGCTGGCGGATGAAGGAGGTTGGAGGGCTGTGGTCTCCTTCTGTGAAGCGGTGATGCTCCAGAAGGAGGCCGCCGAGCGGGATCGGGAGATGGCCGATTCCGCTCGAAGAAGGCGGCCTCGGGTCAGATAGCCTGGCCTGAGGCGCCGCCACGGGTGGCTGGCGGGCGCGACGCAGTTCGCGCCCGTGGAGGCGACCCGGGAGGAGGCGGCAAGATCACTCCTCCCCGAGAAGAGCTTCCCTAACGCACCCAGGGGTGCAAAGGCCGGGGGTCCTCAGATGCGACACTCGATCTTGAGGGCCCCCTACAACGCCTGAGGATGGCCATCGCTGAGGTTTTTAGTGGCGCTCCCCCTTCTGAGGAGGGAAGCCCCACATAACCACCGGCTCTCCGCAGCCGGGGTATGCAATTCAATGCATTTTCCTCAGCGGAACAAAAAAAAAAAGGTACCGGGGAAGGTAGGTATTAGAGTGGTGAATGCAAGCATTTGTGTCTTAGTCATATATATTGATATGTATGTGTATCAAAAATAGTTTTATATGTGTTATATATGTATGAATCTACCCGTTGTCCTAGATCCCATAACACAAACCTTAGGCTAATTGGTGTGAGTGTATAAAATATTTTTTATTATTATATATAATACTTTATTGTACAATAAAAAAAAAAATAAAAATTGTAGTTATTCATAGTGTACAAGGGCGGACTTATCTCTAAAAGCGATCTCTTCCAGCCAACCCAAATAGTGGTGCAAGACGTTGAAATTGCAGGGGTAATTAAGTGTTTAACCTATTCAAATGTCTTCATTTTTTCACACAATTCATCATTAAGCATATATATACAAATACATACTTACACATAAATAAATATATACACATATATATATATATATATATATATATACATAAATACATACATACATATATATATAATAATTATATAATTTAATACAATTAATTAGACAGATAGTACTCTTTCAGAAGACATTTGAAAGATGTAAGGGATGGTCTCTCACGAATGGAAGCGGGCAAACTATTCCACAGCTTGGCAGCACGAACGGAAAAGGATTTTTGAAAAAATACAGAATTGGACTTAGGAATTTCAAGGACATTTTTAGTAACACAGGATCGCTTGGGGCGGGAGCTTTATTTACATTTATTAAATAAAAAAGTGCAATTATTTTTTTTATAATATATTTATAGAAAGCATTAATATTATGAAAAGTTTTTTTCAGTTCTCGAGCCTTCGACAAACATACTCAAGGTAGAGCTGAATAATATGAGCGGCTTCAGCATCAGTCCAAAAAAGAGCAAAAAGAGGGTTCTAAGGACAACACGTGCCATATCAAGAATCATTGCTTTCTGCGTCCAGCTCTAGATTCTTATATATTTAATTAAATTACAGCTTAATCTTCTCCGAATATAGTGAATGGTAGTGTCGCCTTGACTAATTACATTATTAAAGAATTCTTTACGCTTTTTGCTATTTGGTTGGGGTGTGCTTTTATGTACACTAATATAAAGAGGAATGATTTGTATTTTTGTATGTAACGAATAAACTCAAAAAGTACTGGATCGATTTCAATAATTCTTTTTTTCATTATCACTGAGTAACATAGGCTATATTTAGTACTAGATTACTAGGTAAAGTAAGTGACTATCTAAATGATCACACTATTTGGGAATAGGGACAATATTCATAGAGCCATGTTTGGTAACAACATTATTTATAATTTTGTATTATTTTTGGATGTAAACATACATACGACTGTAATCGTATTAGGTATGATTGTATCTTATACTATATTGTATTTTTATATTATATTATTATAATTTTTAACATTGAAAAGAGGAGATAAAAAATAGATCTTCAGAGTTTCTTGCCTGTTCTTCTCGAGAAGGCTCTCCCAATTTCCGAACAGGTGTCGAGTCAATATTTTTTTTTCCTTATTCGTACGTACGGACAAGGTTTTTGTTTTTATTTTAAGCTTTTTTTTTTGTTTTGTTTGTTGACGTCAATAAGTGCCTGTAAAGGTCTATGTTGAATAAAGATTATTTTGATTTTGGTTTTGACTATAGAAATCTTTAGAAATTCTTATTAGAACCAACCGAAGGTGAAAAAAAATTAGATATGAAATGTCTTTCATCGCATACGCTGCGAAGAGTATTATACATCAATATCTACAAAAAACTTCGCGAGACCATATGTCTAACTATTTTAGTTAGTAGCAAAGAAACACTGATAAATTTAGAGGTTTGTAATGTGATGTCGTAAATAAGCACGTGCGAAGCCGGGGCGGGTTGCTAGTTCCAAACAATTATACAGACGCTTACTAATGACAGAATCATATCGTCTGTATTTAGGTAGAAGATGTGAGCCCAGCTAATCAGTCCCACAGCCTAGCGGGAATGGATTCGGGAGGCGCCCGCCCAGACACAAAAACACCTAACGCCGACGTCTCTGCACATTCTTATTCGTGCAATGTACATGCGTCGCCTCGTAATGGCCGCTCACAAAAACTTGGACTTAATGCTCACGTCGCAAATTTTAGGATTCTGCAACGCGGTCCGGCATTTATACGACCGATTGGGGACACTATCAAAATGTTTTGATCCCGTGCTTTGCGTAGCTTAAACAACTATCAACATTCGGCTGTGATGTTGTTAAGTTCCTTTTTCTGATTGCGTCGAGCGAGTCGTCACCTTTATCAATTACCAGAAAGGTAGCAAGTATCTTGACCACCTGAAGCTATTTGATTACCAACGCCTGGCACGTTAACCAAGGATTATCTGCGTTGTTTTTGTATCCAATTGTCACTGCATTTATTTAATAAACAGTCGCTGAATTTATTATATAGCATCTCAGAAGAGAAGTCAAGCCACAACATGAGCATGCGCTGTAGAATCTGTAGAACTATTTTGATTATAATGTGAAAGAATTCTCAACAATGCCTTCTTGGTGTTAAGTGATACATTCATACATATTACAACGAAGAAACAAATTTTTTGTGTTATGAATGTGGGCAGCAAGCAGCAAGAAGAGTCGGGGTCGGTGTGCGGTTATCTGACTTCAATATTCAAACTAAG
Source organism: Scirpophaga incertulas (assembly GCA_036419045.1). Classification (NCBI taxonomy): domain Eukaryota; kingdom Metazoa; phylum Arthropoda; class Insecta; order Lepidoptera; family Crambidae; genus Scirpophaga; species Scirpophaga incertulas. The sequence continues at coordinate 283,870 of CM071639.1, read as the reverse complement.
TTTCAAACTAATACAAGTAGCTATGCCTGTGTGTGTGTGTGTGGAATATGCCATACAAACATATATAATATGTATTTGATATAAATATAAAATAAATACAAGTGCAATAAGTGCAGTGCCAAAGGTCAAAGCCTCTCCACGGACTTAAGACTGACAAATGTCATCGTATAAATCACGTCGTATGTCCAAACTGACACTGCCCACAGATCACATCTGTCATTCGTGGATAAATTTGACACTTGTAAAATACAAATATCTACCATCTAAACCCTTATGGCCCTTCCTCAGCCTTACAAAGGGGTGGTTTAGTGGGTATGCCCTACGGGGAGAATCATACACACACCTGATGACTAGCCATTAGCAGGTATGGCGCGCAAAACATTCCACCCCGAGAAAAAAAGGCTCTTATGACCAAAGCTCATTAGGCTGATCTAACATACCGTTTTAGATTTGAATACACCAAGCTTCTGGAAACTAATTGAATCTTTTTGAACACGTGTGACGAATAATTCACCGTTCTAGTAATTCTAAAAGCTGCTTACTTACGATCTCAGTTAATGCTACATCCTATGTATCTTTCATCAAACCACATACCGAGGCAAGCACTAGACTGGAATTCCCAAGGAAAGCGCAAACGTAATCGTCCAAAACAGACCTGGTAGCGGACTGTTATTGGCGAAACGAAAGACATTGGAAAAAGCGGGAGCGAAATCAAATGCGAAGCTCAAGACCGTGCAGGATGGAGATTCACTGTGGACGTCCCAGTTAGGGGACAAAGGACCTTAATGATGCATATTTTTTGTGCGATAATGAGAGTATTATGATGAGAGGTGTTTAGATTTTATCAAATTATTTTTCTTTTGGATTTTGTTTGAGGTTGACGCAACATGAGAAGACCTCTTCCACTCTCTCCTTTATCACTCCCCATTTTGACACTCACTCCCTCCATCAACACATCATTCACACAGTCCATCCATCTTTCCTTCGGTCTTCCTCTCCTACACGTTCATCCATTATCCTGGTAACATGATCGTTCTCTCTTCTTAATACGTGATTATACCAGGAAAGTCGGATCAAACAAACCATCAAACATCAAATATTTGAGTGACACGCGTCGCAGCATCACTTACCGATGTGAACCACGACGGAAGTCGTTGGTTGCTAGCATGGCAGGAGCGATCGATGTGAAGCTCTTTGGGGGAGACTTATGTGCAATAGGCAAGAGGTGTCTCTCGGTAGTATAGTAGTCGGATAATGACTATCAAGTTTTGGAGTATTAAAGTCAATGTTTTTTTGTTTTTTTTTCCTCAGGAGTGGAAGGCTGAGAATCCTCACAAGGAGCACGAAACGTACCCAGGATACTCCCGCAATGGCAAGTGTCATGGAAGTTATGTTATGACGGACTCTACGCGACCAGAACGGTCCAGCCACGTGACCTACCGACTAAACTCAGCCTGGCCTAGGTTCTAAAACCATATAGGCAAATCGTGAGGGCGACCGCCCCTCAGGAGAGGGGCGATGCAGCGCAGGCCCGTAAAGGGGCCCAAAAGCGCTAGAAGAGGCGCGGGAAGTCAAAGTGACGCCGGCCTTATTATGAGGGAACCTAGTCTTGGCGATGCTGAAGGCTGCCGAACTAAGGGATCATGGAGGGGTTGGCGGCGCAGATGCCGCCGGCAGCGCAGATGCTGCCTGCAAGGACAGAAGGTCCCGCGTTAGCTGATTATCTTGATCGATGAGGACGTGACGGGTTCTACGTTGTAAATGACGAGATGGAGGGGCTGGTGTGTAATCCACCGCCTTCCTAATAAGAGGATTCGCGTGTTGCTCTGCGGCTTTGAAGAAGCGATCGGAGCAGATTCGGAAGTGTTGTTAAAGTCAATGTGTTGAGCAACGATTTACGAGAAGGTAAGTATCTACTTAATATATTTGGAGCCACTCCGATGGATTAAGCAGCAGATTGGCAGTGACCTGAAGGAGAGCTCCCTGAGCCTTGAAAATACCTGTACATGACAGACTATTAACCCGAACTCATGGTTATCTGCAGTATAGTTGCGGAAGACAATAAGCTTTGGCTCTGTTAATAGTGAGTCCTAAATCGTACAAATGCTTGGTTATTTGCTCTTCGCATTTGCACTACCTTCGTATTTGCACCGAATAGCAACTACATGTAATTGTAAGTCCTCATATAGCTTAAACATTTACTGTGATGATGGATGTGTGGTGTGACAAGGATGGATAAGATAAGGAATGAGTACCTACACAAGAGGAAGCCTGAAAGTAGCGCCAGTAATAGAAAAAGTGAGAGGAAGTAGATTAGCATGGTTTGGACATGTGATGCGGAGGGATGAAAGTCATGTCACAAAACGAATGTTGAATATGAAAGTGGAGGGATACACGGGCAGAGGAAGGCCGAATACAATATGTGTCGATTGTGTGAAGATTGATATAAGAATGAAAGGAGTAAGCATGGAAATGACGACTGATAGAGAGGAATGGAAGAAAAAGATCTACTGCGCCGACCCCAGATAATGGGAAATGGGCAAGAGGATGATGATTTACTGTGATGTGTGAAGCCGTCCCATAATAAGCCTTAAGCTAAGGCTACTTCAAATAATTTACAAGTGATTTATGAGTATAAGCATTCGACCTTGAACTGTCACTGCCATCGAGTTGCAAGTAGTCTGTAGTTCATCTGATAGCTCAGCCAAAGTATCAGCCACAGTTCAAGGCTGCCACAACAGTGTAACAGGTTCGAGGGCGGTGGGAGCGGGAGCGACACTGGCCCGGCGTCGGCAGGAAGCCACGTCGCGTACGTGCCGCCCTGCCTGCACTCCTACACGCTACCATACAGTGTTGATACTTTAACATGAACCTCATAAAGATTAACTATTTAGTTATTAAAATTTTAGTATGTTCAATTTATATCTGTATTGAAAATTCAATGAATAAATACATCGTAGCAGTTTTTTTTAGTTGCCGTAGCAAACGACGTAGATGGAAGTCGAGTTAATAAATACAAAAAATCTTAATTAATCCTAATACAAGGGAAGTATTTATATTACACATTTAAAATATATGAGTACTTTTTAATATGAATGGGCCACATACATGGACCAAAAAGGTGGTATACTGAAGGAAGGTCAGGTCAAGAGTACCCATAACCGACGAGCGTGCATGAAAGTATGAAATGAAAGTCAAGGCAGCTTGGGAAGTATGTTCGTAGCAAGTGGAAAACTGTGAACTCTGCCTCTCTCTCGTGGGGGTATATAGAAACGAGGCCTGAGTATATGTATGTACTTCTAAATAAATAGTAACCTAATGATAACAAGTCAATTACATAAGCCATCAATATTGAGAGCTTATATAGGATATATTTTTAAACGCAATTTATATAATAGGGTAGACGACTACAACTGATTATACCTATTTTTTTTATTATATAATTATCAAAGTTGAGCAATTTCTATCTAAAATATTTAAAACTATACGCAACAGATTTTCGCGCGGTTTTTTTAATAGATAAAGCGATTGAAGAAGAAGGCTTACTTGTATAATTACGTTAAATAGTGGAGTAATACTGTTATTTTTTGAGGTTTCTAATGTGATGTCGTAAATAATTACATTTTTTTCACTTACATTGCAAACGCAGGCTGAACCCTACGAGAATTATCAAAACAATGTAATAAAAAACGTTCACAGTTTTTCTGTAGTGTGTTCAGTGTATGTACGAGTATGTATGTAGTGGGTCGTTAGTTATAATATAAACAAGTTCTCTTCAAAAGAAAAATAAGTAACATCAAATATTTAAATGAACTTTGTAATTATATAAATCTCAACAATATAATAGTTATATAATCTCATAAACTAATTCAATTCATTGTAATCGACATATGTATATCTTAATAATTTATTTATAAGAGAAGCTTGAAAATACGAAGCCAACAGAAATACGTAAAATTTATATGTTCATTCTAAATGACTACGAGATCGAAATATAAAGTTCTACGCTTTGTCGTTCGTATAAAATCCAGAAGAAAGTGTATATACCAAGTATCGAGGGCTTTAGGTTTCCCTTAATGCGCAAGGGCACGGAGCAGCGCTGACAGGCACGGAGCCGGCGCTGCGTGTGACGGATGGCTTCCAAACGCTGCTGAGAACCACTCCAGCCACAAAACTGCCGTCACCAGACCGGAGTAACGACATTTAACAGTTCCTTGACAATAGGCTTGTATCCACTATGAACAAATCTGATGCATTAGGTTGCATAACTATTAAGATGATCATTTAATTATGAAAAAACAAAGTTTTATAAAATTATAACTTTTGATTATTTATATTTTTATAAAATAAAATTGCACAAAATAAGCCATAAGTCACGTGACAGCAAACACCAATTAAAAAGTGTTACGTCACGCCGTGCGAAACGTCAAAGTCAAAATGTCATTCCCAAGTGTCTTGTGGAAGTGGGAAAAAGAATGGGCATCATTCCTTCTCGCGAGTGTCAGCCACTTTTTACGTATCTGCTGATTGTTTGGCACGTATATAAATAAATTTTTTGGTGTTTTTATACTTGTGCTTGTACACTGGGGCACTATGCAGTACTTGTAATACGATGAATTAATTTTTTATTAAAATAACTTCACAATACCGAATATTCCGATACTAAAACAGCTGTGTTTTGCACGGCGTGACGTCATTCAAGACGCCATGACAGTCATGAGCGTTTTTGATGACTAATGTCAAATATTTAATTAAATGCAAAATTATTCTTATAAATAAGCATTTTTTTTCAAAAATAATTATTATTTTGTATAGAATAGGCATCAAGGTATATTAGTATCTAACTACTGAAATTTAGGCAACAAGCCTATTAATAGATCTAACTGGCGTCTTAATCTCATTACATAGATTAAAATCAAAATCATACTTATTTTACAAGCTTTTATTTACTTGCACCTGTCCCGTTGTCTGTCTGTAATCAAATCTTGCAACTTAAATTTGATCCACTTCCCGGTTTCCGACTGAGCTGAAATTTGGTATACACGTTTAGTTCGGATGACAATGCATGATTAACTGTGTGACGTCATTCTAAATCCAACATGGCGGCGTACCCAATATGGCGGACCAATTATTTTTAATGCACTCCTACAATATGGGTATCAAATAAAAGGGCTTGCCAAGAATAACTAGAAAAATAATGTGACGTCATTCTAAATCCAACATGGTGGCGTATCCAATATGTCGGACCAATTATTTTTAATGCACTCCTACAATATGGGTATCAAATAAAAGGGCTTGCCAAGAATAACTAGAAAAAAAGAATGTTACGTCACTCTTAATCCAATACGGCGGAACACCAAAAATGGCGGATAATTTTCTTTTATTCGTTCCTACAATATGGGTATCAAATGAAAGGGCTTGTTCTCAGCAAGCCTGTAGAGGTACTAAAAAGTTAAAAATAAAATTAAAGAAAAAAAAACCTTTTTAAAAACAAGCTTTTATTATTTGTTTTTTTATACACGCTTTTACATGTATGGCAAACAAATATGAAATTATAAAGACACAGACAGCTTAAGAGTAATCCTAGATGCAAAAGGATTTTTGCTATTAAATATTATTTGCTAATTTGAATGACATATTCATTATCTTAATTGCATACTTTCTATACATATTATTCATCCCCTATTTCAACCCTTTTTACGCATTAATTATTAGGCTATGTTCTTTATCAGACTCTAGATATCTGTGTATAATCTAATTTTAAATATATATTTTTTTGGAATATAATATTTATTTTGGGATCAAAGGACTTTGATGCTTGTCAGATTCAACCTGAACGTCGTAGATTATGATCAGGTTATTACCAACATAAGATGATCGTAATCTACCCTGTTTGTAACAGATTAATATTCACTGTTCCGTGATAGCATGCACGTCGTCGATCTGTCATTGAAACTCATTCGTGTTTTACTCGTATCATGTCATTTATTTTATTGTCAATTGTTTAATGTGTCACATTTTTTCTTATTCTGTACAAAGTCTAACAGTAATAATTTAAGTATTAATTTATAGCATTTTCAATATCTAATTATATCTTATCGCCCTTAAATTCACTACTGGACTTAGCTGTAAATTGAATATTTTAGAAACCTCGATATCATTTTTGAAGGCCTATCCATAGATACCCCACATGTATGTGTTTGATAAAAAAAAATTGAGTTTCAGTTCTAAGTATGGGGAGCCTCCATTTTTTTTATTTTTGCATCAAAATCTTAATGCGGTTCACAGAACACAAACACACCTACCAAGTTTCAACAGTATAAAAAATGGCTGTTACATACGCACGGACAGACGGACAGACAGACATGACAAATCTATAAGAGTTCCGTTTTTTGTCATTCGGCTACGGAACCCGAAAAAGATATTAATACTGCTGAGTTTGGGAGATCATTTAAACATCCAAAGCAGGGCCACTAGACAACGATCGTTCACGTTCGATTCGTTTCGATATCTAATTACAATGTATAGGAATGATTCTGAGTAACGGATTCATTCCCATATATATTGTGCTAACAAAACCAAAGCAAAGTCTTTAAAAATTAGCCTCACAGACGAGGCTTTGACGTTTGAATCATGCAAATTACCAAGGGAAATTATCGAGAAATATTTTGACTACAGAATAATTATCTTTTGCATGAGTTAATAAGGTACAGGAATCAAACTAGTAACAGAATTTAATAGCTACAGATATAGGACAGTCATCCCTAAAACTGTGAGAAAATAGTGTAGAGTCTAGTCACGCGGGTGCGCAGGCGCACGTCCCGCGCTTCCGCCGCCGCGATAAGGGTGGAACCACGCACTTCCTACTGCCACGGTCCTGCGTCACGTCACGGCAATAAATGTACACCTCGGCTTTAGTGCAGAGGAAATCATAAACGTGCGTGGTAGACGTTGTAAAATAAAATAAGCGGACAGCCGGAGACATTTCTTTTATTAAAACCATATTGACAAAACTATATGCATCCATATTAGGTGTAAATCAATATAACTTTTAGTATAAATAGTTCTTGTGAGATTTACAACAAATCTGCAACTATCAGTTTTCTCCATCATAGATTAATTAAATACTGTGACGAATTCTTAATTATCCTATTTCGTTATACACAGCAACTGAGTCAGATTTAAAAGAAACAATCTGCTGAATTTGACGTAGCGATCTAGAACTACTAGACATATCGACTTCTAATATGGATGACCTTTTTTTTTTGTTCCCCTGACGAAAATGCATTACATTGCATACCCCGGCTGTGGCGGACCGGTGGTTATGTAGGGCTCTCCTCCCCAGAAGGGGAGGCCTACCCACTAAAAACCTCAGGGATGGCCTTCATCAGGCATGTAGGGAGCCCCCGGGAACATCAAGCCACTTCCGGGATCCCCCAGCCTCCGTTCCCCTGCCTAGAGGGGAGCCCTCCTCGGGGGAGGCTACTACCTCCCCCGGTCTCCTCTACCGACGACGCCCCCGGCCACGGAAGGGGCGTGTAATATGGATGACCCAGTGACAAGCTTGCCCAAAGTAAAGAAACACAGGAAAGTAACACAAGAAGAAATCACACTTATATTTAAAAGTATCCCCCACAAAAGGATCCCGGTTCCACCTGGAAGTGTCACATATTGACCATCTCCCAGATCACCTTGGAGGGTGTGACAGCGTTGTCTCTAGATGGTCTGTACTAGAAGTCTCTCTGTCGTCTGTCCAGACTCGCAACGTCAAACGCAAGCACTCGCCATGGATAACGAATGAGAGGAACTCTCAATGCATAGTCATGTATAGGAGTGACCAGGAAGTCCATATCTGGAAAAATGTACAATTTGACACGCTTAACTTCATCACCATCATTTTTGCCAGTAGACGCCCACTGCTGGGCAAAAGCCACTTCCAGAGATCTCCACACTGTTCGGTCCTGTTAACATCCAACGTTCTTACGGACCTCATCAAATTGTCTGTCTATCTTGTTGGAGGCGTTTTGTGGGAGAAGGTTTAACTTACTTATCGAAATTTAACACTAAAAAAAGTATGAAATTACCATTTCTTATGGAGATTTTAAAGAATTTCGCTTATTCGCATACTAACCTTTTCCTTAATAACCAAAAAAGCATTCTGTACTTTTTACAAAAATAGTTTTGAATGCAAGAATTGATTATCACAAAGTTATGGTCAATGATATACAAAATTCTGACAAACATTCAATTGCAACAAAAACTTACCGTTTTAGGTTTATAAAAGTTTTAAGTAGAAGCGAAAACAACAGGAATTTAATAGTTAAAGGCCTATTTATTTTCAGTAAATTCCATTTTTATATAAGTGATAATAATGATAAAAGCTGGTTCTGTAATCTGGTAATACATAGTTGGTACTGGTAGCTGAAGGAATAGCTTTACCTCAAAGCCACAGTCGCCGCAGCCGACCACATTTGCATGTCATATTTATTACAACACCTCCTCCTGGCCACAGCGGTAATTAGGCAATTTGCGTGCCTATTGGATCTGCTGGGAGCGGCGCTCCGCAGCAATCCCGTCTCTAACGCCGACGCGTACGACTCAGCGACTTGCCGGCTGAGACACCGGCTCTGATCTATTGTAATACATGCTAATCGAGGCAGCCGCAATTAGGGCGGGAGCATCGTGTCGCCGCGTCACGCCGGCAATTAGCGACCGGTCGCTGCATCGCGAGCGCGCCTCCGTCACGACCGCATCTCGCATGCTCGCCGAGTGGGCGTCAAAGGTACCAACAGCGGCCAAGATGCGTTACTCTGCGATTCCCAATTCAAACCACGTCATTAATAAGAGAGGTCGGCGGTGCCAACTGCCAGCGCCCGCGCACCACCTCGGCAAATAGTCGAAAAAGGAACGCGCGCTCGTGACGGGAATGTCGCTTATGTATTTCAGGTCGCGCTCATTGTATTTTAAACCGCTATTGTTTCGTATTTCGCGCCTGCGCCTGCGCGCAGAATGCGCGAGCTGCTCGTATATTTTTCATCCGCGGAGCGTCCGTCATCTGACGGATCGACCTATAAATAGCTGGGCAGGTTGACGAGCCGGGACAATGAGGCTTTGTCTGCGACGAGCTGTCGCTGGCAGCGCGAGTTATGCACGTGGGGCGCTCCCACGGCTGATTAACGGTGTACTTCGCGCTAACCGCGACGTGGGAATTCCCTACGAGCTAATATGCGCGGGCGACGCATTCGCGCCGTGTCGTCGCTGCGTGACCACCTTCACAGCGCGGACACGACGCCAGCTCTCCCAGCTCCCAACGAAAGCCCCAACGTTCCACTGTGATTATTAAGTAGGCATCCCTGGCTTGCCCTTGCGGGGACGTACTTAGAACCCAAGTGAAAATAAAAACTTCCTATTGATGTAAAAACGATATGCAACTAAAGTGCATCCCAAGTAGAAGGATTCTTACATCATCTGCGTACATCATCTTTAATCGCGATTCAGTTTCTAGCTGTCGAGAAGGTCGCTTATTCGAACTACCACGCCATTTATGTAATTCAATTGAGAGTTGAAAAGAATTGATACCACGCTTCTCTTGGATAACTTAAAGCGACACATTCGTGACCACCTCAAAGTTACAATGTAACTTAATTATTGACAATAATTTAGCAAAGCTTAACTTAGCTTTTTACGAGATAATTTTTTAGTTTAGTGGCTCAAGTCTCAAAAATACTGTGGCTATGAGTGAGTTTCTAGAAAATCAAATTTGAAATATCAGAACAATGCAAATAAAAATATTTTTGGGTGGTATCTGGTGCAAGGTCGTCTAAGCACCAGGGGGTTGTTAAGACGACCACTGTGGTGGCGCGCCCCCTATGAGGATTAACTACACATGGGAAAAAAATGAAAGGAATACGAGAATTCAAAATATTACACGAATAATAGAATAAATATTATAAAATCAAAGTAGCGAATAATGAGTAATATTACTGACTTACGATATATTTGATACGACGATATAGTCGAATGGTTGGAACACCTTGAAAAGGCGTACGCTTTCAAGGTGTCGTCATCTCTGACGTCCCGGGTTCGTATCCCGACGGGTGCAGATGTTTGCGTATAAATGCGAGCATTTGTACTTTAGTCATGATTGTTATTATATTTCTAACCAAAAAAAATTTTATATGTATGTCTATCCGTTACCCTAGATCACATAACACATTGTGGAACGAGCTGCTGAGGCTTTCCCGGGGGATTACAGTATGGGGTTCTTCAAAAAGGGAGTAAATAGGATTTTAAAAAGGTCGGCAAAGCGTTTGTGATGCCCCTAGTGTTGCAAGCGTCCATAGGCGACGGTGACTGCTTACCATCAGGCAGGCCGTAAGCCTTTTTGCTACCGTTGTAGTATAAAAAAAAAACAAGCCTAACAGAGCATGGTCCTTTATAAGGCGTGCGCGGGGATACAGATCCAACGCGTAGAGGCCTTTTTTCATTAATAATAATAAAAATTTTCAGCCTTTCCAATATGACTGCGACCGATAGGAGTCCATAGAGCTCCTCATTTATTTAGTGACTCTAACCGACCCGGCAAACGTTGTCTTATCTATCACATAAATTATTACTAGGGACTATTAATAATAGGGGTTAAAAAATAGGGGTTGGTGATAGAAATTTAAAATCATTTAGGGTGGTATGCATTTTTGAAGCCTCATTATAAATAAATAAAAATTATTGAGCAAAAAGTAAAAATAAATGATAAAGGTAGACAACCCTTGTCACTAGGGGTATGAAAAATAAGTAATAGCCGATTCTCAGATATACTAAATATGCATATAAAATTTCATAAAACTCGGTCAAGCCGCTTCGAAACACTGTGACACGAGAATCACTGCATAGTATAAAACAAAGTCGCTATCCGGCGTCTGTCTGTCCCTATATATGCTAATATAGTAGAGCACGTTTTTTTCAAAAACGCTGGCTGAACCCTACAAAATAGACCAAAATAATATACTACAGTATTGTTCACCTTAAAATGTTCAACAATTTTATCGCCCTCAGTGATATGGCAACAGATAAAGACCTCGCTGACTATAACACGCAGACGATGTTCAAAGACCAAAACAACGCGGCAGCGGTCTAGATGCTGCTTAAATTCTATGTGTGTGCGAGTGTGATGATATCTGAGTGCTTGTATGTGTGTAATGTGTGTATTATAAGAGTGTTTGTACGTGTGTGTGTGTGTGTGTGTGTGTGTGTGTGTGTGTGTGTATGTGTATGTATGTATATCTAACTTACTAAACTATATTATATTAAATTCATAAATAATTGTAATACATAATTAGGTTAGGAGCTGCGCAACTCTATATGAGTACCTATAAGTTATTTTAAGACAATTGTTGTATTGTAAAGATCACTAAGTAATTAATCATTAAGTAAGTAAAAAGAGCATGGACCAAGAGTCCGTGGAGTTAACAATTAATAATAAAAAAAATAAAAAAAAATGTTCAACAAAAAGTCTGCGATGGTATATGTCTATCTCTTGGGGATAACCCACCATAACCTCGCAAGAGTTTATGTTGTGCCTTTACAATTTTTATCAATGTATTATATTATGTAAATAAATAAAAAAAAATAAAAATAAAAAAAACATTTTTTATCATTTCTAAAAAATGGTTATTTACGAAGAGATTTTAAACAATACAGCATTAATCCTTATCTATGATTTATATTTTATGATATGATTATATTTACATAAGCATTGCACCCATGCGAAGCCGGGGCGGGTCGCTAGTTTTGTACATAACAAATATATTTTATCTACCTAAGGAATACGATAAAGTATTAACTATTACAACACAGCACTGTTTACTAAAATTGCAATTCATTCCAACAAACTCTTAGAAGGTGTGAAATGCAAATGGTCTGTAATCTCCGTCAGCGACGTGCCTGGTCGTTACTCTGCAGCTGGTAGATTGCTTCAACGGTGATCACCGATTCAAAGACTATCCAAAGATCTGCCGCGTTGGAATTCATTTAGGCCGCGACCACGTTGGCGAGACGTGATGGATGACGACACTAAATATATGTATATATATATATATATACACTCTCTGGACATATGTTGAGAGAAAGACAAGAGAAATGGACCAGAATAATAACAGAGTGGTATCCAAGGGGTGGTAAAAGAAACAAAGATGGACAAAGGATAAGATGGGAAGATGATCTGAAAAGGTGGCTGGTCCAAAATGGATCAGAGTTGCAAAAGATAGAGAAAAATGGAAATCTTAGAGGAGGCCTATGTCGAGAGACAAGCTGTTTATAAAAATAATGACCTGCATGCTGATAATTTAGAATAATAAATAACAATAATAATTACCTCATTACCACCGAAATCGAAATGCAATAGTCCACAAACGTTTTGACCACAAATGACAATAGTTTCTGTGCATCTAACTGGGTGTAACTGGTAGTCTTTAGCTGCATTTTTCATGATGCAGATAGAGATTAGACCCAGTTGGTACACTCCACGCACACTTTCATTAAATTTCGCTTAAGCGGCCTCTACGCGTTGGATCTGTATTTCGGACTCCTGGTGAATCGAGGCGGCTCGACCCAGCAGACCTATCGACTAAATTCAGTCTGAGCCTTTGGTCCTAAAGACCCTACTGGCTTATATTGACGGGAGCCGCACCTCAGGAGAGGCACGGATAGCGCTGCCCCATGGTGAGGGCATAGGCGCTAGAAGAGGCGCGGTTCACCAAAGTGGGAGAGGCCTGTATTGACAGAGAACCTACTCGTGGCTAAGCAGAAGGCTGCCGATTAAGGGATGACAAGGAAGGCGACGGCTCGGAAGCCTCCGCTTGCAGGTCTGGAAGGTCCTGCATTAATTGAGTCGCTAAGGACACGCTCCGGTCCACATATCCTCTGCCGAATATTGACTGTTACCTGAAGGGCTTGTTACGATATTGAATTAAAGAAAAATGACTCGCAAAATAACAGGTTGTTGGGAGTAGAGCTCTGCGGAGGTCACATTGAGGACGTGGTAAGGAATTAGTCGCTTAAGGCGACATTGAAAACAGGGTTAGGTCGGGGAATGCCTCGAATAATGGAGCGTACTCCATGGAAATTTTGACCTGGCCGAAGTGGCCTTAGCCAGTTGGATCTGTATCCCCGCGCACGCCTTATAAAGGACTGTGTCTTATAAAACCACGTGACATAAACGATAATAATAATTAAAAAAAAAGTTTTGTTAATTAGATTAGAAGAACATATCATGTATAAGTTAAACAGCAATAAAGGCTAATTTGTGTCTTAAATAAACTAACTTTGATATACCAACTAGGTATTTTTTAATGTCGGTGCCTGCCCGAATTATAGGAAAGTAAGAGTGATGAAATTAAAGCATACACATTTTATTGTTTGAAGTAATAAAGATACATATATATTAGATAAATATATTTGATAGAAGTGTATATTATAACTGTACAGTCTTATACTGTACATATCATCTTGCTTACATGCTGAGCAATATTTTACTGTGCAATGTTACCTTTTAAGTACTGAGCAATATTTTACTATGTCATATAATTTTAGCTGCGTTTGCAACCTTGAGGTGTAATGCTTAACTTTATTAATATTCTTTTTGTGTAATAAGCAAGTTTAGTGTGCGATTAACAGCCACAGAGGAAGCATTAGCCAATTAACTTTACTCTTTACTTTAATAATTTTATTATTATTATTATTCGACAATATAGGTCAGTTTAACTTAATGGTGATCTTTCTCTGCACACCGACCAAACTCAACCCCATCACATTCATACTCAAGTGTACACCGCACAATAACAACCATGACTAAGGTACAAATGCTGGTATTAATCACACAAACATCTGCCCCCATCGGGATTCGAACCCGGGACCTCAGAGATGGCGACACCTTGAAACCGGTGTATCCACTCGACTATGTGGTAGTCAAACGTCAAACAAAGATCAGAACATAATCAAGCTATGTTACTCAGCGAAAAACTAAGTGTTTCTATTGAACACAGTGCCGTAGATGTCCCATCTCAAGGCTACAACCTTGGACTGTGGTACCTCCTAGTATTAGGCCCTCATGGGTGACATCAGCTCAAGCTATATCAAAGAAGGCTCCTTTTGTAGAAGCGTGAATATTCAATAGCAGTAATGACTACCTTACACGCAAATATTGTGACAGCAGCCTCACCAAATAGACAGATAACATATACTATATCCGCTGCTTACTCATACTCAAGGCACGACTTCATTAAATATATTCATAAAACATATAAACGAGGGCTGTTCCGAAAGTTTTTAGTTAAATGAAAATGTGCAAAGATATCAATAAAAACTGTTTATATTTTTTCAAAGTATTTATAATTTCCCCCCGACCCCAATACATTTACGCATTCTGTCAAACCAGCTTTCAAAACAATTGAAAAACGCATCTTGCAGAAGGTCGAAAAATATCCGTCTAAATTCTTCAACGGCCTCGTCTGCTGTTTGAAATCTTCGTTCACGAAGCATTTTTTCACTGTAGGAAATTAAAAAAAAATCACAGGGTGCTAGCTCGGGACTATAGGGTGGATGTGGTGACATTTGTACTCCAGAATTAGTCAAATAGTCCTTGGTTCTAGCAGCTGTGTGAGCGGGCGCGTTATTTTGGTGAAAAAGAATGCCACGGACTCCGGTACTTGGACGCTCATTACTCAACTCCTCGAAAGCTTGTGAGAGACAAACTTTACAATACCACTAACTAGTAACTGTCCTATGATCTTCCAGTGGAATAATAGCAACTGGACGACTTCGCCGGCCGCGAATCACTTTTGTAGGCAACTCGTCCTCTTCAAACACCCATTGCGTGGATTGCTACTTTGTTAGTTAGTAGCTGTAAATCCAAGATTCGTCAGTTTTATGGATATAGGAAACGTTCTGCGATGTTCCTTCTTCGAATTTTTCCAACATAAATTTGCACCACTCTACACGACGGTACTTTTGCTCATCAGTGGGAAAATGAGGTATCTATTGCGAAGCAACCTTCCTGACTTTAAGGTGTTCATGCAAAATGGTAGAAACTGCCCGGGATCCAATCTTCATTTCAGCCTGAATCTCTCTATATTTCTATTTTCTCTATATATTTTCCTGGATTAGCCACTCTACTTGGATAACGTTTTCATGAGTTACCGCAGTTGGTGGTCGTCCAGGTCTAGGGTCATCATTTAAGCTCTCTCGACCACGTTTAAATTCACGGAACCAATACTTGATAGTTGCTAACACAGGAGCAGACTCACCAAAAACAACTTGTAAATTTTCATGTGATTCCTTAAAAGTTAACCCGCGTTTATAATCATAGAAAATCATAGCTCGAATTGCTTCCAAAGGGACCTCCATTGTTAAAAACATTGGTTTTGTTGATGGCCAGTGATTTTCAGCAAGGAGGTTAGTTTTGAAATATGTCATAAATTAAAAAAGTTCCAACAAAAAAGAGGTCGTAATTACAGTGTAGCTAACTATTATCGGAACAACCTTGTATATATTAAAACGTCGGCCCATACACATACATACATACATTTTTATCCTGTGTCGCAGGTGCAGTCACACACATAGAAATCTCACATGCACAAACACCCAGACCGGGGGGAGGAACGATTCTGTGGGGGACAAGACCATCTGTTCCCACAAAACGGAGAACAACACCTGTCTCGAATATTCTCCAATAATATGTTACTTGTAGAATAAATAATATATAAGGAAATTTAAAAATACTAACACAAACAAAAAAGTGCGGACCAAAGAGTCAGCAAAAAACCAGAAAGAATTCGCAAAAAAAAACTAAAAAAACACTCAGACCGGAACAATTTTTTGTAGGTCATACAAAATATCTGTCCCGTGCACAAATTGAACCCGCAATCCTTTGCGTAGAAGCCGATTACTCGACCACTGCTCTAAACGTGTCGTATCAAAATCAAAATAATCTTTATTCAACATAGACCTTTACAGGCACTTATTGACGTCAACAAACAAAACAAAAAAAAAACTTAAAAAAAAAAAACAGCTTAAAAAATAAACAAAAACCTTGTCCGTACGTACGAACAAGGAAAAAAAAATATTGACTCGACACCTGTTCGGAATTGGGAGAGCCTTCTCGAGAAAAACAGGCAAGAAACTCTGAAGGTCTATTTTTTATCTCCTCTTTTCAATGTTAATAATTATAATAATATAATATAAAAATACGATATAATATAAGATACCATCAAACCTACTATGATTACAGTCGTATGTATGTTTAAATACACATATAAAAATAATACAATATTATAAATAATGTTGTTACCAAAACATGGCTCTATAAATAGTGTCCCTATTCCCAAATAGTGTGATCATTTAGATAGTCACTTACTTTATAATAACCTTTACTCATGAGTGTCTTTTTGATATGGATTTTAAATTTATATAAAGGCAAATTAATGACACTTTGCGGAAGTTTGTTAAACATAGATACGTTTCCCCAAGAACGAACAGCTAGTTTTATGGAGTCTGAACATTGGAAAGGCAAGTTTATTTTTGTTTCTAGTATTCACATTATGTAGATCACTGTTTTTATTGAATTTATTATAGTTTCTATATACAAAAACTAAATTATCATATATATATTGACTAGCTAAAGTTAAAATATTAATTCTTTTAGGGATTCTCTAGCCCGTAAACAGTAAATAGTATCATATGAACACCTATTTGTTGCAACAATCTCCGTCGAGACTAGGAAATGACTATTAATACAATGGATTTTGTAAATTTAAAATTAAACAACGTTACAGCATTCGGTAATTTGATACGTAAGGACTTATTATACCAGCCTGCATAATGATGAGTGATTCCTGTGTCTAGATGATGATCTCTTGCGTGCGGGTCACAGCCGCAGGTCGGCGGGATGTCGGCGCCGAAACTCGTGCGCACGTCGAAGCTAACGGGAATCATGCGCCGGCGCCTGCCGTAGCATGACGTCATCCTATGATCCTCTGAGCTGTGACAGAAACAAAACCTATTTTTGGATTCTGTTTATTATAGACTAGCTTTCTGCCCGCGGCTTCGCCTGCGTGGATTTCGGGATTGGGTCTATAGAGGGTTAAGGCTTTTGCCCACGGCTACATATGCGCGGAAGTCGGTTTATGGCGCGAAGGTTTTATCGCGCTTCCCATGGGACTATCCGTTATTCCGAAATAAAATATACCGCAAAACCTTGCTCAAGAATCACTCTATCTATTGATGAAAACCGCATGAAAATCTGTGAAGTAGTTTATGAGCGAAGAAGCGTGCGATCTGTCATTTTTTCCGGAATAAAAAGCCCTATTGTTTAATCCGGACTTTTATCTTTACGTCTGCAAAATTTCAACGCAATCGGTTCAGTAGTTACAGCTTGAAAGCGGAACAAACAAACAAACAAACTCACTTTCCGATTTATAATATTATAGTAAGGATGATTAACTAAATCACCGAAACTACAAGGAATCTACCTCTACAAGATCTACACATTGCCAGTCTGACACCGTTGACCTAGCAATGGAGTAATCGGCTCTCGCGGGTTTGATTCCCGCCTTCCAGAAATGCAAAAAATTCTGTAATATCTGACTTTGATCACACTTTTCGGATGGTAAACAACTTAATCTAGAAAACAGACTCTGTTTCTAAGATGCTTCACTCAGCACACAAACACACGCTGACACACCTCCAGGAGATTACATTTTAGAAGCATTGGATACAACAGCTTACGAGCTTAAAAATGTTGGTATGTTGATTTTACAAAGGCGTTTGACAAACGCTATGATGACGTTAAAACAAAGCGCGAGTACGCAGAAGTTGGAAGCTACGAGCTTTCTGCAAATATGACGTCCATCAACCTTCACCAACAAAAAAGCACGAATTCAATGGACCCTTCGCTAACTTATTATAATGTCCCGGCGAGTCAAATATACGTAAAAAGCTGAAGGAGAATCAACAAAATCCAGCGAACGTCGCTCCCATCAGTTAAGGGCAGCAGACGAATCGTATCAATACGCTGATGGAACATTTAGGGACGTATAAAATACGAAGTCATTGTCTTTTTTGCGCGTTCGGTTTGCGCGCGCGACGCGGCCGCGGAATACCAACAAGGTGCCCGCGCGCAGGAATGCGCTCCCCGCCCGTTCACCGAGCGCTTTCCAAAACTAATACGACGTGTAGAAAAACGGGGCTATTGATCAGGAAAAGCGATCAGTTGCTACCAAATTGAACTCTATGGAAAGGGTATAAGGTAATAAAAGATGAGTCGTGCTCGGCACGCTCGGGCCGCGCGCCTCGCGGGTCTCATCGGCATCGGAATGGGTATCATATGTTCATCACCAGATGATTTCTTTATCAGCATCATTATAGGAGACGTTTAGGGCCAGCTTTGAATTGTTATGGTTTTATCTCATTAATGAAATGACGAGACCGCGATCGTTCCGATGTAAGAAGACAGATGTGCAGATATGATGAACTCATTATCATAGTCCTAAAATCGTAATCAATAAAATGTCTTCTAATTGGCATTAATTCACATATAATGAATGCTAAGGTATAATAGATAATCAAGTAAAAAATATAACAACAGCAGAAAGTGTCAACCGAAGAAATTGTAATGACGCCATTTTATATTTAACGAAAGAGTTTGTAGTTCTCAATATGTGGTCCGCGACTTGATTTATTTAAATTAAGAACGCGCACTAACATTTATAGTTTGATACGAAGATTTTTGGGCTTTCGCTGTAACAAATGTTATATTTTGGTTAGTAATGTACATGTTAACTATCCAATTTATGATAGCTCTCCATTATTAATCTGTATTGAAGTCATTTCAATGCACAGCAGAGATGAAGTAAATAACTTTTCATACACATTAGCATGTTTATCTATGGGAAATCTATTAGAAATTGTATGTCGGGTTAGAAGTTTAGATTAGCCTTACACCATGACCACCATCTTACACCCTGAATTATCCTCTAAATAGCCTTCTCCAATTTTGTGTTAGGTTTGGGTATACTTCAATGTTTAACAAACTTCCGCAAAGTGTCATTGATTTGCCTTTATATAAATTTAAAATCCATATCAAAAAGACACTCATGAGTAAAGGTTATTATAAAGTAAGTGACTATCTAAATGATCACACTATTTGGGAATAGGGACACTATTCATAGAGCCATGTTTGGTAACAACATTCTTTATAATATTGTATTATTTTTATATGTGTATGTAAACATACATACGACTGTAATCGTATTAGGTATGATTGTATCTTATACTATATTGTATTTTTATATTATATTATTATAATTATCAACATTGAAAAGAGGAGATAAAAAATAGACCTTCAGAGTTTCTTGCCTGTTCTTCTCGAGAAGGCTCTCCCAATGTCCGAACAGGTGTAGAATCAATTTTTTTTCCCTTATTCCTTTCGTACGTACGGACAAGGTTTTTGTTTTTTTTTAAGCTTTTTTTTTTATGTTTTGTCTGTTGACGTCAATAAGTGCCTGTAAAGGTCTATGTTGAATAAAGATTATTTTGATTTGAATGCATCAATGCAACTCGAGGAAACTAGGGAAATATGTTTCGATCGTAACAAGAGGAAAACTGTGACCCGCTCTGACTACCCCAAGGAAAAGAGGCGTAAGTGTATCTATTAATATTATAAGCGCGAAAATGTGTATGTATGTATGTATGTTTGTTACTCATTCACGTAAAAACTACTGAATGGATTGTAATAAAACTTTACAATAATGTAGCTCATATATCAGAATAACACATAAGCTACAATTTATAAAGATACTAGCGACCCGCCCCGGCTTCGCACGGGTGCAATGCTTATGTAAATATACTCGTACCTACTACAAAATGTTTTACCTTATACAGAACGTTCACAGCTTTTTTGTCATTAGACAATACAAACACGTTTTGCTTAGTTTTAAATTTGTAATATCTTCGGAAATATTCACTTAAATTACATTCTGTAAAAAAGCTTGTTTTAAAAAGGTTTTTTTTTGTCTTTAATTTTATTTTTAACTTTTTAGTACCTGTACAGGCTTGCTGAGAACAAGCCCTTTCATTTGTTACCCATATTGTAGGAACGAATAAAAGAAAATTATCCGCCATTTTTGGTGCTCCGCCGTATTGGATTAAGAATGACGTCACATTATTTTTTTCTTGTTATTCTTGGCAAGCTTTTTTATTTGATACCCATATTGTAGGAGTGCATTAAAAATAATTGGTCCGCCATATTGGATACGCCGCCATGTTGGATTTAGAGTGACGTCACATTATTTTTTTCTAGTTATTCTTGGCAAGCCCTTTTATTTGATACCCATATTTTAGGAGTGCATTATTGGTCCGCCATATTGGATACGCCGCCATGTTGGATTTAGAATGACGTCGCATTATTTTTTTCTAGTTATTCTTGGCAAGCCCTTTTATTTGATACCCATATTGTAGGAGTGCATTAAAAATAATTGGTCCGCCATATTGGATACGCCGCCATGTTGAATTTAGAATGACGTCACATTATTTTTCTAGTTATTCTTGGCAAGCCCTTTTATTTGATACCCATATTGTGGAGTGCATTAAAAATAATTGGTCCGCCATATTGAATACGCCGCCATGTTGCATTTAGAATGACGTCACACAGTTAATCATGCATTGTCATCCGAACTAAACGTGTATACCAAATTTCAGCTCAATCGCAAATCGGGAAGTGGATCAAATTTAAGTTGCAAGATTTGATTACAGACAGACAACGGGACAGGTGAAAGTAAATAAAAGCTTGTAAAAGCATATTGATCTATAATAAATGCACAATTTATTTTATTTAATTTACTTAATTGGATAACGATTAATGCTGTATTGTTTAAAATCACTTCGTAAATTAATTTTTTAGTGAAGGATAAAAAATGGTTATGGTGGGTTATCCCTAAGAGATAGACATATACCATCGCAGTCTTTCTGTTGAACATTTTAAGGTGGACAATACTGTAGTACATTATTTTGGTCTATCTCGTAGGGTTCAGCCAGTGTTTTGCAATATAAGCGCAAAAAAATTGGTTGTCTGTAGAACTCCGTCTACTGCCGATATTTGAACGTGACAACGTCTATTACATGGTAATTTTTTCTGGGTGCAATGAAATTATTTAAAATAAAGTAATGTATAACATTTATATTTTTATTACGTTGCCGTGTGGCGTCAGATCGGCCGTTACGCCGTTCGTGGACTCCGTGTGGCGTCAGATTCGGCCGTTACGGTGTTTTCGAGAATGACTCCACGCCGTACCAATTTAATAGACGTTGTCACGTCAAAACGTGCTTATTTACGACATCACATTAGAAATCTATTAATTTATCACTTTCTCTACTATATTATTAATGTATTATACATATAAACCTTCCTTGAGAATCACTCTATTTATTAAAAAAACCGCATCAAAATCCGTTGCGTAGTTTCAATGATCTAAGCATACATAGGGACAGACAGACGGCGGATATCGCCTTTGTTTTCTATATCTATACTAATATGATAAAGAGGAAAGATTTGTTTGTTTGTTTGTTTGTAATGAATAGGCTCCGAAACTACTGGACCGATTTCAAAAATTCTTTCACCTTTGGAAAGCTACATTATCCCCGAGTAACATAGGCTACTTTTTATCCCGGAAAAATCGACAGATCCCACGGGATGTGCAATAAAGGCTTCGCTCAAAAACTACTGCACAGATTTTCATGTGGTTTTCATCAATATATAGAGTGATTCTTGAGCAAGGTTTTGCGGTATTTTTTATCTCGAAAAAAACGGATAGTCCCACGGGAAGCGCGATAAAACCTTCGCGCCATAAACCGACTTCCGCGCATATGTAGCCGTGGGCAAAAGCAATGACCTTTAACCCTCTATAGACCCAATCCCGAAATCCACGCAGGCGAAGCCGCGGGCAGAAAGCTAGTATATTATGTAGTGATACGCCACGAAACACTAATCCTGCGCAGACAGCTTGTGTATCTATTATATATTATATACAATATAAAAGTCATTCATTGATCAATTAATAATTGCGTTTTTCATGAAACGTATTATAAACTTCAGAAATCGACCGGCAACAAGTCAACATTGTATGATATATTTTATATACGGTTACAGCGTCTTATGTTTAATTCAAGCACAGTGGACGCAACAAAAACTGCGGACGAAACAAATGGCGGGCGGGAACAATGAGGCGTACGTGAGCCAGACGCATGCGCAGGCCCAAGAACGCAAGCACCCAGCGATGACTAATTTAATTTGTGTTGCATTCGTCGATACTCCACGAGTTATTTTTAATAAGTACTTTAATGATATGGCGATTAGACATTCAAGACAGGGAAGATTATAATGGTACAAGGACGTATTGACTTGTTGATTATCATATCACTATATAGTATAAAACAAAGTCGCTTTCCGCCGTCCGTCTGTCTGTCCCTATGTATGCTTAGATCTTTAAAACTACGCAACGGATTTTGATGAGTTTTTTTTAATAGATACAGTGATTCTTATGGAAAGTTTATATGTATAATACATTGTATAATACATGCATAATATAGTAGAGACACACTGATAAAGGAGATATTTTTTTTAGGCCCACTAAAAAACGGCAACGTTTATTGATATTACTGAACTCTAATATCAATTTATTATTAAAAGCAATTGCACGATATTATGAGTAAAAATGAAACGGGAATAATAAAATCAATTAATTAAACTTAGTAATGACTTTTGACATTTGAAGTAAAGGAACTAAGGTTTTTTAAATCAAAATGAAAGATGATTTAATGTATATATAAATATAATAATAGATAAAGAATAGTGTATTATTTCTTTTTTATTTTATTTAAAAGTATTGAACTCTCATTAATTATTTTAATACTATTTTAGATTATTTTAACTATTAGTTCGTCAGTCCAGTATCGTCGTGAAACGGAACGCGTCATCATTTTTGACAGCGACAGAATGGTACCTACACTGACATCCAATTGACGTCGGTTTGTTTTCAACCGAATTCTGTGTTTACGTTTCCAACGGCTTGATTTCGTTTTCATTCCCGTATCCAGTATTTAGAATGCAAAAAAATAATACGATTTCGGGCGTTTGGTAGTGGCCAAAGAAGATTGTATTTTTCAAGAATAAAAAAGTGTTAAATAGCATTTACGTAAAAAACAATTTGAATACAAATCAAAGTAAAGCTACTAACTACTAAGAATTTTTAGGTTATTTAATCTTCATGTTTTAATTGATTTCTCAATATTCCCGTTAGATAAAAACAAGCTAATGTTCCTTATAATATCTAGGGTTATTAAGAAATTATTTAACGTATGTCTCATTAATAAACGTTACATTTTGTAGTGGGCCTATTCTCCATACAAGAAAAAATTATCTCCTTTAGAGGTTTCTAATGTGATGTCGTAAATAAGCACGTTTTTTGCGCTCTAAACAAAACATGTTTGTATTGTCTAATGACAAGAAAGCTGTGAACTTTGTGTATAAGGACATTTTGTAGTAGGTTTTTTTTTTTTTGTATGCTAGGCGCGGCAGATGACCTCCTCCCGCCTGATGTTAAGCGGTGAAAGAGGCCCAAATGAGATGACAGATAGGATAGTGACTTTACTCCACTCTCCTACCTGCCCTATCCCTGCCGGCCCAAAAGATGCCTTTTCACGCCTCTTTTGAAGGAACCCATGTTGTAGGATGTAGGAAACACATACGCAGGCAGAGAATTCCAAGTGCGGGAAGTACGGCAGAAGAAGGAATCTTGGAATTTCTTAGTGCGGTTTGGAATGGGGGACGTAGTGTACGGATGGCTCCGAAGACCCTTACGTGTGTTTCTATAAAGGAAAGGAGAGGGAGGGATAAGGCTAAAGAGTTCTTCAGAGCATTCCCCATGAAACATCCGATAGAAGGCGCTAAGAGAGGCGATATCACGACGAAGTTGTAGAGGCTCGAGGGTGTTGGTTGCCTCTACATCGCCGATTATGCGGATTGCGCGCCGCTGCAATCTGTCCAAAGCTTCAAGAAGGTATTGAGCGGAGCCATCCCATAGGTGCGAGCAATATTCCACACAGGACCTGACCTGAGTTTTATAAAGCAGGCAGAGTTGGTCCGGGGTAAAATACCGTCGCACCTTGTTCAGGACACCGAGTTTCCATGAGGCAGTGGTTATGACGGACTCTATGTAGTCTCTGGTATTCAGATCGCAGCGGATGCTCATCGCAGATTGGTATATTTAAGATTAGCATTGCACACGTGCAAAGCCGGGGCGGGTCGCTAATTGTTTTATATATACAATAGATATAATGTGAACTTGTTTAAACTTGTAAAGAAGTTGGGTTAAGACTATTTATCTGACGCCAGCTTCTAATTGACTCTGTAAAAATAGCCGTTGCTGGTTTTCTTGCTGGTTCTTTCCAGTACAAGGTCCCCCGCCGTAGACTTGTGAACCAATGGCGTAGTATATTTAACCTGCAAATGTCATTGTTAAAAATCCTATTTAAAGAATAAATTTTGATTTTCAGATCGCGCCCTTTATATCGGATTTTCGAAAAGGATTTTTTTCCACTATTAAAGTTATCCTATATTCTTCCCAGTGTCTCGAACTATCCTCACACCAAATCGCATCAAAACTCGGCCATCTTTTTTATCAGATTTTCCCGCAGGAATTATATATTTTCCGGTAGTAAAAATGTCACTAACTCCTTCTCTGGATTTTCAACCATCCCTTTATGAACTTTCCTTAAATCATATCATATAATAGGCTTGTATCCACTATGAACAAATCTGATGCATTAGGTTGCATAACTATTAAGATGATCATTTAATTATGAAAAAACAAAGTTTTATAAAATAATAACTTTTGATTATTTACATTTTTATAAAATAAAATTGCACAAAATAAGCCATAAGTCACGTGACAGCAAACACCAATTAAAAAGTGTTACGTCACGCCTTGCGAAACGTCAAAGTCAAAATGTCATTCCCAAGTGTCTTGTGGAAGTGCGAAAAAGAATGGGCATCATTCCTTCTCGCGAGTGTCAGCCACTTTTTACGTATCTACTATCATAATTACGCATACATAATTTTTACGTATCTACTATCATAATTACGCATACATAATTACGCTAACATAATTTACGTGCCAAACAATCGTTTGGCACGTAAATTATGTTAGCTGCAGCAGCAAGATGTAAAAAAAGACAAAATTTTATAACTTATTTATTAAAAGAATTACAAAGCTAGGTTACGTGACGACAAATCGATGTTAGATATTGAAGTGGCGCACAAATAATTCATAACAATAAAGTAAATGCTTAAACTAAGTGGGGCGACACGTTCTGTGGAGTCAGCGCCTCGTGCCTGCGCCGGCTGATGCAATGTGTGGCTGGCGTAAACTGCACCGTAAGCTGGATACGTGTTGCATGGTACTATAACTCGTATATAAATAATTTTTTTGGTGTTTTTATACTTGTGCTTGTACACTGGGGCACTATGCAGTACTTGTAATACGATGAATCCATTTTTTATTAAAATAACTTCACAATACCGAATATTCCGATACTAAAACAGCTGTGTTTTGCACGGCGTGACGTCATTCAAGACGCCATGACAGTCATGAGCGTTTTTGATGACTAATGTCAAATATTTAATTATTAAATGCAAAATTCTTATAAATAAGCATTTTTTTCAAAAGTAATAATTATTTTGTATAGAATAGGCATCAAGGTATATTAGTATCTAACTACTGAAATTTAGGCAACAAGCCTATTGTAATTAATATTAATTAGTTAAATGCTTTTTATTTATAAGTTTATATATTTGACTTCATTTGTTTTATTTTAAACATAAAAAGTAAAATTGGGTGCTGTTCATGGTGTATGTATATATAGTGCCGAGGTCAAATGTAGCGCACTATTTTTGTTTTTTTTTTTTAATTTGTGGATAACGTTGCAGTATTAGCGTGCATAGATATAGTATACTAAATTATACTTTATATATTGTATCTGTTTGTTATCACTCAATAAATAAATAAATTAATTCAGTAATTTCTGTGCCTATTCAATTAGCTTTTATTTTTACCCCCTTCACTTTGAATGCCACTTAATTATTTATATTTAATTTTGATAAGATATAAATATACGACATACGACATTTGCTTCAAAAACAAGAAACAAAAATAATTTAAAAATAACTTACTTTACATACAAAATTTCATAGCCTACTTCAACCCTTTATAGCCGTTTTTCGCATTAAAAATTAGGATATTTCCTATCTTAGACTTAGACCAGAGGTTCCCAAACTTTTTTGTGTCGTAAACCCTTTGCCATGATACGGTTTTGGGTAGACCCCCTACTTACCTGATATTGAATGCCTACATCCTACAATTTAACCAAATAGACGTTGTTCTTATCCCAACTAATATTATAAATGCGAAAGTGTGTTTGTTTGTTTGTTACCTCTTCACGCTTAAACTACTGCACCGATCATCACGAAAATTTGCATACACATAGTCTGTGGTACGGGGAAGGATATCACATTTTATCCCGGAAGAAAGTAGCTACTGTTCCCGTGGGATCGAAATTAACGCGGACAACGGAACGAACGGAGCAACGACGGGCGGAGCCACGGGCAAGAAATAACAATATAATTATTTAATAATATTTAATATTTGCATACACATAGTCTGCGGAACGAGAAAGGACATAGGACACCTTTTATCTGTTCCCGTGGGATCTAAATTAACACGGGCGGGCTACTAACAGTGTAATCCTTACTAATATTATAAATCGGAAAGTGAGTTAGTTTGTTTGTTTGTTTGTTCCGCTTTCACGCCGTAACTCCTGAACCGATTGCTTTGAAATTTAGCAGACGTAAAGACAAAAGTCCGGATTAAATAATAGGCTACTTTTTATCCGGAAAAATCGACAGATCCCACGGGATGCACAATAAAGGCTTCGCACGAAAACTACTGCACAGATTTTCATGCGGATTTCATTCATCAATAGATAGACTGATTCTTGAGCAAGGTTTTGCGGTATTTTTTATCTGTTTAGTCCCTCGGGAAGCGCGATAAAACCTTCGCGCCATAAACCGACTTCCGCGCATATGTAGCCGTGGGCAAAAGCTATGACCCTTAACCCTCTATACACCCAATCCCGAAATCCACGCGGGCGAAGCCGCGGGCAGAAAGCTAGTTTTTGATAAAGCTAATAAGTTTCTTGCGCCCATTCTTCTTATCAGCTTAAAAATACGTCCTGAATGGGTGGTGGGAAGAAAGTTTGGACAGTTCAAAAAGGCTTTCTATAAACTCATATTTCTATAAAGATTTGATTTTGATTTTGTAGTTAAAGGTAGAGAATCTTCCTCCGCTTAACGACTCTGCGGTAAATGGTCCATTCAGTTTCTAGCCTGTTCTTCTCTAGATCTATCCCAGTTTTCGAACAAATGCATGGACAAGGTTTCTAATGATTGCGTTTACTTCATAAGCCTGTTCTGACATCAATAAGTGTTTAAAAGCTTATATTATGTAAACTCGTACTAACATCTGATATCGACGGAGTATTGAAATTACAAGGTAGTTTACAAGGAATAAGAAAAATGTCTTATCCTAAAAATGTCCTGATTATTCAAAGCACTGACGACCTTGTAAATGAACACAGCTATTCGATGCGAATTCAGAGGGTATATGAAATCATCGCCAGCGCCATACAACACGGCGGGCGGATCGGTCGCAGGCGGCGGCGCCGCTGAGCACGCCTCATCAAGCATGCAGACCTCGTCGCAGCGATATTTAGTCTGACTGTTTTGGCCGCGGTTACCCGACGAGCTTTACATGCGTGTGCGATTACGCCACGACACTTTTATGGCCGGCGACGGTAGCACGCACATGATGTCCGGCTCGAAGGACCAAGTTGCTGTTCATCGAAGAGACAATGTGGCCGATTGCAACGACTATGTACAGGGATCGCTATTTTCTGACTATTAACTGGAACTTACCTTTGGAACGGGGAAATATATTATTCTATAAATATTTTATGTGTATATATCAATAGTTATTATTTTTTTTCTATTATTGTAATTTGTATTTTTTTGTGTGTCATATATGCGTACGAATCTACACTGATATTATAAAGAGGAAAGATTTTTGTATGTAACGAATAAACTCAAAAAGTACTGGACCGATTTTAATCATTCTTTTTACAAGCTTTTATATCAGCTTCACTTGTAACTATGTAAGAAAATCTTGGAATCTAATTTGACCCACTTCCCGGTCTCCGATTGAGCTGAAATTTTGCATGCACGTGTAAGTCGGATGACAATGCATGGTTATGTGTGTGACGTCATTCTAAATCCAACATGGCGGCATTACCAAGATGGCGGATCAACAAAATACGTATAATTTCATTATTAAGTCACAAATCTACATTCTTGTTTACATATTCTATTAGGATTTTGTGACAGATAATTATTTTTTCCTTTGTTAACTTTTAATTGGAAGTAAGAGTGAAGGGATCGGAACCTATACAGCCTCAGCATAAGTGCGTATTAAAAAAAATATTAGAAAGCTACATTATCACTGAGTAACATAGGCTATATTTAGTACTAGATTACTATAGAAATATATAAACAATGCAAATCGTCCGCGGGTGAAACCGCGAGCGCAGCTAGTATTATATAAAACTTCTCCTCTCGCAAGTCTGCTGGAAGAAATTTTAGTTGTGAAATAAGCAGTACCTTTGTACACTTTGCTTTAAATGATGTTTGTTGTTGTACCAACTACATGCGCATAAAATTATTAAATAATATGTTTTAAATTATATCAATTTTCCTCATTCTTACGTTAAAAATTAACAAAGTTAAATTAAATTAACTATGAGTATGAAAATACGTTTCGCTTTACACATATTTGTTTTAGAAACTATAGCTTTTATAGATATAATGTGAACTTGTAAAAGCTTGTAAAGGAAGTTAGAATCTGAGGCCAGCTTCTAGGCCGTATCTTAGTCGTGCAATATAGCAGCCATCTTGAAACTTATCCTTTGTCTTTGACAGTTCTAAATGACAAATTGCTCTATCATTGCTCGTTTCGTTTATCATGCTTGTCTTATCTACATATTTGTGCTACAGAAAAGCAATGTTTGCATTGTTGTGAACGGTAACATATTGTGTCACAAGTTAGCAATGTAGACTGTTTTTAGGGTTCCGTACCTCAAAAGGAAAAACGGAACCCTTATAGGATCACTAGTCCGTCTGTCCGTCCGTCTGTCAAGACCCTTTTTCTCAGGAACGCGTGGAGGTATGAAGCTGAAATCAATTATATATCAATTACTCAGGTCTACTGCCCCTTGAAGCTGTGAAAAAATCAAACTTCTAAGCCAACGCAATCAAAAGATACAGCCGTTTATGCCGCAAATTTTCGACATTTGCAAGGGAATCAAAACCTACAGGGTGCTTCCCGTGAATTCAGAATCTTGAAATTTGGTAGCGAAGCAACGTCTTATAGCATAGATAAAAGAAAAATTACGAAAACTATAAATTTTTAGTTACATCACATAATATATATTTTTTTAATAATTTTAAACTTACTACCCATTTCCTCATAACGCGTAGAGGTATTAAATTGAAATTCATACCAAATGCTCAGGTCTATAATACCTTTAAGCTGTAACAAAATCAAACTTCTATGTCAACGCAATCAAAAGAACAGCAATTTAAGCTGCATATTTTGAAACTCGCAAGTACTCGCAAGGGAATCAAAACCTAAAGAGTACTTCCAGTCGACCTAGTTATAAGTGTTTCAGATTTGCTGCGAATCTTACAGGAACCACAAGTATTGGTGGTTGTAGCCATCAGGCCGCAGCGTGTATGTATCTCGTTTGTTAATATAACAGCATAAATATGGTTTTTATTTTATATAGCATATGTGATGCTTGTGAGATTCGCAGCAATCTGCAACCCCCAGAAAACCCACAGTGTACGTTGCAACATATATACTCATATTATAAATAAGTAAAGTTTGTGTTTGTATATTTGTTAAATTGTAAGGGCTAATCTTGGGATCTA
The DNA here is from genome assembly GCA_036419045.1 of Scirpophaga incertulas. Classification (NCBI taxonomy): domain Eukaryota; kingdom Metazoa; phylum Arthropoda; class Insecta; order Lepidoptera; family Crambidae; genus Scirpophaga; species Scirpophaga incertulas. The sequence goes on along the minus strand of CM071639.1, from coordinate 253,728 downwards.
CTGAGCCGATTTTAAAAACTCTTTCACCAATAGAAAGCTACATCATTTCTGAGTGTCACAGGTTATATAAAAAACAGAAAATTAAAAAGGGTTTTACGTGGAAGTCCGTTTTGCAAAGTGAATCGGAGAAAAAACGGTCGAATGAAAGCGTTTCTTACGAACGCTGCCTTAACTATGAAAGATATATTTTTTTGAGTTCTAGAGAAAAGATGCTCGTATCTTGCAACGGGTACAAAATGCTTGCTATCGTTTCTGTTATAATACACCATTTCGGTCTCATATATCACCATAACTTAATGACTCAGGTATATTAAACTTAAACTCACGGAGACTGGTACATATGGGATGCTTGGTTCATGATATTTTAATGAACCAACAACCCGAATATTTGTATGCTAAACTCAGCCTACCTGTAAAATATGGGTATTCGAGAAGACCAACTAGATTTCTACTGTCATATCAGCAGCATAAGACTGCGGCGTTTAGGGGAAGTTTTCGCTATCAGGCAACCAAATGTTGGAACAACATCCCACCTCCCATACGGCAACTGAAGTGTAAATCTACGTTTAAAAAAAAATTAAAAAAACATGTGTTACAAACAAAGAACTGGTTTGCCTGATAGATATGCTGACTCTCCATTTGTATGCTGATGGCTAATTGGGAAATATGTATCTGTATGTGTATATATATGTATATGTATGTATGTGTGTATATATATTAATATTATCTGTCTACATTCACGTATTGCGCTTTATTTATTAATGTAATATGTATGCTTAGGTTTGTCTGTTTCTCTCTGTGTGTCTGCTGTCTGGTTTACTTACCCTCTCAAAGGGTTTCGGCAGAATATCAGCGCTTCGCGCTATGTGAAGCACAACGCTGAGCCGAGCCCTGTTTGCTACTAGGGCACAATGTTACCTACGGATTTTTAATAATGTTCTGGTTTATATTTTGTGTCAAGGTTTGCAAATAAAGTTATGTCTATGTCTATGTCTTGAAAATGCCTATAAAAAAGTCCAGGACAGCAACTTTTATATTTAAGTTATAAAAAGTAGTTTTTTTAAGATTAGTACAGATAAATAAATTTTTAATATTAATCATACGGTCATATTTATTTGACATATATTACCAAAAATTATGAAGCTTTATGAAAATAAGTAAACTCATCGTCTCAAGTGTGAAGGCCAAAGCAGCGGACGGCGCGCGCTGGCTTCGGGTGTAATTCGGTTCGCGTTCGTGCTCGCTTCGGGGATAATTATTATTATACCCAACGAAGTGGGCATGGGTCAGCTAGTATGATATAAGATGTAAAATCAGATTACCTAATAATTTCACTGCTTAGTTTCTTATCTTCACGTCGGAATACAGCAATACGCACACTGCTATTTGCAGCAGAAATAGGTAAGACAGAAATAGGTAGGAAAAACTCGAGTAAAAAAACTTTAATGACCAAAGGATATTATCGAGTCCAGGATTATTTGGATGATCGAAGTGTCTGGGACTAAAAAACCCTCGCTCGTTGAAATAAACAAATTGTTAAATAAATTCTTAGGTAACTGTGTAACATAATAATATGTATATTTAACTGTACCTATTATAATAACACTTGTTACGTGTATCATAATAAATGATTTCTAGTTCTTAAAATGATTGTATGCGCGTGTCCTGCGGTTGTTTTTTTTTTTGTTGTGCTAATTTACACGGGTACCTGCTTTTGGCAATTTGTATCCTTTTGTGGCTTAAGGGTAGTCATACTCTCATTAAAATCTCTTCGGCAGTGTCGTGTGAGGCGGGTCGTTACGTTCCTAAAACATGGTTGAGCGAAGCGATGGCTGGTTCATGCGTCATGCTCGAGAACGGGTGCTGCCAGCGAGATGAGTCTGCTCTTTGCTATACTGGGTACTACTCGTATTTATTATAATTTTAATTTAACTTTATATTCTTTTAAAACTGTATGACACGGCATTCCTAATATAGCCATGTTTTCAAATTATATTTTTATTAATTATATTATGTAATGGAAAGTGACTTCATGATTTATCAATATTGAAGTCATTTTCAAAATTGACGACTCTGTATCTGTTTAATACAGGGATAAAAACAGCCCTTGCTGAGTTTCTTGCCGGTTCTTCTCAGTACAAGGTCTCCCGCCGTAGATTTGCGAACCGATGGCGTAGCTTTTCGACATTCACAAGTGCTTGTAACAGCCCAGACTGAATAAATGATTTTGAATTTGAATTTTGCACCCAAGCAGACAATGGGCTCGTCAGGGTTGCGCCGACGCAGATGTTGATTTTCATAATTTTCATTCTAGTTATCACAGTTTTAATAATGTTTTGTTCTATAATTGAATATAACTTTATGTTTCGATTGTAAATAGTTTTTGTGTTTTTGTGTATCTTATCATACTGGATATATTGTTATATTCTATGTTATCATAGTCCATAGTAGATATTAAAACAAATGATTCCTGTCGTCCATAATTTTAGAAACAATATTTGACCAATCCCACGCGTATATGCAAACGAAATAAATATGTTTATTTGTATTTCAATCACAGGTTTCGATTCGAAAAAAAAAAACAGGAAGTTAATAATAGGACGATTCTTAGGTACTCAATATTTATATAGGACCAGTACACAGACCCTGTGTAAAACAGAACCTGTGTAGTGAACAAGAAATGTTTTTATTATGTGCATAGATATTTCTAATAAATCACCAGATCAGTTTAAGTCAATTTAAGAATCTTACTAAGCGTGGTTACTGATTTTTTATTTTATTTATTCAAGGTTTACCAACAGATTTTACACTATTGACATGAAATCATATAGCATGCATTAATACATTATTAGAGTGCAAACCCAATTACAGGTAAGCTCAACATTCATAAAGCATTAACCAGGTGTTCTTAATATTAATTTAAATTAATTTTTTATTTAGCTAATTACTAATTAATCACTAGGAAATACTGATACAAAAATAAGTGTAACAGATAGAGCAAGATAACAAAATCAATGCTATTTTCTTTTGTCCCTAACAGTATATAACAGTTATATTTTTTAATTTCATAATAAACGTTACATTATTATTTGTTTCTGGGCGTTAAAAATAATAAAAGTTCAATTTTAAACGATTGCAAAGAAGTACCTACACAACGATGTATTTTTTAGTTTGAATGAATATATACATGCAAAATAGAGGGTAATTAATAAATACTTTATAAATTCTGTCAAAATGCTGTAATATAAGAAATGCTCCTAATTTTTATTGTTATCTTACATTGTATTTACGAAGAAATGTGCGTACACCTAGCAAGGTAGGTTTTGGTTATTTCTAATCATAGCAAATAATTACTGGTAATCGTTGTTCCCAAATTTATAAACATTTTTTTTTGGTTTACTCTGTTTTTTTGTTTCTCTATATTGTTTTTTTTTAATAGGCAACAAAGGACCAAACGGATCACCTGATGGTAAGCGATAACCGCTGCCCATGGACACCCGCAACACCAGAGGAGTCACAGATGCGTTGCCGGCCTTTTAAATGGGAATATGCTCTTTTTTTGAAGGTTTCGATGTAGCAACGGTTCAGAAATACTGCAGGCGACAATGTATTCCAGAGTTTAGTAGTGCGCGGCAGAAAATTCCTGGAAAAACGCACTGTGCTGGACTGCCAAGCGTCTAGGTGATGAGGATGAATGTTGTGTCGCGTGGAACGGTGACGGAAACTGGCAGCAGGAATCAATCCGAACAATTCCTCGAATTGGTTGGTTGTCATGCAAAGATTTCCAGTATATCATTTTGATAGTTCGTCTTTTGCTACCTGTTAAAAGTTGCGCGAGATTGTACACGCATTGGGTTCGGAGAATAATTTTGTTTAAATTGGCTGTGGCGAATAAAACAGAACCAATACCAGCGAGAATGATGTCACCACGATTGCGTTGCCTGTCCAAACAATGGCTGCCCTCGCCACGGTAATGTCCGAAACATTAAATTAAACATTCTCAAACAGTTTACGGGCTGGAGCAAAACCACATCATTTTATTCATCGCTTCAACTTCTATGTAACACATACTTCAACATAAATTACCTACGTGGTACAATTTTGGGCCCACTATAAACCAGCGTGGGTACAGTCGAATTCTCGAATTGATACACAAAAATCTTATGTTGTAGCGATTTTTGGTTCTAACCCTACCTATTGCCACAAGATAAAAGTTTTTGTTAACGATTCTCAGGAACTGACTCCTCATTTAAAGCCTTAATCTAGAACTATACTTGCTCAAAAACATCAACGATAAATACAAGTATTTATATTAAGCATAACATTTTATGCTATTTTAATCATCAAAAATATAATTGACTGATAGAAAACTATCCTTAAATAAAAATCTGATCTTAAAATTATTAACATGAATTGATATAAAGTAGTAAGCCAAATCAGTTCTGTCCATTATTTTCGGGATAAAACTAACTAAACAAATAATTTAAAGCTTTCAGCAGTAATAATGTAATTCCTTAGAATAAACAGTTACTGATTACGCGAAAAATGTTATTCTATTTATTTTCAATATCTTTAGATCGTTTTGACCTAATCCTCCTATGATCGTGGCTTCTCTCGAGTTTTCAGAATTCAGCGATACTTCATTGTAGATTTTTCATTGTATTAATATAACTTTCAACAAGAAATGAACATATGTTTGTGTTTGAGTGTGTATATATATGTGTCTATGTTGGTTTATGTTGTGTATGGTTGTATCAGTGTATATAATAAGTATATGCATATACATGTGCCTATTCGTCTTATATAGGGCCAACAAGGGTCGTGGAATTAAAACCTTATGGGCGTACGTTGCCGTTTTTATCTGTTTAGCCACCAAGGCAGTCCATCTCGAGCTGGTGACAGACCTTAGCAGCGCAGCATTTCTTGCAGCATTCAAAAGATTTTGTGCACGGCGTGGTAAACCAAGCGACATGTTTAGTGACAATGGCACGAACTTCATTGGAACAAATCGTCTACTTTTAAAGCAATACAGGGATGTTTTAAATACATTTGACATACATCTACTAAGTTGACATTTAGATTTAATTGACATCAACCCCCAAACATTGGTCCATACACGTTTCACGGCGCGGAGGAATTAAGGAGAGCTGAATTAATGATTGTCAAACAAATTCAGATTAATGCATTTAAGGACGAATTGTCAAGTTTCAATACTATATTGTATTTTTATATTATATTATTAAAATTATTAACATTGAAAAGAGGAGATAAAAAATAGACCTTCAGAGTTTCTTGCCTGTTCTTCTCGAGAAGGCTCTCCCAATTTCCGAACAGGTGTCGAGTCAATATATTTTTTCTTTTTTTTTTCCTTATTCGTACGTACGGACAAGGTTTTTGTATTTTTTTATTTAAGCTTTTTTTTTTGTTTTGTCTGTTGACGTCAATAAGTGCCTGTAAAGGTCTATGTTGAATAAATATTATTTTGATTTTGATTTTGAAGTCTAATAAAAATATACGTAGTAAGAGTAAATATTAAATTTAAACCCATTTATTGATATAACAACATTTTGCGAGTGGGAGGACGATTGAATAATTCACAACTAAGCATGAATATCCAAAATCCTCCTGCCTCACAGTTCTAGATTAACCGATTTAACTATTACACGAGCTCACCTTGAAACACTCCATGGAGGTCCCAAATTGACACTTGCACATTTAAGACGAACGTTTTGGATAGTCGATAGTTGATAGTCACATGTCGCGATGATTCATTATCGGAGGGTAGTTTCAAGCGTAAGTGCAAGCGATGGTTCCTTGAAGAACAATATAAAGCGGCGAGAATATTGTATAATTTATAAATAAATATTATATATTCTAATGTATTAGCTATTATTATGTATCTACCTTTTATTTAATATTGTGCATTGTATAATTCTGATTTGTTTCATTTTTTTCTATTTTATGTGCTTTGAGTCCCTCAAATGTATTACATTCTTACATTCTGGCTTGCTGTAGTCCTGTTTTGCGGTATCTTTAGCTATGAGGCTATGGCAGAATATCAGCGACAGTTGTACATTCAGCTGTCATATGCTGAGCCATATGCCTTTTTGTTCCAGAACACCTTTTGTAACTAGTTTTAAGTTTATCTATTGTGATTTGGAGCAAATAAACATTATTATTATTATTATGGCGTAGCTTTACGACATTCACAAGTGCTTGTAACAGCCCAGACTGAATAAATGATTTTGAATTTGAATTTGAATCTATTAAATAATATTGTCATTGAATTTATTATAACTATATAGACATTAATAATTATTTTTGTATGTATACACATATTTTATAAATAAATTAGCTGTTAAACGATTTAATTGTAAGTTATCACTTAACCGGGAACAAATCCAGCTGTTTATAAATCACACACATCAATGCCCGCGATACAAGTAGTATTTTTCTTATTATGGGTAACATAGGAAATTAAATTTAATATTATATATATGTATTATGGGAAAGTATATTTATATATGTATGACTATGTATGCATGTATCAAATTTATTAATCATATCTATTTTAATAATGTACCTTACCTTATCACACAATACTGTGTGCCCGCAAATTATTCTTCATATATTTCACAAAACCATCTAGGGTTGACTGGAAAAAATCGGGTGGGGCTGTGCCGGGGCACACGGCCGTTGGTTTTAACGTGAAACGTCTATGTTAGGGAATCGCTTTTAAAGTAAAAGATTGAAATAATAATAAAAAAATCAATGTCACAACAGCGAGCTAACTATATAAGTGAAATATTCACACCAATTATTGTTTCTAAGACTAATAGTTTTTTTAATTATTAAGGTACGACGATATAGATCTTTTCGTTACGGTCCACTTTTTAAACCTGTGGTACCCGTATGTTTGGGCGCGATTTTAAAGATGCTTCACGTCAAAAATCTCTCTAAGAGATAAGTCTAGTCTAGTCTAGTCTTCTCGAAGGGTCTTCGGAGCTATCCGTACGCTACGTCCCCATTCCACACCGCACTAAGAAATTCCAAGATTCCTTCTTCTGCCGTACTTCCCGCACGTGGAATTCTCTGCCTGCGTATGTGTTTCCTACATCCTACAACATCGGTTCCTTCAAAAGAGGCGTGAAAAGGCATCTTTTGGGCCGGCAGGGATAGGGCAGGTAGGAGAGTGGAGTAAAGTCACTATCCTATCTGTCATCTCATTTGGGCCTCTTTCACCGCTTAACATCAGGCGGGAGGAGGTCATCTGCCGCGCCTAGCATATAAAAAAAAAAGTCCGCCTTTGGACCAATTAACTTAGTACCTCCTAATGTTTTTATTGTAATATTGCTTATCTATACTAATATTATAAAGAGGAAAGATTTGTTTGTTTGTTTGTTTGTAATGAATAGGCTCCGAAACTACTGGACCGATTTCAAAAATTATTTCACCTTTGGAAAGCCGAGTAACATAGGCTACTTCTTATCCCGAAAAAATCGACAGATCCCACGGGATGCGCAATAAAGGCTTCGCTCAAAAACTACTGCACAGATTTTCATGCGGTTTTCATCAATAGATAGAGTGATTCTTGAGCAAGGTTTTGCGGTATTTTTTATCTCGGAAAAACGGATAGTCCCACGGGAAGCGCGATAAAACCTTCGCGCCATAAACCGACTTCCGCGCATATGTAGCCGTGGGCAAAAGCTGATGACCCTTAACCCTCTATAGACCCAATCCCGAAATCCACGCAGGCGAAGCCACGGGCAGAAAGCTAGTGTTCAATAAATAATCTTTTGTAATATAGTTTTCATGACAGCTGCTGTCGCCGCCAAGTGTACCGAGGCGTCCAGCGGTGAAAATCATCGGCAGCCCGCTCACGTCCGCGCTCAGCTGTCGATTTCCACTCACTTCATTGTCTCCGAGCAGCAACCGCTCCGTTGGTTTCTAATTCGTGCCCGTTGCTCGTACCGCGTATTTTTAGCGCGTCCGTTTAAAACGGTGCGTTACCAATCAAATCAACGCTTTAACGTACGCTGCAGAATTATCGGAATGCCAAGTTTCTTATATCAAAAAAAAAAAAAGAATATTGCAGCAAGAATCACAATAAAGTAACCCTACAATGGATAAAGGGACACAGTGGATCAAGAGGCAATGATGCAGCGGACGAACTGGCAAGGAGGGGGTCCGACATGGTGGAGTTCGGACCAGAACCGCTTATGCCTATCCCCTTCAGCCAGTTACGTGGCTGGTTACAAGAACACACACATAGGCAAGCCGAAAGCTGGTGGACCTCAGCGCCTGGCTGTAGGCAATCCAAAGAGGCTATGCCAAACCTGAGCAACAGACTAACAAAGCGTTTATTGCGACTGAATAAAAAGAACCTAAGAACAGTAGTAGGAACCATTACGGGTCACTGCTCGCTTAACAAACGCTTATACACTCTAGGTATAACCGATAGCCCTCTGTGCAGGGCATGCATGAAGACGGAGGAAACCATTGCACATGTGCTACTGTAGTGCACAGGCGTCGCCCAAATCCGGAAAGAAACCGTGGGATCACCCAAAACAATCGAGGAAATCCTGAACAACATGGGGAACTTAATCTGCTTCTGGAGGGAGGTGGGATGGCTGGAATGAGCAACCTCCACCTTGTACTCACGCACAATGGTCCACACAGGACTAAGTGCGGAAAACACACCCTCTGGATGTCAGAGGGTGACCTATGGTGATGATGATGATATTGCAGAAAGTTTTTTTCTATTCAAACAAATCACAGGATGCCATGACCAAATACTTATGATCTCAAATAGAGTATCTTTTCCGACGTAAAAGGATCAAACAGGTCACTGAAAGCCAAATTGATTGTAATGGAAAAGTTAAGAACACTTCATATCTATAAGATAAGTAAGAACTAATGGGCAATTATGAATACTATTTATTTAATTTTTATGTAATAAAACCTGATGGTAGTCAAATACCAGAAGAACTCCTCCCTCATCTCCCTCCAACGCATCTGTAGTTAAAGACGCGTTGCCTGCTTTTAAATGGGAATACGCTTTTTTATGTTTTAAATATCGCATCGCTTGTTTCAAATCATTAAAATTAGGTAGTGCGATACAGAAAATGTCTGGGAAACCGCACTGTGCCATCAATAAAGAGGATGATGGTGAACGTTTTGTGGTGTGACACGATGGCAGAAACTAGCTGTAGGGAACAATCCGAACAATACCTCTACCTCTGAACCCACCGCGTAATATACACGATAGAGGATGCATAATGAGGGTAGCGTACGTATCCCCAAGGTCCGACCAATAGAAGATTCAAGTCACTCTCAGTTTAAAGCGGTCCAGAAGGAAACCTTGGTACTGAAGAACTTATGCACAAACGTGAAAATAGTATACTATATGTGGACGAAACTTTGCCTTCTAAAGTTTCGGTAAGCTAATGTGAAATACGATCCCGATCTATTGAGCATACCAAGCTTCTTGGAGGTTAACTTAGCCTTGAAATGTCCAAGGAAGTAAGTAGTAGTGCTATGCTTGATATGTCGACACTTTGACTTCCAATACTGGCTGAGGCAGTTGAAGGAGTGCTTTCAACTGGAGGAGATGCAATAAAAGATATCTTTCTGTGAACGCGCAAATTTTGTAGAAATAATTTGTCATATAATCTTTATTCACCAAGTACCATCCACGTGCCATTATGTAAGACAGTTACCTCAGCAGTGTGGCGGCAGTCACACATAATGAGAAACTTATGGCATAATTAGGTAATTAATATTGAAGGCCCACTCCTGCGCCGATTATCGGTCGTCTGCCGCCAGCAATCAGTCATGGCCGATCGCTGAACCTTTACTTTGATGAATCAGGTAGGAAAGATTTATTTAAGTTTAACCTGACCTGATGAGTGATGATAATTATGAAAAAGGTGAAAGTTAGTTTTATCTTCTGGACTCCTCAATAACTGGAAACTAGCTGTCTCATCGGTTATTAGGCACAGTCTTTCACTTGGAAAAGCCTGCAGAATTTAGACTGCAATTTCTGCTGCAAAAAAAAGGACGATTCGGGCAATTTACAACAATGAGATAAAAATAATACAATTAGACAAAACATGTATAAAAATGATGTCAGTTGTTGTATCGTTATATATTTATGAGAGCTTTTGTATGTTGGATTAAGACAGACTGAAATGACTAATGGACCTATTTGTTGATTTTTTCTCCGTCATCAAGAGCAAAATAATTATTCAAAAATTTAGAAAAATCAGGAAAAAATATATATACTGACGAAAGTTTGTATGGACGCATGTTTGTTACTCTTTCACGTAAAAATTACTGAATGTATTTTTATGACTTTGACTTTTCAATGATATAGCTTATACTCTTTTATCATAATAATACATAGGTTACAATTTAAAAATCAAAAGTAAAAAAAAAATTAATACAAGATTTTATTAAATGCGCTAAAAAAAACAAAATAAACTTTTACATATAAAAGCTTGTCGCGAGACTTAATTACTTATAGAATACTTTTAACGACAAGCTTTGATATATGAAGCTTTGATATATGATATATGAAGCTTTGATATATATATATATGTGTGTGTTTTTTTATACTACAACGGTAGCAAAAAGGCTTACGGCCTACCTGATGGTAAGTAGTCACCGTCGCCTATGGACGCTGAGCAACACTAGGGGCAAACGCTTTGCAAACGCTTTGCTGTTGCTGAGGTCAAGTCTAACGCACTATTTTTGTTTTTTTTAATTTGTGGATAACGTTGTTGGTTACAGTATTAGCATGCATGGATATAGTAAAATAAATTATACTTATATATTGTAACTGTTTGTTATCTCTTAACAAATAAATATCAGTTGAAATTCCGCCATTTTCCGCAATTGACAATTCATGTCAGCATAATGTCATTGAGTCAAAGTCCGTCGAGTTTCAGATTTATTACCTTATTTTCTTAGCCTTCAAAATTCATAATCAATTTGTAAATGCAAGTTCAGTTCAGTTAGCGGATGACACAGAAAATAAAGACACTGGCAACGATAAAGTATAACGTGTGACCTCAGCTCCTACCTCGACGCCCCCGCTAATATAAATAGCTCTTTACCCATTCTTGGTGTTTCCATGAACTTCCACGACCGGTCCCCATTGACAATTTGCATTTAGCACTGACATGATAGGGTTCAGCCAGATGTTCGCTCGTAAAGTATTGTATTAAGTCGTTTATATTCTCTTGAATACGTTTAGTGATCGAGTCGAGTCGATCGTAAAAACTTGATAAGTTTGTATTGCTTTGACAATGGCCTAACTATACTTTGAAACGCTGAACTGATTTAGTTTCTTTGATGTACTATCTTAAGATTTATTTGTTACTGGCTTCCGCCCGCGGTTTCGCCCGCGTGAAATTAGTTTTTGTCAATCCTGGTCCCTATGTCTAAGGTACCAAGGTTCATGGTCTTATCTTCAATTCAACCCCTATTTCACGCCCACACTGGTAAAAATTTCAAAATGCTAGAACAAACGATTATTTGTTTGTTATGACGTGATATTTGACGAACTTTCAACCCTTATTTCACCCCCTAGCTGGTCGAAATTTCAAAAATGCTAAAACAAATGTTTAATGATTTCTTATCAAGTGCTTAAATATAAAGTTTCATGGTTTTATCTTTTAAAATTAGGAAATCCCATACAAACTTTCAGCCTCTATTTCAACCCCTTCATCCTTTTTTTTCGAAATCAAAAGTATTTCGAAAAAAAGGAGGAATAGCCTATGTTCTGTCTCAGGGTCTAAAGATTGTCTGTACCAAATTTCATCAAAATTTGTTGCGAAGTTTAAGCGGGAAAGCGTAACAGACATACAGACAGAGTTACTTTCGCATTTATAATATTAGTTGGGATTTATTAGGTGGAATCTGTCAGCGACGGAAGCAGCGTCCTCTGCAACATGTGTGGATGTCAACATGTTTTCACCCTATTATATATATATATATATATATATATATATATATATATATATATTTAACTTTATATAGAGTTTGTGTTGTACTCGCATGCTGCTTTGTAATACAATGGGCGAAGTCTCCGAGCTGATTTCAGACTATATGTACTTATGCCACTAAATCACAATTATGCACCGCCCTCGTTCTGGAAAGCGGGAGCGTTAGTTCAAGCCGATAGGGTCCCAGGCCTTCCGCCCGACCAAAGGTTGTAGGTAGTGTTTAGTTGGTAGGCTGGCCTTCTGCTCGGACGAGGGAGGTTGGAGGGCTGTGGCCTCCTTCTGTGAAGCAGTGATGCTCCAGAAGGAGGCCGCCAAGCGGGGTCGGGAGATGGCCGATCCCGCTCGAAGAAGGCGGCGCCGGGCTCGGTAGCACAGCTGCGGCGCCGCCGCGGGTCGGCGGCGGGCGCGAGGAAGTCGCGACTGCTACGGCGACCCGGGATGGACCACGCCCCTTTCGTGGCCGGGGGGCGTCGTCGGTGGAGGAGACCGGGGGAGGTAGTAGCCCCCGAGGAGGGCTCCCCTCTAGGCAGGGGAGCGGAGGCTGGGGGTTCCCGGAAGTGGCTTGATGTTCCCGGGGGCTCCCTACATGCCTGAGGAAGGCCATCCCTGAGGTTTTTAGTGGGTAGGCCTCCCCCTTCTGGGGAGGAGAGCCCCACATAACCGCCAGCTCGCCACAGCCGGGGTATGCAATTTAATGCATTTTCCTCAGGGGAACAAAAAAAAAAAAGGTTGGCCTTCTGCTAGAGTCCAACATAACCATCCGCCGTAGACCGGTTGCGGGTGGTATCCGGTGCGAGGTCGTCCAAGCACCAGGGGGTTGTCATAGCGACCACTGTGGTGGCGCGCCCCCTATGAGGATTCACTGAAAAAAAAGTTAAAAAAAATAAATCACAAATAATTACTATTACATTGATTTTTTTTTTATTTGCCAAAGATTCAGTAATATAATGACGTCGAGTGGTTTACCAACCAGCGGCTTATCGGTTTCAAGGTATCGTCATCTCTGAGGACACAGGTTTGAATCCCGGTGGGGGCAGATGTTTGCATGATGAATGCAAGCGCGTTTGTACCTTAGTCAAGGTTGCTATTATACGTTTCTATCAAAAATATTTATATATGTAAAATATTTGTATGTCTGTCCGTTACCCAAGATCCCATAACACAAGCCTTACAGAGCTTAGCTCGGTCTAGGCTAATTGGTGTGAGTGTAAGAAATATTTATAACTTCATATCTGATGTCAGAAGTTGGCAACGTACTCACTACGGCTCTTGTGGAGTTTGCAGATTTATTGGGAATCACACAAGGTAGCACACTATAACCACTTGCTGTCAAGTAGGTTGCTTATCAGTAGTTTCCTCTACACAAAGCCTTCTTAGCTTTTTTTTTTTTCTCTTCTGGCTTGCACGACTTGTGCATTAGCCACTAACAAGGGTAAAAGGTAGGGAAACGATTGAAATATGTATGGATCGGAATGAGTATTAGGATCAAGATCAGTAGGTAAATAAGGGTGAATTTTAATAAAATATTCTTGTTACAAAAATAATATAGAAATAATATTATATATATTGGGAATAATTGACAAAATTGAGGTTAAATAAATGTAATAGGAAGTAAATAAGGTTAGATTATAATTTAATATTATTGTTACATAAAAATATAGAAATAGCATTATATACATTAGAATTATTCAATGAAAGTAATGTTACAATAGATGTAGGGAGAGGAATTTTCAAGGATATTAAATTGGTTATAAAATTAAAAGTATCGTTATGTGGACAAGCAAAAAAAATATGATTAAGGTCCCCAACATCAGACCTTCTTAGCTTAAGACGCACTCTATCCGTTAGAGCAGTATGCGCCCGCGATCGTCTCTATGATAACACATAAAACAAGAACACATGTTTCAATGTATGATGTGCCCATTTGTTTACTATTCAAATTATTTTTATTTTGACTGATTCATAATCAAAGTTGCGCAGAATATAGCAAAGCAATCAAAGCGTCGTTGTTATAACAAAAATAAACGTTTATTTATTTATTCACCGTCACCATACGCTAGTCAGTAGTCTGTTATTTCTAATTAGAATTAAATTAAATATACTTGTAATTACACGTTAAAAAATCAAATCAAAGCAAAATCAAAATAATCTTTATTCAACATAGACCTTTACAGGCACTTATTGACGTCAACAGACAAAACAAAAAACAAAGCTTAAAAAAAAACAAAAACCTTGTCCGTACGTACGAATAAGGAAAAAAAAAGAAAAAAATAAAAAAATTGACTCGACACCTGTTCGGAAATTGGGAGAGCCTTCTCGAGAAGAACAGGCAAGAAACTCTGGAGGTCAATTTTTTATCTCCTCTTTACAATGTTAATAATTATAATAATATAGGCGTAGGGAAGTGACGACCCCATCGCCCGCTGGTGGGGCATTTAATGCCCCTTGACTGCCATAAATGCCCCATCAGTGCAGTCAGTCTCCCTCAGGGCAGCTTGTGGCGAGCTGTCGGTGAGTTGCGTCACCGAGGGTACCGATGTGCTTCATGGGGGCGTATGCCACCCACCTCTGTCTTGCCTTAACCAGCCGGACAGAGTGGAGTCGCAAGAGCAAATGCTCGAAGGGTGGAAGTGTAATAATGTCATAACGCCGACGGCGTCTCGATCGCTGTCGCAGACACACCTCTCTACACCCTTAGCCGTTCACACCAATGTTGCTCTCTTCGCACCAATATTGGTCTGCTTTTTTGGAGGGCTCATTTAGTGAGCGGCGAGTCACCACCTGCCATATTTAAATCAATTAGGAGGCTTGAGAAGGCAGGTGACTGGAGTCTCTTCCATAGCCCGGATTTCATTACCACCTAAATCGAAATGCAATAGGCCACAAACGTTTTGACCACTAATGACAATAGTTTCTGTGCATCTAACTAGGTATAGTCTTTGGCTGCATTTTTCATGGTGCAAATAGAGATTAGACCCCGTTGGTACACTCCACGCACACTTTCATTAAATTTCGCTTAAATGGCCTCTACGCGTTGGATCTGTATCCCCGCGCAAGCCTTATAAAGGACCGTGTCTTATAAAGATACGTGATTTAAGCTACATAATAATATAATATAAAAATACAATATAAGATACAATCATACCTAATACGATTACAGTCGTATGTATGTTTGCATACACATATAAAAATAATACAATATTATAAATAATTTTGTTACCAAACATGGCTCTATGAATAGTGTCCCTATTCCCAAATAGTGTGATCATTTAGATAGTCACTTACTTTATAATAACCTTTACTCATGAGTGTCTTTTTGATATGGTTTTTAAATTTATATAAAGGCAAATCAATGACACTTTGCGGAAGTTTGTTAAACATAGATATACATTTCCCCAAGAACGGATAGCTAGTTTTACGGAGTCTATAGGACATCATTTGGTAAGAACATATGTTCAGTCATTTTAAAACCTCAATTCATTCATTCAATTCAATAAGTACATAGGATTCGCCTAAAAACCGTTTCAATTTTTGTTTGAACTTAATGCTGTGCAGTTCTTTAGTTCTTTGGTAATTTGTTTTAAATAGCGATTTTATTGTAAATTCCTTGTTTTGGAATCTTAGCTTATTTAGTTGTTGGTTGTAATAATTGGTTAATATTTCCTAGAGCATAATATGTTAGTCGTATTTCTTTAGTAAGTTCTATCGCTGTTTATACATTTCTATTAGACTATTAGAGACAATTGCTGTCATTACTTTATTTATCTTAAATTATTATCTTGCCCTTTTCTCTTTAAATAATATATAATAAATGTTATTAACTAGTTTGACGACCTCCATAGTCGAGTGGATAATACACCGGTTTCAAGGTGTCGCCATCTCTGAGGTCCCGGGTTCGAATCCCGGTGGGGGCAGATGTTTGTGTGATGAATGCGAGCATTTGTACCTTAGTCATGGTTGTTGATATATATTTCTATAAAAATTATTTATATATGTGTAATATATGTATGTCTATCCGTTACCCTAGATCCCATAGCACAAGCCTTATAGAGCTTAGTTTGGGCTAGGCTAATTGGTGTAAGTGTAACAAATATTTATTTATTTATTTATTTATTAGCTTGGTACGTGGTTAATAACCATTGGTTATAGAAGACTACAGAAAGAAATTTTAGAGAAATGTATGATATAAGCCTAGTAGCAATTTATTTTATAAAAAGTATAATCAATGTAAATTTAAACGAATTCGATTTGGAAACATGTTGAAAAATACAGTGACGACCAATTTCTTAGATATAATTAAACATATATAGATATACATAGACTTAATTAATTGTATTAAAATATTATTAAACTTATCTCGCGAGACCATACATGTGAACCCTGGCCAACTATCATTGACATGCAAAAAGATATACATAAAAAAATTCAGGCCCATCGTACTCCAAAATATACCCCAGCTGTAAGGTCGCACACTGGTACAAATGATGCCATTGTGGAATAATGATGGAAAATGACTATAATATCTAATAATAAATCAACTATTCCGCTAAATAGATACATACATAGTTCCGTACGTACATTCAAAACCCAAGTGAACGAAAAGGTTTTCAAGTGTCTCTGATGTGATTTTATGTGAATTTAAATAGATCCGTTGAGATTTATTTGTCACGTTTCATATTCGGAAGTGTTAGACGTACTTGCTTTATTTTTGCTCAGAGTAAATTACTCACTGGTCATAGTTAGAATGAGGGGAACTGTTTTAGAAAAATTGCAATAAATATATCCTCCTCAAAAAAATACAAATATCCTACAATGTGCGGTGCTGGTGGTGGCTTTTTGTCCCTTAGCCTCTGCAGGTGAGGATTACCAGTCACATGACAAGCTCCACCTGTCGGGCGGCCATGGAACTCACATCTACTCACACACTGTCAAATGTGACGTCAATGAATATACAAAACTGGAAGCTTACTCTCTATCGTTATACATCGAGATTGCGTCACCTGACGTCTTTTATTTTGTCCAAAAATCGTTGATGCTTCTCAACAGATAGTTACATAGAAAAAAAAACAATGAAATTATGTTATCTAGGCTGTAAAAAAGTTCTAGTTAAAATAAACACAGTAGCGAAATGAAAAGTTTTGTTTATAGAGTAGGTAACAGTTTCAATTGAATCCATTGAAGCTAGAGCCGGGTAGCGGGCTGCGGAGTATGGTAGCACGGATCTGGTTGTAACAGTCGCCGGTACAATGACACAGCAAGTGCAGGCGCGCACTGAGGGCCATTGTTTTTGCGCGGCGTTTTTTCGTAGCGCCGGCCAATGGCGCGCGAGGCCGCCCACGGGCCGCGAGGGGGCGGCGCCTGCCGCCTGCGCCTCCACTTTTCGCCAAGGGACGACATTCCAGTGTTTGCTTTTAAAATGGGTTTCGTTTTCAAAATTATCGTTTTGTGCCACTAAAGCGTAGATCGATGCTTCTTACTATAAATTAAATGTTTATTTCTTTTTAACTATCGTGTTTAGCTACATCAACATTCCAACACGCCTGCAGTGGTTTTTTATTTAACCTGTATACCCGAAATCCCTAAATAAGCACGTATTATTAGAAAATCTTACAAAAGTATTTAAAGTAATTCCCACATATACTTCATACAGTTATATATAGCTTTCCAGACACGACTTCACTCGTGTTTTGTCGGATTTTTGACATACGCAGTAAAATTATCAAAAGTCCAAGTTTCTTATATCAAAAATATTTCAGCAAGTCGAATATTTCAGCAAGTCAAACAAATTGTGATTTGTTTGAATAGAAATACTTGTAGGATACTATGATCAAATATTTGTGATCTCAACTAGAGTATCTTTTCCGACGTAAAGGGAGCAAACAGGTCACACAATTTTATTTTTTTATTTTTATTTTTTTCTTTTTTCCTTATTCGTACGTACGGACAAGGTTTTTGTTTTTTTTTAAGCTTTGTTTTTTTTGTTTTGTCTGTTGACGTCAATAAGTTCCTGTAAAGGTCTATGTTGAATAAAGATTATTTTGATTTTGATTTTGACTGAAAGCGACTGATTGTAATGGAAAACTCAAGAACACTTCATACTCGTATCTATAAGATAAGTAAGAACTAATGGGGAATTATGAACACTATTTATTTAATTTTTTTATGTAATAAAATCTGATAATAGTCAAAATACCAGAAGAACTTCTCCCTCATCTCTCTCCAACGCATCTGTAGTTACAGACGCATTGCCTGCTTTTAAATGGGAATACGCTCTTTTTTTGATGTTTTATGAAAATTATTTTATATTCTTCCCAGTTTCTCCAACCCCGGCCAGCTGTAAACTAGACTTTGCCGTAGGAAATATATATTGTCCAGTGGTAACAATATCTCTAATGTCTTCTCCAGGTCCAACAATCTATAGGAAATAAAAAAAAATAAAACTCAGACACAAATATAAGTAGATACTAGTCTTGAAAAAGATTGTAAGGTCCGCTTATAAGAGGAAAGTGACATTAAAGCAAATTCTGCAATAGTCTAAGCTCCTACATCCTGACGCACTCATCAAAGATGATATCCAGAACGTCGATCAACGAAAGACGTGTATGTAGTTCCTCTCGGATTTGTATCAGTTCCATATCGGAAAACATGTGGTAGTTTTACATATAGTTTGATCCCTCCTGCTCTTCGTTACCCGAGAATAACATATGGATTTATTGAAACACTCACAGGAACCACATGTAGTAAAGGCGACTGTTACCACTTACCATCAGGTGGGTAGTCTGCTTGTTTCTCAACATTTATTTTTATTTATTTTATTTTATTTGGAAAACTAACAGTACTTAATAACTATTTAACATCTACTTATAATACTACGGACTATTTACGAGTTTTCGCATATAAATAACTAACTTAAAACTTGAATGCTATCTTAATAATTACTAGGAACATTATGGACAATGTGTCTAAACTCAATCCATCAAGGGAACCGACTCAATCCATTGCTGCGAGACCACATGAGCAAATCTGGATGGAGCTGAGTAAAACAGATCTAGATCTTGTATATTTCCTAACTCATTCGCCGAGTTAGCGGCTCTCACGAAAAATGAACCCTTCCGATAGTTGGTGTCGCTGTAAGGTACAAAGAGCGGGCATTGTAATCTAGCAGACCTACTGGCGACCTTAAGTTGTAATTTATCAAGGAGATAGGAGGAGTCTATTCTGGACTGTGCTATTTTTACTAAGGATGTAATGTCGCATATTTTTCTGCGTACACAAAGAGGGAGCAAGTGCTGTCTTTTACATCTAGCCTCGTAACTGTCATCGTATTTTTTACATTTAAATTGGAAATATCTTGTGAATTTACGTTGTATTGTTTCCAATCTACTTATATAAGTTTTGTACTGGGGGTTCCAAATCTGTGAACAATATTCAGGAATGCTGCGAACATATGAACAATACAGTATCTTGATTGTTTTTATGTTTGTGAATTGAGAACATGATCTCTTGACAAAACCTAGCATTTTATCCGCCTTATTGGCTATATATATGACATAATATATGACATAATACATATATGACATAATTTATTTATTTATTTATTTAAGAAAAGGTACACAAACAGATGACAATCCTAACAACAATATATATAACATCACAAAACAGAATGACTAGACTGCCATCCAATCAAAGTGTACACAGCATGTTCTCATGAAACAGTCACAAATAGATATTATACTATACTACTATAAAAAAAATTTAAAATTTATATTTTTATAATAATACAAAGTATAAAACCCGTGACAGCTACAAATCCTGGGATCCAGCCCTGAGTACATCTGAAATGCTTCTTTTAAATGAGATAAAGTTATTATCAAAAATATCAATGTCATTGTTGTTCCTTGCCAACTCATTGTAGGCTCTCGCCATCCTAACTATCGGGTTGTAAAGTCTGATTATTAATTTACTGGAGACTGGCACATTGTAAAATTATGCTGCCATATTTATCGTACTAGTGAGGTGACCTGCAAATATAATTGGATAAATTGAATAAATCGATAAGGATTTCACCCTTCGTTGTTATTCAGATCACTCACACAAAGTCAGTAACAACGTTTATTAAAAAAAAGTACTCAGTTAATTATAATATAGGTACCTGAATTCTATCAGATACAAAAAATGAAATTCACTCACTTGCTAGCGTTCCCGAACTATCCGTTCAGTCAATCAGTAAATCAATTTTTTGAGGTGTTATTATTAAAACATTTGGATGTACTTTAATTATTGCAATCTTTTTAAAAGAAAAATACACATTTAACCACTGTATAATAGTAGTTATTGTATTTCATTTTAGACAAAACATAATTCTGTAAATTATTTATCGTTGTAATGGATATAACCACGACAATTTTACGTCAAGTTTATTTTTTATTTATTGCTGGTTATTACTGGTTACTGGTACAAGAACATCAGCCAAATTACGTCATCAATCACTTGATCCCGTTCTAAAATTAAAATTACGCTGACTCGTTCTAAAACCATTATGTAATAAACTTAGAAAATAAAATGTTTAATCTCGACCATATGATGGACAATATTACGCACCGTTTTATAATAAGTGTCACTAACAGCGACGACGATAGTGATAAAATTATGTCTGACGATGACGAATAAAAATCTATCCATTGAATATTTTTGTTTCATTTGATATATTTATATAATCGAGTAATTACGCCATTTCAAAGTTATCACCTATTTGCCATAAAGGTACCATGCTAATATTATTACATCGATTAAACAAAATTGGATTAAGATTTCTTAATAAAGTAAATAAAATGAGTAATGTGATTTGAGAACGCAATGAAATTGAATGAATGAGTTTGATTTCAATATTCTAGTCACAACACTATTTTCTGTTCATCATAAAGTGGTAACACCGTAAACGTCAGTTTACTCCAGTGAATTAATGATTAGACTTTAGTGGGAAGTGTTATTAGTGTAAGTCTGACAAGTGAAGGTGTTAGGTCGGCGAGATCTATACAGAGTATTAATAGATACTGAGGAGAGCAGAACTGGTGCATCAATATACGAGTGCAAGATTTTATGCAGACATAAAACACGTATCTTTTGCGTCGGTCCTGCAAGGTAACAACACCAAACTTTGCCAACCTTTCATTATGAGCGTTTAGGCTTCGGCCGAAATTTAATTTATGGGAAATGTATCTCAAACATCGCTTTTGTACACCTTCGATTCTGTCAACATGAACTCCGTAAAAAGGTGACCATACGGGACTGCAATACTCGAGGATGCTTCTTACCAAGGTGAAAAATAGATAGAGAGTGCTTTTGATCTTTTTAAAATCTTTTCAATTCAATTCAATTCAATTCAAAATCATTTATTCAGTCTGGGCTGTTACAAGCACTTGTGAATGTCGAAAAGCTACGCCATCGGTTCGCAAATCTACGGCGGGAGACCTTGTACTGAGAAGAACCGGCAAGAAACTCAGCAAGGGCTGTTTTTTTTCCCTGTATTTAAATATATACAGAGTCGTCAATTTGGAAAATGACTTCAATATTGATAATTCATGAAGTCACTTTCCATTACATAATATAATTAATAAAAATTTATTTTGAAAACATGCCTATATTAGGAATGCCGTGTCATACAGTTTTAAAATAATATATTAAAGTTAAATTAAAATTATAATAAATACGAGTAGTACCCAGCATAGCAAAGAGCAGACTCATCTCCGCTGGCAGCACCCGTTCACGAGCATGACACATGAACCAGCCATCGCTTCGCTCAACCATGTTTTAGGGAACGTAACGGCCCGCCTCACACGACACTGCCGAAGAGATTTTAATGAGAGTATGACTACCCTTAAGCCACAAAAGGATACAAATTACCAGAAACAGGTACCCGTGTAAATTAGCACAACTAAAAAAAAAAAATCAACCGCAGGACACGCGCATACAATCATTTAAAACTAGCAATAATGTATTATGATATTAAGTAACAGTTTTGTTGATCTTATGATAAACCCTAACAATTTAACAATACAATTTAATAATACATTAAAAAAAAACACTCGCCTCAGTGAGATGAGGAGATATCGGAAGAAACTGTACGGGATGGCTGTCACGAGACGGCGTGAGCTGTGAGCGCGGCGCGCGCGCGGTTCCCACTGGAACTGTGGGACACGTCGCCGCCGAGATGGGAGCGATACGGCCGCGATATGCCGCGATATGCCGCGATGCGCTCCACACTCCATTACCCACGCCTAGGACTGCACACGTAGACAAACAGACTTCTCTCAAACAAATGTGATAAGCAGTCATTTTTGATTTGTTATTAAACAGTGATTTAATAAACGTTGGCGTAACAAAGTAAATTGTGCAGTTGAATCTGGGATTAGGTTGGATATGTTCAGTCTCTGCTTCAGTGCAGGTGGTGAAATTGGGCTATGGTTTTTTTACAGAACAATGCACATGTAGCTAATACAAATATAAATCGTACATTAACAACATTAATCTTGTATTTTAAAATGACTCGCAAAATGTGTTTGTAAGCGCATAACTCAACAACGCCTGGACCAATTTAGCCAATTCTTTTTTTAAAATGTTCTTTGAAGTTGAAGTATAGTTTGACAACTTAAGCTTTATTGTTATTATATAAAGTTCATATTGCAAACACTCCCTGTTGTCTAAGTAATGAAGGTATTTTCCTAACATCAAAGAGTCAATTTGCGCTTTATTAACGCTACTAGCGGACCCGACAGACTTCGTCCTGTCAAAAAGATTTGTACAGTGGCAGTTTTTTGTTCATAATTATTTTATAGATAATTTCGCATAGCCAACCAAATCGCAAAAAAAAGTCTAAATGACCTATTACATTTTGTGGCTATTCAATTTTGGAACGTGACATTAAATCCTCCAACGATGTATTCTGTGCTCCAACGCACGCACGCACACTGTTTTGATAGATATGATTGAATTTCAACTATATGTAGCGTTAATAAAGCGCAAATTGACTCTTTGATGTTAGGAACACACCTTCATTGCTTAGACAACAGTGAGTGCTTGCAATATGAACTTTATACAATAACAATAAAGCTCAATTCGACTGTACGTTTTAGTTAGAAAACGTTTGCATGGGAAAATAAAAGGGCTATTTTTAGGGTATTTCCGATAATTATTCGAATTTTCCTCATTGTAAAAACCCTCCTTGAACTTCAACGAACATTAACAAAAAAGAATTGGCCAAATTGGTCCAGGCGTTGTTGAGTTATGAGCTTACCAACACATTTTTCGATTCATTTTTATATATAAGATATAAAGTTGAAATTCAATCATGTCTATCAAAACAGTGTGCGTGTGTGCGTTGGAGCACAGAATACATCGTTGGAGGACTTAATGTCACGTTCCAAAATTGAATAGTCACAAAATATAATAGTTCATTTGTACCTTTTTTGCAATTAATTAATTATGTTTTATTAAACCATCGGGGTGACGGATCTGTAAAAGGAGAATTTTTTGCCCTGACTATAAAATAAGCAGGAACAAAAAACTGCCACCTTACAAATCTTTTTGAGAGGACGAAGTCTGTCGGGTCCGCTAGTATCAAATAAAAATCATTACCCTATACGAGTAACAATCTAGTAGACGATAAATGAAGTTAAATGAACTTGCACTTCACTTGCATATTGCGCAACTGCTTGTTTGTATAAGAATGAGTTTGTATCAATGTCTGAGCGGGCACGTGGCACCCGTGATGTGTGTGTTTGTGTACTCCGCGCGGCTGTCTCGTGTCAATATGCACTGGCTTATGCCCGCCCTCTGACTAATAGTCGTCAAGTCGCAACAAGAGGACATGTTCTCGATTTAAAAGAGTGGGGTGTATGCTTAAATACTTAATTCATAACAAATATATTTTTGTAAAAATTTATAACACTTGTTTTTTTATGAATCATAAACAAAACAGCAATTGTTGCAAACTCCAGTTGTTATTAACTTGTTAACTAAGCAAGTTCGATAATAATAATATATTTTTCATTTCTCATACTCGGAAAGTTATGTTGTTTTGATCTGATTATTGGGTGGAAAATGCTGCTTCCCGACATAGGGAAGAAAAACTCATACAATTTACTTCCCACCCAAGGGCCGGAATGAACCTTAAAAATAGAACTACGAATGTCAGCTACGAACTGTCAACTGTGAACTATAAAAAAAAATGCTGCGGCCATGTGAGTTTCTAAACAGCCAGTGTGAACTTAGCGCAAACTACTTCCAGCGGAATAAGCCGCAACATGCACGCGGTGAGTTCCATATGTAAAATTTAAACAGTCGACATAAATTGGCGGGATGTGAATTTATTATATATATCTGTGACGGAATTTGAAAAAATTCAAATAATCTCTTATACTAGTTAAGATTTTAATTTTAAAAATGAGATCTAGCGATTCCGAAATATTGACACCGATTCAATTAAAGACGAGGCAAATTGTGTTCTGCCTACTGATGGTCTACTGATATTATCAATAAATAGATTAAATAAACAACCAATGTTTTATTTTCCTCATATATTCGAAGTGAAAAGTAGAGTAAAAGTAGAGTTAACACGGGTAAAAGAATCAATTCCTTCTCGGACTATAGCCTAAATACCTCGGGAATTGATTCTTTCCACCCTCGGTTAACAATCTACTATTTAACACATACGTACATATACTCCTGCGTCTTTCCCACGGAGGTAGGCAGAGATCCCAGATTTCCAGTTGCTACGATCCAAACATACTTCCCTAGCTTCTTCGACTTTAATTTATACTTTACTAGCGACACGCCCCGGCTTCGCGCGGGTGCAATCTCTAAATTTATCAGTGTTTCTCTACTATATTATGCATGTATTATACATATAAACCTTCGTCATTACATCTTTCACTCATTTGTCATTACATCTTTCACTCCTCCCTTCCCCTTCCCTTCTTCACAATATTTCGTAATTCCTCTTTTATCGTCACTCTAGCCATTCCTACTAATTTCTGCTTGTGTCCGTTCGTTACACATATCTTTGTAAGTTGGATTTTGATACGTATTTTCACAATAAATAAAGTCTACATTGACTTAACAAAATCGATATATCTGATTAAGACGGACAGTGCTCAGTGATAAAATGAGTGACATTAACGCGTAGACGTTATCACAGAGACGCAGGTTCGAATATCGTTCGAGTCAATCATATGTTTGCTATTTTTTTCGTATTTAAACGAATTACATCGCTTTAAAATCACCTAAATAATGTGTGTTTAATGAAAATCATCACAAAACCAAAGGGAATCAACGGAAAGGTTTTGATTCCCTTGCAAATGTCAAAATATACAATATAAATGGAACATAACCGGCCATTTCTTTTATTGCGTTGATTTAGAAATTTGATTTTTTCACTGCTTTGAGAGATAGGCCTGACCTGACCTGAGTATGTGATATTAATTTTAGCTTGATATCTCAACGCGTTTCTGAGAAAAAGGATT
Source organism: Scirpophaga incertulas (assembly GCA_036419045.1). Taxonomy (NCBI): domain Eukaryota; kingdom Metazoa; phylum Arthropoda; class Insecta; order Lepidoptera; family Crambidae; genus Scirpophaga; species Scirpophaga incertulas. The sequence continues at coordinate 228,200 of CM071639.1, read as the reverse complement.
TTGACAGACGGACGGACGGACAACAAAGTGAACCTATAAGGCTCCGTTTTTACCTTTGGAGGTACGGAACCTATAACAGTATAACTCAAACATCCTTCAATGACTAAAGTTAAAACCACATATTTTAGAATTCTTTCTTTTTTTTTCTTTCATTATTTTAATATTTCAGCTGCCTTCCAAATTCCACGCCAACCCAAACCTCATGGCCCGCTGTAGCCATCACTATAACACGGCGTCCCGTATTTAAATCAGTCTCGTCCCTCCACGAGACAAAACAAACTCAATATCATTGCGAGTGCCCTCGAGTGGCGCCTCCTCGTGTCAAAGAAATACCTACGGGAGACGGGAGACTAAGGGCTTCGCGCCCTGTAGGGTTGCGCTCGATACAGACTGAATTATTTGGCAAACGACAAACAAAATGCCTGCTATGACAAACTAATTAACAAAATAATAAATAGGAAGAGGAAGCAAGCTTAGCCCTGGGTTACCAATGCGGTCAGTCAGTCACAAAAAGACATTCCCGATTTGGTCTAATCTCGTATATTCTTTTATTTTGTTTTATTTAATCAATTAGCATTACCCGACTAAAGCAACCAACGTCTTGTTCGTAGATTAGTTATTCAATTGACATGCCGACTACAGGAACCAAATTTTTGTTTAATTTAATTAATTAGTTTTACTCAACAAAACAAAGCAACGACGTGTTCTTAGTTTAGTCAACCAATTAATATTACCCGATAAGAGAGAAAGTCGTGTCTTGTTCTTAATTCAATTTGTTTTACCCGACAAAACGAATAAATGTCTTGTTTTTAATTTAGTTTATCAATTAACATTATCTGATGAAAGGACACAAAGTCTTGTTCTTAGCTCAGCTTTATGTAATTCTCGCTGTCTGATAATCGCTTTACGAGTATAATTTAAAGTGTAAAGTGATAATTAAGGCGCTTTAGTTAAATAAATAAATAAACTATGCCACGATCAAACCCGGAAACGGCGCTATAAAATGAACCCACCTTTTGTTTACGACAAACACGTGCTATTTACGGCATATATATGTTAATTCTTTATAATATGTACGATGTTTTTTATACGATAGCGATAACTAATCAATAGCTAGTATTCAATCGATATAGTTGGCAGCAATCGCGAGATTGGTAGACTCCGATCTAACGATCATCATCTCAAATCATCACCTCAATATATTAATCAATTGTGAATGTAATTATTAATGAATTACTTTTATATAAAGAAAACAAATTACTTTGAATAATTAAATTTTGTGACAACGTAGTTGATTATTAAACGCGTATCGGTAAAAACGCGATTATTCCTATCGTAAAAACTTTGCCTTTAAAGAGTAGCCCAATTAAGTCGCTTTTTCATTTCTATTAGTCGAATATTTGTCAAAAGTGACATTGACAATTTGACAGCGATATTTTTAATTTACGTACCGTTTTGCGTTTGCAATCACCGGATCTTTAAAATAATAGTTTAGTACAGGCTGGCCTTTATTTATTAGTAGCTTTTGCCCGCGACTTCGTTCGCGTGGACTTCAGGTTCGTCCCGTCTAGTCTAGTAATAAGTAAGAAATACGGTAACTAAGCACTGCAGAGCCCTAATCATAGGCCTATAGGTAGCTACTGCAGTATGCTCCTATAAACTACATTTAACGATCTTTTTCCTTTTGTGGGTCATTCCTAAGAGATAAACATATACCATCACGGACTTTTTTGTAGACCTTTTTAAGTTATACAATACTGTAGTAAATTGTTTTGATTTGCGTTTGCAATGTAAGCGCAAAAAATGTGGTTTTTTTTACGACCTCATAGAAACCTCAAAAATTGTAGCCTATGTGTTATTCTGATGTATAAGCTATATTGTGGTAAAGTTTCATTCAAATCCATTCAGTAGTTTTTACGTGAAAGAGTAACAAACATCCTTACTTACAAACTTTCGCCTTTATAATAGTAATAGGATGTGTCAAACGAAATCTAACATACAATTTGTTTCAACTGACAGCACTGAATTTGTGTGATTGATTCTATACAACTATGAGCTGTATTCGAATGGACGAAAGCAGGCAAACATGAATGAGTCAATAGTAAGGAACGTGAAAGGTATTATGACAAAAATATAGGAGAGAATGCTAAGATGGTCTGGACACGTAGAAAGGGTGGACGAATTACGAAAGAAATTTATAACGCAAATATGAGTGGACCTGTTGATAGTGGACGGCCTAGACGACCGTTTTTGGACCAAATAGGTGTTCTGAAGGAAGGTCAGGTCAAGAGTAACTATAACCGACGAGCGTGCATGAAATTATTAATGCAAGTCGAGGAAGCTAGGGAAGTATACTTGGATAGTAGCAAATGGAAAACTGTGATCTCTGCCTACCCCCGTGGGAAAGAGGCTTGAGTATATATGTATGTAAATTTATAATGGAATGTTGACCACTTTTAAATATTTGCATATTTTAAAAAACTGTTCGCGGAACTAGGTAATTTGTGTAAAGGATAATAATATTTTTGATTGCGTATATCTCGGGATGTATTATATGATCCCAAAGTCGGCCTTAGAGACTTAGTTGTTTTTGGACAACAAACTTCCAAACCGATTTTCAACCACAGCAGCTGATGTAGACAGAAAGTAGATTAAATCGGCTATCTCCGTCAACAATTCCATAGTCGAGTGGATAGTACACCGGTTTCAAGGTGTCGCCATCTCTGAGGTCCCGGGTTCGAAACCCGGTGGGGGCAGATGTTTGTGTGATGAATGCCAGCATTTGTACCTTAGTCATGGTTGTTGATATATATTTCAATAAAAATTATTTACATATGTATAATATATGTATGTCTATCCGTTGCCCTAGATCCCATAGCACAAGCCTTACAGAGCTTAGTTTGGGCTAGGCTAATTGGTGTTTTTTTTTTTTTATAGGATAGGGCAGCAAACGAGCAAACGGATCACCTGATGGTAAGCGATAACCGTTGCCCATGGACACCCGCAACACCAGAGGAGTTACAGATGCGTTGCCGGCCTTTTAAAAGGGAATAAGGGGGGAAGGGGGTTGGGCCTCCGGTACCCTCACTTACTCGGCGAAACACAGCGCAAGCGCTATTTTACGCCGGTTTTCTGTGAGGCCGTGGTATCACTCCGGTCGAGCCGGCCCAATTCGTGCCGAAGCATGGCTCTCCCACGGTAAGAAGGTGTAAGTGTAACAAATATTTATATTTATATTTCCTCTCCTTTCATTCGAAATAAAAATCAAATGTAACTTTATTTAAATATGACTTTATAGAAAGCTCTTTTGAATCATCCAAATTTTTATTCCTACCACCCATTCAGGACGTATTTTTTAGCTGATAAGAAGAATGGGCGCAAGAAATTTATCAGCTAAAAAATAGCTTTATCAAAAGTAATAAGGGAAATAAGATATTTATCTAGACCTAGGTCAGATGTAGGACACTGGTTTACGAGTTAATCTGGACCAGAGTTTGATCAGAACCGTAATTCGTATGCGGCGACAGCCCCAGCCCGCTCATTACTGGCGGACTGCTTTGCAAGTCGATTCCACTCGACACCTGTCCCCTAATTGTCTCGTTCGCGCAGTAAAAGCTCTCATCGCCTAACTAGGGGCTCGCGATAAATATTTAATCCAGCATTGTTGATGGGCGGATGTTCTAGTGCGAATGCTTGGCGTTCCTGCATAGGAAGAAGGTATGGGACGACTTACTTGCATTGTTAAGTTGAGGAGACATGCAAGAATCTTATGTAAATACAAAGATATGCCGCTATTTCTTCTGTCATCTTGGTTTACTTCCTAACTTTATGGTTATAGCTTACAGATCATTTTACTACAGAGCCTTTCATTCCGGAAATCTTAAAAAAAAAACAAAAACAATGACAGAAGGATCTATAATATTTCTATAGATAATTACATATTTTTAGTTATAATATTATTTTGACCTTTGCCTGCTTTCTCTTCTTTATTTTTTTATCGCACTGTACGTTGGTTGGATTTAATACAACAAAGCATTCTGTACCAGCCAACCGAACGGAAAATAAAAAAAAAACATATAGTTATACATAGTTGACGAAAAAAGAAATGAAAATTATATTATACATACGATTCCGTCATTGCGTTATTCCTCGCAACGATGCTGTGTTTGACCAGCGCAACGCTAGCTTTTTCCTTCCGCACTTTGTGTACTATCTGTTAGCCTTTAGGATGACTTTGAGTATCTTCATGAGATCCATTGTGGCATTAATTGATATCCTGGATCTCTTCTTCAGAGCAAGTGCAAGAGGTTCCAAACCGCAGCTGACGTGAGTCAAGCCTCACTTGCTCGCGGTGAACCTTGCCAACCAACAGACCAGGGTCTGTTCCTCCCTACCAATTTGCATTAGGTGAGCGTGGTAGGAGCCGGCCAAAACCTCCCAATTGATCATGACTCTTAAAGCATACCTATCTCTTGCATGGGCGCGACACGACTGACATGATAATAATGTATCCCACGCTAAAATTTATTAGTTTTTGTCTCATTTCAAATATATATATATATGACTAAAATATTCCCGTATACGCAGGCGTATCAGGAATTTCCATTCAAATAAGTTTGCGTCTTGGGCGGGCGGCACATAGTAGCTCTGAGTACTGAGTCCGTATCTTAAGTTCCACTTCAAGAATGTGAAGACCTATCTCAACATTTTATTAATGACTTTATATATATATAGGCAACCTACGTACTTACATACACTTGAAAAGAAAGTAAAGGTTTTTTGGAGTAAACCAATCTGCTATGACTAGCGAGGTTGATTAACGCCCAAACACTACAGAATTTATCTTATTATATCTTTTGTCTCTAAAAGAGCGTAAAAATAAGTGAATATTCTAGAAATTTTATACAGAACAATTTTGAATGTCTTCTAATAAAATGCTATCAACTTTATTGTTTAAAAATAAAATCATTTTAATGTGTTTGTCACGTTTTATGTTTGTCACATGGAAGAATTGTTCGTAATTATATACGAGTAAAATATGTACATTTGAGTTTGCAATCTTCATTCCTTATTTGTAATCTTGTAAAAACTTATTGGATCTCGGAATTAACTATCATAAACAAATATGTAATTTCCTCTTGCCCACACCATATATTACTTACCTAGGATCGAAAATTAACAAGACAACAAACAACATCTCATCGTACAACGACAAGTATAATAATGAACTCTATGGCAACGAAAGTAGCTGATTAAAAAATACAATTTTTCACGCAATACGACAAGCAAAGGAAATAAACTCCATACAACCAAAGATTCAGTTACGTTCTTTCTTGTATCGAAGGATTACCGTTGTCTTCAGTCCATGCTACCGAAATGATATAAAATTATTTATTTATTTCTCAAATTGCACGCTTTTGACATGAAATGTCATGTTTATCCCTTATTGATAACATAGTTTACCATTTACAGAAGTATGTCTACTATATATATAAAAATAAGTCGGGTTTTCCTTCCTTGGAAAGGTCTCGGGATCCGTGATAGCAAAGAAAATACAGGAAAAATTTCAACAGAAAAGCGGGAAAATCTTTTATCTATAAAATAAGTAGGAACAAAAAACTGCCACTTTACAAATCTTTTTGACAGGACGAAGTCTGTCGGGTCCGCTAGTTATTTAAAATGTGTTCAAAAAATGTTTTGTATGTTTTTAGAAAAATTGTTAAAAAAAATTATTTATTAAAAGTTTTTTGATATACCTCACTAAAATTTCAGTCTGTCGCGCGTTCACGATAAACTACTGAAGCGATGAAATAAAATTTAGTACACACATAGCGTAGAACCTGAGGAAAGACACAAGTTACTTTTTAATGCGAAAGAAGAGCTGTAAGAGGTTAAAGTAGAAGCTTGTATGGAAAGTACGACAATCTTGAAGTTATTTTTAGGCAGAATAATAAAATCTTAAAATAGAGATTGAATGTTTTTATTTGAATAGGCTCATCTAAAACTGGACCGATTTTGTTAAATGTTGATATAGAGAGAGCTTAACCGTGGAGCAGGACTTAAGGACATTTTACCGACAAAATATATTAGACGTACCTACGGCAAAATTTGATACAAATAACTAACCAAACTTGGTTGCAATTTGGTATAAAGACGGTTGGAAACATGTGGACGACCATAAGACAATTTTCACCGCAAAAAAATATATATCTCTATATAAATTTAACCAACTCAAAATTTATTGTACCTTTATGCATCAGACTGTTAATCTACTGAACAGAAATACACACGCGTAGGATAAACGTCAACCCCGTAGTTTCCATTCAGGTGAGCTTGAAGCTTGAGCACGCGTGCCGCCGCCTTGTCGCCGCCCGCCCACGCCGCGACGCACTTGTACCGCGGCGAACCTGGGCGGCAATTCTTAATTTATCACATGTGAGCATAATGAGTACGCTAAACACACTTCCATATTCATGTTGTCCCTATGACGTTAATTTATTTTAGTATTATCTCACAATTTACATAGATATGTGGAAATCTAATTTTGTCTGTGATGTTCGTTCGATATTCGTATGATGCGAAAAATCTTCCTAAATAGACCTACATAAGAACCAACCGAAGTTAATACTTTCAGTTCCAGTCGTTTGGGATGTGCAATTATATCTGTGTTTCACTCACTCATTTTTTATGTACGTACCTTTAATGAAAACATCATGGCGCCTACCAAATCTCAAATCAAAATAATCTTTATTCAACATAGACCTTTACAGGCACTTATTGACGTTAACAAACAAAACAAAAAAAAGCTTAAAAAATACAAAAACCTTGTCTGTACGTACGAATAAGGAAAATAAAAAAAATAAAAAATATTGACTCGACACCTGGTCGAGAAGAACAGGCAAGAAACTCTGAAGGTCTATTTTTTATCTCCTCTTTTCAATGTTAATAATTATAATAATATAATATAAAAATACAATATAATATAAGATACAATCATACCTAATACGATTACAGTCGTATGTATGTTTACATACACATATAAAAATAATACAATATTATAAATAATGTTGTTACCAAACATGGCTCTATTAATAGTGTCCCTATTCCCAAATAGTGTGATCATTTAGATAGTCACTTACTTTATAATAACCTTTACTCATGAGTGTCTTTTTGATATGGATTTTAAATTTATACAAAGGCAAATCAATGACACTTTGCGGAAGTTTGTTAAACATAGATATACATTTCCCCAAGAACGAACAGCTAGTTTTATGGAGTCTGAACATTGGAACGGCAAGTTTATTTTTGTTTCTAGTATTCACATTATGTAGATCACTGTTTTTATTGAATTTATTATAGTTTCTATATACAAAAACTAAATTATCATATATATATTGACTAGCTAAAGATAAAATATTAATTTCTTTGAACAATTCTTTTAGGGATTCTCTAGCCGGTAAACAGTAAAGTCTATTTCTAGTCTAGTCAGTCAAAATCTATTTGACTAATGCAACAATATTTCTTTCCGTCCCGTATTCTGAATGATGTAATATTTTAAAACGTTTGTCCCGATTCTCAAATAGTATGTATGTATAGTAACATACACACACACTTTCACACACACAATCTCGTCCACAACCTTATATTATTCCACAGTACCATGATCTTTTCTAAATTATTACTTTTGTTTTCTCAAAATTGTCGTAATTCCTTACTCACGCTACGTAACAATACACAAGCAATCCGTTTTGTTTTCATCATCCAAATGGTTCATTGAATTTCCAAGTGTACTATTACTTATATCTGCAGTTTCATAACAATTGCGAGAGCTCATCAATAGATCGCCTTTCTTATTCATAGTCACTGATACTTGGGCCGATTGTGTCAGACGTGGTCCTAAGGTAAATTCTTTGATTGATTATTAATTGAGTTTTATTCAAAATTATAAGCGACCAACGTCGTTTCAATTACATTACACACACAATGACATTAGCAATACATAACTTCTACCGTTGTGTCACTATGCTTTACATTTTTTTTTAAATTATTTAGAAAAAGAAATATAAATCTTCAAAAAGCTTACCAAATTTATCGATAGGTTCTGACAAACAAATTTCATATATCAATTTAAAAAAGGCTTGTTCGTTTATTAGAGACTACTTACATTGGTTTAGTTTTGGTGTAATAAACGGGGGACTACGAAACTTTGGTTTTGTCTTCTTTTATGTCAATCAATTTGGTCCAGTTTGTCAATTTTAGTTTGGTCCAGTTCTGACAATGGCATCTATAAGAAAATTAATTAAGTCTAGTTTGCATTAAATTTGAGCGCATTTGTCGCGCTTGCATGCGCGAAGCATAACTGTATCGTGATATTCTGACGACGTAAGTGTAGTAAATGTAATTTTTTTTTTGTTCCCCTGAGGAAAATGCATTAAATTACATACCCCGGCTGTGGCGAGCCGGCGGTTATGTGGGGCTCTCCTCCCCAGAAGGGGGAGGCCTACCCACTAAGAACCTCGGGAATGGCCTTCCTCAGGCATGTAGGGAGCCCCCGGGAACATCAAGCCACTTCCGGGAACCCCCAGCCTCCGCTCCCCTGCCTAGAGGGGAGCCCTCCTCGGGGGAGGCTACACTACCTCCCCCGGTCTCCTCCACCGACGACGCCCCCCGGCCACGGAAGGGGCGTGGTCCATCCCGGGTCGCCGTAGCAGTCGCGACTTCCTCGCGCCCGCCGGCGACCCGCGGCGGCGCCGCAGCTGTGCTACCGAGCCCGGCGCCTCCTTCGAGCGGGATCGGCCATCTCCCGACCCCGCTCGGCGGCCTCCTTCTGGAGCATCACTGCTTCACAGAAGGAGGCCACAGCCCTCCAACCTCCCTCGTCCGCCAGCATTACCGCAATCAATGCCGGCGGAGACAGATCTCGCCCGATCTCTGCGACCAAGACTCGGCGCTCGGAGGCCCACGCGGGGCACTCCGCCAGCGTGTGCTGGGCCGAGTCGAGGTCGGATGCGCAGTGGTGGCTCCCGTCCTATTCGACACAGATACTCACCGAAGCAGCCGTGCCCGGTGAGTATCTGAGTCAACCGGTAGGTGACCTCCTCCTTCCCGTGGAGCCAAGCTTCGAGGTGCGGGAGTACGGCAAGCAGTTGGTCCTAGTAACCCTAGGGCTTGACATGACAGAGAGCCGCACCTCAGGAGAGGCACGGTTTGCGCTGCCGTATGAAAAGGACATACGGCAAGGACAGCACATGCGCTAGAAGAGGCACTGTATACCAAAATGGCTCAGGCCTATATTGAGAAGAACCTACACGTGGCTAAGCAGAAGGCTGCCGAATAGGGGGTGACAAGGGATGCGACGACTCAGACGCCGCCGCTTGCAGGTTTTGAAGGTCCTGCGTTAGTTGGTCAGGGACATGTCGCGGTCTTCGTATCCTCTGTCGATTTTGATAGTACTGATTCACTGAAGGCGGTGTTGGACTGTAGATATTTTACTTTACCGTAGAAGCGTTAAATATGAATTCTAAAAAATTCCAAAAGCGAAAAACTTATTGGTACATGTTAAGATCGATCTCGTGCCCGAGACCTTCTTTGTAGACCAGTGCCAAGACCACAGCGCAACCGACGCTCCTCTGATTGATTGAAACAAAGTATTCTGTATTTGATTAATTAACATTATTGTACAAAAAAATTAAAGACGGCAACGCCTGAGCCCACAGCGTATAAGGCGGAAGGCAACTTACTTGAGCAGACAACCATGTGAGGGAAAAAGTTGCAAGTATTCGAATGTGCAATTCAAATGGTTGTAATTAGCACTTTGCATATGGCGCAGCGATCAATGAAGCATTTAACACGTTACCACATTTATCATTGATTTTTTTAAACAACATTGTTGCAAAGCAAACAGACTTTATTTTGTACATATAGATAAATATTTTTTATATACTATATTTCTCTCCAAAAGATATATAAGCGGATTATAGTTTGATGTCTATTGACGAGTGTAGAAAAATTTCGTAAAGTTTGCTGTATTAGTTATTAAATAAATAAACGAAAACGTTAGTATAGAATAAGCCACATTCTTTGAAATCTCCATACAAAACAGCTACAAAAACCCTATCTTGTATAGTTTACAAATCGGTAAAAAAATAACAAATAAAATTACAAAAAGGAAGTCATGTCTTTTTTTATTTTGAACAACATTTCTTGTAAATATAGCGTTTGCAATTTACTTTCTAGCAGTAACTTAATCTACCTTTAACCCTGTCAATATGTCTGCTATTAGAAAAACAATTTGAACTTTATTCATTGAATGAATAATAGTTCAATTTAAACGATTGAATTAATAATAAATTCGATATTTAAACAAAGATTGATTTAGCCCAAACCCTTCACACGGCTTCGTCTTAAACACAATTCGCGAATCGCAATGATCCCACACTCTTTTGTTTTCAGGTGACACACAAAGCCACACAAAACGGGATCCCACCGCTACAGCCCGGGAGCTTCGCCATTATTTGGCCAACAATCGTACAATGCATGTTTGTTTTAAGTAAGGACGGCGAGCGTCCGTCCGCTGCTAATGAATATATGTCAATACAAAGGGTGTGTGTTACGCAAGGGCGCAAAATCTCTTTTGTGCCCCCGTCAATCATAGGCGTCAATACGCGCGCAATAATGCAAATTGCGCAAACATCAAACGGCGCCGCGGGCGGGCGTCTTAATTTTTCATTTAGACCCGCGCGTAATCCTGCGACAATAGTTGTCGACCCCGCGAATACATTTTCAGCGGCATTGCATTCAAATCCAATCAAATTAACTGTTGACTTGTAATTTAATTGTGTTTCAGATAATTCATCTTTTTATATGTGACACTACCTAGTGCCGACAACTTTGTTAGCGCAAGATTAAGTTAAGTAGCTTATATTAACGTGGCGTATATCTTTATAAATTGTTATCTATGTGTCATTGTGATGTATTAGCTATATTATTGTTAAGTTTCATTATAATCCATTTTGAATCGATTGGAGGACAGTTGAAACGTCCGCACGTATTTTTAATTCACTCCGTGTATTATTTTTGTTACGGTAGTATATGTGAAAAATACATTAAATATTATTTAAACCATATTGTATTCAAGATTACCATCTGTTTGATCTACGAATTGTAGTTGACCGTGGAGTGCTTGTGAAGATTTAAGTGTTTTTGTTTTTACAAATCATGTTATAAGATATTATTGAGTTGGTGAATATTTTAGTGCGACGGTGTCTTGATAAAATTTATAATACTTATCATTATTCAACTGATCGCCTGTCTAATTATAGTCCTTATTGTACTTTGACAGAAACCAGTAATCAAAATTTAACATCACCATCTTCAAATTTTTTTCGTAAATGAATATCTTTTAATAATGCATCAAAACATTGCTGGTCTATTCGCGAAATCTGATGAACTTTTAGTATGTACAAACGAACTAGCAGAAAAAAACAAATGTGTAGATGTCATTTGCATAACAGAGCACTTCATGCAGTCGGGAAACGAAATAAGTGTAAACCTATCCCCGATGTAAAAAGAATGTCTGTTGAAGGTATTTTTGAATGCTGTGGCGTGGAATTGTGTGGATTTGATTTAATTATAATATGTATGTATAGAGTTCCTAGTTCAAAACACCTAAATCAATTTTTTGAAATATTGTCTATGCTCCTTAGTACAATAAATAAACTTAAAAAGAAACATGTAATAATTGCTGGTGATTTTAACGTGGACATGCTAAAAAAATCAAACACTGCCCTGGATTTTGAATGTTTATTGTTAAATCATAACTTAAAACTAGAATTACGAGAACCTACTCGGTTGTCTAGTAGAACTTGCCTAGACAATTTTGCACACAATTTAACAAAAAAAGGTTGTTCATCAGAGGTGATTGAATTTGGCTTATCAGACCACACAGCACAGCTAATCAAATGTCCTGTAAATAAATACTATCTTATTAATAAATGGATTATTACACGACGTGACTATAGTAAGCAAAATATGATGAAATTTAAGAACTGCTTGACAAATCTCTCTTTCTCAGAAATCTACGAAGAAGATGATCCCAATAAAGCTTATGACTTTTTTATAGAAACATTTACTCTATTCTATGATCTTTGTTTTCCAAAAAGAAACTTAACTGTAAACATAAATAAAAAAGTTACTTTGTTATCACGTGGCATAAAAAAGAGTAGTGTAAAAAAGAGATCACTTCTTTGGCGATGTAGATTAAATCCTTCCTTTTTCTAATAAATCTGAATTTAAACGATACAACACCCTATACAAAAAAATAATTAAACTTACACGTCGTGCTCAAAATAATTATAAAATTAAACACTCAAATAACAAATCTAAAAGCGTTTGGCAGATAATAAACAATAGTAAGGAAAATAAGCCCCGTGAAACAATTAATAAATTAAATATTGACGACAAGATTATAACTGACTCTAATGAAATTTCTAATAGTTTTAACAATTATTTTATTGACAAAATAGAGCCTGTACAAAATAATGACAAAAAATATAAATATGACATACCAAATATTACTAATTCAATGTTTATGCCCCCAGCCTTGCCATGTGAGATATTACATATAATAAGAAATTTGAAAAATACCAACAGTGTTGGATATGATAATGTGTGCACAAAGGTATTAAAATTTGTTGGTGAAATATTGTGTAAGCATCTAACACACATCTTCAATATATCAATAGCTGCTGGTGTCTATCCAGAAAAATTAAAAATAACAAAAGTAAATCCTGTGTATAAAAAAGGCGACAAAAAACTCATACAGAACTACAGGCCGATTGCTCAGTCATCAATATTCTCGAAAGTTTTTGAAAAATACATATATAAAATATTCTTTACTTTCTTTGAAAAGAATAATATTTTCGTAAAAGAGCAAAAAGGTTTTCGAAAGGGCAAAACAATAAACATGGCTGTATATGATTTTTTTAAAATTATTATGCAAAATATTGACAAACGTAATCCAGTATGCGCTATTTTTTGCGATATGACTCAGGCATTTGACCATGTTGATTATGATTTATTATTATTTAAATTAAATGCATATGGAGTAAGAGGCAATATTTTACATCTTATTGAGACTTACCTAAAAAACAGAAAACAGTTTGTTGAAATCTCAAACATATGTATGAAAACGAAACATGAACAAGTTCATTCATCTACTCAGCGTACTCTTACATGTGGTGTCCCACAGGGAAGTGTTTTAGGACCGTTATTATTCTTGGTATATATAAACGATTTACCAAAAGCAGTCAACAAACATGTATCTTTATTTGCTGATGACAGTTCGGTCATTATTGACTGTGAAAATAAATATACATATGAGAGCGATGTAAATAGAACTCTAAAGTCAATTATAATGTGGCTGGAAAGTAATAATCTAAAAATAAATCTAGAAATAACAAAATTAATGCACTTGAGTCAAAGAATGCTTACAATGAAAATGAACATTATTTATAAGAATAAAAAATTAAAAGATACAGATGTTGTAACTTTTTTAGGTTTAGTGATTGATCACAAATTAAACTGGAAGTCACATATAGAAAATTTATCATTAAAAATAAGCAAAGCCTCATATGCATTATACAAATTAGCACCAGTTCTTAACATAGACGGGTTGATCACTGCTTATTATGGGACAGTGGAATCAGTGTTAAGATTCGGTATTATCTTCTGGGGCAATTCGGTAGATAAAGATATGATCTTTAAAATCCAAAAACGAGCAATACGATCAATGTTTGGTTTAAAAAGTACTGATAGCTGTAAGGATTATTTTAAAGAGTACAGACTGTTAACATTGCCATCTTTATACATATTTAAGGTAGCTGTGTTTGTGAAAGCAAATCCAGAGTTGTATGAAATCGAATTATTTAATAGTAATCGAATTAGAGAAATTAAAAGGACAAAGCTTTGTGTATGTAATTCTAATACGGCACTTATGCGTAACAGTATTTTTTGTATGGGTCCAACTATATACAATAAGCTGCCAATGGACATAAAAGAACTTGACTTAAATTTGTTTAAGATAAGACTTAAAAAATTCTTAATTGATAAGTGTTATTATACTGTACGTGACTATGTCTTTGATAAAGATTTAGATTTATAATTTCATTAATTGACTAGGTTATATAATTATTATTTTAAAAATAGGACTTCTAATTGTGACCCTATATGTAGTTTACGAATTATTGACATTTACATCAAAATTTATTCATATATGCAAATTTGTTAACTTTACCTACTTAATTATATTACAATTCATAATTTTATTAGTCAATATTAATTGAAACATTGATTATCTTTATTTAAAAAATGTAATTGGTATTATTGATTGACTTATTAGTAATGTAATTGAATTTGTTAATTGAATTAAAATTGAATTTTGTATGCCCTACCAGGCCAAACATGTAAGAACTATGTAAAACCCTGACACCTGCATCTATATGTATGTATACTCATGTTTGACAAAATAAATAAATTATGAATTATGTAGTTTTTACGTAAAAGAATAACAAACATGTATTAATACAAACTTTCTCGTGTATAATGTTAGTAGATTATTATTTGCTATGATTAGAAATCACCAAATCCTACCTTGCTAGATGTGCACACATTTATACAATCAAATATAACAACAAAAATTAGAACATTCTTACATTATAACCAGAGGTTGGAATTAGGTAGAGTTATTAATTGTTCCCGGAAGTAGCTTGGTGTTCTCTACATGCCTGAGGAAGACCATCCCTGAGGTTTTTAGTGGGTAGACCTTCCCTTTCTGGGGAGGAGAGCCCCACATAACCGCCGGCTCGCCACAGCCGTGATACGCAACTTAATGCATTTACCTCAGGGTGAACAAAAAAAAACCGGCCAAGTGCGAGTCGGACTCGCGCACCGAGGGTTCCGTACAAACCTGCAAGGTTTACAAAGTTCGTTCATTACGACAATCGAGTCATAACTATGGTATTTTTATTGCAAAATGAAATTCATAACATTACAATGTCATTGAATTTAATTATAAGTATAACACTCTAAGCAGTTAGGACGCATTTAGATTATACAGCTACATTCACCAAAACATCGGGATTGAATGACGATGAGTGAGGTCGTCTTTGCCGTTTGAAAAATGTTGCCCTCCCCATACATAGTATAATAACTCGCGGTCATTGCTGTAACTAAAATTATGTTTACAATCACAATTTTTTTGGTGGTATAACTACTTAAAATTTTAAGCTTTTCGGAATTTTTCTGTTACCTGTGCTGTAAGCTATTGCTTCTTACCAAATTTCGAGATTCTATGTCAACGGGAAGTGGTCTTTAGGTTTTAATTCCCTTGCGTGTAGTTGCGAGTTTCAAAATATGCGGTATCAATGGTTGTACTTTTGCGTTTTGCGTTAAAGGCAATTAGATCTAAGTATTTGATATGAATTTCAACTTGATAGCTCTACGCGTTCATGAGGAAAAAAGTAATAAGTTTATATTTATTAAAAAATATAATATATTTTGTAATGTAACTAAAAATTTAAGGTTTTCGGAATTTTTCCTTTATGTGTGCTATAAAACGTTGCTTCATGCCAAATTTCAAGATTCTAGGTCGACTGGAAGTACCCTTTAGGTTTTGATTCCCTTGCGAGTACTTGCGAGTTTCAAAATATGCAGCTTAAATTGCTGTTTCTTTTGATTGCGTTGACATAGAAGTTTGATTTTGTTACAGCTTAAAGGTATTATAGACCTGAGTATTTGGTATGAATTTCAATTTAATAGCTCTACGCGTTTATGAGGAAATGGGTAGTAAGTTTAAAATTATTAAAAAAATATATATTATGTGATGTAACTAAAAATTTATGGTTATCGTAATTTTTCCTTTATCTATGCTATAAGACGTTGCTTCGTACCAAATTTCAAGATTCCGAGTTCACGGGAAGCAGCCTGTAGGTTTTGATTCCCTTGCAAGTGTCGAAAATTTGCGGCATAAACGGCTCTATCTTTTGATTGCGTTGGCTTAGAAGTTTGATTTTTTCACAGCTTCAAGGGACAGTAGACCTGAGTAATTGATATAAATTTCAGCTTCATACCTCCACGCGTTCCTGAGAAAAAGGGTCTTGACAGACGGACGGACGGACGGACAGACAACAAAGTGCTGACAACAAGACGGACAACAAACTATAAGGGTTCCGTTTTTTCCTTTTGAGGTACGGAACCCTAAAAGTAGTTATTCATGTACTTGCATCAAAATGTTGATATTAATGTTGTGGATCTTCCCGGGATTTCTAATGAACAATCCCGTGTAACAACAATATTACAAATAAATAATAATAAAATCCTCAGAGATATCACCACACAAAATACAATAGGAAACAAGTGAGCGCATTAGACAAACCGAGGTAAGCAAATGAGCTGTATGAATGAGTAAACAGATTTATTGCTAATAGATAGTTTGAATGCGATAGAAAGAGACAAAATCTAGTCCATTCCGTTAAGCGGGGAGTGTGTTGTGTTGTTTTGTTCTCACAAGCTGTGTTGTGCGAACTACAAATGTGGCAACATCGCACGAATTGGAATTTTCCAACTTCGGATATCCGATATCATTTATGTAAGTTTGGCAACGTCGCACGTGCTGTAGTTTAAATTGTGTAAAAGTAAATAACTTTTTATTAAAATAATCACTGGATTTTTTCTGCTCTTTAAAATTAATCTCGGGATTTGAGGCATATCCATTTTATTCTTTCGCTGTATGAAATCAGTATAAGTACATGAATAACTCTACCTAATTCATTATAACAGACTGTTTAAAAGTGTTAACAAATTACCCTCTATTTTCTGTAAAAATTATTTCAAACTATACAAGCAATTGCTTGATGCTAAGTAGTTATAGTCGCCTATAGCATACTCGTATATGGTTACTGTGAGATATTCAATCTATTCAAGAACATTTTAGGGAGTGCTCCAAGCGGTTCTTCAGAACCGCGGAAGAGCACATCAACCCACTAATCCCTGAGTCAGTAAACTACCCGTCAACACCGCCTTCAGCGGACACATCCCACGACAACAGTCCATATTGGCAGAGGACACGCAGACCGCGACATGTCTTAAGCGACCCCCCTAATCAATTAACGCAGGACCTTCTAGACCTGCGAGCGGCGGCGTCTGAGCCGTCGCCTCCCTTGTCTCCCCTTATTCGGCAGCCTTCTGCTACGCCACGAGTAGGTTCCCAGTCAATACAGGCCGGTCCCACTTTGGAGAACCGCGCCTCTTCTAGCGCTTATGCCCTCACCATGGGGCAGCGCTAACCGTACCTCTCCTGAGGTGCGGCCCCCTTCCATATAAGCCAGTAGGGTCATTAGGACCAAAGGCTCAGGCTGAGTTTAGTCGGTAGGTCTGTTGGGTCGAGCCGCCTCGATTCACCAGGAGTCCGACATAATCAACGCATCCCTGCTTGCCTGTTGCGTTGGTATCCATGATGGATTCTCAGCCTCCTCTCCTGAGGAAAAAAAAAATGATATTCAATATATTGTCATGAAAATCGGCGTCGCGGCCGATTGAAACCGAGATACAATTGAGCGAATGACTCATTTGAAGCGCTGTTAGAGATTGGTATCAGTGAATCACTTGGAAGAAACGACTCACTGATTCGTTTCTGTAAAGATGGACTCTAGTCTGCACTTCGCTGTTATATCGTCTACGAGTGAACACATGCTTTTAAAATTACCGTCTTTAATTTTCTATTTAATTATTTAGTAATTTTATATTTGCTGAGCGTCTTTTTTGTAAGGTCAAGTCTTAAAGCATTTATTATTTAGTAAAAGTTATGTTGAATCTCCTTGCAACAACTTTTTAATTTTTCTTACAATATCTACAACTGCCACCAAATCAATAGTATATGTATGTTGGAAACTATCTACAGAAATACAGCAATGCGATATACACTGCTATTTTACATTAGAATTAAGCGACGACCCTGGATATAGTCTACCTCCTTTAAAATCTTGTATGATATATTTTAGTCACTTTTAATTTAAGATAACCTTTTGAATGATATATTAATAATTTTATACAAAATTCACTATTAGCTTTCTATAAGCCATTAAACTCATGTAATTAAATGAATGAATAATGTTAAATGAACCTATCTTTATATTTATTGTCTTAACCCTTAACTCACCGCCTTAATTTTAACAGAAAGCTCAGAATAGCTCTTAATTTAATTAAATTGTATATTTCATATCACAAACGTTCTTCTCTTCTTACCTTCCATCAGGACCGTGGAAACGACAAGTGACGAAAACAACGCGCACAGATAATAAACATGCAAATCTGTGAAGAATTAGCGGTTCTTTTGACAATGCAATTAACGGAAGCGTCTGCAGCTAGGGCGGCTCAGTGGGCGGGGGTTGATCCTTCACTGTCCACTTGTCCTGGTGTAATGTGAATGGCGGGAGAATGATATTATAAGCAAACGGGGTTATGTGCGAACCGAACTAATGCAACGAGGGTTCCGTAGAAGCTTCCATGTAATACAATGTGATTATGAATTGTGTAATAAAAAGTTATAGTAATCTTTTTTATTTAATGTTATGATTATGGAAACATAAAGTAACTATTGACGTGACAACGTCTATTAAATTGGTACGGCGTGGAGTCATTCTCGAAAACACCGTAACGGCCGAATCTGACGCCACACGGAGTCCACGCCTACTTTACCCCCACCCCTAGAGCGCCCGAAGGCATACTCGGAAACGGCGTAACGGCCGATCTGACGCCACACGGCAACGTAATAAAAATATAAATGTTATACATTACTTTATTTTAAATAATTTCATTGCACCCAGAAAAAAATACCATGTAATAGACGTTGTCACGTTCAAATATCGGCAGTAGACGGAGTTCTACAGACAACCAATTTTTTTTTCACACAGAATGCCCACCTGTTGGTCACTGGGTACAGTCGCGTATGGTATATTTGTTTTGTTCGTTTGCCGTCATATAAAAAAGATTCGCAGCTAATTTACAGGCTCTGAGATCTTGCTTCTCTTCTTGGTGCGATGGGATCTGAAGAACTGTGAACCCACCGTGAGGACAGCTTTCACAACCCTGTCATTATGTGTCTCCTCATCAGTGCAGTCCTCCAGGCAATCGAAACGGTTTTATAGTTGGAGTTGAAAGAGTTCAGGTTCACGAGACTTCACGTTGAGATTCAATGCGCCTCTTACCAGTCACTGACACAGAACTATAATAACTAATTAAAAAAATCTCTTTATGCTCTTTTATTAAGTGCGATGGAGACGTGTTTATTGTTTATAAAAAATATTTACCATTTTTTGACATTGATATATAAAAAGTAATAATCCTTACACCAATTAACCTAGCCCAAAGTCGGATCTAGGGTAACGGATAGACATACATATAATATACATATACATATATATGTATGTCTGATAGAAATATATATTAACAACCATGACAAATGCTCGCATTCATCACATAAATATCTGCCACTACCGGGATTCAATCTCGGGACCTCGCACATGGTGAAATCTTGAAACTGGTGAACTAACCAATCGACTACAATTGCCAATTGCCAATTCTGAGCAAGATTTCGCTCCTACAATTTTGTCATGTAAAAACATAAAACCTCACATACGCTCAAATAGAACCATATTTCTGCAGGTCATACAAAATTGAATACATGAAATTGAACCCGCGACCCGGAGACCTAGTTTTGAATTACGAATGCGATTTCGAAATCACCGCTGACTGAATAGTCAGCGGTGACTTTGAGATCATGGATTTTTAAACATCCAATTTTTGAAAGTCGATCGCAGAGCTGCCAACATAGATAAAGTACACACATAAATGTAAGAGTTCGATTCCACGCAGAATGTAGCCGCTGCCGGTTATTACCGGCTTAACCATTACGGTTAATATATATATATATATAATATATATATCAATGTAGTCGCTGCCGATTATTGCCGCCGCTATTATATATATATATATATATATATACACAATATATATTATATATATAGACTGAAAAATCTATACATTAACTTCAGACTCTGTCAATAGGTTCTCTAAACAAAACACAGATAACATTTCTGCAAGTATGACTTGATTACGAGTGGGTGAGGGCACTCGTAATGAAATCACATCCGTGACTAAGGTAGTCACATCAGTGATATTCAAAAATACGAATTATTGAAAATCGGTGATTATTAGTCACATCGGTGATTTCTAAGTCGCATTCGTAATTCAAAAATAGGTCTCCCGATACACAAATCATCAAGAAAATGTGAAACAAATTTTCTAGATTTGTGGTGCCACGCTTAACAAACTTATCTGTCTACATTTTCATTGTAATATTTTTTTGGGTGGGGTGGAACATGGGGGTGAACGACGGGGAAGTTCACCCTCTACTCCTGCTGGAAGCAGCCGAGCGCGCCGAGGGCCCTCGAGGCCGCCCACTCGTCGCTGGACCAGAAAATCTGACGCGCAACTAATTTCGCACGATTGTTTTGCTGATGTCTCCTCAGAGCGTCAGAACCTTTATAAATTCCACGATGTTCTGAATTTACACCCCATTTTAATTACAAAACCCTTACTTCAAATATAATACACCTTTTACCTTTTAGAATCAACATTTGCAAGTATCTTATTCACATCAGTCCGTTTATTTATTGCAAATCAATTAATTTATAAGTTGGACGCATATAGACATTTGAATTTAGCTAACCTATTTTTTTATTAATTAAATTATTAACACTTATCGTGAAATGTTGTAAATTAAATAAAGAGAACAATAATGTCGTATTTTTAATATTTATTATGTTAAACTTTATTGTAAGTAGTATGAACTAATACCAAGACTTGGCTGTTTAATTAAGGATACAAAGGAGATGTCGTCTTATTACAAGGAGGTTGGTTTTTTGTGATCAGCGTTAACTAACAAACACCAAACTACATTAAATTGAAAGCCGAAAAAATATGAAGTATGAAACAAATAAAAGAAATGTTTTTACCACCCCCAATTATTTTTAAATAAATAAAACATGTTTATAAGAAATATTTCATTATGGCAACACCTTAATGACGTTTTTATTAATCTGTGACTACCGGTATCTTACTCTATGTTTGATATTTTCCGTTGAGATGAATCATAGAATACATTTAATCTATGATTTTACTCGGTCTGATCAGGTCTGATTTCATCTGAGGGTCTGATCATAATCATAAAATTAAAACTATGACATTGACAGCAGGTGCCTGACTTGTCAGTTGATTTTTTATTATTTTTTATTTTTTCTGGCTCTAGATAACATACATTAAGTAACATAGCAGTCCCTATATTTTGTTAGTTAAAAACTTCTCAAAATTAGAAATATTCGGTTCATTAAAGCAATTATGTATGTATTTAGATTTTTAAAAGGCTTGTTGATAATTTTTTTAAGCAATGTGTAATTATTGTATTAAATATATTTCATTTTTTTATTATACTAGAATACGAATTATTAAAAATCGGGGGTCTTGAAAATAATATGACTTACGGCGATTACTTTCTTTTAGAGCCTTCTATCCAAATATCTCAAATTTACCCGAGTTAGTTACTATAAACCTATATGGGACATCTCCTTTAGTAACTATAAAAATTAATATTGATATGTAGACACATAATAAAAACATGGCACTGGGTTGTCAAATGGTTTCACATTCCCTTAGTAGCAATGGCAGCCTGCCGCCGCGTAGGTTAATCAGCTACTGTTATTCTTAATTGCATTAAAAAAAGTACAAAATATTTGATTTTTAACTTTCTGAATGTGGCATCGATGGCATTTTCCAAAAGGTTATTCGTGTGGTAAAACTTATCTTATATTCTTCCCCGTTTCTCCAACCATCTTCATAACAAAATCCTGCAATCTTTTTAATCTGATTTGAATTGAATTATCAACTATTACCAAAATCGTTTCAGCAGTTTTTGAGTTTATTTAAACAAAAACTTACATCACCTATTTTTACTGCCTCTATGGTAAAATTTATTCAAGCTTTGAATGTCGTATTTATTTAAGGCAAATCAAAAGCCTAAAAAATATTTTACAAACTTTAACTGCTTTGTTGAATACAAAGGAGAACGGCAAGCTTGTATGGGAGTTTCATACACCCATTTTTTATCACGTACTGTAATGAAACATTATGTCGAAATAATGATAATTTTCTGGAAAGCCACTAACAAAAAAGAAAACAATTATTAAGTTGCCATTCAATAGTTATAATGTTTTGAATACACAAAGTGAGGTTATGTTTATAGATTTTTGTTTTTTGTAACTGATTATTTTTAAGCCTTATATCTCTTTCAAAACATCTTACTAAGAATGAATATGAGTTACAGAACACGTAGCAAACAGCAACAAAAATATTAGACATTAGAATATATAAATAATGCATCAAAATTATATTAGTTACTGTTCTATATATCTTAACTTATCAATAATAATAACGTATAATGATGAACTTAAAATCGAAGAGAAAAATAATTCTTCAATATCAGTCAAAGTATAGTTTAAAGCACAGTTTTTTTGCATTAAGAGAACACTGTGCTACCATTTGCATTAGATAAATCTAAAGATTCAAAATATATAATAAAATTCACAAAAAATCGATTTCATTTAATCGATTAATACATTTTTCTTCTATGTAGTACTGATAATCGTGTTGCGTTTTGTTTTCGTAATGCCTTTTGTTTGCGGTACTGATTTTAATTTGTATTATATGATTTGAGACAAGTTGAAATTGTAATCTGATAATTGCAAAATAGTGTCTTTTAAATGTAAAAGATATTGCATAAACATGGCCCTAGTACATGACAAGAAGTAGCCTGTACATGAACTGCCGTTCTCCTTTTATTTAAACTACTGAACCGATTTAAATTAAATCGACAGACAAACAGACTGAGATTTTTTCGTATTTATAATATTAGAAAGCATAGGATTCTAGCGTGAGGATTTCTGTAAGTTTGCGTAAGGGTAGTCAACCAATCGGATACTTCACGTGGTTCGGGGTCGATCCTGCCTTGTACCAATGTGTTTTTCGTTTTTAAATTATGTATAATTTTCTGACGCTCCTACGGTGAAGAAAAACATCGTATTCATGAAATTTAAAATTGTATGTACTTAGTCAAACAATCCTCAGTGGCCTATCGTGGTTGACTAACGTTTTCAATAACCTATCTATCCTTTGTCTTTGCTACTAAAGATAGTAAAATCTATCCTTATGCCCTAACTTGCGTTTCAATAACCTACTGATGGATAGCGTCGCCTACCGAAGTTACCTATCCATCGTCGGGAGGACGGATAGCTTACTAGAGATAGGGACGCTCATACAAATCTGACGTAACTGCCTTTCAAAAAAGTTTCAACTTACTCTCCGATAGGCGGAGCTATCTCTAGTGACCACATTTGGCTATCTGTCAATATCGGTGGATTAAAACACAGATAGGCTTCGAAAAAATTAACTATAATAACATTATAACTTTAATTACATAATGGAGAACTACAGTAGTGATGATAGTGATATGGAATTAATGAATATGATAATAGAGTGTGATGAAGACAGTGATAGTGATACCGATTTCGTACCTAAAGAATATAAACCACGCGTGAATTATATGACCAAATAAATGATTACGAATTTTCATATAGATTCAGACTAAATAAAATTGCTGTCAATCAGTTACTTTTATTAATACAACCACATTTGAATGTAACATGTAATACACACAAATTGGCGGCAACAAATTATCTGTCAGTAATGTTCGAATGACATCACTTGTCATTTATAAACGTTTCGTTCTATGATTTTTATAAAGAACACCAGCAAATAAAGTGAAAATGACGATCTTAGATTTTTTTTTCAATTATAGTATCATTGTATGCACTTTTTACAACATAATATTTAAATATAAAATACATAAATAAATTGTACATATGTTTTAAACGTACTAAAGCTTTATGGTTAGCAACGAACAAAACGTTCTACAGGGCTTGGATAGACGAGAGGGCATAAAGCTATCCTTAGTTAGACAAAGATAGATAGCTCGTATCTTTGATTGTGAAACGCAGACTACAGATAGATAACAGCTTACTGCTAATCGGAGATAGCAATTTATCTTTGATCTTAGATAGGTTATTGAAAACGGCCGTGAGACCTCATCCCTCTAACATAGATAGGGTAGGCTCTTACCCCTCGGTGGGGAAGAAGATTGGTTGTGATGAAGACGGAAGTAAGATTTATCGTTATTTAAAATTTAATATTTTGCGTACATTACATACTTTTTTCAACTTTACAATTTCGGAGCTTTCGTCGCATTTAATCAACTTTCTGTCTAATCTATATACATGGTGGATGGATGGGGCTACGACTGTAGGGGACAAGACCATCTGTCCCCACAAAACGAAGAACAACACCTTTCTCCTGACCGGCAAATAATATGTTACTTGTAGAATAAATAATATATAAGGAAATGTAAAAATACTAACACCAACAAAAAAGAATGCGGATCAAAGAGTCCGCAGAAAACCAGAAAGAGTTCGAAAATAAAAATCTACATATAATGTCCATTAAGAAATGAAGTTAGCATTATTACATAAAGCCATAACTTCTTTTAAAGGTACATAAAAACTTCAATCAGGTTCTAATTTTGAAACTTATTTCTCCTTTAGAATATTGTTGAATGACTTACAGCTAGAATTTTGTGTATAGTAAATAGATGCCTCAAAAGTTTTTTTTTCGTCGTGAAGTCGAATCCACAACGGTACTAACTCAGGGACATGTTACCAACACAGATGTTATCTGTGTTCCGCGGAGACACACCGGCGTACACCTGTCCGCGCTCCTAAATCAAAGCCTATTATAGCCCTGCCAAAGGGTTCCTTTAGCAATTCTCCATAGAGGACGGGTCCTTCTCAGACATTTCTGATTTATGTGAGAGGAGACCTATTCAAAAGCGACCTTTTATCCTATAAGTCATGTGCGAGAAAATAATAGTTTTACCGCCAAAGTCAAAAATATTAATCGAAATTAGATCCTTATATGTCGATACTAGATGGTGCCCGCATCTTCGTCTGCATAGAACACTTCACGTCACTTGGACAATTTTGGACAATTCACACATCTTTATCAATACATAGTATAAAACAAAGCCGCTTTCGCTGTATGTCCGTATGTATGCTTAGATCTTTAAAACTACGCAACGGATTTTGACGCGGTTTTTTTTAATAGATAGAGTGATTCTTAAGGAAGGTTTTTATTTATAATAAATGCATAATATAGTAGAGAAACACTGATAAATTTAAAGGTTTCTAATATGATGTCGTAAATAAGCACGTTTTTTTGCGCTTATATTGCAAACGCTGGCTGAACCCTACGAGATAGACCAAAATAATGTACTACAGTATTGTACAACTTACAAAAATCCACAAAAAAGTCCGCGATGGTATATGTCTATCTCTTAGGGATAACCCACCATAACCATTTTTTCACTGCACCCGTGCGAAGCCGGGGCGGGTCGCTAGTTCTGATATATAAGCTATATTATTGTAAAGTTTCAGTAAAATCCATTCATAAGTTTTTACGTGAGAGCAACAAACATACATCCATACTTACAAACTATCGCGTTAATAATATATTTTAATAATATTTGTTGTCTTATTAACTGTTTTAGAGTTTTTATTATCTATTTATTTAGGAACAAATAGTTAAATGTGGATAAGAATATGTAAAAAACTAAGTGCTTATAAAAGCTATAGTTCCTTGCTTATCACTAGTGCTCGGAATGAAAAAAAAAACGTAATATTTACTGTTTTTATTTGCTATTCGTTTCTTTACGCTTTTATTGTAAAAATTTTATGTTTACAACTTATTATTATAACAATAAGCTAAAAGATGAAATACTATTTTGAAAGTTCAATATAATATGTTTACAATCTCTGAAAATAGTAAGTTCCCAGGCATATCCATACTTGTTCCCGGAAGTCGCCTCGCGTTCCCGGGGGCTCCCTACATGCCTGAAGAAGGCCATCCCTGAGGTTTTTAGTGGTTAGGCCTCCCCCTTCTGGGGAGGAGAGCCCCACATAACCGTCGGCTCGCCACAGCCGGGGTATGCAATTTTATGCATTATCCTCAGGGAAACAAAAAAAAGAAGGTTTTGTTGGAATAAAAACGTTTTCTCAGAGCACAACGAACTGTCATTTATTTGCAGAGTAATAGACAGAGACAACAATAAAGTGGTAAAAAGGCGCGAAGTTACCATAGAAATAAATTATTTGTACTATGACACAGATAACTAATGTTTTAACAACAGTTATATCTTTTAATATATGTATTTAACTTAAGTTTTTATTATTAGATACTACCTCCGTTCAAAAATGATTGTCTCATTTGAAACATTTTGCCAACTTATCAATATAAGCTGTCAATTTGACATTTGTGTATGAACCGTACGCAGAGTAGAATTATAGAATAATTTTTGATAAGTAAAAATTCAGTTCTTAATAATTTCACCAATAACCATCAGTGTCTCAAAATCAAAAAATCAAATCAAAATCAAAATAATATTTATTCAACACTAGCTTTCTGCCCGCGGCTTCGCCCGCGTGGATTTCGGGATTGGGTGTATAGAGGGTTAAGGGTCATAGCTTTTGCCCACGGCTACATATACGCGGAAGTCGGTTTATGGTGCGAAGATTTTATCGCGCTTCCCGTGGGACTATCCGTTTTTCCGAGATAAAAAATGCCGCAAAACTCCTCAAGAATCACTCTATCTATTGATGAAAACCGCATAAAAATCTGTGCAGTAGTTTTTGAGCGAAGCCTTTATTGCGCATCCCGTGGGATCTGTCGATTTTTCCGGGATAAAAAGTAGCCTATGTTACTCGGGGAGAATGTAGCTTTCCAAAGGTGAAAGAATTTTTGAAATCGGTCCAGTAGTTTAAGCGTGAAGAGGTAACAAACAAACAAACAAACAAACAAACACACTTTCGCATTTATAATATTAGTTGGGATAGACCTTTACAGGCACTTATTGACGTCAACAAACAAAACAAAAAAAAGCTGAAGTAATAAAAAAAAAACAAAAACCTTGTCCGTACGTACGAATAAGGAAAAAAAAAAGAAAAAATATATTGACTCGACACCTGTTCGGAAATTGGGAGAGCCTTCTCGAGAAGAACAGGCAAGAAACTCTGAAGGTAATTATTGACGCTATACAAAAATAAGCCGCTGCTATTTTCTACGCGGTATGGAAATCTAACATTCTGGAGTAAAATCAAAAAAAATAAGTAACGAGAAGAGAAATGCCATTTTGCAAATACTTCTAGTGCGATCTAATAATAACTACCATCTAGCACACATTGGGAAAGAAGCATTGCGCAGAAAGAATCAACTTCCAGAAACATTAACATGTAATTTGGAAGCAATTGAAACTGCTCGCAATGTATTACGAGATATTTAAAATAATATAAGAACACAGTTTGTAATAAAATATTTATTTCATAAATATAAAAGTTGTCTAAGCGAATTTGAAACTAACGAGACAATCATTTTTTAACAAAAATTTTCACCAAATCGGACATTCTTTTTTGAACGGAGGTAGTATATTTTTAAACAAATACGAGTATAGTGACCAGAAGTCTGGCAGAATGAATTAAATCAAATGCTACATTAAGTATATTATATTGAATTTCATTTTTAGCTTTGTCTTAACATGTTTAGCTAACTATTTATTATGTTTAAATACAATTCTTATAGATACTTATTAATGTTATACCACATAATTAGGATGACCTCAGCATATTAAATTGATAGATAAAATTTTCAGGTGATGAAATTTCAATTCTTAAATATTTTTAGACTAATGCAGAAGACATAAAGTTCAATATCAACTAATAAAATTGATGAAATATGTGCAATATATCAATAATTCAGCTCAGCTTCATGATTGTCGCCTTGCTCGTGGCCTACTGTTTGTGTATTGCATTGCATTGCATAATCACAGGTATATTTTTATATGAGTATGGATAGCGAAATCCGAAACTATGAAGACTAGACTAGACTCTCATAGAAGTCAAACAAATATAAAATTGAAAGAACATATAGAGCTTAAAGGCTACGTAACTTGAAACGCATATACGTACAAGAAAAATTGTATTATTATTGTCTAATTGTCGCTTTCAACTCAAATGGTTACCTATTCGCCAGCGCAGAGACTTACATGTTTTATCCCTACTTTACAATATTTTGTATCTTCCAACATCTCCATCCTACCTTAAATCTTTGTTTTCTTTTCGATCCCATTCGTCATGTCGTGCCTTGCGTTCTAATTTTAATCTGACTCTGGATATACCGCCCCGAAATACCGACTATTTTTCATATTCTTTTTCGGCTTATGCCGTCCGGTTGTGGAACTCTCTCCCTGAGGGTATTAGGGGAGCGCGAACGCTGGAGTCCTTTAAGAATCAAGTCCGTGTTCACTTCCTGTCAAAGATTCCTTAACTTAAACTAGTTATAGCCTATTGTCCTGTCCAATTACTGTACCCATCCTATATTTAAATCTCCTTTTAATATTTCCCTGGTCCTAGGTTGCCTGGAAGAGATTGCTGTTTAGCAATAAGGCCGCCTTTTGTACATTTGTTATTTTCTTTTTTTTTTGTGTGTGAATATTTTATGAATACAATAAAGGGTTATGTTATGTTAATTGGTGGAAACTCCTCCAGGAGAGGCCAGAAACTCTGAAAGTCTATGTTGAATAAATATTCGTTTGATTTTGATGTTAGTCGACTTACTCCGCCCAAGGCCATTTACAAATACACCCGTCTGAAGCAAGCTCTATCTCTGATACAATTATTCACAATATTGATCAGTTTTTTGTGCGAGGTAGGTCGATCGGCGTCAGAGGCGTCACATTAGCGTCCGGCCCGCGCATATCTTGCGCGCTGAAAAACATGCGCGATGTATGCAAAGCGTATGCGCAGACGTAACGGGGATATTTCGAGATCGCATCAATATTTGACGGTTGTTGATTTGCGTTGTAAATGCGCGCAGCCCTCCGACCACCTATCGACGCAAACAGTGGGACTAACTATATAAGTATACGACAATAATAAATAATTATCAAGATTTGTCCTTATTTACGTACTTTTAATATGTATTATATATCAAAAGTAATCAAACAATATAATATATTATATGTGTATAGAAATAATTTATCCCCTCTCCCAACTATGTATCCTAATTGGTGAGGTCTGTCTTCCACCTATTAATACTACGTCTATCTGCATTGTTTTAGGTCTATAGATCTCCAACCGGAGAAGTCAAGCAATAGTGCCACATTTCCTACGTAGTCTGGTGACCTCCTTCTCATGTGACCACACCATATCATCAGAGGACATGAGACTTCCTCGCACACACACCTTAGTATCTTCATTTCAGCAACTGGGATCTTTTGGGTTGCAGCTCATGTTTTACTGCTATGTGCATATAAATAATAATATAACATATAAATAGATTAACAACTTAATGTAGTGTAAATATTTGTCTATTTACCAGTAAACAAGAAACTTTCAGGTTATACGAAAATACCAGTGCTTGCTCACATCCTTTAAGTAATTTTCAGTCACTAAGTTGCGACCCTTTTACATCTTCACAGTGCACACAGTTCAGTATCTCCTGGTGTTGTAAGTTTTTTTTTTATTTATTTAAAATAGGTTTGCGTTTGTCCACAATCTCACCTGATGGTAAGTGACGATGAGGACTAGGATGGAACACGCTTACCTAGCAAATGCCTATTCACTCGTGACTTGAAGACCGTAAGATTATATTGTTCCGGGAACACAGACGTCGGCAAAGAGTTCCACATCTTAGCTGTTCGTATTAAAAACGAAGACTGGAACTGTTTTGTACGTGTAAGAGGATAGTCCACCACGTAAGGATGGTAGTTAAGCCTACGTCTGGTTGACTGGTGGTGGAAAGGAGCGGGTGGAATTCATATAATTCCAACGCACACTCTCCGAAATGCAACCTATAGAAAACCGAAAGGCAAGCAACTCTTCGACGGTGTTCTAGACTCTGAAGTTTATATAATGTTGAGTCTTTGTATAGCTATGTTTGTGTGCGGAGTAAAAATAATGATTTTATCTATGTATACTAACATTATACGTAACTCAGAAAATAACTGTCATACAGCAATACGACTGAACCGATTAGAGTAAAGATATCATGTTAGGAGACCCGGGGAAAAATGAACGATTAATCTACTACATTGATATTGGTTGAATAGATTCTATTATATTAGTATACTGTGTATTAGTACACTGTGTATATTATTATCTGAAGATATCATTTTACCAGCAAAAAATATCTTTCTCGCGAGTTGATATCTAATACGCTATTAAAATATTCAAAGACAACCACTGCTAAAGACTTCAACGAGAAACAAGTGTGATCAATAGTCCACTGAACTTGACCGGCAAATTAATCGCTTTCAGGACAAATGTATGTAGTGGCTTTATTCGATCTATGTCTCATTTTTACTTGTTGCAATTTTAACATGTTGTAATTTAGTGTAATATCATAATTATTAATTAATTATACACCACTTTAAAGTATTAATTTAATCCTACCCCGCGTAGCCACATTTATCTCAATCATCCTACATTCGTCGCTCTGTCAAAAACTCTTCCATTTTAAAGTTTGCATAAATTTATAAGGTTACTTTATTGTTAACAATTTTCTAGAAATATGTAAGGATTTTTAAGTGGAACGTTGATACGCTCTAGTTGAAATTGTCTATGGCTACAATGGAATTAAGTAACGACTTTTTTAAATTATAGAAATTTATCAGCTAGTCTAGAGACACAGTAAAGATATAGGCTATTTTTAATTGCGAAAAAGTAAGAGCTTGAATGCATATATGAAAAGTACGTCGTTAAAAAACAGCTGGCCGAGTGTTGATGAAACTTATTATGTAGGTTTTTAATATATATTTATATTTTATATCTATAAATAAATACAACATTCATAGTGAAAAAGGAACAGTACATTGCTTCATTGTTTTATTTTATACACTTATCTCTGAACTAAGCTGTACAGGAGAATTAACTCTACACCAAGTGTTACATAAAAGTAACATGAAGCGTGCTTTCGATGTGGTTTTTCTTATGTCCGGATATAGATAAAAATAACATCTTATCTATTTTTCAATACAAAAATACTTATAATAATACTTTTTGAAATTATTAGTATGGCAAACCATATTAAAACAGTTATTATTTGAGTAGTTTCAATGAATTTACAACAAAAAGCCTTAATTTGGCTGCTTTACCGACGAACTAATCAAATTCACAAGTCTGATATTGAATAATTTCATAAAATATTAACAAGACATTATTGAACCTTATAAAAAGCTAACTCCGTGCAATTAATCAAATAATATTGATTTACGTATAGTTTACAATAGTTTATAAAAAATTTACCCACAAGGGGGTAAAAATAGGGGTGAATGTTTTTTTTTAATATACTCAAGAAAATCGGTGAGAATAGCCGGTTTAGTCAAAGAGATCCAACAAAATTAGTTGTGCCAAGTTGTAGGACGACCCTTTTCCATAGGAACAGTATGTTTATGTGTATTAAAGTTTACAATGGAATACCTCAAGCATTAAGAGAATTGCCTATAGGATTATTTAAAACTTAACTAAAAATATGGCTAATTGGAAAATCTTTCTATACGATTAAGGAGTTTTTTGATTATAAAAATAAATGAAATTACCATAAATTAAATCGAATCTGTGTCTGTACATTAAGTAAATATTGTATAATTGCGCTCGAACTGTAAAATTGTTATTACGGTAAAATGTAATAGTATGTAAGTAGTTGTAAATGTATGATAAAACTATAATAGCTTCTAAGTTTACTCTTATTATTGTATGCCTCAAAAAAGGCTGATTGATGATACTAATGTATGTAATAACAACTCAACATGTATGCTCACTCAATCAAGGACAATAAACGTTTACTTTACTTTACTTTACTTTACTCACAAACTATTCAACCGATTTTTATGAAAATCGTTATAAGAATAGTTTGAGACCCGGAGAAGAACATGGAGACATTTCTACTACTGGGGAATATTTTTTTCCGACAACAAAGTCTGATATAAACAGTTGGAGATATACATACATATATGTATTGATATTGTAAATTATGTAATACCTTTTTTTTTGTTAGGAATATGCGTTACGCATACCCCGCGGCTCGGGAAAACCGCGGGGGTTATGTCGGACTCTCCGCGCGTTTGGGGGCCGAGTGCCAGCCAAGTGCGCGGCCTACCGACTAAAAACCTAACAATGCCCCTCACTGACGCCTTGCCGCGAGAGCTTCGATCGTCGCCGGGTCCTCCCCCCCATCAGATGAGGAAGGACACGCCAAGGGGAGCTGCATCGCAGCGTGACAAGGTCATGGGAACTCGTGATAATACTTCCACGACCTCGTCGGCGTCGGCCCGCACTGTGCGGACCCCTCTCGCCTCCCCGCTAAAGAGGGGGGGAAATTATGCCAACATATCTCTTTTGCAAACTTAAAACATCTTCTTTTCATAACAGATATAGTACCAGAGCCTGTAGATGTCTTTTAGAAAACTCACCTCATAAAAGTATAGCTTTTGCTGGCAGTTTCCGCTACCTAGCTACCAAATGCTGGAACAATTTACCTCCACCCTTGAGACAACTGACTTCGAGATCTTTGTTTAAGAAGCATATACTCGTAAAATTGTATCTTTTAAACAAACAGCATTTGGGTATTCCAAGGAGATACTTGGTGACGGATTTTGCCATTTGAACATAAGAGGCGAGAAGATTAAATGAATTAAATATATAGTTATAATCACCAAATCATTCCAAACAACATTATATATTTTTAATACTTTTTCTTTTAATCTTATTTACTTATGTACTATGAAAATGTTAATTGTTTATTTATGTTAGTATATTTATATCCACACACTTATATAATATATACATCCTTATATAAATTCATGTATTTTCTTTTACATTCTTTAATTTTGTGCGCATGAAACCCTCAGGTTGTAGCAGAATACCAGTGCTTTGCTCACATCGGTATGTGGGCAATCCCAGTCACTGAGCTACGACCTATTTACACTTCTGCAGTACACACAACTTAGTTTATAGTTTGCATTTATTTAGTTATTGTTAAGTTTTAGCTTAGTCTAATTTAAGTTTGTCCGTGTAACTATGTTTGTGTGTGATGAAGATATGTAAATAAAGAGTTTATCTATCTATCTATCTTTCTTATGTAATACCTACGTTATGATTATATTCGCGAAACTGAATCGATATCCAGTCGTCGCCGCATCATAATAAATCAACATCGGTGACATGGAAAGATAGAATTGAGGACAATTGTGTGACCCGGTCGGACCCGCACTTACAGCTTCGAATATTTACTCCGTTTGTTTTTGGTTTTCAAAGCGCCCACTTTTGGTGTCAGACGAATACTTCCTGAACATTGGAACTGGCATGTTTGATATTGATTGATTCAATTCTGGTCACTATTATCTGGTCTTGACATCGCTAACTGATACGGAAGGTAGTACGTTCGTTGTCAAGGCATTTTATTGTTTTGTCTCTACAATTTACTGTATATAAAAGGCTAAAAAGCCTCAAAAAAGCTGGGAGTGCTAAGCAGGGCGAGACAGTATTTCACGCCGACCCACCGCCTACAACTTTACAAGGCACAGGTCAGGCCACATATGGAATACTGCTCTCACCTCTGGGCCGGAGCTCCTCAGTACCAGCTCCTTCCATTTGACCGTATCCAGCGAAGAGCGGTTCGAATTGTCGACGACCCGGTGCTCTGTGGTCGCATGGACTCATTGGCGCTGCGGAGAGATGTCGCGTCTCTTTGTGTTCTCTACCGCATATACCATGGGGAGTGCTCTGACGAGTTGTTTGGGATACTGCCGCCGACCGATTTCCTGTATCATGCATCACGGAGGGGACTTGCTTTCCATCCCCACCATCTTAATGGTTGGCTTTCCTCCACAGTGCGGTTTTCGCGTACGTTTTTCCCGCGAACGACAAAGTTATGGAACCAACTTTCGGCCGCGGTATTTCCGAACAGTTACGACATGGGAAGCTTCAAAAAAAGAGCGTATACATTCATGAAAGGCCGGCAACGCGCTGATGATACCTCTGGTGTTGTTTGTGCTATGGGCGGCGGTGATCACTTGGTGACCGGTTGGTGACCCGTTGGCTCGTTTGCCTGCTCTAATATAAAATATATATATATATATAATAGAAGCTTTCCAGCCGTGGCTTCGCCCGCGTAATATTGGATTTTCATAAAAGGAATTATATATTTTTCCTCGTAATTCGTAAGACACATTGTCTTCTGTCTGGTTCGGTTTTTGACTATTCGTTATTGTAATTATTATCATTTAATTTTTTTATCATATTTTTGTGTGTTTTTTTTGTATGCCGATTAATCGTTTTTTCTTTCTTTTCTTTCTTCTCCGGATCCCAAATTATCCCTATATCAACTTTCATTTAAATCCGTTCAGTTGTTTGTTTATTCAAACGAATTTTGACATTTTTACCCTTGAGGTAATAATATGAAATAAATAAATAAATAAAATTATTAAATGATATAATATTATTTATAAACAAAATAGTCGTTTTTATATACAATATTTCTTTCAAATATTATATTATACGAATACATATGTAAACGTCCGAAAAGGCAGTAACAAACTCAATAATAAATTGATCCTAATTCATCCAAATTGTATTAATGAATGATAACAAATTCAGAGATAAATATATTGAAATATAATTCATGATAGCGTTTGATAGCAATCAGATACAATGGCAGCTCGTAGGCTCACGAACCTCGCTTTCCCAGAACCTGGGTGCTTGATGAAGCGCGAAACGCTACCTGGCCGCGAGACGCGTGTTCCGTACACTCCATACCGCTATCCATCTTGTCCTAACTGTTAGTTTTTGTAGATCCCGGTAGTTCTCGGATATGATAATGTGTTGATTTCACGCGCTATTCATCTCCTGCTGCCCAATTCGAAATAGGTTTTTTTGTTGATGTTTTTTTTTGCTGTACGTGATTGTTAAACTAACATTTTTTTTAAACGTCGTCCCACACTAGGTTTTTTATTCACACTCACATGCACAAACACTCAGACCGGAACAAATTTTTGTAGGTCATACAAATTTGTCCCGTGTGGGAGTTGAACCCGCGGCCCGTTGTGTAGAAGCTGACTCGACTGTGAATTACTCGAATAGTTACTGTGGATCGTTAAGTGAGTTTCGAGGATTCATTTATTAAATGCATTTTCAAATGTGCGATTTGTTGCCACACTGCCAGTTATAAAAATAATTAGTAACATATTTTATTTTATTACTAGCTGACCCGTGCCCACTTCGTTGGGCATAATATTAATAATCCCCGAAGCGAGCACGAACGCGAACCGAATTAAACCCGAAGCCATCGCGCGCCGTCCGCTGCTTTGGCCTTCACACTTATGACGATGAGTTTACTTGTTTTCATAGATTCATAATTTTTCGTAATATATGTACTACTTTTTTGTAGGCATTTTCAAGCTCCACATTTTTTCTCTAGAACTCAAAAATATATCTTTCATAGTTAAGGCAGCGTTCGCAAGAAACGCTTTCATTCGACCGGTTTTTCTCCGATTCACTTTGCAAAACGGGCTACCACATAAAAGCCTTTTTATTTTTCGGTTTTTTATTTGACACTCAGCAATAATGTGGCTTTCTATTGGTGAAAGAATTTTTAAAATCGGTTCAGTAGATCCCGAGATTACCCTTTACAATTCAACAAATATACAAACACACAAACTTTACTTCTTTATAATATTAGTATAGATAGTATAGATTATTTTTGATAAGGTGCAATGCTTAGTAAGGTTTGAAGTTTTAAGGCTTGGAAAGATATTGGCGCTGAGCTATGGACCTTTTTGTCCTGCCGCAGTACACATGTACATCAATTGTCCTGTATGGAGGTCTGTCTGTTTCCCTGTCTGTTACCCTAAATTTGTATGTTTTTATTTTTTTGGCTTGCAATTGAATAATTGTTGTGTGTGTGTCTGTAGACCAAATAAAATATCTATCTATCTATACCAGAAGCTCCCAAACTTTTTTCTGTCATAGACCCTTTGCCATATTTTACGGTTTTAGGTAGACCCTCTACTTACCTGATATTGTAGGGCTACAACAACTTACAAAATTTTACAAGCATATGTTGAAAATCTCTTTTTTTCGTTTGACACTGCAACCACTATGCACAATATATTTTTTTAATACAGTTGCTCAAAAAGTGGTGTATTGCGGGGACGTGTAGCGTTCGGGATCTGGGCTATTTCACACTCGTGCTTTTTTTTTTGCCTTTCCCGAACTCGTGCGTTTTCTTTTCCAACTGTCAAAATAATTTCTATTAAAAAAACAACCATGAAGAAATAACTACGTTTTTGGTCTGCCGGATGCTGAGTGTTACACTGGGCATAGCTTCAGAAGGACCTCTGCTACATTATTGGCAGATTCAGGTGCCAATTTGACGTCCTTAAAGCGACTAGGTGGTTGGAAATCGGACAAAGTTGCAGAAAACCATATTGGTGATTCATTAAACAACAAACTAGAAACTGGGAAAAAGATCACACAATCCATTAATTTAAGGTCCAGTCTGACTCCTTCACATGCTGAAGAGAACGTTCGTCCATCTACGAGTACCTTCGTTGATAATGATAATTCATCAGATCCAATTCCATCAACTAGCAAACGCCATTGTATGACAAATATACGTGAACAATCATACGAAATTAATAATAGTTTGTCTCAAACAGTAAATATGCAACCTAAAACTTCCCCAGTTAGTATAAAAACCTCTACCAATTTCAATGTATATGTGAATTATAACTTTTATATGAAATAAATGATTAATTAATTGAGTTTATTGTGTTTTTATAATTTGATTAAATTGCTTAATTTTTTCCAACTGTATTAAAAATAGTCGTTCAGTACACGTACGGAACCGTCATTGCAACTCGTTCTGACTGTCAACCCTTGCCTTCGGCTCGGGTAGACATTTGTCGGAACTCTTTGCAATAACAGCCATTCCGTACTACAGTCGGGCCAATTTAATAGGCCACATTTGACATTTGTTCATAGTGAGGTGACCTGCTTAAACACTCCGATTATGGTGAAAAAATCGATATTTACTTCAAACATATGTGAATCGAATACAGTTATTATGGAAAAGTACTTTTTTTTTAATTTTAATAGGCAAACGAGCAAATGGATTACTTGATGGTAAGTGATTATCGCTGCCCGCAACAACAGATGTGTTGGCGGCCTTTTAAATGTGAATACACTCTTTTTTATAGGTACTGTATTAATATATTATTTCTCTGTTAAAGAAGTTATTATTGTTTTTTTATTATAAAACAAAAGAATAACATGTTTTATTTTAATAAAAATTTGACTCAAAAAAATATCAAAATCAAAATCAAAATAATTTTTATTCAACATAGACCTTTACAGGCACTTATTGACGTCAACAGACAAAACAAAAAACAAAGCTAAAAAAAAGAAAACAAAACCTTGTCCGTACGTACGAATAAGGAAAAAAAAGAAAAAAAATAAAAAAAATTGACTCGACACCTGTTCGGAAATTGGGAGAGCCTTCTCGAGAAGAATAGGCAAGAAACTCTGAAGGTCTATTTTTTATCTCCTCTTTACAATGTAAATAATTACAATAATATAATACAATATAGTATAAGATACAATCATACTATTAATTCATGGTCAAACTGACTGACTATTAATTCATGGTGAATAATGCTTTCACAAGTAATCATTGCATTCATTCGATTTATTGAGGGACATCACTTACGTATAGACTTCACTGAACGCAACATTGTAACAACGGTCATTTGTGCATTTCCAAACTAAAAAAATATTGAATATTTTATGTCCGCCATTACAAGGTTAGTTGAGGAATTTTAATGAAATGTCAAATGTGGCCTATTAAATTGACCCGACTGTAGTAAAGAAATATACTATTGAATTACTTGTCAAAAATCAATGTGTCAACTGTCATTAATACACATATTGAGTGATACATCTCTCAAATTTCTCTTTACATTTTATTATTTTAGATAATTATTTGCTTAATTATCAATAGCATACAATTTTTTTTACTTCATAGATACTTTTATAATTAATGTATTATATTCTCTTACTATTAGAAGATACTATAAGTAAATAGATACTATACTATCAGTGTATGTTGAGATCCATTATTTTTTTACCAGCTTTTATATTAGCTTCACTTGTAACTATGTAAGAAAATCTTGGAATCTTAATTTGACCCACTTCATGATGACAATGCATGGTTATGTGTGTGACGTCATTCTAAATCCAACATGGCGGCATTACCAAGATGGCGGATCAATTATTTTTAATGCACTCCTTACAATATAGGTATCAAATGAACGGGCTTACAAAGAACACCTCGATAAATAATGTGACGTCACTCTTAATCCAATATGGCGGACTTTCCCAAGATGGTGGACAAATT
This sequence comes from Scirpophaga incertulas, assembly GCA_036419045.1. Classification (NCBI taxonomy): domain Eukaryota; kingdom Metazoa; phylum Arthropoda; class Insecta; order Lepidoptera; family Crambidae; genus Scirpophaga; species Scirpophaga incertulas. The sequence continues at coordinate 189,482 of CM071639.1, read as the reverse complement.
ATTTATAATGCGCCCCTACAATATGGGTATCAAATGAAAGGGTTTGCTAAACTTGGTTTTTTAGTCGAAAAATAAATTAAAAGTATTTTTTATTTAATACAAGCTTTTCATTGTTAAAAGTATTCTATAAGTAAGTAAATCTCGCGACAAGCTTTTATATGTAAAAGTTTATTTTGTTTTTTTTAGCGCATTTAATAAAAGCTTGTATTAAAAAGTTTGATTTTACTTTTAATATTTCTTTATTATATTGGAGTTGATTGAATGAAAGGTAAAATGCGGTTTACGATTTATAACGTATTAAAAAAGACTAATTATTAGATCTCGTTCAAACCAATTTTCGGTGCAAATTTGTATGGTAATATACATCATATATTATTTTTACATTTATCATTCCCTTATTTTAGAAGTTAAGGAGGGTATTTTTTTCGTTGATGTAGACCCTTTGCAGACTGTCATAGAGCCCTAGGGCTCGATATAGCCCGCTTTGGCAATCACTGATCTATACGCATAATAACGAGTCCGTGTGCATTAAGAAATTGTATTATCGGATAATAACGAGTCCGTGTGCATTAAGAAATTGTATTATCAGATAATGAGATTTGTGGTCTCGGCACTGGTCTGTGCCGCATAGAATCGGGAGGCCCGCGATCTAATCCCCACCGTGTACTAATGTGTTTTTCGTTCCGAATTTCATATGTACATTTATCCGACGCTCCTACGGTGAAGGAAAACATCGTGAGGAAGCCTGCGTACATCTGCGAAGCGATTCAAAGGTGTATACGTCGTCAACCAACCCGCACTGGGCCAGCGTGGTTGACTAAGGCCTAATCGCCCTAACGTAGTTAGGGTAGGCTCGAGCCCCTTAGTAGGGACGTATATGAGCTGTGATGATGAAGATTTCACGCCTCTAAATTTTGACCAATTTATAGATAGGAAAAATGCTAACAAAGTATTCGGGATTGGAACCCGTATTTTCAACAAACCATGTTTATGCCTCAAGGCGAAGGCGAATAACCGTTTTTGTTCAAAAATATAATATATAGAAATATTCAAAATAATTATTATTCTACAAGACTTATGTAGGCTTTATAATAAATAAATTGAAAAATATTTGACTTTATATTTTTTATTTATTTTCTATTTAAAATATTTCAAGTCATCCGTAAGTTTTTCTTGGGAATTCCTCTCATGCAAACTCTCTCATACTCCAACAATTAGTGCGAGAGAAACAATGCAAGGTCGTTGTGTCTACTATGCACCTTAACCATTGGGTCATCAACCACTCTTCATGCCAATAGAATATTTCAACTGCATTCTTCACCATTCACTTTTGTTGAGCTTTCACGTGTATATTTAATTTAATACTAGAAATAAAATATTTTTGTATTTTTATCGAGGAACCATTTTATTTTTTCTGTGATAAAATGCAAAAGCTACCTGTTACAATAAATAACGACCTCTCCACAGAACTATAGAGAACGAGTGGCAACCAATTATTTATTCATCTTCTGCTTCTTACCCGTCATATTGTATCCCTTAATTTGGTGACAGGCCTGGAGTGAATGTTTTTGTTGTTAACCTTTTGTCCCGGCCCCGTCTAATCCGGGCCGTTCCTGCTTTGTTCGGTGTGATTTATCCTGCAGAGTGACCCCCAGCCATGGAGTAAGAAATAAGGGAGGTGCAACTAAGAAATTTATATATTCTATAAGTCCTCCCTATCAGGAAATTAAAATCTTCAAATATGTTACAGTTGCAGTCTGTATAGAGGCAATGTCATAGGGATTATGTCACCCTCATAGAAACAACAGTGCTAGTACTATTCTTTTAAATATTGCAAACTAGCTTTTGCCCGCGACTTCGTTCGCGTGGACTTCAGGTTCGTCCCGTCTAGTCTAGTAATAAGTAAGAAATACGGTAACTAAGCACTGCAGAGCCCTAATCATAGGCCTATAGGTAGCTACTGCAGTATGCTCCTATAAACTACATTTAACGATCTTTCTCCTTTTGTGGGTTATTCCTAAGAGACAAACATATACCGTCACGGACTTTTTTGTAGATCTTTTTAAGTTGTACAATACTGTAGTAAATTGTTTTGATCTATCTTGTAGGATTCAGCGTTTGCAATGTAAGCGCAAAAAATGTGTTTTTTTCACGACCTCACATTAGAAACCTCAAAAATTGTAGCCTATGTGTTATTCTGATGTATAAGCTATATTGTGGTAAAGTTTCATTCAAACCCATTCAGTAGTTTTTACGTGAAAGCGTAACAAACATCCATACTTACAAACTTTCGCCTTTATAATAGTAGTAGGATAATATGAAAAGAGGTTTATAATAATTCTCTAGGTGTCAAACTATTTTTATAAGAAGTATTTAATATAATTATATGGGAATAACATTTATTTCGACGCTACTCCTTACTTTCTACCTCCTTGGCCGGATCACAGTCCAACAAATAACCACACCGTTCCGACAACACCTTTTTAATAAATGTCATTTTTTACCTCGTGTCCTATGATTTAACATAGTTCTCTGATTGTCGCCGTTAGTTTGGTCCAAATTCCAGCGATACATTAACAAAAGCCAATTTTAATTAACTGCGTACGTGATTCACAGAGCCAGTTTACAGAGGACTGCATAGAATCTGTATATATGTTTCGTCTTTTACACAATTAAGATAGAGCCTGACCAACGAAACGTGTCTAGATAGAGCGACGGCAAATTCACAAATTGTTGTGTTGGCAACACTCTTTATACTTAAAAAAAAATATATGTTGATACTTGTATATTGTGCTACAAATAATTTCCTTGTTCGTATGCAAAGGTTTCCGTTCCCATAAGCTTAACTATATTTTCATTTAAATAACTTCCTCATGGAGGATGGGACGACCACTAGTTTGGGACGCGACATGTGCTGATACTCTAGCGCAGTCCCATCTTCGTGGCACCGCAGTTAGGGCTGGGTCTGCTGCTAACTCGGCTGAACTCCTCAAACGGCGCAAGTATGCAAACATAAATAGTGGTTGCATATTTGAGCCTTTTGGGGTGGAAACTCTGGGGCCCTGGGGGGAAAGTGCCCACAGAGTTTTTAAAGAGTGCAGCTATAGATTGACCGAGGCTACATGTGACCGGAAAGCTGGCTCATATCTGGCGCAGCGAATCAGCATCGCCATACAACGTGGCAATGCTGCTAGTGTTATGGGGACGTTGCCTGACGGCAGCGATTTATTTCAAATATTTTATTTATAGTTTAGTTTTTAATTTTACTAAATAATTATTAGAGATATTAGTTTTATATATAGTTTAGTTTTTAATTTTATTTAAGTTTCATTATTATATCATTTATATTACTTTAATGTATACCTTATCTACGTTAGAGATTTTTTCAGCCATATCATATTTAACACAAGTCTGTTGATATAAAAACCGGAATTAGAAAAACTTCCTCATGTTTAATAAAGATTATTGACTTTTCTTTTCTTTTGCAGTATTGACTAAGGCAAAATAAGGGGAAATTTTGTCTCTTCTGTGTAATGTGTAACTTCATGCAATACGTATGAATGCGTGTGCGCATGAGAAATAAACGAATTATCTCTCTATATAAATATGTATGAATCTAGTTAATGTTATAGAGTACCTTTTTTTTATTTATTTATTTTTTCCTCAGGAGAGGAGGCTGAGAATCCATCATGGATACCGCAACAGGCAAGCAGGGATGCGTTGATTATGTCGGACTCCTGGTGCTGTCGAGGCGGCTCGACCACACAGACCTACCGACTAAACTCAGCCTAGCCTTGGCCCTAAGGGCCCTACGGCTTGAATGGAAGAGTACCTTTATATAATGATTGTGTAATGAGCTGTCAGTCAGTGTTCAAGATTGTCAATCCAATGCTTCTTTTAAGCGCAATCTAAAGGAACACTACCCATGTAGTTTGTGTTAGACTACTTTCTGCATTTGATCATATATTTATATATATGTATGTGTGTATGTATTAAATTAATTAATCATATCTATTTTAATAATGTGTGTATTGTATGTAGTATAAATATGACTTTTCTATTATTTATATTTTAATAACAATTATATATAAACACCGTGTCCCCTCATGTCATCTAGTTGGCTGGAAGAAATCTCTCTTGAGAGATAATTCCGCCTTTGGACCAATTAAATTCGTATTTATTATAATTTTAATTTAACTTTAATATATTCTTTTAAAACTGTATGACACGGCATTCCTAATATAGGCATGTTTACTAAATATTTTTTTATTAATTATACTATGTAATGGAAAGTGACTTCATGAATTATCAATATTGAAGTCATTTTCCAAATTGACGACTCTGTATCTATTTAATACAGGGAAAAAAAAACAGCCCTTGCTGAGTTTCTTGCCGGTTCTTCTCAGTACAAGTTCTCCCGCCGTAGTTTTGCGAACCGATGGCGTAGCTTTTCGACATTCACAAGTGCTTGTAACAGCCCAGACTGAATAAATGATTTTGAATTTGAATTTGAATTTGTACCTTCTAATATTTTTATTGTAATGGTATTTAATTGTGTTCAATAAAGAGTTTATAAAATTACAAATTTTAATCGTTGCTTTACTTGCATTTTTCATTATTATCACTAGGGAAGCAGTATTACAAACACTGTTGAATTTTAAATTGAGATTAAAAGATTGTGAACAAAGAAGATATTACACTGTAATTTCATAAATGATAATCAAAAACTTCCGCATCAGGATTCGTTGGTGAAACTCTATCATCTTTTCACAATCGGTTGTCAGTTTGAAATTGTTGCCAAGATAAAACTTTGGAAAACAGACCAGGAGACCTATTTTTGAATTACGAATGCGATTTCAAAATCACCGCTAACTAAATAGTCAGCGGTGACTTTGAGGTCACGGATTCCTAAACATCCAATTTTTGAAAGTCGATCGCAGAGCTGCCAACATAGATAAAGTACACACATAAATGTAAGAGTTCGGTTCCACGCAGAATGTAGCCGCTGCCGGTTATTACCGGCTTAACCATGATGGTTATTATATATACATATATATATAATATTATATATATATATATATTGTATATATAGACTGCAAAATCAAACAAAACACAGATAACATTTCCACAAGTATGACTTGATTACGAGTGGGTGAGGGCACTCGTAATGAAATCACACCCGTGACTAAGGTAGTCACATCAGTGATATTTGAAGATTATTAGTCACATCGGTGATTTCGAAGTCGCATTCGTAATTCAAAAATAGGTCTCCAGATCATTGGTCGGGCTTTATTTTGTCAGAGAGCAAAGAGTATATAAATAGTGCTGTTCTATCATACTTAAAGAGGTCGATCAATATGTTTTGTACAAGCGCAAAACGTTTGTATGCAGTTAACAAGCTAGTTTACCTTGATGTATATGTATGTATGATGGATGTGGTAAACGTGCACTTACTATAAATGTAAACAATTGTTAATAATAATAATACTCTAGGCGTAGGGAAGTGACGACCCCATCGCCCGCTGGTGGGGCATTTAATGCCCCTTAACTGCCATAAATGCGCCATTACTGCAGTCAGTCTCCCTCAGGGCAGCTTGTGGCGTGCTGGCGGTGAGTTGCGTCACCGAGGGTACCGATGTGCTTCAGGGGGGCGTATGCCACCCGCCTCTGTCTTGCCTTAGCCAGCCGGACAGAGTGGAGTCGCAAGAGCAAATGCTCGAAGGGTGGAAGTGTAATAATGTCATAACGCCGACGCCGTCTCGATCGCTGTCCCAGACACACCTCTCTACACCCTTAGCCGTTCACACCAATGTTGCTCTCTTCGCACCAATATTGGTCTGCTTTTTGGGGTGCCCATTTAGTGAGCGGCGAGTCACCACCTGCCATATTTAAATCAATTAGGAGGCTTTGAGAAAGCAGGTGACCGGAGTCTCTTCCATAGCCCGGTTTTCATTACCACCTAAATCGAAATGCAATAGGCCACAAATGTTTTGACCACTAATGACAATAGTTTCTGTGCATCTAACTGGGTATAGTTTTTGTCTGCATTTTTCATGGTGCAGATAGAGATTAAGCCCAGTTGGTACACTCCACGCACACTTTCATTAAATTTCGCTTAAATGGCCTCTACGCGTTGGATCTGTATCCCCGCGCACGCCTTATAAAGGACCGTGTCTTCAAAGACACGTGATGTAAGCTACAATAATACTCTTACTTCTGACCTTTTTGTCCATACAAATGTTAGTAGGTGCAATAATTATAAAACTATATTAATAAAAACAAAAGCAAAAACCATTATTTAAAACAACAATAAAATAAAATTCAGTTCATCATGTACTTCTTTGAGGACACTGGCACTAGAGTGTGCACTTTAACCTTGTACTTTATTTTCATCACTTTCCCCTCTTGAGAAGAGAAGCAGTGAACCCTCAAGGATAACCTCAAACAAGTGCCACGGTGATGTCGGGGTCCAAACCGACCGAGGTGGTGGTACTGGGATGACCTACCGACTAACGGCTTGGACTAAAGGGTGACCGCGCCCCCAGGAGAAGGCACGGTCACCACTTAACTATAAAGAGAACATGAAACGCGCCTTGCGTTACACCAAAGTGGGTCCAGCCTGCATGGGTGCGGCCTATACGTGCCGAAGCAGAAAGCTACCAAAAAGGTGTAACGTCTATACTATTAGAACATTCTGGAAATTTCTCGGAACTTGCAATTATATATAAAGCTTTAATCTTCTAACGTCTATACTATTAGAATGTTCTAGAATTTTCTCAGGTCTTGCAATTATAAGTAAATTGTTATCTTTTATTGCAAATCTGCCCATCTGCTAGTTTTCAAGCTACGCTCATGCAATCTACGCATCTGCATTTCTATAATAAATCGTGTCATGCATGTATAGAGTTCAAGTATGGGAATATTGAACACCTCTAGATAGTCGGCACGGATTGCCCTAGGAAAGTGCTCGCTACACCCAACTTGTATGTAGGATACACTGGGGGTACTCCCCCACAGCACTGCCGTTAGTGTTAAGCGAGCTGGACAGAGGTGATCTATTAACACCCAAGCCCAACACAACTTTGTGTTGATTCCATTGGGAATCGCGTATAGTATTACTGTATGTGCAAATGGGTTGTATGTGACAATTCATCAGCAATGGCAGTGCTCCTTCGAATTGACAGCCGAAAATGCATCTTCACTCTGCACTTTACGACTGCATTCTTTAAAAGAAGGTCAAACCAAGTAGGTGGCATATCCAAGTTCTTTGTAAACAGTTTTGTATAAGGTCAGAGAAGACTGCAACCAATGCACCCAGTACATATTAGTGCAATATTGTACACTTTAGACTATCTCAAATAAACTTAACATAACATGCAGTGCTCCATTCAGATGCTATCAGCGCGTATGAATCATTGCTGAAAGGGAATAATATTATAATGGCGTCTGCGCCGCACGGAGAGATAGTACTGGCAGCCTTTGTGGTGGTTGAGAGTTGAGCCGCGGTCGCGGCCGCGGACAATCGACAATAGCCGCGGATTAAAACAAAACGCCGATGCATGAGGCGCGGGGCCATAAGTTACGGACGGGGCGCACAATGGCGCGGTCAATACGGTAGCCGCCATTTGCATATCGCGCATCGCCTGCGCCTGCGCCACCGCCGCCGCCGCGCGCCCGACAAAAACGATCATTACTTGACTATCATAGAGAAATATACGAGTCTGTATTACTAGCTACTATACTGTTACACAGAATGATTAAACAGTAAAATGTACGCGGTAATCTTTGCATTACTCGAGGCCACGCATACCCCTCAGCAAGGGCAGATCCAGCTTTGGCGCCAGGGGTCATATAGTCGAGTGAAGGCAGCGTGCGCGGCTGGCTACCGCGCACGCCGTTAAAGTGCCTCTCTACCTGGGGGATTGTCCTAGTGTTCTCGGACAATCACCCCCTTGGCGATAACTCGTCTAACTAGGTCGAGTTAGCCCGTGTGCGTGTGGCGGTAGAATCGCGAAAGCGCAATCCTGTTCCAAATTTTTGTTCCTAATTATTTTATAGATAATGTCGCATAGCCAACCAAATGGCAAAAAAAGTCTAAATGACCTATTGCATTTTGTGGCTATTCAATTTTGGACGTGACATTAAACTCCAACGATGTATTATTCTGTGCTCCAACGCACGCACGCACACTGTTTTGATAGATATGATTGAATTTCAACTATATGTAGCGTTAATAAAGCGCAAATTGACTTTGATGTTAGGAACACACCTTCATTGCTTAGACAACAGTGAGTGCTTGCAATATGAACTTTATACAATAACAATAAAGCTCAATTCGACTGTACGTTTTAGTTAGAAAACGTTTGCATGGGAAAATAAAAGGGCTGCTTTTAGGGTATTTCCGATAATTATTCGAATTTTCCTCATTGTAAAAACCCTCCTTGAAGTTCAACGAACATTAACAAAAAAGAATTGGCCAAATTGGTCCAGGCGTTGTTGAGTTATGAGCTTACCAACACATTTTGCGATTCATTTTTATATATAAGATTTAATTTTTATTTGTATCTATTGTTATACAATAGATACAAATAAAAAGTTGGTATTTTATTAATGTACGTAAGTACTGTACTTTAAAATATTTATTATTTATTGTACACTTGAAAAACTTAACACATAATAACTTGTACATCATCATCCATCATCATCCTCTTGCCCATTTCCCATTATCTGGGGTCGGCGCAGTAGATCTTTTTCTTCTATTCCTCTCTATCAGCCTCTCTATCTCTCTATCTACATAATAACTTGTACATATACACGTACATATTGCCATCATCTCTTGAAGACATCCAGAGAAGCACTATCACCCACGGAATGAGGCAGCCTATTTATATTCCATAGCCGTGGTGAATGATTTGTCATAACAGCTAGAGGTACATATGTCGAGGAGTATGACGCGAGTTACATAAAATCTGTATGATGACAAAATCTATATATATAAAAGAAAGTCGTGTTAGTTACACCACTTATAACTCAAGAACGGCAGAACAGATTTGGCTGAAAATTGGTAGGGAGGTAGCTTAGAGCCAGGAGACGGACATAGGATACTTTTTATCCCGTTCGACAGCGTTCCTGTGTGACTTGACATGAAACGTCAGTCACTATAAAACGTGGTATAACAAAAAAGAATCAGACTTGGAATAACAAAACGCAAATGACAGCTATGTAATTGACGTAAAATGACAGCTATGTAATGACGTATGGATGACAATTTGATATTTGTAAGAAATCAATATTAAACTATTTCTATTAAATAAATAATTAACAAGTGGATTGAAGTGAAGTGAAGTTTAATTAATAATGCCGCGATCAAGACGATCGAATCTTTCCCGACAAAGCCGTAATGCAAGAAGAATACAAAATACTGCAATAGTCTTATCTAATATATATAAATCTCATGTCACAATGTTTGTGCTCAATGAACTCCTAAACTACTTAACCGATTATAATAAAATTCGCACACCATGTGCAGTTCGATCCAACTTGAGAGATAGGATAGTTTAAATCTGAGTGTCATCATCATCATCATCATCAATTTTAAAAATTCTTTCACCAATAGAAAGCCACATTATTGCGGAGTGTCATCATCATCATCATCATCATCATCATCATCATCATCAGCGGACGGCGCGCGATGGCTTCGGGTTTAATTCAGTTCGCTTTCGTGCTCGCTTCGGGGATTATTAATATTATGCCCAACGAAGTGGGCGCGGGTCAGCTAGTATATTAATAAAATCATTATGTTCAATTAGTGCTCCATCACCTAACTCCTGGACCCCCCCCTACCCGTGGATCCGCCACTGTCCTTCAATCACTATCAGCTATCAGCTGAGTCCCCGCAATTTGTTTTCACATTACACAATAATTTTTAAAACAAAAATTAAATTTCACAAAACCAGCTAGGGGTAGCTGGAAGAAATCTCTCTGAGCGATTAGTCCGCTTGGACCAATCAACTTGGTACCTGCTAATATTTTTTTACATTTTTATTGTAACTTTGTTTTATTGTGTACAATAAAGAATACAATAAACTCTATAAATAGTTAAGAAATAATTTTCATTGTTCACGGCTAAATTAGCTACAATTATTAATTAGCAATGAATAATAATATCACTCAGATTGAGAGTTTTCATGCGTCGTTATCTTATTTAATAGTGAATATTGTAAATGTTATACATTTGTCTACAGAGGCTGACTTAATGCTAAAGGTGATGTAGTAAAAAGAACTATTTATACTATAATTGAGCTGACTCAGCAGACGTTGTGATGCCATATAAATTATTTCTAGGGAAATTATTACTACTGTTACTTCCTCAAGGATCTCCACTGGTCTACCTTGTGAAAGTCCTACTAAGCTGCAGTTTCCGATATATTCCTGCCACTCAAGGACGTTTCCACCCCAAGGGCCGGCAGTTCCATGAGCAATGCACCCTGCCCATTGCAACTCAAGGTTCGTTATTTTTCGGGTTGCGTCTGTGACCGTGTTTCTATTGTGTAGTTACTATATCTGATTCGATCACGCAAAGATAAAAAACATGTTTCTCTCCATTGCACTTTGACTGTCTTTGAGTCAGGTTTGTTATTATATTTATACATATATAAAATCGTGTTAGTTGCAAAACTCCTCAGAAACAGCTCGACCGACTTTAATGAAATTTTATATGCATATTTTTTTATAGGATAGGGCAGCAAACGAGCAAGCGGATCACCTGATGGTAAGCGATAACCGCTGCCCATGGACACCCGCAACACCAGAGGAGTCAACAGATGCGTAGCCTTTCAAATGGGCATATGCTCTTTTTTTGAAGGTTTCGATATCGCATCGGTTCGGAAATACTGCAGGCGACAATTCATTCCACAGTTTAGTAGTGCGTGGCAGAAAATTCCAGGAAAAACGCAGTGTGCTGGACTGCCAAGCGTCTAGGTGATGAGGAGGAATGTTGTGTCGCGTAGAACGGTGACGGAAGCTCGGAGCACTGCCAGTAATATAAGCGATAGAGAATATATGGCGAAGCTACATCTCTACGCCAAGGAGTCTAGCCGATATATTATATTCAGTAGGTCTTAGAATTAGATACTATCTATTTTTCATACACCTACGTGATAAAATCTTTTTTTGACGTGACAACGTCTATTAAATTGGTACGGCGTGGAGTCATTCTCGAAAACACCGTAACGGCCGAATCTGACGCCACACGGAGTCCACGCTTAATTTTATTGTAACTATAAACTTCTGTATGAAGATGAATGAATGTATGTTCATATGTATGTGCAATCAAATGCTTATTGTATTTAGTGTGCAAGTGCACATTACTCATAATAATTAATTTATGTATAACTTCAGAAGCAGAAAATTTAAACGAACTATTAAATAAAAATATAAATGTTATACATTACTTTATTTTAAATAATTTCATTGCACCCAGAAAAAATTACCATGTAATAGACGTTGTCACGTTCAAATATCGGCAGTAGACGGAGTTCTACACACAACCAATTTTTTTAATGTGGCATTAAAAATACATACAACCTTAAACTTTCACGCTTCTATCACCAACCAATAATAGTCAATTTTTAATATCATAATAGTCATTTTAATAATTTCACTAGAAATAATTTATTTGACAAGATTGCCGGGTCAGCTAATTTATACTAATATCTTCCTGGAACATATTTTCTAAGCTCATCATTATATAATAGAATTAATCACAAATTACATGTGTATAAATTGCCCCTCAATGATTGTATATATGTAGTACTGAAGAAATGGCTGCTCGATCTGGATTATGATGATGTTGAGTCTCTTATTACATAAATAAATTAAACATATAACACATACACACATATACACTTACACACACATAACACATAATTAACTTAAAATTTATTAGTTTATATAAAGTTTTCTTGTTAAGAGGTTGATCGAGGTGGGATATAATACTTTATTGTACAACTAGCGACCCGCCCCGGCTTCGCACGGGTGCAGTGAAAAAATGGTTATGGTGGTTATCCCTAAGAGATAGACATATACCATCGCGGACTTTTTTGTGGATTTTTGTAAGTTGTACAATACTGTAGTACATTATTTTGGTCTATCTCGTAGGGTTCAGCCAGCGTTTGCAATATAAGCGCAAAAAAACGTGCTTATTTACGACATCACATTAGAAACCTTTAAATTTATCAGTGTTTCTCTACTATATTATGCATTTATTATACATACAAACCTTCCTTAAGAATCACTCTATCTATTAAAAAAACCGCGTCAAAATCCGTTGCGTAGTTTTAAAGATCTAACCATACATACGGACATACAGCGAAGCGACTTTGTTTTATACTATGTATTGATTGATTATAGTGTACAAGGGCGGACTTATCTCTAAAAGCGATCTCTTCCAGCCAACCCAAATAGTGGTGCAAGACGTTAAAATTGCAGGGGTAATTAAGTGTTTAACCTATTCAAATGTACACATAATTAAGCATATATATACAAATACATACTTACACATAAATAAATATATACATATATATAAAATAATTATATAATTTAATACAATTAATTAGACAGATAGTACTCTTTCAGAAGACATTTGAAATATGTAAGGGATGGTCTCTCACGAATGGAAGCGGGCAAACTATTCCACAGCTTGGCAGCACGAACGGAAAAGGATTTTTGAAAAAATACGGAATTGGACTTAGGAATTTCAAGGACATTTTTAGTAACACAGGATCGCTTGGGGCGGGAGCTTTCGGCACAAAATTTAAAACGGGTTCGAAGGTAAGTTGGAAACTGGGGATAGTGGAGAATTTTGTACACAAGGGAAAGCATGTGTAGATTTCTACGCAAGCGAATAGGTAGCCACCCTAACTGCTTACGATAATCAGACACGTGGTCAAATTTACGCAATATAAGAGTATATAAGACACACAATAACGTTATAAGAGTTTATAAACTTTATAAAACTATAATTATTAAATTATTATTATTTTAAATCAAAAACGTGATAACTAGCCACGTGCCGACACCGTGATCTTTATTTATCACTCGAACTTTCTGGAACAGAGCAAGGTTCGTCAAGCGGCGACCAGCGCGACTTACCGTCCGAGGGTCGCATTAAAACGCGCATATTTCACAAGACGTCAGCAGAAAACGGGAGCCCCTACCTCAGTATCTGCGACACATTTACACATTGTAGTAGCCCAACATTCAACCGCTGTCACTAGTCTTTACAGTCTAAGAAACCCATGTATGGGGATGACAGCCGTAAAAAAGTACTAAAGCTACAATCATTTGTTGACAGGCTAAATCATTTGTCCTCGAAACAGTGATGGCCAACCTCCTGGAACCAAATAAATAATTGAACAGATCTTGAATCTCATTGGAAATATATTCGAGGCACCAATGAAAAAAGTGTTATTTACTTGTTTGTCTATTTACTCGGATCACACAACGCGTCACGTGTCCCCGCGTGATATATTACCATGCTATTTGCATCCCATGACGCACTCGGGAATATTCCATCACCCTGCAATTTGCATCCGGTGACAAGTTTAGGAATATTCCAGAATAACCATCGCGTCACTCTCGCGCAGGCGGCCGCTTAACATATTTTTAAGTACATAATATTTAAATCTTGCAGCTGGTTTTGGTTTCGGTAAACAAGGACGCTTTAGTTGACATTCGAGAAAAAAATGGAGTCGCCACTGAATAAAACGTACCTATAAATAAATTAATGAAATCATTGTCCGTTGTTCTTTATTTGGAAGTTGACGAAATAAGGGACAATTGATATTGAGAATAAATATGTAAAAAAATTATTAGTATTTTTTTGTAATCTGTAAACTTTTCATATGTTATTTCATTGCACTTATTGTACTTTTAAAATCTTATATTACATGTAGCCATAAAAAAAACAAATTTCCCAATTAAGCTAACTCATTTCGATGAAAAGAAAAACAAATTAAAAACAGCTATATTTAATTTGGCTAAAAATAATTCATATAACCGCATAACCGCCGGCTCGCCACAGCCGGGGTATGCAATTTAATGCATTTTCCTCAGGGAAACAAAAAAAAAAGGGACCGAAATAAAATGCATAGACTGTGTTAATGAATTCAGTGTCGTAATGGCGAGTGATGACTCAGACCGAGTTTCGTCGGTACGTTATTCCAGTCGAACTGCCTCAATGGGTTTGTAGTCCAACCAAATCACAGTGGCACTTGGCTGCAGTCATATTCATGGGGATTCTCAACCTCTACTCTCCAAAGGAATTACACAGTATTGATGAGAATCAGACATGTAAATTGTATGAGCAATAGCAGTTCATGACAAAGAAACTATGATTGCTGTAACTTCCTCGAGGTTCAGCTCATAGCTCTGAAATTCAGACATTCTTTCCCACTCATTCTCCCCAAATAGCTTCGTAAATTTTTATTATATCCCAGCCTCCAGTAAAGTATTCTTTACACTTCACTCTCCTTAGCATGGCCATTAAGACGCGATATGATAGAGCAATTATCGCTTCAACTGTCAAAATATAAAGGAATAATTTCAAGATGGCGGTTATACCACACTATCAACACTTTTTCTATACAACACGGTCCTTTATACTGTATGCCAGGGGATATAGACCCTCAATCAATTAACGCAGGACCTTCTAGACCTGCAAGCGGCGGCGTCTGAGCCGTCGCCTCTTTTGTCTCCCCCTATTCGGCAGCCTTCTGCTTAGCCACGTGTAGGTTCCCGTCAATACAGGCCGGTCCCACTTTGGAGATTCGTGCCTTCTTCTAGCGCTTATGCCCTCACCATGGGGCAGCGCTAACCGTGCCTCTCCTGAGGTGCGGCTCCCTTCCATATAAGCCAGTAGGGTCACTAGGACCAAAGGCTTAGGCTGAGTTTAGTCGGTAGGTCTGTTAGGTCGAGCCGCCTCGATTCACCAGGAGTCCGACATAATCAACGCATCCCTGCTTGCCTGTTGCGTTGGTATCCATGACGGATTCTCAGCCTCCTCTCCTGAGGAAAAAAAAAAGGGATATAGATCCAATGGGATTTTCTATCCACATCACCTTCAGCAAAATGAGAAATGCTCATAGCTAAAGATTCAAACTAAAGACTCAACTAAAAGTTATTATTAAATGCAATTATTATTAAACAATTCAAATTCACTTTTTATAATCTGAATGTTCTCTTACGTGATAAAAGCTAAGGCTAATTAAGCCATTTATTCATTGTACAGTAATTTTATTTTATTATTTGGGTCACAATTAATTACAATAATAAATAAAAACTAACCAAACTTGAAAAACACAAACTTAAAAAAGTGTCCACAGAAAGTTATTATTACATTAGATTCTGAGCAAAATTAAACACGTCTGTGCAACATTCAACTCTTCTCTTCTCATTCAATTCTTATTATATGATACAAAAACACATTTATAGCAAATTTAATATGATGGGTTCAGAAAAACGTATCTACAACGAGCTCTAAGTCGAGGACATCTTTCATTGATATCAACTCAACATGATCAACTTGAAACAAAATCTTTTTTTTTTTAAATAATCATAAAAATTTTTTATAGATGTCAGTTTTACATAGAGCATTGTAAAGCAAGTTTCAGTATTCACACCCTTGCAGGGTTTGAAAAAAACTATGATTAGACTTAACAAACAAAGAAACGCACGAACTTCTTCAGAAAAAACTGCAATTCTGGCGTATTATGGATATGTTCAACCTACTTTAAGCTATGCCTTAATATTTTGGGGTAACTCGGTGAACAGTATAGAGGCATTTAAAATGCAGAAGCGCTGCATTAGAGCGATTGGTGAGCTAACACAGAGAGATTCCTGTAGGCCTTTATTTTCAAAATATATGATCCTGCCTCTTCCTTGTTTGTATATCAAAGAAGTAGCAGTATTTGTCAAAAAACACTTAAACTTATTTAAATCTGTCACCACGCTTAGCATTAACTTTAGAGATAAGTCTAGAATAGTCACAGAGCACATGCATACTACAGCGTTTTATAATAAAAGCTTATTTCATATGTCGCACAAGATATACAACAACCTGCCTATTCAAATAAGGAAAATGGATATGCCCAGATTTAAAAGTTGTCTTGAACAATGGCTATTCTCTAAAATGTATTATAGTGTTACAGAATTTATAAATGATAAAAACAAATAGGTAATATATAATTTTTTGAATGGTTTATTAATAAGTGACTAAGTAGATATATTTTTCGTAATAATGTAAATGTAATTAAATAGTTAATTGACATCATAATGTATAATGTAATGTAATAATGTAGTATATAGGAGTTCATTGACATAAAATTATTGTACGCCATTTTAGGCAAACTATAGTGATACTTATGCAAAATACCATAAAATCATGTATATACCTGTAGTTTGCAATAAATCTTTTTGACTTTGACTTTGACTTTGAAACATATACATGCCAATGTTAAAAATTAAGTTACTTGAACAGACGCCTAAGGCTTTTCGCTAACTAACTAATGGTTACATATTTTATTAGTATATTTTAAATCCCTTATCCACGTAGTAACCCCATTTAATAAAACTACAATTGAGTACAGATAAGATAAAAAGTTTTACTGATTCCGTACATTATAATTCATTTTAACGTCTCCTCTCGCAGTCAACGTTTATTCAAGCTGCACCATTCAATCACAAATCTCATCGAATTCAATCACATACGAAGATCGCTTAAAAAGCATTAATTTAAAATTTATTCGGCGTATAACATATTGTCTATTGTTCGATATATTTTTTGGTGTCGAGTTTGAGGTCAAAAAAGCGTTCGTCTGGCCCTGCGCCCCGGAGAGTCCCGGCCAATTCCCGAAATGGCCGCTAATGTATAATTCAGCCGATTGCATTAGCCGGGTTTTTCAGCATCCATATGGATGGGCCTAATAAATTGCCAACCCTCCCCGCGCCGTGTCATCACCTAATGCATCCCTCGGACTGGGCATCGTACTGTTCACAAACGACCAGTTCTGTTGTTAATAAAACTGATTTGTGTTAGTCACAAGTGCTGACAACAAGGTGGTTACTTTTGTGGGTGAGATCTGTTTCGCGTAAATCATGACATCGTTGTAATGCAGATATAATTCAACGAAGTTTCAACAATGCCTTGATTACAATCTACACAAATATTATATAGAGGAAAGATTTGTATGTTTATATGTAACGAATAAACTCAAAAAGTACTGGACCGATTTTAATAATTCTTTTTTCATTAGAAAGCTACATTATCACTGAGTAACATAGGCTATATTTAGTACTAGATTACTATAGAAATCTTTAGAAATTCATAATAAAACCAACCGAAGGTGTAAAAAAATTTGCCATAAGATGACTTTCTTCGCATACGCTGCGAAGAGTAAGGTCAAAAAAGTGTGAAATAAATAAATACATTATTTCTTACATTCACACCAATTAACCTGGACCAGAGTGCCTACATCCTACAACATAATAATAATAAAAAATAATATTAAAAATCTTTATTATGACTTATACATGTTCATAGATTTAAACTTAATGTACTTATTCCGAAATTTATACATAGGTACGGTCGGCCAAGAAAGTGGTCTACCAGTTTTGACAAAATTTCATATGTGAGTAAAATAGGGATAAGGTTGAACTCCTGTACTTATTACCTTTTTAAGATTATGTAGAGTGATGACATTTAAACCTAAAATAATCTGACAGCTATTAATCTGTCAATTTTGTCAGAATATTTTTGCACGGGAAAATCAACTCTGTTAGTTTATAACGCGCGAATGATTTTCAACCTTAGGGTGGTAGACCACTTTCTTGGCCGACCGTACCATTTCAGAGTCCTGTAAGTACACTATGAGTGAAAACAAAGTAGTAATAGTGAAAACTGTGTTACTACCGCCAGCGCCCTCCCCTATTAACATATGTTAAATTTTTTAAGAAACAAAATTTTATAAGCATATATAATATTTTTTTTTACTTCATAGTTACTTTTATAAATAATGTATATGTCTTTATATTAGAAGATAGTATAATATATGTAAACTAGCTTTCTGCCCGCGGCTTCGCCCGCGTGGATTTCGGGATTGGGTCTATAGAGGGTTAAGGGTCATAGCTTTTGCCCACGGCTACATATGCGCGGAAGTCGGTTTATGGCGCGAAGGTTTTATCGCGCTTCCCGTGGGACTAAACAGATAAAAAATACCGCAAAACCTTGCTCAAGAATCAGTCTATCTATTGATAAATGAAATCCGCATGAAAATCTGTGCAGTAGTTTTCGTGCGAAGCCTTTATTGTGCATCCCGTGGGATCTGTCGATTTTTCCGGGATAAAAAGTAGCCTATTATTTAATCCGGACTTTTATCTTTACGTCTGCTAAATTTCAAAGCAATCGGTTCAGGAGTTACGGCGTGAAAGCGGAACAAACAAACAAACAAACTAACTCACTTTCCGATTTATAATATTAGTAAGGATTACACTGTTAGTAGCCCGCCCGTGTTAATTTAGATCCCACGGGAACAGATAAAAGGTGTCCTATGTCCTTTCTCGTTCCGCAGACTATGTGTATGCAAATATTAAATATTATTAAATAATTATATTGTTATTTCTTGCCCGTGGCTCCGCCCGTCGTTGCTCCGTCCGCGTTAATTTCGATCCCACGGGAACAGTAGCTACTTTCTTCCGGGATAAAATGTGATATCCTTCCCCGTACCACAGACTATGTGTATGCAAATTTTCGTGATGATCGGTGCAGTAGTTTAAGCGTGAAGAGGTAACAAACAAACAAACAAACAAACAAATAAACAAACAAACAAACAAACACACTTTCGCATTTATAATATTAGTTGGGAAATATACTTTCAGTGTATGTTGAGACCTATTATTATGGACCCCCATTTTTCTAGGTCTAATCAATAATTCGGGGGTCTATGAAATGAAAATGGGAGCCCACGATAATGAATCTCAACATACACTGATAGTACCTATTTCCTTACATTATATTATATTCTAATATAAAGATATATACATTATTTATAAAAGTTCCTATGAATTAATAAAATTATATAAAGACGTACGCATTTAATATCAGGTAAGTAGAGGGTTTACCCAAAACGACACAAAAATGTTTGGGAACCTCTGATATATACCCTTAACCAATGTATTAGCGACGCTGCCCTTCGAGGTACAATGACCACCGTGCCATTAGGTAGAAGACTTTCAGGTTATGTTCGTGAGCAACTGGAACAAAAAGCAAATAAATCGAAATTGCAGCTGTAGTGAGTGATCAAGGGCAGTCTCCCTTCGACACGACGTAAAGCCGCCCTACCAAGCGTAATGACACAGTAAAGAGCCGGCCGCGTGCGGAAACTTCCGGATCCGGCGCTAGGCTGGATAAAAAATGGTTGACATCTATATATCGCGACTTGACTAGTTCAAAATCGAATATATTTATTGCAAAGTAAATTTATAGTCTTAAGGTATAGGTCTGCTTCCTATAAATTATATACCTTTTGCAGGTAGAGCAACGTGATTTAATCTATATTATTATGAAAAGAAAGAGGAATAGACGTGGTTGTTTGCTTGTATTGAACAATTGAACAGGCTCCTAAACTATGATTCGATTTTTATGAAAGTTGTAGATTAAGATTTTTATGAAAGAATAGTTTGAAACCCAGAGGACGTAAGAGTTTTTTACTAGGGAAAGATAATCTTTTCTATGGGCAAATCTGATATAACGCAAGCGGAAAGCTACTGGACCATAACTCTAAGACATACATTTCTAAAATTATAATTAATTAACTTATAAGTAGATTATTATTGTTAAAATTAGAATATGTTAAGCCTCGAGGAAGTTGAGAGGCTTACTGGAGGTTGAATTAAAAAAATCTAGATTCCTCGCTCAAGGGGTGCGATGTCAGATAACCTCCTCTTAGTGCACCCTGGGCAACATCTTTTGACAGCTAATAGTCTGACAGAGGGCCCCCCGAGAGGAGGGGCGTGGGATGACCGGGTCCAACCTGGCGGGCCACTTCTAGCGGCCAGTGGCAGACGAACGAAGCCCCTCTTCTTCGTTAAGAGGGGTTAGTTGTCGTCCAGGGGACGCATTTTGGATCGGTGGATGGCCGGAGGTATCCGCGACCACCCTTGTGGTGGCCTGAAGTGGGCACTTGTCGCCATACGCCGACGGGGTCGTGGTAATGTCCGCAAGAGTTCCCATGGCCTCGTCAGGGCGCGATGCAACTCTCCTTCGGGATTCAGCGCTCGCGCCCAGGCGTTGTGAGGGTGATCGCTGAGGTTTTTAGTGGGTAGGTGAACAAGTTTTCTGGAAAGGAGAGCCCCACATAACCACCGCTTCTCGGGGTATACAATTCAATGCATTTTCCTCAGCGGAACAAAAAAAAGATTCCCCCCTGAAAAATATGTATTTTACTCACCGAGCCTGGTTAGGAAAATATGCATTTTTTTCCCACGGAGGATGATAGTGAATCAGGGGAACAAAGGGTGCTATTACTACTATTGTAGTTGTCTTAGTAACCCCCTGGTGCTCGGAAGACCTTACACCGAATACCACCTGCAACCGGTCTACGGCGGGTGGTTATGTTGGAAGACTCTAGCAGAATTTTAACCTTTGGTCGGGAAAACGGTACGTTTGTTATTTGTTTTTCTATTTTCATACATACAATTATCTGACACTTCTATGGTGAAGGAAAACACCGTGAAACAACCTGCGTACATCTGCGAAAAACTTAACACCTAGTTAAATTGTTAGCAAATATCTTTTACGGGATAAAGGTACATATAAGCTAGTGCATAATGTAAAAGCGAATGAAAACATGCGAATACATGGGTTTGGTGTCAGTAAGTAGTTATTTTCATTTCAAATGGATCGGAATCTCTATTTTCTTTGTGAGCGGTAAAAAAACAGTTTCCTGCAAGCTTTATGTGCGACAGAGATGTGCTCGTGTGACGTGCACTTTCGGAGCCATTAGCTTCATTTTATTTATGACAAGCGCGATCGCCTCACGACATCGCCCTAAAAAACTCCTAATACAAACATTAGGAGGCCGGCGGCGGAAGGCGGCAATCGGCAGTCACGCGGCCGCCGACTTTTTTACGACAGACTGCGGAAGCTGTGCTTCGCCCATTACGCACAGATCATTAAACTCTATTCTCCTCTCCGAGCGAAAGCACAACTGTATTTATTGCAGCACGCTTTGACAACCCTGTCGGACGCGCTCGGCGCAGGGATCCCCACCCGGACCGCGGCGACCAAATCCAAGCTTTATCCCCGAGTGTTAATGATCATTATCGACTTGACAAAGCTTCTCGATAGATATATTTATCAAGGGTTGTCATTTGTAAATTATATTGCGGAAAGTTATACAGTGATTATTTTACGAGGTCTTCGGCGGGCCGATCGGTCATGGCGCGCACGCCAGCGGTCGGGAAATGTGTAAATTCATAGGAGACTCCTCGCAAAGAGGGCGGAAGGAAATCAATGGGTGCTTCGTCTTCGTGATGAATTAGGGCTGTCAATGCTCTCGCTAATAGAAATAGCTCGACTCGAATTATGGGTCGCAGGTTCGATTCGCGTACTGTACAAATATTTTGTATGACCTGCAGAATTTATTTGGGCAAATTAGACCACAGGCATACATGAAATAAATATTAAAAAAAAATTATTACAATAGCTTATTCCAAAATGTTTAATTACAAAGCCTCAAAATGGTCCAGTTCAAGTGAAATCACAGGAATATGATATTGTAATGAAGTTTTTGAACGGTCACTGCCACAAGACTTCTTGTCACAGCCTTATTAAAAATTCCATTTCATATTACCGCATTTAACTTTCACACTTAATGATTGTTACGGTTTTATTTTGATGGTTTTTGTTATTTATCTATTCATTTATGTTTAAAATTAACGACTGTTGTTTAAATATAAAATTATTAAAATTGGCATGGTTTTATTTTGATAATGATTTAGATTTGATGACAAGTTTGGAGCAGCGGTCGACTGATCGGCTACTCAACGGCTACGCAACGGGTCGAGAATTCGATTCCCGCATGGGACATATATTTAGTATGACCTACAAAAATTTATTCCGATCTGGATGTATGTGTATGGGAGATTCCGTGTTTGTAAATGCACTCGCGATACAAATTATAGTGTCGGGCGACGTCAAAAAAAATAGAAAATAATTTAAATTAAACGATGGAATGCATTTATTTCCAATTACAAAACATCGTTATCTTCTTTAATTATTGGAAATTATTTTATATAACTTTTACAAGCCAGAAATTGTACATGTCACAGTACTTTAATCAACAAAATAATCCATGTTTGAGCAATTGGATCCATTCTTGGCTGATGGTACAAGTGGCGACAAGTTCCAAGATCGAAACTATCTTCATCTGGACTCCTCAGCAACCAAGGGTTTTCATTTTCCCTCTAGTGCTATCTGGACACTGATATAACAAATATGAAAGTTATCAGTGTGACAATTTAAAGAAAAAAGAATATTTACAACAAAATCTAATGCAAATATTTTCTATAGCTATTCAATTATTAAAGTTAATTAATATAATATTTAATAATAATTATTAATAACAATTAATAATAACAGTGTCAAAAATAGCTTTATACTTTATTTCCATGGCGCAATACATCTTTCGTTGTTTGTTATCTTCTAGATTTCAAACATTTTAATTGTTTTTTTGATGCTGGCCATCCACTTCCGATAAATACATGATGCACATAAATAAGAAGTTGTTATTATTATTTATTTATTAATATTAATTTCATTTAATTTATCTACTTTAACGGACTGCTGTATTTGGAATCGATAGTCAGTGAAAAAAAAATCTGTTGACTGTAAAATGTCAAAGAGCGTCCTCTGTAGGAGCACGAAAGTACTTTTATGCGCCTACGTTTAAAACATAAGCTAAGCAGCGTCGCCGCTTAAACAAAGCATTTACGCATGCTTCAAACCGTGTACCCCGACATTAGTTTCCAGTCACGCCACATAGATGGCTCTCTGTGACATTTTATGTTTCATATAATTTGTAGCAGCATTTTTAAAACTTTTATCCCCATATATGTTATAATTTAAATTCTAATTACTTTATTTTATTTCTATGATTCGCCTTCATATAGCTTTGATATGGTCTCAAAATTTATTCTAAATTCTTCGTGGTTCTTTTCACTATAAAGACTATTTATGCTGGTTATTCAAAGTCCCTATCCGCGTATTTGACCAGATATCTCTTGGAATTAGGTATTCTCTAGTGTTCCACGGGAAAAAATTACATTCTCTTATTCTTCCCCTGTAGTGTTATTGTGTAATTCAGCACATTTAGCGATCGCCTCGCTATCGCTTCATTTCACATTGGCGCATCAACCATCGTCTGCTTGCGTTTAGGGTCCCAAATGGGAACTCGAGTTTGTGATTTTGATTTGTATGACCACACAAGCGACAACAATAAGCACCAATTATGCACTAGTCTTGCGAAGTTTTGTTTAATTCTATTAGTACAGTGCCTTATGCCTTATTAATATCTTATGAAGTGAGCTATTGCTTGACTTGCTATATTGGTGTGATTTTAAATTACAGAATAGAAAATAAATAAGCTATATTCTCTTAGAGAGTTATTTAAAGAGTTTAATATAATGACTTTAACGGGTCAGTATATTTATGAAAATCTCATTTATGTGCATAAAAATTATAACACCTTTCATACTAATTTTCAAATGCGTAATTTAAACACAAGAAATAAAAATAAACTTGCCGTTCCGACGTACAGGCTAATACAAAAATCTAGAGGTTCGTTAATGGGCAAATGTGTAAATTTTTATAACAAGATTCCACATAGTATAGCTGAATTGCCTTTTCATAAACCAAGGTAGGTACATGTTAAAAAGACGCTAATGAGTAAGGGCTATTACAAAGTCAATGATTATTTAAATGATGCCAATGCTCGGTGTTGATTTGAGGATACATTCTAAAGTGTAAATATTTGTTTTCCCGTATAAATTGTAAACACATATGTACATTGTATGATAACGACACAATTTATTGTAAAGTTGTTATTACTTTTGATAAAGCTGATATAAGTTTCTTGCGCCCAGTCTTCTTATCAGCGTCCTCAATAAAAAAAGATTCAAAAGAGCTTTTTATAAAGTCATATTTAAATAAAGTTAATTATGATTTTGATTTGATAAAATTTGGGATAGATCCTGCAACTAATTTTGAATAACAGCAGGAAACGGGCAAAGGTGTGTTACTAATTTTCGACGCGGTCCTAATTGCCTAGTTACCTACATAACAAGCCTGCGGAGCGAAAATTGCAGTGTTATCGGAGATTTGTCTTTCATCCCCCTAAGAGAAGGGGATGCTTCTCAATTTCTGTCACTATTAAGTACTTCATTCACACCGCACACTTCTTTTATCAGACTATTTTGTAATTTATTATTTCATTGTTCATCGTCACTCCAGCCATTCCCACGGCTTTAATTAATAAAAATATAGGTTACCCTAAAGATCATAAAAGAAAAGATATTGTTCGAAATTGGAATAGACGTTATTGAAATAAAAAAAAAATCCTTTGTTCTTTTAAGTTCTCAATTGAACCTTTAAATAACAAATACTGCTAAATAATAAGATAATGTGCGCAAATATTGAACTTTTGGATAAAGTAATACCCTCAACCATGAATTTTCGTGACAAAACATGGCATCGGTATCATGAATGGAAGATAGGACGCGCAACAGCGGCCGATAGCTGCCCAACTGTTTACGCGTTGCCACGGCGACGGTGGCCAGCTAGTTTACTCGTCAGCTCGGGAGCGGAGACCGCTGACTCCGGTTGGTGGCCGATAAAATCGATGGCGAGGCGATGACCACACGTCCTAAATTCAAATTGCTCCACGATGCTCGCTTGTCAGCGAGCTGTGATCATAGACAACGGACGTTGGCATTGCGGAAGTATGTAAGGTTACATCTCTGTGTATAGAACTGCATTCAAAATTGGAAGTGTCATATTCAGACAGCGGATGTTGTTGGTGGACAGGCTGATGACATAAGCAAAGCTACACCAGTTTTCGATGCCCCATTCGAAGTTGTGCTATTGGCTTTATTGCGAGTGTATGGTGCACAGGATTCTGTATTCTACCTGCTTTGTGATACGATAAGCCATTGTCCTACAGCTGTCAAAGTGAGATGACAACAGCAATCAGTGTCACACTGTGTCACGAGACTTCTCGCGAGTGTCTTCGCCTGTCCAGCTGCCAGTGCATAGTGTTTTCAACTGCCAATTATACTCTTGGAATTAAAAGTGTATGTGCTGCATTCTGCTGTCGATCGCTGAGCGGGTGATCCTGTGGATGCGCCATGAGCGTGATACACGCCTCCACCGTGTTGGTGGAAGGTCCACGCGTCAAGGGCCCGTTTACGTATGCTAGCACCCCGCGCGCTCTCTACAACAATATCAAACTCAAGAAGGATCCATCTTGGTACGTAGTCCTTGTTCTTAGTTTCCTTTAGAACGTGAATCGATGAAGTTTCTTTATATCAAAATCTAAATTAACTTTATTCAAATATGGCTTTATAGAATGCTCTTTTGAACCGTCCAAATTTTTTTTCCTACCATTCAGGATGTATTTCTTAGCTGATAAGAAGAATGGGCGCTTCTTGCGCTCAGCTCACTTATCAGCTTTATCAAAAGTAATAACAACATTTACAATAAATTATGTCGTTATCATACAACGTACATATGTGTTTACAATTTATACGGGAAAACAAATATTTACACTTTAGAATGTATCCTCAAATCAACACCCAGCATTGGCATCATTTAAATATTCATTGACTTTGTAATAGCCCTTACACATTAGCGTATGTTTAACATGTACCTTGAACTTATCAAAAGGCAATTCACTATGTGGAATCTTGTTATAAACATTTACGCATTTGCCCATAAACGAACTTCTAGATTTTTGTAGCTTGTACGTTGGAACGGCAAGTTTATTTTTATTTCTTGTGTTTCAATTACGCATTTGAAAATTTGTATAAATAATGTTATAATTTTTTATGAAGAGACAATTCTTGTATATAAAAATGAATCGCAAAATGTGTTGGTAAGCTCATAACTCAACAACGCCTGGACCAATTTGGCCAATTCTTTTTTGTTAATGTTCGTTGAAGTTCATGGAGGGTTTTTACAATGAGGAAAATTCGAATAATTATCGGAAATACCCTAAAAACAGCCCTTTTATTTTCCCATGCAAACGTTTTCTAATTAAAACGTACAGTCGAATTGAGCTTTATTGTTATTGTATGTATAAAGTTCATATTGCAAGCACTCACTGTTGTCTAAGCAATGAAGGTGTGTTCCTAACATCAAAGAGTCAATTTGCGCTTTATTAACGCTACATATAGTTGAAATTCAATCATATCTATCAAAACAGTGTGCGTGCGTGCGTTGGAGCACAGAATACATCGTTGGAGGATTTAATGTCACGTTCCAAAATTGAATAGCCACAAAATGTAATAGGTCATTTAGACTTTTTTTGCGATTTGGTTGGCTATGCGACATTATCTATAAAATAATTAGGAACAAAAAACTGCCACTGCACAAATCTTTTTGAGAGGACAAAGTCTGTCGGTCCGCTAGTATATAATAAAAATAGAGAAGTGTTCATAGCAACATAAACAATGTATAATGAACGCAACACTTGCTCGATGGCGCTGTGGTCTCTGCCTGAATCGGATGATTCGTAGCCCAGGGTCCATCCTGCCATATGTGTTATATGTTTTTCATATTTATACGATGCTTTTACGGTGAAGGAAAACATCGTGACACAACTTCTTTAAACCTGTAAAGAATTCAAAAAATGTATGTGTTTAGGCTTTAATTTCCTCATTAAAACACGTAAACATATTATTTTGATGATTTTATTGCTTTAAAGGTTGAATAGTAAAAAGACATTACGAGCAAAGATCGCGGTCGATAGCCGAATAATATAATTTAATTGTAGGTTAACTAATAAAAAAATTTTTGCTGGGCATGTACATGTAGGCGTCAACAGTATGTAATAACGAGCTGAAACGAAACCAAATCGTTCCACTCAACCAATCCGAGAGCTAGAATATCAGGTCATCAAACAGATGACGGTTCGGTTGCGTTTCGCTTGCGATTTATTAGTGCGATCGCCCCTCTGGGCCAGCGTAATCGCTCTAACATAGCTTAGGGTAGGCACGTGCCTCTTGGTGGGACCTGTATAGACTGTGATGATAAATCCTAGCTGGATTTCTGCGGGTGCGAAGCATGGTTGATCAGTGACGACACATTGGTGAATTTAAACTTTTAAGAGATGCCTGCTTAACGTTTTTTTGGAGAATACGCTTTGGAAATTGTTCACAAGAACTGTATGATCTCATTCAAATTCAAAATCATTTATTCAGTCTGGGCTGTTACAAGCACTTGTGAATGTCGAAAAGCTACGCCATCGGTTCGCAAATCTCCGGCGGGAGACCTTGTACTGAGTAGAACCAACAAGAAACTCAGCAAGGGCTTTTTTTTTCCCTGTATTAAATAGATACAGAGTGGTCAATTTGGAAAATGACTTCAATATTGATAATTCATGAAGTCACTTTCCATTACATAATATAAATAATAAAAATATAATTTGAAAACATGCCTATATTAGGAATGCCGTGTCATACAGTTTTAAAAAGAATATATTAAAGTTAATTAAAATTATAATAAATACGAGTAGTACCCAGTATAGCAAAGAGCAGACTCATCTCCGCTGGCAGCACCCGTTCACGAGCATGACGCATGAACCAGCCATCGTGCATCGCTTCGCTCAACCATGTTTTAGGGAACGTAACGACCCGCCTGACACGACACTGCCGAACAGATTTTAATGAGAGTATGACTAGCCTTAAGCCACAAAAGGATACAAATTACCAAAAGCAGGTACCCGTGTAAATTATCACAACAAAAAAAAACAACCGCAGGACACATCATTATCAACTACAACCTAGGTGCTTCCAAATCAAAAGTAAATAGGCTTTGAATGTTATTTCGAGTAGGCCCGCTACACCTTAACACTTCAACCGAGTTTATCATCAAATTGACGTCAAATACCTATTAAACATAATAATACCACAAATATAAACAATCCAGTGATTCCAGAAGCCAGTTGATGGAACCCTTATGGGTTCGTCATGTCTGTTCGACTGTCTGTCCGTCCATCTGTCCGTCCGTATATCGCAGCCACTTTTTTCCGTAACTATGAGAGCTATGGGGAGAACGGTATTAGATCTTACCTACCCATTGTCAACCTCACCTGCACGCGGTCCCCCTGCTAGATAACCAACGAGGCAATGGCGACCGAGTCAATGGCGGTATAACCATTACCCCATTCATTGAATGGAAGAGGCAGCTACAGCCTGGGGTTCTAAATCATCCCTGAAAGGTAGGCGCAGAAGGCAACGGGAAACCACTGTGACTAAATTCCAAGAAAACTACCATGAACAAACAGAATAATGAGAGTGATGTTTTGTCATGCGATCCGGCTAACGCCCGGCGCCACCGCACCTCCAGGACGCGGTGAGAAATATGTTACTGGCCACCCCACCGTGTACCTTCAGGCGGTGGGTGGAAATAATACTACTGAGATCTTGACGATGAGCAACACTGCTCGGACGAAACACACTTCTCTGACGAAGGCCCCATCACTCAGAAGGCCCATGAATATAGGGACCTGGAATGTTCGCGGACTCCTCAAGCCTGGCAAGCTGGAGATACTGGAAAGGGAAAAAGAGCGTCTCAACATCGATATCCTTGGCATCAGCGAGACTCATTGGAGGGAATCTGGTCACTTTGATACAGATTGCGGCGGTACCGTCTTTTGCTCTGGTAGTGGTGATTGCAGCCGCAATGGAGTTGCTTTGATGTTGTCGAGAAAACTGTGCCGCTCTGTTTTGGCTTATGAGACAGTCAGCGATAGACTCATATGGTTGAAACTTGATGCAAAACCAGTCGCAATCAACATTGTGCAAGTATACGCTCCCGCCTCCTCTTCTGACCCAAAAATAACAGAGGCAGCCACTGCCAACTTCTATCAACAGCTCGACTTGGTGCTGGGCTCTCTTCCGAGGCGTGAAATAACCCTGATTATTGGTGACTTCAATGCCAAGGTGGGACGATTCTGTATCAGCAACTGTCGCAACTACCACGGTGGATTTGGCCTAGGACACAAAAACTCTAGAGGCGATGAGCTGCTGCAATTCTGTTCTGAACAAGATTTAGCGCTAATGAACACAATGTTTGAACACCATCCCCGCCGTCTCTACACGTGGACATCGCCTGACGGTAAAACTAGGAACCAAATAGATTATATCGCGATTCACTCGAGGTGGAAGTCCTCGATCAGTAATGTGAGAACCTACCCAGGTTCAGACTGCGGAAGCGACCATCAACTCCTGGTTGCCAATGTCAAACTTCGTCTTAAAGCTCCAAGGAAAGTGGTTAGGTTTAATGCTTCATTAAATAAAGAGGAACTGTGTCGCTTTGCTGAGGTGCTAACCGATAAACTCAACACACTTACCACAGACCACTTTGAAGATAGTGAAACAACTTGGTCTATACTGAAGGACAATATACATAGCGCGGCTGGGGCTGTTCGCAGTCCTAAAGCTGTGACATCAAAACGTAAGCCCTGGATATCTGATGAAACCTGGAAGTTTATCGAAGAGAAAAGATCCCTCAAACAACTAGGTATACATAATGACTCGTCATGGAGGAAGTACTGGGAGTTACATAAACGGGTAAAGCGTCTCTGTCGGCGGGATAAGGGCCTCCAGGTGGATAGTATTTGTGAGGATATAGAATTACATGCCAGTAAGAATCACACTGCAGACCTCTTTCGCAAAGTCAAACTCCTTACTGGGGCATTTAAACCAAAGACATGGACGGTGAATGATGAAAATGGATGTATCATCACGGATAGGGCAAAGGTGTTGGAGAGATGGCGCACTTACACTGAAGACCTTTACAGAGATAATGTTGACCCTTTAGTACGTAGATGGGATGATCACCCTGAAGAACCACACATACTCATGGAGGAAGTTGAGAAGGCTGTATCTAAGCTAAAAGAAAATGCCGTTGGTTGCGATCACATACCGGCTTCTCTTCTGAAAGCCTTGGGACCGGTAGCTATTCGAAGACTTCATTATCTCTGTAACAAGATCTGGAAGACTGGGCGGTGGCCGCGCGACTGGTCGGAATCCATCGTAATCCCGCTCCACAAGAAAGGCTCCACTAGGGGATGTGGCAACTATAGAACCCTGTCAGTGGTTCCGCACACGAGTAAAGTGATGCTTCATATCATCAACGACAGACTTTCTCGGTATCTCAACTACCAGATCCCGCCCGAACAAGCAGGGTTCGTTGCTGGCAGAGGTACACGCGAGCAGATTTTTAACATACGCCAATTAATTGAGAAGTGTCGGGAGTACAACCAGGATATCATCATCTGCTTTATAGACTACTCCAAGGCATTTGACTGTGTGATGTGGAACAAAATGCTTGACATACTTGTGGAAATGGCGGTCCCAACTCACATAGCTTTCTTGATCCAGAATCTGTATGCAGACAGTTGCGCGAGGATTCGCCTGGAGGGTGACATTTCGGACCCCTTCCACCCCGAAAAAGGTGTTAGACAAGGCTGCATACTTTCACCCAAACTATTTAATATATATGGCGAGCATATAATTAGAGCAGCTCTTGAGGGATGGGAGGGTGGTGTTTCGGTGGGTGGAAAGAAAATTAATAACCTCAGATATGCTGATGACACTACTCTGATCGCATCAAATGAAGAAGAGATGGCAGGCTTGTTTAGGCGCGTGGAGTGTGAAAGTCTCAAACTCGGTCTTCGCATAAACAGGTCTAAGACTAAGCTTATGTCCATTCACCGAAGAGACACCGACGAGATCAGGTCCGACAGGCTCAGTGGTATCGAACGTGTCAAAAGCTTCATCTACTTGGGTGCTCTTGTGACTGACGATGGGTCATGCGAAAAAGAGATTATCCGCCGAATACAAATGGCAAAGACTGCAATGACCAAGTTAGACAAGATATGGAAAGACAACAACATATCGAGGAAGACTAAAGTTCGTTTAGTGCGCTCACTTGTCTTCTCTGTATTTTTGTATGGCTCCGAGACGTGGACCATATCCCGTTTGCTTAAAAATAGGGTCGACGCTTTCGAGATGTGGTGCTGGCGAAGGATGCTCCGAATTCCCTGGACTGCTTTCAGAACAAACATCTCTGTTCTGAAGGAGCTCAAAATAAAACAGCGTCTTTCAGCCATATGCCATCACCGTACGCTCAAATTCCTGGGACATATTGCTAGGAGGGTCCAGAGTCCCTCGAGAAGATGATACTGACGGGAAAAGTGATGGGGAGGAGATTGAGGGGTCGACCACCGGCGCGATGGTGTGACGTCAAAGAGCATTTGCAACTCCAACTGCACGCTGCTATTCACGCCGCTGCTGATAGGGACAATTGGCGCAAGCTTATTGTACCCCGGTCCCCCATACAGGACGACCTAGTTAGTGGTGGTCACGATCCCCTACAGAGGGGTAGACGGATATGATGATGATGATGAGAGCTATATTGTGGGATCTTCGTTAGTAGATGTATTTGGTGAACCGCATTAAGATTTTAGTACAAAAATAGAAAAAAAAAACGATAAATTTTTGGGGTTCCCCATACTTAGAACTGAAACTCAATTTTATTTTTCATCAAACCCATACATGTGGGATATCTATAGATAGGTCTTTAAAAATGATATTGAGGTTTATAATATAATTTTTTTGGAAACTGATTTGTTTGCGCGAAAGACGCTTCCAAAGTGGGAAAATGTGTGCCCCCTCCCCTAATACGTTATAAATCGTAAACCGCATTTTATGTTTCATTCAATCAACTCAAATGTAATAAAAAATTAAGAAAAATATTTATTTAAATGTATAGTACGGAACTCTACGTGCGCGAGTCCGACTCGCACTTGGCCGGTTTTTTCCTTTGTAACACATCTTATAAAATGAGTAGTTTAAACTTACTTAGACTTTAGACGTTGATAGATGTAGTCTGCTTATTTGGCTTGATTTACTCCATCACAGGTGCGACTGTAATCTTAGTCCCCGGGTTAATACTTGGGTCAGGATTGAAGAGGAACAGGAAGATTTAATTTCTTTTTTTGTTATCTAAATCCTTAGTAGTGTTTGGAAAGCTCTGGAGTAAATTACTCTTCCTCTTACGATGGGATTTTCTTTTTTTTTTGAGGAGAAATGCTCCTTATGCACCGTGACACCGCGCTGGCAAGGCGTGGCCTCGTGTGGGGCTCTCCGGTCTGAGAGGACTGGCCTATCCATTAAAACCCCCAGTGTTATCTAGGCCCATGCGGGACATGGCGGGATGCGCTTCCGCGATTCTACCACTATCTTACACTGGAACTAAATCAAGCTTAGCCAAGTTTTGGCTTTCGGTATATATACGTCTACTAGCTGGGGCCCACGACTTCGTCTGCGCAGGATCACTTTCGAATAGCTTTTATAAGTGTAACGTATATCTTTATAAATTATAGCCTTTTTTTTTGTTCCGCTGAGGAAAGTGCATTGAATTGCATACCCTGGCTGTGGAGAGCCGGCGGTTGTATGGGGCTCTCCTCCCCAGAAGGGGGAGGCCTACCCACTAAAAAGCCTCAGCGATGGCCTTCCTCAGGCATGTAGGAAACCCCCGCGAACGCTAAGCGACTTCCGGGAACCCCCACCCTCCGCTCCCCTGCGGTGCTCCAGGGGAGCCCTCCTCGGGGGAGATAACTACCTCCCCCGATCTCCTACACCGACGACGCCCCCCGGCCATGTATATGTTTTTCTAATGTTTATGCTATATCATTGTTTTTACGTGAAAGAGTATAACAAATATCGCTCCAAACAAACTTTCGAACAAAACGATTTATAATAACACACATACAGAACATGTTTGAATAATTTAGATAAATTCGCAATCAGACTTATCTTTAGGTCAAACAAATTAGTATAAGCCGTCAGGTAGCGAACTACCAAGTGGGGACTTAGTCAGCTATGTCGACCAAAGCTTCCGGAGGGTGCCAGGTTAATATATTAAGTTCAAAATATGATAAGAAAGTATTTTCCGGGCCGTCCAAGTTACGGGTGCTGCCGCGTTTCGCGAACAACGCCTCCGTAGCGGCCGCACGCGATGTGCTGCCGCCGCCGTTCAAGGACTGCGCGATAACGACTAGCGCTCCCGCCACCGGCCACAGCCACAAAACGCTGCCACTGGCATATTTCCTGTAATTTTCATACATTTTACATGGACTCGCCGCACACGGTTGGCGCCGGTGGCGGCCACATGCCACAAATCGTCGGAGCTCGCTTCTTGTGACCTTTATTTTTTTTTTTGTTCCTCTGAGGATAATGCATTAAATTGCATACCCCGGCTGTGGCGAGCCGGCGGTTATGTGGGGCTCTCCTCCCCAGAAGGGGGAGGCCTACCCACTAAAAACCTCAGGGATGGCCTACCTCAGGCATGTAGGGAGCCCCCGGGAACACAAAGCCACTTCCAGGAACCCCCAGCTCGGGGGAGGCTACTACCTCCCCTGGTCTCCTCCACCGACGACGCCCCCCGGCCACGGAAGGGGCGTGGTCCATCCCGGGTCGCCGTAGCAGTCGCGACTTCCTCGCGCCCGCCGGCGACCCGTGGCGACGCCGCAGCTGTGCTACCGAGCCCGGCGCCGCCTTCTTCGAGCGGGATCGGCCATCTCCCGACCCCGCTCGGCGGCCTCCTTCTGGAGCAATGCCGGCGGAGACAGATCTCGCCCGATCTCTGCGACCAAGATTCGGCGCTCGGAGGCCCACGCGGGGCACTCCGCCAGCGTGTGCTGGGCCGAGTCAAGGTCGGATGCGCAGTGGTGGCAATGTGTCGATCCCTCCCGTCCTATTCGACACAGATACTCACCAAAGCAGCCGTGCCCGGTGAGTATCTGAGTCAATCGGTAGGTGACCTCCTCCTTCCCGTGGAGCGCTTCTTGTGACCTTTTTTTTTTTTTTTGTTTCCCTGAGGAAAATGCATTAAATTGCATACCCCGGCTGTGGCGAGCCGGCGGTTATGTGGGGCTCTCCTCCCCAGAAGGGGGAGGCCTACCCACTAAAAACCTCAGGGATGGCCTTCCTCAGGTATGTAGGGAGCCCCGGGAACACAAAGGCCACTTCCGGGAACCCCCAGCCTCCGCTCCCCTCTCTAGAGGGGAGCCCTCCTCGGGGGAGGCTACCACCTCCCCCGGTCCCCTCCACCGTTTTGTGACCTACACCGGCCACTAAACGCCGACACAAAAAGCCGCCACACGCCGCTCGCGCGATTCCGCCCCCTCTCTCCCTTTCAGTAAACTATCAAATAACTACGGTTTCGTCTTCTACGACGACGTCTTTTTATCAAAAGTATCGCAATTCTTCGTCCGAGCCCATTAGGATGCTGCATGCCTGGGTTAAAAAAGTAGCAGCTACCGAGCTCAAGTGGCGACCACCGGTCACAAGTGTCTGTCGCGCGCTTCAGCTACTTTTGTAGCTGCGTCTAGCTTCTCGTGGCGGCGTTTGTGGCACCGTCAGATGGCACACTGCGGCCGCCGAATCCTGAACTTGTTGCGAAGCGTGCGATATTGGGCGCCTTATCAGATATCGTGGCTTTCGATTACATCACATGATCTGACTCAATGCCATTTATTGTCATAGAAAACTCATGTTAATAGATATTAAACGAACTAGTAATGTAAATTCGAAAAACTTATCAGCATTTTTATTAAAATATAAGTAAATTAAATTATAACACCAATACATAAACCAACATAGTATCCACTAATTAAAAAACAACAAACAGCGCTCAATACATAAAATTAAAATACTAGTAATTATTTACAACAAAAGAATTAATATGAATTAGAAACTTATAGCGACTGAGTTGACACGATTAAAACTGAATTTTAAGATATTAATTACACAAGCGTAATGCTAACAAGAAGAATAAACTTTATTCTAACTGATTTTAAACATATTTAACACATACAATAATAATAGCTGATTTATTATTTATAGAATAGAATAGAAAGCATTTATTGACCACAAGCGCAATACTAGTTTATACAATTGCAATTAATACCTTGGTGATGCATTTCATAATCCCGTAATTTATTCTCGAATATTTGTTTAAATTTTGATTCACTCGTATCACTCGTAAGTGTCCTCATAATTTCTGTGTCTTTAATAACACGTGTAACGTATATTTACTACTTACTTTCCAAAAAATATCTCTAAACAATCACAAACACCGGCTAGTTGACGCCATATTGAAAACAAAACGCACCTAGCATCGCGGTGGTGAGCGAACAGCTGAGCGCTGAAGTAATTCAATTAGACGGCGGCTTTTGAGTCAGCTGTAGTGTTGAACGTTTTGAGCGAGTCAAATATTCAATTAAAAAGCTAGACGTATGGTTGATTGCAGGGCTATTTTAACCAGTTGGCTGCGACAAATATATACTAACACAGGGCATGGACAAAAAGTGGGCCTCAATCGTGTGCAGAGACGTAAGATATATCAATCGATAGGTAATTTTATGTTCATCAATTTACAGTTTATTATAATTTTAAATATTTTCTGTAAATGATGTTTGAAAGTACCTAGATATTCAAGTAAACACTTCCCAAAACGTGGTTAAAATGTTTTAATTAAGTATATAAAATGACAATTTATTTATATCTTTTATTATTGAAAAATGGTTATATAGTTAACAAAAGAAATGTAATTTAGTAATTATAAATTCATGAAGTTCTAGACATGTTGTGTTGCTGACCACCCTGAATGTACATAGTCTGTGACCAATGATGACACTCGTCCGCTGTCAATGCGACTTTGACAGCATGTCTTGCGAAAAATAATAAAAAGAAAAAAAAAGAAAAAAAAAGATTCCATCAACTTGCTAGTATTAAATAATTTAAATTATTAATTACAAAAAAACGGGAGATATTTAAAATCTAATTTTTATCCAGATGATCTGCAAGAATTTATACTCTTCTCTGGTAAAGTTTCGTCGCTGCACATTACTCAGGCCCACCTTCCATACAAATTTTAACCATCACCTTTGATTATGGAAGAGTAGAAAGCAAATGACCTTTAAGAACTCTCTTGAATACATCCACGGATGAACTGTCGCGAATACTTACGGGTAGTTGGTTCCAGAGCCTCGTTGCTGACACCATAAACGAATTCTTAAAGTAAAGCGTGTTGGACCAAGGCTGTTTACTCTATTAACACATGCTGATAATATGCAAACGTCATCATTTCATACTTGGGCTTGTAACATTTATAAAGGAAATCTAAAATCTAACTTAATACTTTCTTCCAATTAATACTGTCTGGAAAACCCACACCATTTCGCCATTAGCAGCTTTATTACTGGTTCGAATGTTGTTGACCTCCAGCTCCGGTGTACAGACATTACTCGTTATCAGATCCGGTCACGAATGGGATTCAAGTCTGATGCAGAGCGGCCGCGCCCTAAGGAGATTGAACCCTAATATGTATTTCGTGGTCAATATATTATTATCATTAGAGTTTTTCTTCGGTCAAAGCTAGACTATTGCAAGATTTTCATTTTGTGCTGCAAGGCTTTCGGGGGGAAAGCACGGGCTTTTATTATGGTAAACCTCTGAAGAAACTTTTAAGCAATCACTCCATGCCTGTGCTAATTTAAAATGGAAATAATGCAATGGAAGCCTTTGGAATAATAGAGGAAAGGAAAAATATTGCAGTAGGTAGTTAGTTTTCTTGCTGGTTCATTCCCAAACGGCCTCCCTACGTAAACTAATTTCAATAAAGTAGCTTCATTATTTAAAAGTGATATAAATCCAAATTGAAAAATAAAAATTTTTAATATTAATAATTTTACAGCACCCAAATGTCTTACTACTAACATTGGCGACTTCGTTATGTCCATTATTTTAATTTTAATAGAAATTTGTGCATTTGCTTCAAACGTGCTGAAGAAACAGGGCCTTCACCTCC
Source organism: Scirpophaga incertulas (assembly GCA_036419045.1). Lineage (NCBI taxonomy): Eukaryota > Metazoa > Arthropoda > Insecta > Lepidoptera > Crambidae > Scirpophaga > Scirpophaga incertulas. The sequence goes on along the minus strand of CM071639.1, from coordinate 152,269 downwards.
GACTCTATGTTGACTACCTTCCTCCGCAAGCGGTAGTTATCTGCTTTAAGCGTCTTATTCTCCGCGGAATCCGTTCTTTGGGCTAACTTACGGACAATTTCTGTGACAAGGCAACTACCTTGATGTCACGCACGCATGTGCCCTTCAGATTTTTGGATTTAGCGGCTACCTCCGTGATCTTATTTGTGGCCTCTTCAGCTTTGCTGCACGGCAGCTCCACCGAAAAGTCACCCTCTTTTGTACACCCTTCTCTTTCGGATCTAGATTCGGCTTCAGATTCCGTATCCGAGTACCCAACATTCCCGCGGCGCACAACCCGACACTATGGGTGCCACCACGCCCCCCAGCCGCACGCGGCACCTTGGGTGCGTAGGGCCCCGACGCTTCCTCGGCAGTGGACCAGTCACCAGTGGAGAAGTCCCACTCTTCCACATCTTTGTGGAAAAATCTGCCCGGACACTGTCGTTTTCGACCGCCTACGTCTGTCCCTAGAATGATAGAATCATCCACAGAGCCTTTTGGCTCATCTCTTGGTGGGGGCCGGCTTCCGTCTTTTTGACGTCTTTGTGCCGCTTTGGATGCGGCATTTTTGCCCGACCGCGACCTCGATCGCTCTGTCGATGCGTCAGACCTAAGTCTGCCGCTGGACTCCTTCGAGTCCTCTCTCCTGCACACGTCGGATTTTTATTGATTTTTTTTTACAATAGAACTCATAATTGTTCCTACGAGTATAGGGGAAAGGTAGTCCACCCGGGTATTGCCCCCTGTACCCGGGTAAGCCTATATTGACTGTGAGAGTCGGCCGGTACTCACAGGTTTTAAACAACTTCGCTGTTGAGCAAGCCCCCGACCAGACCGACAAGCGACGTAGGCCCAGAACGGGCCCCCCGAGGTAATTTTTTATTGAGGTTTTCATCCTCGCAGCCCTGTACGTATACAGGGATTCCCTCTCGCCAGTTTTTGTCCGCGCCGGCCGAAGCCATATCTGGGGGGCGTTCCCCTATCCGCAACCCGGGGACGCGTCCGATGGCATATCTGGCAACAGCACACGGAAGGTACACGGAAGTATAATTGACCTGGTAACGTCTTAGCGTTCATAATTAATAGGTGTTAAGAACGCGCTAACCCAGTGCAATGACCGTAACCTTGGGTCCGGCGTCCAGTCCACTCCACTCGCAAGAACGCCGCGCAGGGCGGGCGGCGTGGCTGCCGTCGCCCGGCAACCGGCCTCGTTTCCCCCCGACTTAAGCTGCGGCCGTAGTCATAAGCGGCTAGGTTAGCGCTAACAATCTCGACTGTCTTACTAATTTCGTCATTAAATTATTATATATGTCGCAGAGCCAAGTAGATATAATCTGTGGAATGTCAAGCAAACTTCCTAATTATAGTTCATTCTATTGTACAACATTTATTTGGATTTATTGTTTTGATTCCTATGCTTGAGTATGTTTAACTGTGACGCGATCGGAAAGAAAGGGACAGTTGACGTTTGACGCGAGGGAGCGGTTGAATGCAGGGTTCCCAATAGGGGTTTTCCCCCTAGATTTAGGGGCTAAATAAGTGAGATGGGATTTTTTTAGGGACTTGAAATTTTTAGGGGTATTTTTAGGGATTTTTTGACTCTTTATATATATTTTTTTTTTTAAAGATAAATTTACAAATGGCTCTCTTGTGAATCAATGTAGCTAACAAAAACATTAATATTTATTTCTTGACCTACCGACTTATAACATCTAGTTCGTAATTCTACAACCACTCTGTGGTCAGGTTTTTAAAAGTTACCTTTCCCTCAAAGTGAAATTAGTTCCCCACTCTAACTAGCTATTGGCTACAAATCTCTTAATTACGCCTCTGAATGTCCGTTAACTGTATAGAGCGTCTACTGTAAATATTTTTTAGGGGGACAGCTCAATAATTAAGGCGATTTTAGGGGTTTTGACACAAACTTTAGGGATAAATATTTTTGAGAGTTGGTAACACTGGTTGAATGAAAAGTCAGTCTATTGGTGTCGTCGGTAACGGACGGTTGTGCACGATCGCGACTCAGCTAACCTCACTACATTCCACGTGTCCTCTTTGTAATTTTAAATCTTTAAAAATCATTGCAATCTTTGTTTATTTTGTAAGGAAATTTTGGTGATTAATAAACCTTTGTAAATTAAACACTGTGGTTGTGTTATTTTATGGATTTCGCAATGTCTGAAGGTCATCAACAAGATCATAAAGACGATGAAGTGCAATTAACGCCTTTATCATTTGTTGTTGCCCAGCTCCCGCCGACATATATATATATATTAGCATCAAAATTTTACATATATATATTTATATACACATACATACATATTTATAAAGATAATGTATGTTTATTTTATTTCATGTAAAATCTTCGCAAATTATTGGCAAACACAAAACCCTTGGTTGTAGCAGAATACCAGTGGCTTTGCTCACTCCTTTTGTGAGCAATTCCCAATCACTAGCTACGACCCTTTGACACTTCTACAAACACACAGCTCTTGGTTTGTAACTGGGTTTTTTATTTATTTATTTATTTATTTATTCATGGTTTACCAACAGATTTTACACTATTGACATGAAATCATATAGCATGCATTAATACATTATTAGAGTGCAAACCCAATTACAGGTAAGCTCAACATTCATAAAGTATTAACCAGGTGTTCTTAATATTAATTTTTAAATTTTTTATTTAGCTAATTACTAATTAATCACTAGGAATTATTGATACAAAAATAAGTGTAACAGATAGAGCAAGATAACAAAATCAAAACTATTTTCTTTTGTCCCTAACAGTATGTAACAGTTATATTTTTAATTTCATAATAAACGTTTACATTATTATTTATTTCTGGGCGTTAAAAATAATAAAAGTTCAATTTTAAACGATTGCAAAGAAGTACACAACAAGTCAACCTTACTGGTATTATAAAAGGCATTATGTTCCCTACACAATCTCGGAATCACACTGTGACGCCCCACATTAGTCCTGAATATATTAATTACAAATGGCCTAAAATTTCCATGCCTGGAAGGACGAACTGGAACAGTGAAACGTATTCGCTCAAGAAGTTGAGGGCAGTCAAAGTGATCCTTTAAGATCCTGTATAACAATAATTGATCGGCTATCCATCGACGGTCCTCGAGTGATGAAAATTTAAAATATTTTAGTCTATCGTGATAGGAAGTAAGGCAGCGAAGCATTTTAGAATGAGTTGTTAAAAAGAACATAAACCGTTTCTGAACTTTCTCGATCCTATCAATATGACATTGGTAGTGAGGGTTCCAAACACTAGCACAGTACTCAAGACCACTCCGTACCAAAGCATGGTATACTTGAATAAGAGCTTGCTGATTTTTGAAAATTTTGCAGTTTCGCCAGATGAATCCCAACATTTTAAAAGCTTTCGAAATAATATTGTCAAAATGATCAACAAAAGATAGACGACTATCAAATATAACTCCGAGGTCTCTTATTTTATCAACTTTTTCCAACACATTGTTGTTAATATGGTAAATAGAATTAAAAGGTTTCTTCTTTTTAGTGAAAGAAATATATTTGCATTTTTCAATATTAAGAGGTAGACCGTTAGATTTAGTCCACTTATTGATGTTATCGAGATCTTTTTGTAAAAGAAGTGAGTCCTCAAAATTTTTTATAACTTTATAAACTTTAAGATCATCAGCAAAAAATGAAAACGCAGAATGTTGTATTACATTTCCTAAATCGTTTATGAATACCAAGAAGAGGACCGGACCCAAGTGCGATCCCTGCGGTACGCCAGAAGTAATATCTATGTTTCTAGAGAAGCAATTGCACACTGCGACCCTTTGCGAACGATTTCGCAAATAAGACTCAAACCATCTCAATAAAGACCCATGCACACCACAAAAAGCCAATTTTCTAAGTAATAAATGATGAGGAACTCTATCGAAGGCTTTACTTATATCGGTGTATACAGAATCAATTTGGAACCCCATATCAACAGATTCGCTTAAATCGGAAAGATAATTAACTAAATTGGTATTTGTGGACATTTTATTTCTAAAACCATGCTGCTCTGGAATCAAAATTTGTTTCAGGTGGTAACTTAATATCGGACATATTAAAGATTCAAAAACTTTCCCAAAAATTGATAGTAAAGATATAGGACGATAATTCCTTATATTATTGGCATCTCCATTTTTCAGAATCGGAATAATATTTGCCGATTTCCACACTCGTGGGAAAATGCCACAAGACAAAGACATGTTGAAAATGGTAGTCAGTGGAATTGCCAGATTAGCCGCACAGTTAACAATAAAGACAGCCGGAATCAGATCGGGCCCAGCACCGAGAGTTCTTTTAAGTCCTTTCAAAACTTTCTGAACTGTCACAAGCTCAATTGATAAAGATCCAAGAGTCTGATGGTCTGTAGCCTCAGGTGGTCCAAAAGCGGTGGAAGCTAAGGAGCCACTGTTGATATCAACATAGACAGAAGCGAAATGATCTGCAAACGCATCGCAAATTGAGACATTAGTGGAGAACACTTTATCATTTAATTTCATTTCGTTAGGAATGGTAGAATCAGACTTGCGCTTATTAGAAATGTATGACCAGAAAGATTTCATATTATTGTTGCAAATAGACTCTTCAATTTTATATAAATAATTTTTAAAACACGATTCTATCAAATTATGACATCGGGTTCTAGCGTTTTTAAAGTCAATTTCATCGATAGGATTTTTGTACAATTTGTAACGACGCCGGTATTTATCTTTCTCTTTTATAATTTTTATAAGACTCGGTGTGTACCAAATAGGGTAACGACATTTAGTGTATTTAATAAGTGGAGTATATTTTTCAATTATTAACCACAAGGTTTTATAAAAAACGTTTATAACATCGTCTATGTGAGATGAAGATGGCAATATTTCGTCCCATTTTACTTCAGATAAGGCAGCATTTATTTTGGCATAATCAGCTTTGAAAAAATTGAATTTGTTTATCTTCTCTTTACTTAAAAACCTGTCCATGGGAAAATCCAATAGAATGTCCAACGGTGGGTGTAAAATGTCGACCTTGCTAAGCGGAGAAGCTATGTTGACTTTTACGCTCTTTACACTAGACAGAACTAAGTCCAACATTTTATTATCACAATTAGGAACTAAATTAAATTGTTGAAGATTGTGAACCTCCATAAAATCTGTAATTGATCGACCTATACCACAACTAAAGGATAAGTGCGTGGGAGGATTAACCAAGGAACGAGAATGCCAATCAAGTTTATCCAAATTAAAATCACCGATGACTACGAGATCCTCACATTTCAATTGTAATACTGCATCACTGATAGCGTCAAGGTGTGACTCCAATTTGCACAAAGTCGCAGGGGGCGGGAGATAAATAGCATAAATAAGTAAATTACGCGTGCGCCCCTTTACTATACCAGTAACACTTACACAGAGATCCTCATTTAAGCTTTCATAAGAGATGTATCTACGTGAAGACAATTTTTTGGACACAGCTATCAGTAACCCCCCACCATCAGATTTAGAGGAAGCAATAAGATTACGGTCCCTCCTATAAATTACATAGTTGTTGCTTAACACCTCCGCATCAGAAACACTATCATTCAGCCACGTTTCAGTAATCACAATTATATCGTAATCACAATTCAAACTAGATAAATAGATATTTTTTAATTTACCACGAATGCTTCTAGCATTCTGATAATATATACTTAAGCTGTCCATTTTTATACAAAATTGCATATACAATTATATATATTATAACAATAACAATTATAAAGGAGAAAAACAATAAACTTAAACAAATTAAAGTGACTAGCTTTTGATTAATGTTTGCAATGTTTCGGTGTTCTTAATCCAAATAGCTGGCGATGAATCATCCTTGCGTATCAGTATCCTACCGTTACGAACCCATAAATATTTAAAATTGTGGTCTTTTTTAAAGATTCGTGCTTGGGCATGAAGAGAACGATTTGTTGGTGACAGGTGCTCCGACACATATATTTGTTTTTTGTCGCCACCTATCCCTAGATGTGCGCTGCTCAATCTATTTAACGGATTCGCTTTATTAAATTTATAACAAGCGGCAATAAAGGAATCACGTATACGGGGCGAGGACAGTTTCACAATAACAGATCGAGGTCTAGTAGAATCACGGCTTGCCTTAGAAACCCTGGAGCACATCAGTATGTTCTTTTCATCCAGAGGATAGGATACTACTTTGCTAAGCTGGACGACGACCGAAACAAGATTCTCGTTGGAGTGTTCAGGAACACACTGTACATCCATGTTGCACTCCCGTGCTTGTTGTTCAATTTGTGAAACTCGGAAGCCTAATGCCTTCACCTCCTCCCGTAGTTTGGTATTTTCTAATTGTATCTCACTTGTTTTAGTACGCAATTCACAGACTTCCTTGTGCATTTCATCAAATTTTTCGTTCATAAATTCAACACATTTTAACAGATCGGGAATTTTATAAATTTCCTGTTTTAAAGGTGCTAACGCAGATTCTAATTTATTATCTATCAGTAAAGCAATCTCAAGCTTTAGATTCAGCAAAAGAGAAGATTCTAATTTATTAAAATATTCCTCCAGATTATCGGTTTGAATAGGCATGCGTTGCGGAGAGCCATCAAGCATTGATTTTACTGGTGTACTATCATCAGTTTTAGAGGGTGCTTTACATGCGTGACATTTCCAGTTCGCCTTGCTCCTAGTAGATAGTTTACTAAAATTGGGCTTTGTGTACCCAACGCAGCTATAATGAAAATTTTTCTTACATTCCACACAAGAAAGTTTGTCAGTAACACTGATTAGTTGTTCACAACCAAAACAGGAACTCATAATGCACCAGTTGGTAAACAAAAATTATTAATATCACGGTAATATTACCGTATTAATGTCTAGCGCAGGTATAATAAGAAGAGCGAAGCACTTGACTCGGCGAGAAAAAAGTCGTAAGCGCCGTGAAATCAACGTCGGTTACGCGTTTTTGTGCGACACACTTCGCCGATGACTCGTGTCGGTATATTAAATCACACTTAGTTTTAATTTTGATAATTACTTGAAAACCACTTGTCACAAATTCAAAGTACAATATTCACTATATTAACTGTAAATCAATACACACATTTGTAGTAATTCCAGATTGAAACTGTTACCTTTTGCCAAAGAAATAAATTAATTTCTATACGTAAATCAATGAATACGTCTATCACACCTAGCTGTCAATGTCATATTTTTGTTTTATTTGTGTGTGATGAAGATGTTTCGTAATTAAAATTTTATCTATCTTTTATCTAAGCTTATTAACGGATATTGAAGGATCAGGGGAGTCTACGATGCTAAATTTTTCAGTCAACAAACAGTTGCGGAGGCGCTATAACGCTACAGAGGCGGTAGAGCAGTAATTTCTTGATTTCTTTATTCAAATATGACTTTATAGAAAACTCCTTTGAATCGTTTTTTCAGGGCGTATTTAGCTAATAAGAAGAATGGGCGCAAGAAACTGATCAGCTTTATCAAAAGTAATAACAACATTTTATATATTTATCATACAATGTACATATGAGTTTGCAACTTATACGGGAATACAAATATTTACACTTTAAAATTTAATATCTTCAAATAAACACCAAGCATTGGCATCATTCAAATAATCATTGACTTTGTAATAGCCCTTACTCATTAGCGTCTTTTGATAAGTCGAACTTATCAAAAGTCAATTCAGCTACACTATGTGGAATCTTGTTACAAAAATTTATACATTTGCCTATAAACGAACCTCTAGTTTTTTGTAGCCTGTACGTTGGAATCGTACGTCATCTATGGGTAGGACCTCCTCAGTAACAAGTTATCCCTCTGAAACGACTGGAGTCGTCGATTGCCCGCATATTTTATGTCGGCTGGACTCAGCGCTGCGTAGAAATATGCATCCTCTACCGCATGTACTGGGGCAGTTCTATGATTTAGTGCGACAAAATGTTGACTGTTATCACCTTGATGGTGGACAGTCTGCTTGTTTGCCAACATTTCAGATAAAATTTAAAAATATAGGCAAAATACATGAACACCGATAAGTATATCCCGAAAATTAATAATTAATAAATATTTGTTACACTTACACCGATTAGCCTAGCCCAAAGTAAGCTCTGTAAGGCTTGTGCTATGGGATCTAGGGCAACGGATAGACATATTAAATATTTTTGATAGAAATATATAATAACAACCATGACTAAGGTACAAATGCTCGCATTTGTCACACAAGCATTTGCCCCCACCGGGACTCGAACCCGGGACCTAAGAGATGGTGACACCTTGAAACTGGTATTCCAACCACCCGACTGCCAACATGTGACATAAGAGGTAAAGTTACAGCGCTCAATAATTTATTTATTTATAATAGGTACAAAACAGCTTACATCCTAGAAAGAAACAAAACAAACTTAAGAAAATTGTAAAGAGCTGGGATGTAACCCAAACAATATACACAGCCTGAACATAAACAATTAAAACAAAGAAAAAATACAATAATATAATATTAAAATTAAGCTACGATTAAATGCATTATTTAAATAAATATTTAATCTAATATGTAAAATATATTAATCCTAACATATTACATTTAATTTTATATTTTTTAGTTTTTTTTCATTTATTTATTTACATAATATAATACATTAATAAAATTGTAAAGGCACAACATAAACTCTTGCGAGTTTTTCCGTGCGCCAGTGAGCCGTTAGGTAAACTTATTTAACAATTAATCATAGATGTCGACTCCGGCATATCTCCCCAAACCCAAAACCAAAACCCGACACCAGTCCCTCCCTGTCATTCTGTATAGAGTATGACAGGGATAGACCGCCGCCAAGCCTAGTTCCATGTTTAGAGATCACGCCAGAGTCAACAGTTTAACACCAAAATCTAGTAGCCGAACTGTATCTGTAACTACACGTACACACGCTCCACCTCCTCGCTCTTTATCATGCTCAACACAATGTCTTCCTTTTCGCTTACACTAGGAATGTTCATTGACTATCACTGTTCGAAATACCCGCACCAGCCAGTTTTATTGAAACATAACATAAACTAAAATAGAAACTAAAGTAAACTTTAAATGGCTAATATATGTTTTTGACACATCGCCTAAATAAAATAGGGATGCGCAAAGATATCCAATTCAGGGTGCCCATCAACCAACTCGTTGTAAGCCCTGCACATTCGCACAACAGGATTATAAAATGAGGTATTGTTTTTATAAAACTTCCAGCACAAAAAAATTTGGCGTGCGGCAAACATATCTGGTATTAATGTTTATAGCTGATAGCAAGCTAGGTGAATCTATGTGTGAATCAAATATTTTAAAAAGAGATCGGAATGAAGACGTCGCAATTCCAGACTAGACAGACTAAATTTAACAAGCAAATCAGCATACGATAGCCGATATTCACTGCCTCTTACATACAATGAACACTGCAATGCAAACATTGCTGTATTAGAGGCCATCCATAAATTACGTCACACGGTTAGGGGGAGGGAGGCGGTTGACGAAGTGTGACATTGTGTGACAAGGGGGTGGGAGGGATCTTAAATTTCGTGACGTCACATTACAAAATCTATTAAATTAAATAAGCTAACTGTTAAAACACAAACTTTAAATTATTACTATTAGTATAAAAAGTGCTGTAAATATTAACTTTCATTGTAGTCTGTATACTATAATATCTTCTTCTATCTATTAATAGGGGTACTCCCGAAACGTACTATTTTCCTAATTGATATAGTAGGTGATTTTGAAAAATATAATAAGAAAATCATGAAATGACCATATACTTATTTAATATAAGTAATCGTTTTTTGTATTGTTAATTGATTTCATGTTAATTTTATAAAAAAAGAAAATAAAACTGATCTCGAAACCGCTTTTATCATTGAATAATTTCAATAATTTCAAAATTTGGGACGTCACACTAGGGGGGGGAGTCTCACAAATGTGACTAGCTGTGACAAGGACGGGGGGACGGCAAATAAAAATCACGAAATTCGTGTGACGTAATTTATGGATGACCCCTTAGCAGAAATAAACGACGGTCATGAGTGCAGGAGAGCTATTAATTCCAGAACGCCTATCCGCCTGTGAGTGTAAACGCAACCTTATCCCTTTTATTTATTCGTTGTCCGATATATCACGCTATTGTAAACGGACTTACCTCCAACACTGTGGCAACTTATGGCGCTATTCGCTCCTTTAACTAACTACAAGAATTTTTATTTTCCATAGGTACTTATTTAGCCAGTGACTTAAGCGATCCAAGTTTTTACAATAAGTATAATTGACGAGACGATTATAAGCTTCGGAAACGAGTATAAATTAAAACACTATTTTTATGTGGCGAAATACCTGACAGTGAGCGATTTTCGCCGCCAATAGATGCTTCAGAGGATTTCAGAAACGTTGCCCACCTTTTTAATAGGAATACGTCTTTTTATGAAGGTTGGGATAGCATCAGTACGGAAGTACCGCAGGTGACAATTTACAAGTATTCCATGGCTTATTAAAGGGGGTCGAAATAATTGTGGAAAAACGTACTGTTGTGGACTATATACCCTCAAATGAATGAGGGTGTTTTATCGCATGGAAACTTGGAACACCTCCCCATAATGTATTTGATGAGGATTCAAAACGAGGCTATATCTTTACGCAAGCCGACACGAAATATACGGACGTTCGACAATTCGATGATGGTTGAATGATAAATACTAATAATAGTCCAGAGGGAGAGGTTGGAACTGGAGAACCACCGCCCAAAGATGAGTACAGTATTCCAAAGGAGTACTCAAACATTGCACTTATTACTAGAACAATCCTCCCTGTGACTTACTAGAACAAGCCTGGCATAATCTGCACTACTAAACTGTGCTAACAGACTAATTTGTGGCAAGCCTAGTATTCAAACAAAAAAAAATTAAACAAAAATTCAAATAATATTAATAAGATTTACAACAATCATTATACATAAGAAAAATCATTTTAATCAAAATAAAACTATTCGTACAATAGCTGATTGACACAGATCCCTTTGCTTTACACTGTATTTTTCTATTTCGTGTGAAAGTCGGGGCTGATATGCATCACTGCGACCTATTAAGATCTATTGTGACCAGCCTCCTATGTAGGTTCTATGTAATGCATTTTATTCATTTTAGACATCATGTTTCATAGAGACATTTACTGCTTAAGACCTACACAATCGATATCTAAATAGAAATAGTGTAGGTTTTTTTTTCAAAACAATCGGGTTCGATTCCCGAACGGAGTACAGATGATTTTTAAAATGTATGAATGCAGTTTTTCTTGTTATTAAAATCGATGACATGGTTCCTCAGAACAGATCTTCGTATGTCTTATAGTTTCAGACTTTCCCATACTGACCGATTTGAATGAGACACCCTGTATATATACACCTCTCTACACCCTTATACCCTCTCTATACCAATATTGGTCTGCTTTATGGGGGGGGGGGAATTGAGTGAGCAGCGAGTCACTCCAAAGCCTATAGTGTCTGTGCATCTGACTGGGTATAGTCTTTACCTGTATTTTTCATGGTGCAGATAGAAATTAGGCCCAGTTGCTGAACTCCACGCACTCTTTTATTAAATTTCATTTAAATGACCTCTACGAGTTGGATCTGTGTCTCCACGCACGCCTTATAAAAGACCGTGTATAAGCGACAATAATAATATGATTATCTGTGTCTTAATAGTGACATTAATATATACAATGTACAGTACAGTACAAGTATATCCATACTAATATCGTAAATGGGAAAGTGTGTCTGTCTGTTTGTCCGTCTTTCACGGTAAAACGGAGCGACGAATTGATGTGATTTTTACGTGGAGATAGTTGAAGGGAAGAAGAGTAACATAGGCTACTTTTTATCCCGGAAAAATCGACAGATCCCACGGGATGCGCAATAAAAGCTTCGCTCCAAAACTACTGCACAGATTTTCATGCGGTTTTCATCAATAGATAGAGTGATTCTTCAGCAAGGTTTTGCGGTATTTTTTATCTCAGAAAAACGGATAGTCCCACGGGTAGCGCGATAAAACCTTCGCGCCATAAACCGACTTCCGCGCATATGTAGCCGTGGGCAAAAGCTATGACCCTTAACCCTCTATAGACCCAATCCCGAAATCCACGCAGGCGAAGCCGCAGGCTGAAAGCTAGTACAATATAAATAACTAATTAATTAATTTTGAGAAAAAATTATATATTTATAAAAATTATATATGTATACTAGCTTTTGCCCGCGACTTCGTCCGCGTGGAATAGTGACTTCCGGCAGATTTTTGGTTTTTCCCACATAGTTCCCGTTCTTGCGGGATTTTCGGAATGGTCGAGTTTCCGCAGAATTTTTACAAATTTGGTACCATAAAAACGGTCATTGTGACTAAACCTTAAAAGATAGACATATGCCGTCGCGGACTTTTTTTTAGATCATGTATAGAGGAATAATTCTTTCATACATATTTTTTGTGTATCTTGAACCGTTTTCGCAGCGCACGCAAAGAAAGCCTTCAAAAATGAATAATTTTCCCCGTTTTTTACACATTTACCGCTCTGTCTTTGCTCCTATTGGTCATAGCGTAATGTTATTTAGCCTATAGCCTTCCTCGATAAATGGACTATCCAACAAAAAAAGAATTATTCAAATCGCACCAGTAGTTTCGGAGATTAGCGCGTTCAAACAAACAAACAAACAAACAAACAAACTCTTCAGCTTTATTATATTAGTATAGATAAGCATAAAATTACTAGATGTTTGAACATACGAGACCAAAATCAACTCCAAGACGCTGCCTTTGAATGCCCAATATGTCGCAAAACAGCATGTCAGTCAACAGACTGGCTCTTTAAAGAGGAACTTTGTTGTGGTTAAACTTAAACGAATGCATTAACTTCTCTCAATTCCTTGCAGAGGAGGTGCGCAGGGTTTCGCTGAACAGAATTTAAACGTCATTTATCTATTGGGTCAAATCAACATAATTTTTATTCATGACAAAAATGCCATCTTTATTCTGGCATAATTAACATTATACTTTTTAAAGTGGCTGTCAGGAAATCCCTCTTAAAGTTAAACAACTTTTCGGACATATCTCTCTCTCTTTTATTTCTTAAAATGTTCAGCGATCTACTTTAAACATGTTTTAGTAATTATTTTATGTATAGCCTTTCAGTGAAATGTTTACTGTTTGTTTCCCAAATATATATAAATAAATAAATAAAACCAGAGACAATGTCTGTTGATAAAATTGTGACAGTGTTGTTTACATAACGTGTTGGTGAAATCTCGGCGTCACGGGTACTGTGGCATTACAATGTAAAGATATTCGTGTAAAAGTAATTATAATTACATTATAATTTAACAAAAGCGTCTTTGCCTTGACCTTTAAAGAAACCAGTAATAAACGTGGTATAAAGGGCAACAAGGTCAAAGATTGGTCGTATCAAATTCGCCGGAACGGTTTATCGCTAAAGCTTTTTATAAAAATCACGGGCCTGAAATATTGCGTCAGCGATGGCTATCGGCGAAGGCTGTTATTAGGGGTACTGCAGGGCGTTGTGCTGGGGCCTTGAAGGTAACCTCCAACCGCTACGAAAGCCTTTGTTGTGTGCTGTAGCCACGGGGGTCACGGAATCCAAACAAACTGAAGGTGTCGCCTGTCCCTTTATTCTCATGGACGTTAAAAACCACTATTTCAAAATTACTATTTCATTCCTCATGCTCGCAAAGGAGCGTTTCCCGAGTATTAGGAGGAAAACGCTAGTTCCCACCAGCGAGCGGGAATTTCTCATACTATTTAGTTCCCTGCTTAGGGCGGAAAGTAAAATTTAAAAAATAGAACTGAATTAGGTTACGTACATACAATCTTTGGTACAATGATAATAAGAGTATTTGGCTGAATGGCCAATGGTAAAAGGTAACGCGATGTGTTCCAAATTTAAAAATACCTGTGAAAAAGATAATTTTGGCGGGAGGGGAACCTGTTACGCTGTACCGAAAACTTGATTGTGTGATTTAGGTAATTAAGAAAAACAATGAATTCAAGCGATTCTGTAATTTCGGCTCCAGATTCAGTCAAGAACGAAGCAAATACAATACTCGAGAATCATTTGCCAAAAATTTCAAAGGAAAGATATTTAAATACATATCCCGACTATATGAAGCGGCAAGATGCAAGGAATATAAAACCCTACTTAGACTATAGCCAGTCTAACAACCTCATTACCTCCTTTCCACCCTTTTAAAGTAATCTACTAATTATGTGTCTCTTTCATGGCTATGTATATATATATATATATATACTAGCTGGCCCAACAGACGTTGTCCTGTCAAATGTCTCAAATGTCACGTTGTCTCACGTTGTCTCAAATGTTTTTAAATAAATAATTTAGCTGAAAAACAATATCTATATGACCGTATTGTGAATCTAAACCATTCTCAAGCCCCTGGAATACACACAAAAAATTTCATCAAAATTGGTCCAGTCGTTTAGGAGGAGTTCAGTCACATACACACGCACAAGAAATATATATATTAAGATATATATATATATATATATATATACATAGTCCGCCCCCCGAACTACAAGCCTCTCCCCTTAGACTACGATGATAGAGACAACTGCAGCTCGGAGAGAAAATACCCACGAATAGGACACAAAATCAATGTTTCTTATGGCCGTTTTCACCAACCTTGTCTTAGCTTAGGCGACACCTAAGTGACATGCTGTCACTTTTTGTATTAACTGAAAAGAGTGAGACAGCATGTCTCTTAGGAGTCGCCTAAGCTAAGACAAAGTTGGTGAAAACGGCCATTAGTCGCCTATATACCACACATAACACCGAATATGCTGGGGAATACGATATTTTTACTGGGGCATATAACACGAAGAAAGCATACAATATACTCAGGTTTAGCTATTTTGATATTGTAAATTTATATTAGTTTTTCACCCACGACTTCGCCGCGTTATCTCGAATTTTCTTCACTGGGTCTCTAACCATCCCCATAGTAAATTGCATCAAATTGCCGGTCAACTGTGTAAAAATTTCACTATCCTTCGTCGGGTCTGAAATTATCTCCCTATATCCAATATCACTTCAGCACTCTTCGAACCTATTCTAACAAAAATTTTTTCCCCTTTTCAGGTTTTTTTTACAAATATCGTATTTATTTGCATCCAATCAATGCCTAAAATAAAAAAGCCTAAATAATTTACATAACACAGATTCAAAAACGGATTACAACTTCCTTCCACTTTAATTTATTTAAATAACATTTTAAACATTTTTTCCTTCGCCTTTTTTGGCAATAAGATTATTTATTATATAAACTAGCTGTGCCCTCGATTTCGTCCGCGTGGAATCGTAATTTTCCGTAGCATTAGGAATGACTAAGAGTGGTTATAAACGTAAAAATTGACAAATATAATCAGAATGCTTCGAACTGCTAAGTTATCGGGAGTTACGTGTTATTATCAGTCAACAATAAAAGATGGACACAGGCTGTCGTGGGATATTTTTTATATAATTTTACAGAGAACTTTTCCGTTATACTTGAATTCTGTGTAACTTTAAATATTAAGGTTGCACACGCGACGGAAGCTTAAAAAATGGAGTAACTTCTTCCGTTTTCCGAACATTGCCCTTCACTGCTCTGCTCCTATTGATTGCAGCGTGATATAAAAAGTATACTATAACCAGCTCAAGAGTATGAAAAATAATTGTACCAAGTTTCGTTAAAATCCGTCGAGTAGTTTTTGTGTCTATAACGGTTATACAGACAGACAGACAAAAATTTTACTGATTGCATTTTTGGCATCAGTATCGATCCCTAATCACCCCGTGATAGTTATTTATTATAATAGGTATTTATTATAATTTTAATTTAACTTTATATTGTTTTAAAACTGTATGACACGGCATTCCTAATATAGGCATGTTTTCAAATTATATTTTTATTAATGAATTATCAATATTGAAGTCATTTTCCAAATTGACGACTCTGTAGGTATCTATTTAATACAGGGGGAAAAAACACCCCTTGCTGAGTTTCTTGCCGGTTCTTCTCAGTACAAGGTAGTAGATTTGCGTAGATTTGCGAACCGATGGCGTAGCTTTTCGACATTCACAAGTGCTTGTAACAGCCCAGACTGAATAAATGATTTTGAATTTGAATTTGAATTTATTTTGCAAAATATCTCATGTACAGAATTGACCTCTGAGAATGAGATTTACGATAAGTATAGATAAGCGCATTGTTAATTTCTTCAAGCTATAAATATATATCAAGTTATAAGTCAATTAAATGCTAATAGTATCAGTATCGTTGGAAACCTTTATATAGTTTTATTAAATGTTTCCTATTACCAGAAAAATCCGCTACATGTAAGCAGCTTCCTGAAGCGCTCGTGTATTTTTTTTCGGTACATTAAAAAAATACATCATGGCGTAAACGTTGAACAGGTAATTAATGCAATATTATAAATTACGACTGCCTTAAATTCCCTTTTTTTTTTGTTACCCTAAGGAAAATGCATTAAGTTGCATACCCCGGCTGTGGCGAGCCGGCGGTTATGTGGGGCTCTCCTCCCCAGAAGGGGGAGGCCTACCCACTATCAGGCATGTAGGGAGCCCCCGGGAACACCAAGCTACTTCCGGGAACCCGCAGCCTCCGTTCCCCCACCGATACAGGGGAGCCCTCCCCGGGGGAGGCTACAGTACCTCCCCCGATTTCCACCACCGAAGGGGCGTGGTCCCTCCCGGGTCGCCGTATCCGCGGGCGCGATCTCCTCGCGCCCGCCGGCGTGCCGCCTTAAATTCCCTAGGGTGGTAATGTATTACTTAGTGTTGTTACTCAGTAATACTTGGCAGAAATAGTAGATTGTTAACCGAGGGTGGAAAGAATCAATTCCCGAGGTATTTAGACGCCCGAGCGCAACGAGGGCGGCTATAGTCCGAGAAGGAATTGATTCTTTTACTCTACTCTTCACTTCGAATATATGAGGAAAATAAAACATTGGTTGTTTATTTAATCTATTATTGATAATATATGATAATATCAGTAGACCATCAGTAGGCAGAACACAATTTGCCTCGTCTTTAATTGAATCTGGTGTCAATATTTCAGAATCGCTTGAACTCATTTTTAAAATTAAAATCTTAACTAGTATAAGAGATTATTTGATTTTTTCAAATTCCGTCACAGATATATATAATAAATTCACATCCCGCCAATTAATGTCGACTGTTTAAATTTTAAATATGGAACTCACCGCGTGTTTGTTGCGGCTTATTCCGCTGGAAGTAGTTTGCGCTAAGTTCACACTGGCTGTTTAGAAACTCACATGGCCGCGGCATTTTTTTTTATAGTTCACAGCTGACAGTTCGTAGCTGACATTCGTAGTTCTATTTTTAAAGTTCATTCCGGCCCTTGGGTGGGAAGTAAATTGTATGAGTTTTTCCTCCCTGTCGGGAAGCAGAATTTTCCATCCAATAATCAGATCAAAACAACATAACTTTCCGAGTATGAGAAATGAAAAATTGATTTTTACATGCCCTGGTAGGAACATCGACCAGTATGAGTCACATGACGCCGCACCACTTCGGACAACGCACACAATGCCCCGTCCTGAAACCTGAAGGTGAGGGGAGCCGCCCCACGGCACTGATCAAATCTTTGCTAGCACGCACTTAATATGCTAGATGACTACTACTGATATATTTTATATGGCTATTTTTATTACATAACTAGCGGACCGGACAGACTTTGTCCTGTCAAAAAGAATTATAAAGTGCCAGTTTTTTGTTCCTACTTATTTTATAGTCAGGGCAAAAAAAATCTCCTGTACTAAGACTAATCGTCACCCTAGTTTACCACTAGGAAACTAGGGTTGTGAAAAAAAGAACTGTTTTTTTCGATAATTATTCGAATTTTTCTCGCCGTCCATCCTAGAACTTCAACGAACATTTCAAAAACAAAAAGTCCGTCTGTCCGTCCGTCTGTCAAGACCCTTTTTCTCAGGAACGCGTGGAGGTATAAAGCTGAAATTTATATCAATTACTCAGGTCTACTGTCCCTTGAAGCTGTGAAAAAATCAAACTTCTAAGCCAACGCAATCAAAAGATACAGCCGTTTATGCCGCAAATTTTCGACACTTGCAAGGGAATCAAAACCTACAGGGTGCTTCCCGTGAACTCAGAATCTTGAAATTTGGTACGAAGCAACGTCTTATAGCATAGATAAAGGAAAAATTACGAAAACCATAAATTTTTAGTTACATTACAAAATATATTTTATATAAAGAGATCTTTGTCTTAAATTTATGCTCCTCCATCTTTCCCCATTGTAATGTTATGAATTTCATTTTGCAATAAAAATACCATAGTTATGACTCGATTATCGTAATGAACGAACTTTGTAAACCTTGCAGGTTTGTACGGAACCTCGGTGCGCGAGTCCGACTCAAGTGATCCTATAAGGGTTCCGTTTTTTCCTTTTGAGGTACGGAACCCTAAAAAAACACGTTTAAAATTTATATTATTGAACAAAACACGTGGGGTGTTTGTGATAAGCCTGCAATTTTTAAATCTGTAATATCTTCAAAAATATTCATTTAAATCATATGCTGTAAAGGGCCATATAGATCTATATTAATTCAACAATATATTTAAGGTATTTAATTGGATAAGGATTAATGCTGTATTGGTTAAAATGGCTTCGAAAATCAGCCATTATTTGATGTAAAAAGTAAATGACTAAAAAATGTTTTGTGGGATATCCATAAAAGATAGACATATACTATTGCGGAGTTTTCTGTGAACCTTTTCAATGTGTACAATAACTGTACGTTATTTTTATTAATGTCGTAGGGTTCAGCCTGCATTTGCAATGTAAGCGGAAAAATGTAATTATTTACGACATAACCTTCCTCTGTAATCATTATACATACATACATCCATACATATATGTCACGCCTTGTTCCCAATGGGGCAGGCAGAGACCACCTCTCTCCACTTGCTACGATCCTGGCACACTTCTCTTGCTTCCTCCACTTTCATGAGCGTCTTCATGCATGCTCGTCGGTTGCGAGTACTCTTGACCCGGCCTTTCTCTAGGACATCTTCGATTTGATCGCGATATGTCCGCCTAGTCGACCTGCACCGATTCGTCCTATCATTCTTACCTTGTGTATCTCTTTCGTTAATCTTCCTTCATTCATTCTTTCAACATGACCGAACCATCTAAGCATCCCTTTCTCTATCTTTGTCACTACATCTTCAACTACGCCGCATCGCTCCCTTATCACACTGTTCCTGACTTTGTCCTTCAGATTCACTCCAATTATACTTCTCAAGCTTCTCATCTCCACAGCATTAATCCAACTTTCATGTTTCTTCTGCCACAGCCAACATTCACTACCATACATCAATGTGGGGATCTATAAAAAATAATTATATCATTATATCTATAAAAAAAACGCATCAAAATCCTTTGCGTAGTTTTAAAGATTTCAGCATACATAGGACATAGGAACGGAGAAAGCGGCCATGTGGTACGGAATGTGCGCGAGTCCGACTCGCACTTGGTCGGTTTTTTTTAATTCGGTTAAAAAGAAATAATAAAACAATGTGAATATAAATGGCCTTTATTCAAAAGCCTGTGACACTTGTATTTTATGTGTTGCCTTTTTATTTACCTACTAGGTTTCTGCCCGCGGCTTCGCCCGCGTGATTTTCGGGATTGGGTCTATAGAGGGTTAAGGATCATAGCTTTTCCCCTCGACTACATATGCGCGGAAGTCGGTTTATGGCGCGAAGGTTTTATCGCGCTTCCCGTGGGACTATCCGTTTTTCCGAGATAAAAAATATCACAAAACTTGCTCTTGCTTGCTACTTGCTCAAGAATCACTCTATCTATTGATGAAAACCGCATGAACATCTATACAGCAGTTTTTGAGCGAAGCCTTTATTGCGCATCCCGTGGTATCTGTCGATTTTTCCGGGATAAAAAGTAGCCTATGTTACTCTTCATCCCTTCAACTATCTCTGTTTTGCCGTGAAAGACGGACAAACAGACAGACACACTTTCCCATTTATAATATTAGTATGAATTTGTTGGCTGGCGAATTGCTATTATAATTAGATGCATCCTTCATTTGAATTTTAAATAAGAAGTGGCCTACTCCATGGCCACAATATTGGCTTATACGAAGTTCCCATTGACTTAGCAGTATTAAAATAAACCGTTATCCTGTTAATTCTCGCGTGACTAATGTTCCTCTCGCGAAATCTTGTCGGTTCTGGATACAGAAGCCAAGGTCAGGTAGTTCAAATTCGTTGCCCGGGCAAAGCTTTGACAGTGGACTTGTCCTAACTGACTGCTCGGTAGAGTAGGCCTTCCAGATTCCGAAAGATTTCGTCGGGTTCCGGAAGAAGGTTTTGCTAGAGTGGGGTAAGTAAGGAGATAACCCAAATACAACAGATCCAATCCAATAGTATGTGTATATATTTTTTTTAATAATTTGTCACAGTGGTTTAGTCCCCTGACTTTTATGCTAGATTAAGCCTGTATTACAAAAGTCTGTGGTTCGATAACAGAAGTATCCGTACAAGCCATAAGGCCACTAGGGCCAAGGCTAGGCTGAGTTTAGTCGGTAGGTCTGTTGGATCGAGCCGCCTCGATTCACCAGGAGTCCGACATAATCAACGCATCCCTGCTTGCCTGTTGCGTTGGTATCCATGAGGATTCTCAGCCTCCTCTCCTGAGGAAAAAAAAAAAAAAAAAAAAATAACAGAAGTAACATTTGTAAGCTCATGTACGGTGAGATAGACGTGACACGAAACATCTGAGACTTAAGACTAAACAGTAATAATAGAGAAAAAATAAAAAAATAAAGTTATGATAGAATTTTTTTTTACCAGGTAAAACTTCCGTTTATGGACATCCGACACTGAGCGGATCTCATCCCGAGCGCCCGACACGCGCCGTCGGGCGCCCAAGGGACACTATCCGTCAAAACATCCTGGATGACCTTCCTCAGGCATGTAGGGAACCCCTGGGAACGATTATCGACTTCCGGGAATCCCCAGGCCACAGCCCTTTTCGGGGAGGCTTCAATACCTCCCCCGATCTCCTCCACCAACGACGCACAATATTTTTATGTGTTAGATATGTATTATTTTATTTTTATTTTTTTTATTTTATTTCTTGAGAAAACCAACAGCATGAACTTAGATTAAATGACAATAAATATATGTTAGAATGTATAGCCAATAACAGGTTTCCCTTAATTTGTCCATTATTACAATTTAGAGTAGACAACTATAAGTCAGTAACAAGCAACACACAAGAGGTCATTTAAAAAATATATACCTATATATAAATTACAAAAACAAGCAACCCTTCGAATTTAACTAGTATTTAAGAAATAATAATGTAGATGTTACATTTTATGTTTCTGTGTTGTGTGTGTGTGTGTGTGTGTGTATCAGTTCTAGACTTCAAGTCAATTCAAAATAATCTTTATTCAACATAAAACCTATACTAACAGAATAAAAATCTTGTACTAACAAGGAATCAAATGAGATCGCGCTATGTGGCCTCAATAGCACCATCCTTTCTTATTGAACTCAAGCTGCGTTTTGAGGGTAAATTTGATTTTAAAATACGAACTTAAATCTGCGAACAAAGGTGTCCAATGGGTATGGGTATTTATTATGATTTTAATTTAACTTTATATTCTTTTAAAACTGTATGACACGGCATTCCTAATATAGGCATGTTTTCAAATTATATTATGTAATGGAAAGTGACTTCATGATTTATCAATATTGAAGTCATTTTCCAAATTGACGACTCTGTATCTATTTAATACAGGGAAAAAAAAACAGCCCTTGCTGAGTTTCTTGCTGGTTCTTCTCAGTACAAGGTCTCCCGCCGTAGATTTGCGAACCGATGGCGTAGCTTTTCGACATTCACAAGTGCTTGTAAAGCCCAGACTGAATAAATGATTTTGAATTTGAATTGAAACCCTAAAAAGAAAACCTCATCCTTTCAAAGTAGGTCGAACAAATCCATCAGGAAGACAGAATGTTAACTATTGACCCCAAGTGCGTCCACGTGTCACGTCCCACGGCCTCTGGGCGTGCTGACGAAGGGCAAGGGACGGCCTAATGTTACACAAGTGCACTGTGAAGTGCACACATTACCCAGCGTTCACCCCCGTTAAAGGGTGTGTCATGTCAACAGTATTTAAACATGGACAAATTCACGCACGACCACCTGCGCTGTGTGCTCGAAAATTAACATCCGCTTGGATTAATCGGGATGTTAATAGATCAGGAGACCTATTTTTGAATTACGAATGCGACTTAGAAATCACCGATGTGACTAATAATCACCGATTTTCAATCATTCTTATTTTTGAATATCACTGATGTGGCCACCTTAGTCACGGATGTGATTTCATTACGAGTGTCCTCACCCACTCGTAATCAAGTCATACTTGTGTATACATATATATATATATATATAAATAACCATAATGGTTAAGCCGGCAATAACCGGCAGCGGTACATTCTGCTTGGAACCGAACTCTTACGTACATTTATGTGTGTACTTTATCTACGAGTATGTTGGCAGCTCTGCGACCGACATTCAAAAATTGGATGTTTAGGAATCCGTGAATTCAAAGTCACCGCTGACTATTTAGTCAGCGGTGATTTCGAAATCGCATTCGTAATTCAAAAATAGGTCTCCAGGAGTACATTAAAAATTGTAGATGATTTTTATAGAACGATAAACATGTGTTAAAACCTTAATTATTATACGCAGTCATTGCAATGTAAATATGCAATTCTACTTCTCATGCTTGAGGTTATGCCATGTATTTGTAACACATTTCATACTAATTTTCAAATGCATAATTTAAACACAAGAAATAGAAATAAACTTGCCGTTCCAATGTACAGGCTACAAAAAACTAGAGGTTCGCTTATGGGCAAATGAATAAATTTTTATAACAAGATTCCACATAGTGTAGCTGAATTGCCTTTTCATAAGTTCAAGGTACATGTTAAAAAGACGCTAATGAGTAAGGGCTATTACAAAGTCGATGATTATTTAAATGATGCCAATGGTGTTGATTTGAAGATACATTCTGAAGTGTAAATATTTGTTTTCCCTGTATAATTGTAAACACATATGTACGTTGTATGATAACGACATAATTTATTGTAAATGTTGTTATTACTTTTGATAAAGCTGATTAGTTTCTTGCGCCCATTCTTCTTTTCAGCTAAAAAATACGTCCGGAATGGGTGGTAATAGACAAAAAATTTGGACGATTCAAAAGAGCTTTCTATAAAGTCATATTTGAATGAAGTTAATTTTGATTTTTTTGATTTTGATGATAGATTGCGGATTTGACTACTGTCTCTTTTCTGTTTGTGACATTATCCAATAGATGGCAGCACAGTCAGCCACGTGGCGGAACACAGTTGCACATTTGATTTTATAAGGTGACCACCGCGCAACAAGATTTTATATAGGATTTGTGAGTCTGATACGGTCTTCGCTACGAAAAAAAAAATTGGTTGTCTGTAGAACTCCGTCATTTATATTTTTATTTAATAGTTTGTTTAAATTTTCTGCTTCTGAAGTTATACATAAATTAATTATTATGAGTAATGTGCGTGGCTCCGTGTGGCGTCAGATTCGGCCGTTACGGTGTTTTCGAGATGACTCCACGCCGTACCAATTGAATAGACGTTGTCACGTCAAAAAATCTAATAAATCGTGTGCTGATTTTCGGTTCCTTATTTAGACGTAATGAAACCGGGTTTGAAGTGGTTTATTGCCGGTGATGAAAAGTAGATGACGTACGATACAAAACGTCCGAAAAAGATCGTGGTCAAAATCCGCTAACTAGTTGGACTAGGACGTTTGTTCAAACAACGTTCAGCCTAGTCATTCAATTAAATGTCGTCATTCAATGAACGCGCTAGTGGTACAATCAAATAGCAGATTCAACCAGATGACTGCGACGTATCCATATATCCCTTATACTTTCAGAGTTTCGCCTATTTTTTCAAAGTAGAGTCAGATTTATGTCAAGAGAGGACTGCCAAAATTAGTTTTCGTAAAAAATACAAAGATATTTCTTCCCAAATAATAATAAATAAATAATAGTAATGTAATTAAATAACAAAAATTTTTCTGGGTGCAATGAAATTATTAAAATAAAGTAATGTATAACATTTATATTTTTATTACTTTGCCGTGTGGCGTTAGATCGGCCGTTACGCCGTTCGTGGACTCCGTGTGGCGTCAGATTCGGCCGTTACGGTGTTTTCGAGAATGACTCCACGCCGTACCAATTTAATAGACGTTGTCACGTCAATAAAGAGAAATAATAAATTAAAAATACATGAAATTCATTATGCTAGCTATTTTAAAACTCAATCCAAAACATTAGGATATACAAATTATCGTTGACAATTTGCCTTAATCGAAGCACGCCCAAAATGAACTGATCGCATGACATGAAGTTTGAATTTGACACAAAAATCCGCATTAACAAAATGATTTGCCATTTCTTGATTTCATTTGTTACAAAAAATGTTGTAAACGAAGTATCGCTCGACCGATTTTGTGCAAACTTCACATAAACCATCTACTAAATAGTCCGAACAAAGCCTAATCATTTGATTTGGATAGGTGAGCCCGTTCTTGAATTATAACATTACCACGAAAAGTCTGGTATTCGCGAACACCGACCGCGCGTATGCAATGAAAGGCCGGATGCAAACCTTATAAAGTGTTCGTTTGTCTCTGAGGGACACGTGAATTCTGACTGAATACGGCAAATGATACGTGACATGAAAACAAGGGAGTCATGAGTGAGATAAATCTATATAGAAATGTATGTATATAGAGCATACTATGTTGTTTTTTTATTTGCATATTTTTTATTGCAATTTTATATTTTGCATTTATTATTTGTTACTCCTTTGCAAGTCAGTTTTTTAAGAAACTGTAAATGTATGCGCTGTAGATCTAATTCTTACATTAAGTAAGTCGTAGGAGTTTGGTATCTAATTATTAGGAATTAAAGTATGGAATTATTGTTTTATATGGATATATTTCCCTTATTTATTTAATAAGGAAGAGAACAAACGTTTACACGCAATATATTTACACACAAGTCAGTAGACATTAAACTAGATAATAACATTAATTTTGAAGGCATAATAATTTGTTGTCACAACAACAGCCAGTACTTTTTGGATATTTTTTTTTAGTTTAAAATATCGAACTTGCACTTTAGCGTTACAAATTAATGGAAAAATATATATTTTCTGTGGCGCTTAAATTTATAAAGATATAAAGTTTTAAATACAAGCAATACCACCGCAATTTCACAGTCCCTATTATTAAGTGAAGCGTAGCATAGCACTTTGCTTTGAACATATTTGTATCGCCGCAGCGAGTGGCGACGCCATCTAATTAATATGAGCAAGACATTCGCATCGACTCGCGCCGAATATAGTCGCAAGGTTTCTCATTGTGCCATCGCACTAAGTAATTGGTTAAGTTGACGCCAGTTTTTCAAGGCTTCAATTGAAGTTGACGTTTCAAACAATCATTATTCAACACCGAATTGTGGCGGCCGGCAGTTGGCACGCCTGCGCGGCGGCGGCGGCGGCGGCGTCGTGGCCGCGCGGCCGGCGCCGCTGTGGTCAGCCGGCGCCAGTGGCCGCGCGACCGCCGCCAGGGGACGACATGACGTGAGCATGCCGGAGCCCAGCGCCTTCACCGTCCTCGACAATGAGGAGGCGCCGGGAAGGCCGGCCGCTGAGCGCGAACGCACCGTAAATATCGTGCGCCCGGTGCCCAGGGTACCAGCCCCGCCACCCGAGGCCGCGCACACTCTGCTAGACCCCAAGTTCTCCCGCGCGCTAGACTTCAAACTCCGTCGTCTGAAAGAGAAGGAAGTGCTGCAGGCTAACCTACGCCGGCCGACGCGGTACCGCCCCAAGAACGGGCACCTCACAGCCTCCGACCCAAACATCCACGAGCGCCCGATTGCTAACAAACACAGCCAGTCACACCCGCAAATTGATTTGTTACCTGATAAGGTTAAAGTGTCGCCGAAGATGGAAAAGTCGTCGTCGCCAGGGCGTCGAAGTCGCGGCCGAAAAGTCTCGGGCTCCAACGACGATGACCGGCCACGGTTCGTGACTACAGTGAAGACGGGGCAGTTTCTGCCACCGCCGCCGGAGTTGGCGTGCTTGCTGGGGCTGGAGTCGCTGTACCCGGCGCTGGAACGGGAGCGTTTTGTTTATTCGTATGCGAGCAAACCCAAGGCGGTGGCGGGCCGCCCGCGGCGGTCGGTGCCGGCTGACCAGCCGCTGCCGCAGTCGCAGCCTCCGGTACGCAGTCACATTGGCTCCGTGTTCGGTGGCGTGCGAGCGCTGGTCGCCGGCGTGGCGGGACTGCGCCACGTGGCGGAGACGCGTGACCAGCCGTATGTGACGTCTCAACTAAGCTTCTTGCACATACTCATTGCAGATACTTGCGCACTTGGTTTCTAATATGTTGATATGACGACCGCTGTAGTAGAGATAAGGTGCCGGATTCAAGGTGTCGCCATCAGGTCCTGGGTTTGAGTCCCGGTGGGGCAGATGTTTGTGTGGTCATTACGAGCGTTTCTACCTTAGTCATGGCTGTATAAAATAAATATATATGTCTATCCGTTACTTAGATCCTATAATAAAAGACTTATAGTGTTTACTTTAGATTAGGCTAAGCGGTGGAAATGTATTTATTTACTTATTTAATATGAGGGGGTAGTACCGTACCACTTTTACCGAGATCGTAATCAATATAAAACTTATTATAAAAAATAAGTCATTGTTTTAATATAATTATTATATAGTTGTGGTACTAAGTGGTAATACAAAATTCATATTTACACAGATTTCTATTGTTTTTTTTTTATTTTTTTTTACATTATACCTATTTAACGTTGTGAGTTACCATTCTATCACATATATAATATATGTTGATTGTTGTTTTAGAATAAATAAAATTAAAAACAAAATATAGCGCAAAACATTATATACATATGTATATTAAAAGTAAAACTTGAAACTTACATAATTTTGTCTTAACATAATTTTTGTTCTTTTCCTATGAGTTTTGAGTCGCAGAAAAAGCCAACTGTATAAACAAGGTTGTTTGGAAGAGATCTGTCTTAATGATAAGACCGCTTTTGTAAACATAATTTTTAAAGATATATTGATTTTCTGTTGTATGTGTGTATCTATCTGTCCGAAAGTCTATTCTCACACAACTGCATGCATCAGTCGCAGAGCTATCGCATGATAATGTGTTCGATTATTGACTGGGCGCGCTAATGAGTTCGGCCTCCGGCGCCCACTTAGTGCATTAGGGCGCTAGTGTGAGCTCACACTGTGTGTCATAATGTCTGATGGATCGACCAGCACGGTCAGCGCGGCCGAGCGGTCACCCCTTCGCGCCCCAATTTAACAGCCCCACTATCAACCTTATCTGAGACGGTCTTAATAGGAATATCATTATAGAATATTAATAGAGCAGCGTAGTCTAATATATACTATTTATATATTATTGTTATCTATAAATAATACTTATAATAGTAATAACACTATTTTATATTCTTCCACAGGACTCCAACCATTCCCATACCAAATTGCATCAAGGCAATTTATATTTGTATACTAGCAGACCCGACAGACTTCGTCCTGTCAAAAAGATTTGTAAAGTGGCAGTTTTTTGTTGCTACTTATTTTATAGATAATATCGCATAACCAACCAAATTGCAAAAAAAGGTCCAAATGAACTATTACATGTTGCGACTATTCAATTTTGGAACGTGACATTAAATCCTCCAACGATGTATTCTTTGTTCCAACGCACACACGCACACTGTTTTGATAGATATGATTGAATTTTAACTTTATGTGAGCGTTAATAAAGCGCAAATTGACTCTTTGATGTTAGGAACATACCTACATTGCTTAGACAATAGGGAGTGCTTGCAATATGAACTTTATACTATAACAACAAAGCTCAAATTTACTGTACGTTTTAATTAGAAAACGTTTTGTTTGTATGAGAAAAAATGGCTGTTTTTAGGATTTTTCCGATTATTTTTCTCCTTGAACCATCCTTGAACTTCAACGAACATTTTAAAAAAGAGTTGGCCAAACTGGTCGTTGTTGAGTTATGCGCTTACCAACACATTTTGCGATTCATTTTTATATATAAAGATAAGATTTGGAGAAGGAAAAACGCCTTCATTAATAAATATATTAATGAAGGCGTTTTTCCACTTTTAATAAAATATTGCAAATAAATACTAATATTACTTTTATTTGAATCTGGAAATAAAAAAGGCCATTCAAACTAATACACGTATATCGATAAAAACTTCTTTAAGCAATTTTTTTACAAATCCATCAAATCAGTTACCATATTATGGAACATCAAAACTGCCTGTAAGCGGTATATTTTGTGTTTCCTAAGCTTTCAACTGCTTCAGTCACCAGACAGTTACCGAAACTTGAACATTACAGTCTTTCTGTGAAAATAATTTATGCCATTGAATGTTATTTGTCTGAAAAGGCTCACAAGGTTTGTTCAATGGAACTTAGTCGTTTAGTGCACTCATAATTATGGGGCTACTTCAGGGACCATTATTGGAACCATTATCATTTCTAATTTAAATTACTGACGTCCCATACTTCACGAACTGCTTGAGGAATGCAATACTATTTACAGATAAATCTTCATTCACATTTAATATTGACAGAGAAAACAAAGCTACTGTCCTTGTGAATTATCTTTCTCTAAAGTATTGGCCTGACTATTTTTGCAATGGTTTTATTTATCTTGCATAAGACATGTATAATTTTTAATTCCAAATTGTTTTATGTCAATAGTCACTAACAATAATATAAATAACAAGTTTGCGAGTTCAATAGTCATGACATTTATCTGATTGTGTAGTCAATTAACCCTTTTTATTCCTTAACTAATTTAGTCCGGAACAATATTTTAATATAATTTCACCATGTCTCCTTAATTTTTACCTAGCTGTGAGGACTCCTATGTGGCCTATTATATAGTACTAGCTTTCTGCCCGCGGCTTCGCCTGCGTGGATTTCGGGATTGGGTCTATAGAGGATTAAGGGTCATAGCTTTTGCCCACGGCTACATATGCGCGGAAGTCGGTTTATGGCGCGAAGGTTTTATCGCGCTTGCCGTGGGACTATCCGTTTTTCCGAGATAAAAAATACCGCAAAACCTTGCTCAAGAATCACTCTATCTATTGATGAAAACCGCATGAAAATCTGTGCAGTAGTTTTTGAGCGAAGCCTTTATTGCGCATCCCGTGGGATCTGTCGATTTTTCCGGGATAAAAAGTAGCCTATGTTACTCGGGGATAATGTAGCTTTCCAAAGGTGAAAAATTTTGAAATCGATCCAGTAGTTTCGGAGCCTATTCATTACAAACAAACAAACAAACAAATCTTTCCTCTTTATAATATTAGTATAGATAACGCCTTTTTAGATAAACTTATTCAGGCTGGATTACCCAGGTCAACTTGTGGTGGTTCCTAGTTGTCATAATTGGCGTGTCTTTTGTTACTACGAGTTCGTTTCGCTGTTGCAGCGGCAGCCTGACGACGGGACAGTACACCAACGTGATGCACGACAAACGAGTAGTACGTGGCTCTACCTTCACGGGACGTACCCAAGCAGCGGTGAGACAACAATACGCCTGTGCACATACATACATACACACATACATAACCCCTACGCAAACTCACATGCGTACATGCACACTCAAATCAAAAAAATCAAAATCAAAATAATATTTATTCAACATAGACCTTTACAGGCACTTATTGACGTCAACAAACAAAACAAAAAAAAGCTTAAGTAATAAAAAAAAAAAACAAAAACCTTGTCCGTACGTACGAATAAGGAAAAAAAAAAGAAAAAATATATTGACTCGACACCTGTTCGGAAATTGGGAGAGCCTTCTCGAGAAGAACAGGCAAGAAACTCTGAAGGTCTATTTTTTATCTCCTCTTTTCAATGTTAATAATTATAATAATATAATATAAAAATACAATATAGTATAAGATACAATCATACCTAACACGATTACAGTCGTATGTATGTTTACATACACATATAAAATAATACAGTATTATAAATAATGCTGTTAGCAAACATGGCTCTATGAATAGTGTCCCTATTCCCAAATAGTGTGATCATTTAGATAGTCACTTACTTTATAATAACTTTTACTCATGAGTGTATTTTTGATATGGATTTTAAATTTATATAAAGGCAAATCAATGACACCTTGTGGAAGTTTGTTAAACATAGATATACATTTCCCCAAGAACGAACAGCTAGTTTTATGGAGTCTGAACATTGGAAACTCAACTCAACTCAAACCGGCAGACACATACAATAAGACAACATACAGGTCGAGTTTCATTCAACCCTCGAAGAACTTCCTGAACAACTTGAATCAGATATATTACCTGATTGTATCTCTTTTAACATTTAACATATAATTTGAATTTATATATACAATTTCAATGACATTAGACTTAGGGATATGAAGCTTCGTACCATCCAACTTAACTCTACAAAATTCGGCTACTAAAAGACCGTCTAACATCTATAATAAAAGTGGAACGCTTACAATAAGTTTGTTGCTATTACTGAACTTTGGTAATTTGAATGAAATTTGAATATGGGTCACGTGTCGGTCAATATTGGGGGCTGTTAAGTTATGTGGTATGGTGCGAGTGCGAACGGGCACTGCGCGGCAATAGTGTGGTGCGAGTACAAGCGGTTTTGAAAACTCTACCCGCTGACACCCGTTCAAATTGATTATTTATATTGTGTATTTTTTTAAATTGTTCAATTAAAATAAAATTCCATTAAAACCTATATATATGGAGCTATCTGAGTCGTCTTTCTGGAACTTTACTTAACCCAAATGTTTCCTGGAAGCAATTGCTACCTTAATTATAAGGCCAACTATCGTCATCATCCTCATCATCATCATGTCCTATTCATATTTTATATAGTGTGTCTCATTCATACATTCACAATGTATGAGTATTTGAAGAAAGCCTTTTAAGTAACCAAAGCTGTAGCTTCTTCTTTTGATTCAATTAATAGAATTGTATTAGTTTGAAATAGAAATATTTAATTATGGTAGTACAAATAGTTTGTCGCCAAGCAAATTGGTTTCATGTACTAATTTACTCGAAGAAGTAGCAATAAAAATAGTGAAGTAATGGCATTACTATAATCACCCTGGCATAAAGGGTGCAAACGTACAATTAATCTTATTAGCCGCATTTCTCTATAATCACCACAATTACGCCACTGAGCTGGTGCGGTGAGCCCCACGCCGGCCACGTTTCTAACGGCCAATTACACCCCCGCTTGTCCCACTTGCGCGTAAACACAATTTGTAAAGTGAAATAAGTTGAATTTTTAAGGCCAGGTTGTCGCAGCGGTACCATTTTTAAATTAAACACTTGATTGTACCGTAAAAAAATGCCTAATGCACAGTTTAGAGGGTCGCTACATTCGCAGATGGTAACCGTCCTTACTTTGATCTCAACAAAAATATTATCATATAAAATATATAATTATGTAAAACCATAAGGCTCGCACTGTCACACATCTACATGCCTTACCTCTATTTACGAGCCTTAACTTCACAATCCCTACACTTAAGTCAAAATATGTGATTTGGCCAATTACTCCAAAAATATTATTTATAAAATATCTATACATTTTTGTAATGTAAATATATTCTTCACCTAACCCCCATATGTTCACAACTCGGTAAGAGATAGTTAGGAGGTAGACTCTGTACCAGGGTCGTCTGCATGGGTACCTCCGTCTTACCTATTTCCACC
Organism: Scirpophaga incertulas; assembly: GCA_036419045.1. Taxonomy (NCBI): domain Eukaryota; kingdom Metazoa; phylum Arthropoda; class Insecta; order Lepidoptera; family Crambidae; genus Scirpophaga; species Scirpophaga incertulas. Next base: position 120,169 of record CM071639.1, on the reverse strand, counting down.
GCCAAACAGCAGGGTTCGCTTTGCTGTGTTCCGGCGTGAAGGGTAAAATAGGCAGCGAAATTACTGGGTACTGTGACTTTACATCTTATGTCACAAGTTGGCAACGTACACTGTGGTTCTTATGAGGTTTGCAGATTTGCTGCGAATCTCGTGGGAACCACATGTACTATAGGCGACTGTTACCACTTACCATCAGGTGGGCAGCCTGCTTGTTTGTCAACTTTAGCAATAAAAAAAAAACTACACATATTAAGAACATAGGTGAAGACAGCAATACAGCGGGCAGTTTTATCTTAATAAATCAGATTATAATAACACCTGAGTCTCAATTTATTGACAAAGCATTGATTCTCGACTACGCTACGGCTCTCGCTCTACAGTTGCTACATATAGTTGACTAGACGCCAAGTTATTGATAGAACTGATATATAAACATACATATTCGAACAAAAACAGACAGAGTAGAAATACCTGGGCCTGTAGTCAAAATAGTTTTAGTAACATTCGTTTCGATAGAACAAAATGGGAATGATTCCATAATTTGTTATCATTTCCAAACATCGGAATAATTTCAATAAGAAATCGAACGAGAACGATATTTTGAAAATGAAACGTCTCGAACGAAGAATAACGAAAGGAAATTCGCAAACGATTGTGGCAAAGCTCCACCAGCACGTTCCGACCCCATTTACTGGTGAATATTTTATCAATCCTCGCCATTAAGATTAAAGACACCTAACTTGTTTGTTTTTCCGTTACGTTTCGTAGTACAGTAGATAGTTACGTTACCAACTACGAAAATTCGTAGCGCTACGTTCAAGCGTTAACTGGGGGCACGGAATGCCCCCGGCAAGTCGAGCGCAAAGCAAACACTGCCATACCATCCTTTACTGGAACCATTTCGCCGCATTTTCAGGCCCCTATTTGAGAACCTCTGGATAAGACCAGAACGCAGAAATGTTCGTTATCCAGTAAGCTATAATCACATACTTGAAATACAAAATTTCAAGTCTACTGGTCATTTAGTTCCGAAGTTAAGCGAAAGCAAAGTTTCGCATTTCGCAAAATAGAACTAGTACTTCCCATAACCTCAGAGAGCTGAAATTTGGTACAGAGTTAGGGTTTTATAGCCACATAAAGGGAAAACTATAAAAACTATAGTGTTTCTACAAAAAGAAGTGAAATCCCACCAAAACATTCTGTAAAAAACTAGCCAAATCTCGATGGCGCTGCTAGTTTATCTCTAAAAAGTAACGAAATATAACAAAGTCGTGCCAAGTCTAAGGTTCCTTATTGGTGTCCCTTTGAGGGCTCGTTTTTAGTGTAATAGTCACTTATTTTATATTATATATATATATCGATGTTTATATATTGTTTAAATTATCATGATTTGCAGCAAAAAAATTAAGGCATATGTATTGCTGCCATCATTCACTCCACACAGATATTTTTTTAATATTTTTTACATATCTCCGGGTTATCTGGAATCATCGTCAACCGAACCGGTTTGCTGCTTGTTTACAATGCTGGCAGTAGCTTATATTTGCTCGTATTTAACACATATTTTGTTATGCGTGTTATTGTATGACAGCAGCGTCTACTTAGGTTACTATGACAGATTACGTAATTAACTGCCTACTGTTTTAGGGGTTTCTTGTTGATACTAAATCGTGTTCAGTTGTAAATGTTTTCATTGTCAGGGCGACGGACCGGAGAGTGGGGCGGCGCGAGCGCGGCGCCGGGCGCTGGCGCGTCGCGCGGCGGCGGCGCGCCTGCGGCCGCACACGCCGCCGCCCGCGCCCGGCCGCCGCCACCACCCCATCCAGACCGACCACTTCCTGGAGGAGGTACGCATAAGAAGAAGCACTGGCGTGTACCTGAAACAATATCAAAGTACACGTTACACACGATTTTCCTCTGTGTGGCAGCTGTTCGACAAGGGCTCGGAGATGGAGGCGGGCGTGCAGACCGACCTGCTGCTGGACCGGCCCGCGTCGCCGCTCTACGTGCCGGCCAAGACCGGCGCCGATGCGCACACGCAGATATACCCCGGCGACGTAAGTATTCACTCACTCCACAGCCAGAGACTATCTTTATGATCGCCTAAGTAGGGAATCACGAATCGGTATTGAGGAGGAACCTAAGAACAAGAACACCCAGTAACGTACATGAAGTCATCATAAAATTCTCTAAAAAGATGAACAAGCCTCTGGTTAACGTGAGAAAAAGTCCAACTAATATTACATTTACTATAAATAAAAGTAATAGAATATTCTGTTATAAAGATAAAGACAAAAGCCATTATGTAAATAAAATAAAATATTTTGTAACAAATTATAAGTGACATACGAATACAGTGCAATGTTAGACTACATGTGTGCTCTTAACTAAAAATAACTAATTAACATAATTGAACAAATCAGCTAACTATCCTAAAATTAATCATTTGCTTTCGCATATTTTGCCAATTTTCGTGCATATAACAAGTTTTTCATGTTGCATATAATGTGGTCTCTGATGACAAGATTCGTGTTACTAAAGGAGTTATGAATATTACTGTACCCACAACGAGCATATGGAAAAGCCTAAAAAGTATGGATTGCTTGTGTGAAGGAGATATGTCATGTGAAGAATGTCAATGGACAGATAGCGTGTGATACAAAAGAAAATTATTTATTAATTAATTTATTCACTTCGATACATACGAGTAAACACCAGCACGCTCTTTATGCATAGCCTCGTTTCTTTAAAAATTCTAAGTAGTGCCTTAGCTGCAATAATATTACGTTGCTCCTTAACGATACAATGTACTACGCGACGTGCTGGTAACGAAAGTAACTCGCCGCAGCTGTTCGACTTCGACGTGGAGGTGCAGCCCGTGCTGGAGGTGCTGGTGGGCAAGACGGCGGAGCAGGCGCTGGCGGAGGCGGCGCAGGAGGAGGAGCTGGCCGCGCTGCGCGAGCGCCGGCGCCGCTACTGCGAGCTGCGCGACGCCGCGCGCGCCGAGCGCGCCCGCCTGCGCGCCGCCGACCGGAGGCTGCACCTCGAGAAGGTCGCTCTCACTCTCACTCTCTCTGCCCGCCTCTGTGCTGCGTGTTAGCCTACATATTAAACACGCGTATTTGTAATATGTGTTGAAGCATATTTTGTTGTCGATATTTATTTTATTGATTCTATAGAATTCGTCTAGTGTATAAAATTGATTGTTCAAATACAATACTGCAGCCGGGAGACCTAGTTATATTTGCCACACGTTGGCGGAGTAATAAGAGGCGACTGGCACCTCGCAGGAGGCGCGCGTGTCGCAGGCGCAGGCGCAGCAGGCGGCGGCGCGGGAGGCGCGCAGCGCGGCGGCCGCGGCGGCGCTGGCGCGCGGCTGGCTGGCCGACGCCGTGCCCGCCGCGCTGCGCGGCCTGCAGCTGCGCGGCTGCCTCGCCGCCGCCGAGGACTCCGCGGCCGCCGACCTGCTGCCCTGGCTCGTGGACGAGGTGGCCGCCGAGATCGAGGCGCTGCTCACCAGCAGGGACCTGGTCACAGGTCAGTGCCTCTGCCGATGCAGTGTTAGGGGGCTCTATACTGCCTACCTTCCTTTGAAGAAGTCTTTATACGCAGACTTGCAACTGTAGCCAGTGAACGAACTTGGCGAGAAGATTGATTGACCGGTAATAACCTAATCACTGGTAGAGCTGTTATTGTGATAGCTGTGATGATGTAGTACTGACTTAAGGAGTTAAATCCTCACAACTGCTTACCTGTTACCTGTTTACCAGTAATTGGGAACTGTGACAGTTTGACCTGGTAGAAAGACATCACCGAAGGTAGAAACGGACGCTCTACTCACAACTACCCTACCAGCCCACCTTTAGTTAATTAAAAAATATATATTCGTTTACCAAGTTAGCTAAAACAACATTCTTCACTTACTTGACAGTGAGTGGCCAACGAGATCATGGCCTTAGCAATAGTATTTAGCCGCGCATGTTTGAGAAAAGTAGATAAGTGTGTCCCGCTTGGCTGCCGCAGAGGTGGTGCGCGAGGTGGTGGAGGCGCGCGCGGCGCGGCACCGCGCGCTGGCCGAAGCGCCGCGCGACTCGCCTGAGCCCGCCTCGCCGCCCACCTCCGACGACGACGACGCGGACGCCGACGCCGAGGAGACCAGCGCCCGCGAGAGCCAAGGTACGCCCGCACTCTGCCGCCGCTTTACCTACACAAAGCTCTTTTAACAACCCACAAAACACCCACCGCTGAGCACAGACCCCAAAGATCTCCACCTCGGTTGGTTCTGCGTTGCTAGCGTACAGCGCTAACAGCGTACCTGCAATCTTCACTGAGTCATATGCTCATCCTGTGGGAGGTCACCCAACACTGCGGTGACCGGCACATGCTTGCCTCCCAACAACTTTACCGCCGCAACGGCCGTCAATACTCCGAGCAATGTTTCCTACCCGATGCCATTTAAGTTTAACAGTTTAATTCTTCAAACTATATAAGTGACCCCGGTTCTTCTTCAATTTTCACAATTTCTAATATGATCACGCAATCAAACTCTAAATATATCCCTCTCTATCGCCCTTTAGTTTACTTTGAGCTTCCTTATAAGATCCAATGTGTGTGGCCAGATTTCGATTCCGTACGTCTTTGAAGCACTGCAATAAATATGCCGCGTAATTTTCAAGTTATCCCCAACATGGTTTTTTTTCTCCATATCTGAGACACGCTCTCCTCACCATACACTGTTATGCAGACGACAGTACAGTGCACGGAGGATATCATAGAAGCTCAGGAGCTTCTCGTGGTGATACTAGTAGGGTATTTTATGATTCAGTACAACAGAACGCTGGACCTCGTTTCCCAATGTGGAAACGCCCAATGAGGTTCCAACAATCTTGTTACACCCAAGTTAAATATCTGAGTCACTCCAGATGAGATATAAGCGACGTCAGATCTGGTATTAAATACCCTAATAAAAATAGCAATGTAAGGATCACAGGCTACCTACGTAGATTCGTCATTTGCGAACGAAAATGAACTATAGTTATATGCAAAAATGGTGGCGGACAAAGCTGTAATTGACGTTAAGGGGGTCAGTTCCACAAAAGATCCCAATCTAAAATAACGTCAGTGACCAAATGAATTTTGTTTTTTTGTTAATGCTGTTCGTCAGCGTAATAACATAAAGTATGAGCACTGATTTCGTACCACGTCTATTGCTCCACAATCATATTGCAATTGAATAAATTGAATGTGAAAAGATAATGTTTTTCCTTCGGTCCTTACTAATGGCCGATTCATCTAACAAAAATCCCGACACAACCCAACCGTGTAGTGAAATTTCATTCATATCCAAAATGAGAACATCAATAAAGAATGCACAAGAGCGGACTTGTCAATATAACAATGTCTGCTCTACCAATTAATTAAAAAACAAGTTATAAAGAAACTTATTGTTTAATATAAGCTAACATTATTGAATTAAATTAATTACGTTGTTTTATTTTGTTTCTTTATTTACTGAGACATACCACATCCCAGTACCCTATTTAATCATATTGTTAAAATTGACACAGGACAGGCACAGCCTCGTCTGGGAGTTTTCGACAAATACCTACTTTGTAAATTTGTAATAATAATAAATTTCGCTTAAATGGCCACTATGCGTTAGAACTGTATCCCCGCTCACGCCTTATAAAAACGCGTGACATAAACGACAATAATAATATAAAGTTTATTATCTTCGAAAACTAACAGTTATCACACACACACACACAAATTATAATTTAACTGAAAAAACAAATATAAAATTAAAAAGGTATAAGTAAACATATTCCGGACAAAAGGAGACTGGTTCAGCATATGCACAAGGTCCTCCACAGCGCTGTTATTCAGCCAGTCCCTGTGACATTTTGAATTTCACTGAAAATAATTTACTTTTTATTAAAGTAAATAAAATGTGTGTGATGCTCACCAAATACCATGAGTCATTTAGATGTGATAGTCAAAATAAAACAGTTTATTTCTAAAATCATTGATTTGTTAATGTTTTATATCCCAACTAATATTATAAATGCGAAAGTAACTCTGTATGTCTGTCTGTTACGCTTTACCTCGCAACCGATTTTGATAAATTTGTTACAGACAATCTTTAGACCCTGAGACAGAACATAGGCTACTTTTGATTTCGAAAAAAAGGGATGAAGGGGTTGAAATAGAGGTTGAATGTTTGTATGGGTTTTTTTAATTTTAAAGGATAAAACGATGCAACTTTATACTTAAGCACTTGATAAGAAATCATTAAACATTTGTTCTAGCATTTTGAAATTTCGACTAGCTAGAGGGTGAAATAAGGGTTGAAAGTTAGTATGCAAGTTCGTCAAATATCACGTCATAAGAAACAAAAAATCGTTTGTTCTAGCATTTTGAAATGTTTACCAGTGTGGGGGTGAAATAGGGGTTGAATTAAAGATAAGACCATGAATGTTGGTACCTTAGACATAAGGGACCAGGATTGACAAACACTAATTTCACGCGGGCGAAAGCTAGTGTTTTATAATTCCGCAATTTTCCGCAGTTGAAAGTTTAAATTACTATAATATTATTGTCAGTTAAGCGGTAACGAAGCTCATCATGTAAAACATCTCGTAAAATATAGATACATAAACAAAAATATACATCTAAACGTGAGTTACTGACTGCATTTTGGGAAAGATTACTTTTTTCTTATAAATCATAAATCATTTTATTAGAGTGATTTTTGGTACATTATGGTCTTAAATAAAAAAAAAGTCGCAAAAATCTACCACACGGGTGTACACAGTAAAATTAAAATATATATATAATAAAATAAAACAAATACGTAATAGCAAACTAAATATAACAAACAAAAGCAACCCTATATTTTGTCTTTGAGAAACTGTTTCACATCATACGCCTTCTCTATTAAAAATAAATTTTAATTTTTTTTGAAAATGTGCAAATTATTACATTTAATTATATGTAAGGGAAGATGATTATATATACGTGGTGCTATGCAAAACACACTGTTACTGAATTGAGCAGTGTGGTTTGTTGGAAAACATTTTTTTATTATGCCGCTTACTTCTGAGAAACTGAAATAGGTTTAGATTTGCCGCAACAAACACAGACACTACATAAATATAAAGGCTAGGCAGAGTCAAAAGTTTTAGGCTTATGAAAAAAGGTATTAATCGTTTATTTCAATTGATATCAATCAACCATACAATTTAGATTCACTGTGGCCTCTTTATTCGTGGAAACAACCCCTTGGACGGGTGCGAGCGTCAGCAGCACATGTCGCCGTCGTGTACTCGCGTCGCCGATTGATTCGCGACGCCGCGCCACGTGCTCGCCGCGCCACTAGCGCGATTCGCGACAGCCGTCCGTCTTACACCGCAATACCAACCGCATGACGGCACGGCCGACCCTAAAGCAACCGTATACCAACGTAGGAAGGATCACATTTGCAAGTTACAGCTAAAGACCAGCTTGTAACCGTAATTCACTGGTATTGAGAGATGGGCAAGCGAAATACGACCTTGACGTTAGGCAACAAATATCGTGTTATTGACGTGACATGCAAGTTTGCAGCTAACCAGCATTACACCGCAACTCACAACATGTACTGAAAGGAAGGGTACACGAATTGCGCCCGCGCAGCAACGATCACGAGTGATTTGAAACGTCTATCGATTAAGATCTACTCCAACAGTTTCTTAATTGGAACGATCTTTCGTTTATGTAACGTAAGGATCGAAACCTGGGGCTATATTTTCGACACTGGTCTTCAATCTATAAGACTGAAGTTCGATCCTGCAATGAACCAATGTGGATTTCGTTATTGGAATTTATCTGCATTATTACAATTAAAAAGGTACATTTATCGGCCGATTCTACGGTGAAGGAAAACATCGAGAGACAACTCATCGTAGTACAAGAGCAGATGTGATGATAAATTTAAATATGAAAAATTATGAAAATAAATATTAGAAGATCCAATTTCTACACAAAACAGGAGACACGATTTATTTCAAACGCGTAGTGAAATCTTTGTTTCTGATACATTTATATAAATGACTCGGTCGTAAGCTGCACCCTCTCCTGTGGAGCGATCTGTTATAATTGGGCTTTTAAAAGACTTTTTAAAAAAGAAATTTATATGTACACAATTAGATACAGTGAAAGAATACAATAAAATTAACTTAGGTTTTTAGATTATCGCGGAAGCAAGTTCACGCGCGGAGGATATGGCAGGATATAGGATTCTCGTTAGTTAGAGGCACTCTAGAACCTTATAAATGCTAATTAGTGCTGAGTTAGCATAAAAAAGCTATTTCGGCAACAATCCCCAGATATAACAGATCTCTTTCAATTCAAGCCGCACTGATTTTGGTCGGTAACTCAAATCGGTCGAGCCGCCTCGAACGGACATAACCACCGTGTCGCATGGTCCATGAGGGTCACAGCCTCTCCTCTCCAGAGGAGAAAAAAAGCTGTATGCATGACTGACAATAAAAATACTTGGTGAATTACGCCGCAATATTATTCGTATTATGAACGCACAAGCAAAAAACCACCGTAGGCGGCGGTAACAAAACTCGCGTACGATTCGCAACACACTTGTCAGTGCCTATTACATCATAAAACCACTCGTGCGACGATCACGAGCCAATGTCAACCTTCCGTCGTGGCAGCAAGGCTCACGGAAACGCACATCGTGCGCCCACACATGCGGCCACCTGACAATATGTTGCTGATTTCAGCTCTGTTGATTCGGGTTACAGAAATGTATGGAGTATCCTTAATTAAACATGTAAACATTTTAGTTTCTGGAAAAAAGCAATAATTTGGAAACAATACATTTTTATACTACAATGGTATTAGGACTTTGCAAACTTTTTTTCAATAATTATTTAACTTAAATAGTGGCATCTAATTTATTTCTAAGTATGCCTATACAGCATATTGTTTACTAGGTAAAGCAAAATTTATGTTAGATTGCAAAAATCTTGAGAAACATAATTTTGCAAGGGTACAATGATGTCACAATAGATGTTGGATCTCTGTTTAACCGGCAACTTAAGGCTTCGTTATTTTATGGATTTTACAGAATAAAATTCCTCCAGCGTATAGTTTGTAATAAACATGTATATTTTACGATAGTAATAAAAGAAATGCGTTTTCTATTATTATTTTTAAAACAAACCTTATTAAAACTTGTCAAAGACATATATAAAACAAAGTAGAATAGATTACCAACTACATACAAAGGTTTTAAATTCGTGTAAAATTTATTATTGTCGCTTGCACCTCTTAGTTTGATATGTCTAGATGGCGTTACTACACTGACAAATTAAGTATAAAAAATCTTCAATATTTTATATATCCATCTATCGTCTGTAAACCAACATAATTTCCAATATTTACGAAAATCGAATGTATTTATCATAGAAAAATAATCGCAAATTATCCAATAATTCTTATCAAAATAACATTAAGAAGTTGAATTTCAATATTATAATGTTATATTTAAAACTTCATTATATTATTGTTTTACTATTTCGAACGTTACCTAATATAATTATTTTATTTACTATTTTTGAGTGTATATAACTTCATAATTTTGAACCGTACGCACCCAGCAATATAGATCATATTCAATGCAGCAGAAGTAAATAATGTAATATTTAAACGAGTAGTGATAGCTCCACACAGCCGCGTGCTCCAGCAGGTGCCGGCTCGCCGCGCGTCGCCGCAAGAGGGGATCAAATTAATTCGGCCGCGTCGCGCCGCCCGGCGGCCCGCGATGTAGATTGATACGGTGCGATGACATTATAATATAATTCTGATGGGGCGCGCTGTATGCGTTAGTTAAGACTTTTGTATTGTCGCTTGTAATAATTTAACCGCGCACGTGCGCCGCACGGATCAGGCGTCATTGTGCGCTAATGCCCCGACGTTTGTTGGTCTGGCCGCCGTCGTATTTGATGCGACAAGTGGTTTTTAAGCTTATGTCGCAATCGCATCAAGTGCGACGTGCACCGACCGTAAGTGCGAACGCGTTTAGGGGCTATCAAACAATAATGAACAGCTCATTCATTTATAATAACCGCGCCCTTTGGTTTTATAAACTGTGTAGTCCCTGTTTTTTATTAAACACACATTTAATCTTGAATCCGAAAAATTCGAAAGTCTATCTTGATGCAGTAATTCAATCTATCTTTTTAATCAAAGCCGTGGTATTGTAATTAAAACCATAGAGATAGAGAGATACAGGCCTTAATTGCCTGCACTGAAGTTTTTCTGTCGGTTTTCATTTGTTTTCGACCACCACCTTCCAACTCTATCCTCATAATAATAATGGTAATAACATTATTATTTTCCAACGACTAGAGATAATATAGCTGTTCCTCAGTTGAGACTCCAAAAGAAAGCTTCCACCTTTGGTTTTACCGTCGCTCACCATCAGACAAAATGAAGGCTGGCCCATTGTCATGACAAGTCACATTCTAAACAAGCATTATTAATTAATAGTTACAAATATTGCATTAATTCTCCTTAATCGTTGTATTTTTATACTTCTGAACTCTATTACTAAAAACATACACACATTTTATTTAGTTGTGTAAATAATACACGCGACCACAAGTGAACGCGGAGTACGTGACATCCCATCAAATAATTATTTTTCAGCAAAAGTATTTTTTTAAACATCTTTTCTTTTTTTATAAAAGCGCTTTACTTTTTTTGTAATAAATTACTTTGTTTGAGAACACTATTACAACTACCTATTAGAACTAACTATTACAACAAGCTACACACAATCAAGTAGTATAATAACAATAACAAAAGTTTATTAAAAACGTGAACTTTATTATTACATCTCTTAACCAATACACTGGAATAATCTTTCATTCCCTGTCCTTTTTTCAAACTATTTGCACGTGCTTATTGCCCACCAAATGCTGAATAGAACTTTAATCCGAATATGTATTTGAATGCACGTCACCGAATCTCCCAATGGCCCTACCATTTGCGATAGCGACTGTTGCGAACGGTCGTTATCGGCCGCGCTATCAGTGTATCGGGAAGATGTTATCTCACGCCGTGTGGCTGCAACAAATATATATAAATAACAGTTTATTCGATTAGACGCCACGTGCGCGATGCACGATAAAATTGCACTTACTATGGCAACACCATAGAACAGGAAAACTATGGAAATGACATTTGGGCAGATATTTTAGTTAGTTTATAACAAAGAAGTAAATTACAGTAAGTTCTATCGGATAATCGGATGCATGTTTACCTAAAGTTAGTTTAAGACAAAGTATGGAAACGGCTTTTTATTGTTTTGTTAAATAAAATTTTTCACCATTTCAGTTTTTTTATTCAATTATTTAATTGATTATTGTTTTAGTTAAACTAGCTCACTACTTTCGTATAACACTCTTCATGTATTAAATCGTACATTCATAAATCACACGGGGAACTGAAATTAAACTTCATGTAAATACGTATGCATAGTTGTATAAATGAACCCGGAGTCTCGGTCTTTTGAAAATAAATACCACGTGCTAATTTAGTCATTTTCAAACAATATCACTACGTTAAATTTGCAGTCCCGTATTTTCCCTGCATTTTTATTTAACAAAATGTATTTTAAAAAGCCGCTACCATAATTTGTGAGCCAAAAATTAACTTTTGGTAAGAATTTATAATTTACTAGAAAGACACACAATACTAGTGTTGATTGCTTGGGCACGTCAGACCTATTTCTGCCGTAAAAAAGCAGTGTTCTCATTACTGTTGCAGTGTGCAAAGCAGTGAAATTACTGGCTATTGTAACTTCACGTTTTATGGCGCTAGTTGGTAAAGTATAATTTAGTTTTGTTTGTGAACTGATGCGTACCTCACCGAAACCACAGCAATGATAGGCTTACCGTCTGATGGGATGAATGTGAGCATTTCTACCTTAGTCATGGTTGTTAATATATATATCTATCAAAAATATGTATATATCGCACTAATAATACAATAGTGTATCAACTCAAAACGTCGTACCTGACATAATACTATAAACACACGCAAAATTTGATTCCTCACGCGTGATCAAGACCGTCGTTCGATTAGTGCAAAAACAGAATAAGGATAACTTAAAAAACTTATGTGACAGTTATTCAATTTGCAACTATTACATGAAGTGAGTAATAAGTTTTTTGTTGATTCTGAAAAATGTTCGATTTTGAGTTGATACACTATTGTATTATTAGTGCGATATGTATACACGTACGTCTATCCGTTACCCTAGATCCCATAACACAAGTCTTATAGAGCTTACTTTGGGCTAGGCTAATGTAAGAAATATTTTATTTTTATTATAACAAGTCCTTAACTATGAAATTGCGGATATTTCGCTTTATATAATTTTGCATTACTTTTTACCCCTAAAGTGCAAGTTTTGGTTCGAGTTAAATCTCCCAATTATGTATTATGATAAGTATTATTTTAACTTAAAAAAAAACAACCCGAAACGTACCTGATGTTGTTTAACGTCAACATTTTGCACGTGCTACAAAACTATGTTATTACTTTGTTTCATGTCTTTGACATGTGTGTAATTTCCTAGTTTACCCTCTTGGTTATTAAATAAATGAGGAACCAAAATTTAGTATAGAATATGCCAATATTTTTGGAAATTTATTACAAAACAGCAATTGCATACTGTATCCCCTAATTTAATAATGTAAAAGAAATCAAATGACAGCTTACAACGATCGCTATAACATAATAATGTATAAAGGCGCTTCCGCTGATTTTTCTGTTCCGGATTCCGTGGGCAGTGCGCGCTGCGTCCTCCGACGCACGCTGCACGTTGCTGACGATTTGATTAACACCGCACTATTATTGAGTGCGGAGATTTTGGTACGAGATTGTGACGCAGTTATTAAATTTGTTAAAAAAATATGACATGAAAGTAATTTAACTTGCCATTAGCGAATGGCATAAATAAAAGCCATAGTTGCCTTAAATAATATATTTTCTAGATGTAGTACATATTATTTACTAGGTTTCCGCCCGCGGCTTCGCCCGCGTTATATTCGAATTTCCCACATGAAGGATATGTTTTCCGTCGGTGAAATTATCTTATTTCCTTCCTTGGGTCCTCGGGTTTGATTAGCTGTTGTTATCGGATTTTCGCATGGGAAAAAGTTATTTTACCGCGGTAAAATATTTTATGTCATCTCCGGGTCTCAAACAATATTCATACCAAATTTCATAAAGACTGGTTTAATAGGGTGTGATGTGAAGGACGGATAGACAGACAGATGCTTTCGCATTTATATATATTAGTATTGATACATTTTGTTGTGTTACATACATCAAAATAACTCTACTTAAAACCTAAGTCAATCACATAAGCCTTAAATACCTACTTACATTTTTGACGTTATATATGTACGTTATATATGCTTTAAAAGGTAGCGTCTGTCCTTTCTCAGGCTCTAGTCTATCTGTGTATAAAATTTTGTTTAAATCGGTTCAGCAGTTTTAACAATATTTCCATACAACCTAGCATCCCTTCTTTCAACCTTTTACACCCTTTTCTGCTTTAAAAGGTAGCCTCTGTCCTTTCTCAGCCTCTATAGTATCTGTGTACCAAATTTCATTTAAATCGGTTCAGTAGTTTTCACAATATTTCCATACAACCTATTAGCCCTCCTTTCAACCTGTTACAACCCTTTACAACCTTTTTTGCATGAAAAAGTAGCCTATGTCCTTTCTCAGGCTCTAGACTATCTGTGTACTAAATTTCATTGAAATCGGTTCAGTAGTTTTGCCGTGAAAGCGGAACAGACAGACAGACAGAGTTACTTTCGCATTTATAATATTAGTATTGATTAGAACATAGTATTATGCGGTAACATAAGCATATACATTGAAACTATATATCAAAATACCCCCTTAAAAATATTCCCCCCGGGTCGTCGTGCTAATCAGACGTGCTTTTAATTACTGTTTTGAGAATTATTTAAAAATGAACATAACAATTGTTTGGAAAATTGTATATTAATAGAAAAAAGGCAACTTCTATAAAAATTTACAACGAATGCAAATTTTATAGCTAATGAAACTGAAAATTTATTGACACATGACAGTTGAAGCACTGTTCATTGCGAACTGTATAATAGTTCCGATTAAATAAATCGTGCTCACAACTGAAAACGTCATTTACAAAATAAACAGTTTCGGCTGTGCTAAATATTTAAGTACTCAAACGATGCACTGTACCAAATCTCAAATGAGCATTTCGCGACCACTACGCAAACAGTGCAGTGAATCGAAAGCTCGGCCGGTGTTTGCGCAGCTGCGATCCCGGCAGCTCCTGTGTCGCGGGTCCAGTGCGGAATCATTTAATTCCTCGTTCCAAAACAATGTAACCCACTAACAGAGCCATTATTGTTCTGGCTGCCCCGGGAATTATGTTTTGATTCGCCTTTTCCACACGTCAATTCTATTCTATCAGTATTACCGAAGATCAATATAGTTAGAAAGATATAATTACATCTCTACAAAATTTGCTTATAGATACACTATTAACAATAATGTTATTTACTAGACGAGGTAAGAGTTATCCAATAATATGAAAGGCTTAGAATTGTACAATTCAATAACAAAATAAAGACATGATAATGGAAAATCGTGTATTTTTTAATTATTCAGTTGACTTATTGGTATAAGTGCTTTGTTGTATTGAGTCCACCCTTTGTATCTTATTTAGTGCAATAAAGAGTTAATTCATAATAATAAGATATGAAATATTTCCAATTTATTTTTACAAATGAATATTAATTCACAATTTAAAATGATCAATTAGAAACTAACCATGGCCATAGACATAGCTTGCTCATAGCAGAAACATTCTGAACGTGTTCATGTTCCACTAACCGTGAACTATTTACATAATAATGCAACAGAAAAATATAAGGTTTATTTCAGTGATCTTTCATATAAATAACCATTGTACAAACTGCTTAAATAGGTTTGTCTTACAGAAACAACGACAAACGCGGAGTAGCAGTGGCGTCGGACGACGGACGGCACGACGCCGACGACCAACGTGACAGCCCACGATTGATCCGGAAATGTTGGACTGACTCGTATCATGTGTACATTTCTAGACATATTGCCCAATAAATTCAGAAAGTCCAGTAGGAAGTGATGCAAGCACTTGGTAGATTCATCGTACACATAAAATAGAGGGACTATGAGTAAATTAAGATTCATTAAAACATTATAAACTTGCTGAAATAGTTTTAAAACTGTAATAGTTTCTATATAATTTTTAATATAACCTTAGATAATGAATTGTTTGTTTTGAGAAAAGCACTATTATCGCCGCACAAGGGATTGCTCTTGCTACGGTCTACGTTCGCTACGGCTTACATTTACTACAGTCGCTACGCCTCTGCTACATAAAATTCCCCGTAGGTATTAACTGGCGGTAAAAAGTGTTATTCAAAAAAAGTTAACATTTATATTTATTGGTTATTTTACTAAAACAATAACTACGTATTACAAAACATTTCCTTGACTAAACATAAAGTCAGGTTTCATAAAATTGTAGAGAACTTGCAAACACCGCCCAATCAGGTTAAAGCTTGCTCGGGCAGTTTTTGTGCTGTTCCGTTTTGTAAATGCAAATTTGTTTATGTAAGTGTAGATAACATTAGTATTAACTTTTATAATGGTCAATTAGTAATCATATATATATACCTATATATATAATTGTTAGTTATTGTTGATTTTATATAGACTTCGAGTTTTCTTCGTGTAGATTACGTTTTCTTTGTCATTGTTAAATTTACTTTTAAAGTAAAATCTTTTGTTTTACTAAAGACAATTGTTTTATTACCAATTGTACGAGCTAGCTACGTACAACGCATTTTCCTATATCATCACATTTTTGTATTGACCTCAATTAGCTCTGCTGCACGAAATTATAATATACATTTTTCAGTTCGCATTAACCAACCATACGAGTACCAGTCGCGCATACTCAAATCACATCAATTTTAATTAATCAGTTAATTTTAGTTTTTATATAATATACCAGTTATCACATTAATACAAATTTCATTTGTCGGGGCAACGCGAACACCAATTTTTAAAGTAACCTATATAATTTCACTTACAATCAAACATGCAAATTGGAGATTGTTTTGAGAAAGATTGAATTCATGAAATAAGATAACGCATTTATATTCGCTATATGATAATAAATAAATATGGTAAATCGGCGGATCCAACTCGGCTGGGCAGCGTTTGGGAAGCTACGCGGCATATTCTCGGCCCATCTACCGCAGTGCCTCAAGACGAAAGTCTTCGATTCGTGCGTGCCAGTGATGACATAGGAACAGAAACCTGGCCACACACAATGGGCCTTATCAAGCGGCTCAAAGTCACCCAGAGGACAATGGGGAGGGCTATGCTCGGAGTTTCTCTGCGTGATCGAATCAGAAATGATGAAATCCGCAGAAGAACCAGGGTCACCGACATAGCCCGAAGAATTGCGAACCTTAAGTGGCAATGGGCGGGGCACATTGCTCGCAGGACTGACGGCCGTTGGGGCGGAAAGTTCTAGGGTGGCAGGCATGTGCTGGACACCGCAACGTTGGTAGGCCTCCCACAAGGTGGACCGACGATTTGCTGAAGATCGCGGGAAGGCGCTGGACGCTTGCAGCGCAGGACCGATCTGTGTGGAGATCCTTGGGGGAGGCCTATGTCCAGCAGTGGGCGTCTATTGGCTGAAATATCGAGAGTATGTATGTTAACGTTTGACACGGGCTGGCATCCTTAAATATTCAATCAAATTTAGCTTGGGCGATGTCATTAGATTTGTATTGACTGCGAGAGTTACCCTTTTTTTCTGCTGAGGTAAATGCATTAAATTAATTGCATTCCCTGAGAGTCGATGGTTATGTGAGGCTCTCCTCCACAGAAAGGGGAGGCCAATCCACTAAAAACCTCAGCGCCCTGACGAGGCCATGGGAACCCTTGCGGACCACTACCACGACCCCGTCGACGTATGGCGACTAGCACCCACACTGAACCACCTGAAGGTGGCCACCGGATACATTCGCCAAGTTGGACCCGGCCATCCCACGCCCCCCTCTGTCAGACTAATAGTCGTCAAAAGACGTTGCCATCACATCACAAGCGCGTTGCCGACCCTTTGAAAACCTATTTACTCCGGTCGTAAAGAACTTCCTTCTGTCTCTCCTGCAAACATTGAAATATTCACAACTGTGTGACCCTGTGTGTGTTCCCTAAGAGGTAAGATCTGTGTTGATGACACGCCTTGCCGTCGCTCTTATTATTAGTATACCTTACCTTTACTTACCTGTCAGTTCAGTAGACGCATTCAATAATGTAATAATGTGGGCAACTTTAAAATTCTTCAGTGCTATCCCGCCAGGACAAACCGAGCTTTTCCACTTTTAAGGTTGTCCAATCGCTGACTTTATAAATTTAAAACAAAGTTTTAAGTTACATTTATTTATAAGTCAAGAACTGTTTTTGTGTTCCTTTATTTGTTATTTTCGTATTTGTCATAAATAGCAAAAAGCAGAATTAAAATTGTATTACCGAACGCAGCAAAATTAACGCTGTTTAGTTAGTATTAATAGTATAGTGTCTGCCAAATATTGTGTATCAAGATAATTCAATAAAAGTGTTCTGATAAAACTATTATGGACCATTAGTTACTTGTAACTTTTGTACAAATGTTATTGTTTGTATCAAGTACACAATAGTTCATCATTATATTGTTGTCCCGGAGCGAGCGGACATCATGTATTATCGCAGGTGCACGCGCTCCCATTGGAGTGTTTAGAGTTGTATTAAACCTTTTATGGTCCTTTAATAGGAGGGTGGAGATTCAGCCCTCCGCCTCCCTGTCCATATATAGAGATGGACCTCTCGCAGGCGCGTATTCTCGGTTGCGCCCGCGCTCGGAGGGTCCGCAGATGCCGCGAAAACAGTACTTAGTGCAAATAGACTCGTGAAACACTTGTTCTAAATAATGTTTACCATATTATAGAATATCCATAATTGCAATTAAAATACCGATACCCGTTTTGTTTTACGTTGAGTATGTATATTATCTCACTATTGGCCAAAAGATTGACGACTGATTAAAAGTAGTCAATGAAATTAACGTAAAATTAAAGTCAAAACAGGTGACCAAAAATAAAGTTCACAGTGTCAGTGAAACAAAAGCTTAAAATGGACGAGCTAGTGATGGCCAAAACAATCGAGGCTCTGCGCGGTGCGTTCGGGTCGGGCGCAGCTTTGGGCGGGTGGGGAGCGCCTTGCGGAGGATTCGCGTCCGGCTGGTTCTCCGTGCGCGAGCTGGCGCTGGCGCTGGAGGAGCGCGGCGAGGCGTGGCCGGAGGACTGGGCGGGGGAGCGCGGCGCGGCGCACCGGCCGCCGGCGGCGGGGGCGGGGGCGGGCTGGTCGGTGGACGCGCTGCGGCGCGGCGGTGCGGCGGCGGCGCGCGCCGTTGCGGCCGCGCCGCTGGCCGGAGATGTGTGGGCGCGCGGCGCCGATTTATACGCCGGCCCGCGCGGCCTGCGCGTGCGGCTGGCCGCGCCGCCTGGCTCGCCCGCCGCCGCCGCCGCCGCCACCGGCCCGCCGCGGCTCTGGTTCGACGCCACCGCGCTCGCCGCGCTACGCATGCCCTACCTCACACTAGACAACATCAAAGGTTACGTTTCCTTCCCTGCAGTATTATCTTCATCACAACCGTACCTAATGAAAATGACTGTATCTACTCCATACCTCCTACTACCACTCCGACTCTGCACACGTTGGTCGATTTTATAAAATCCCTGTGTACAGTCTTATACTGTAATCATCTTGCTTACATGCTGAGCAATATTTTACTGTGCAATGTTACCTTTTAAGTACTGAGCAATATTTTACTATTGTCATATAATTTTAACTGCGTTTGCAACCTTGAGATGTAATGCTTAACTTTATTAATATTCTTTTTGTGTAATAAGTAAGTTTAGTGTGCGATTAACAGCCACAGAGGAAGCATTAGCCAATTAACTTTACTTTTATAACTTTTATTATTACTATTATTCGACAATATACGTCAGTTTAACTTATGATGATCTTTCTCTGCACACCGACCAAACTCAACCCCATCACATTCATACTCGTACTCAAGTGTACACCGTACACCCTGAGTGTCACTATGTTATCCGTAAGAGCGCCGGAAAAATGTACAAAAACCAATGCGCCAGTCTTTACACGTTAACCGACATGGCCTCTGTGCCGCATTCGTATTGGTGAACACTTGTAATTCAAATGTGAAGTTTGCCGTTCAACTAAACGTACAAATCAAAATCCGAATAACAATAATCAGAACAGAAAGCAACAGGCTATATATCGAATAAATCGTATCGGCAGTGGTTTTAAATACTTGTTTATATTACGTATTGTTTATGTTATATTGAACCGTAGAGCTACAGCTTTCAGAAGTACTGAACACAGCTCAAAGGCAAAAGTGAAAGAAAATTCGTAAATTACACACAAAACAGAAATACTGACTGTCACACTGGCGTGAGACCGGCATGTCATATCTGAGATGACTTACTGTGCGAGTCTTTTAAATTTGTCATCGACATCATTTTAGTCAAGAAACACCCATACTGTATCGAGACCTCCTCTAAGATCTCCACATTGGTTGGTCATGCACTGCTAACATTCAACACCGTCCTGTAATTTTTACCAAATCATCTGCTTACACTGTAGGAAGCTCACCAACGATACATTTTCGCAAATATGCCACACCAAAGGACCTTTTTGACTTAACGGCAGTCAGTCCTACAAGCAATGCGCCCTGCTCACGGCTACTTAAAGAGACTGTTAGTTGCCCTGGTTCATTTACAGATTACACAAGAAATCTTTGATCAGTTTCCATTGCCTTTTTTGTAGGACTTTGATACTTTATGAGACACGTTTCGTGTTTATAAGTCAACACACGGTAACATGCTCAAAATTGCCTTGAGAATTCTTTTTTGAATATACATAAGTTATATTATTAAATATAAAGAGAAGGGTATTAGAGTAAAGTGAGGCGGGGTGCGCAGGCGGGCTGCGGTACGAGTGCCACCGCTGCGGCGCCCGCTTCGAGCGGCCCAACCCGCTGAAGCTGCACCTGTTCCTGCGCTGCGCCGCCGCCGCGCCCGCCGCCTTCTGGGCGCGCGCGCTGCCTCTGCTGCACGCCGCCGTGGCCGCCGCCGAGGTGACGAGCTTTGTGAGCTCCAGCTTTATGAGCTTTATGAGGAAACATCAACACCGCGACTATTGACAAATGCGAACTTATTCAATCTATTGCTGTCGCGCTGTGCTCGAACTCGCCCATAATGTGCGATAGGAATAGACGGTTCCGACAAAAAATACTAACATTAATAAAAGGAGATGTTCCACTTTTGTATGGAGGCTGGGCCCCTCTCAGCCTACAGTAATAAAATAATGTTTTATGGAAAGAACAAAAAATAAGGAACCTTTACCCGTAACAAGATATTTTTTTTAAAACCTGCAAAACATTATAAAAAAAAAGAAAGGGTTTTGAATAAAACAGCAACCCAAAGCGTTTTTATATTGGCAACTTCGATTTTGTCACAATGAGTGACATGACCGATGTCAAAGGCTTTATCGCCACTTCCAAAATAAAATGATGTCACTGTCACATTGACAATGCCATTACGATGCTAGGAGGTAACTCTCATTATTTAATAAAAATACAAAGGAACTACTCAATACAGCCAGCATCTACAGTTACATTTTTAGGAATAAATCTACAGTAAGAGCATATATTTACTATCAAAATCTATTAATAGTTTCGGAAAAATAAAATAGATAGCTTGACGCCTTCATTAAAACCTATAAATATAAAAAAAGCTTTATGAAAGAAACCAATATTCGAGAATTTAAATATTATTTTATAAAAATTCGCAAGTTTGTATATATATTTTTTTTTTTTTGAAACTTTGTCTTAGAGGGGAGATCTATCAGAAAAACATCACACAGTAAGTGTAGAAAAATAATTAAAAAATGGGTCCCAAAAAGAAACGTCTCCTTTTTGACCTGTTCTTCTCGAAAAAGCTGTAAACAGATGCTGAGTATTTTTCCTTGTACCTGTGTACAATATTAGCTTTCAATTGAGATGACAAGAGATTTTGATCTAAATTGTTTATAAAATTACAGAACCTGAACTAAAACTAAAAAATAATATAAGGAAATGATAACTATTGATTGTACCTGATGCGCTTATTCCTTGGGTCGATTGTCAATTATTCTGCGTATATTCCTTATTTCTGTTCAAAATTGGTCGCTATTTACTAATAATCCGGCTCGAAGGACCAAAAGGTTACGAATGATTTTGTAGTTGTTGATTTTTGAAATAAATTGCGATATTTTACAAAGTGCGTTTATTTCATACTGGTCGCAAAGTTAGTACAGAGTAAGTATATGAAAGTGCAAAGTTTGAACTGAATTTGAAGTTCGTTGACATTGACATCTGAGTATTCTTCCCATCCAATCGTGATACACGTCGCGTGTCGGCGTTCCGTTACACTCAGATGTCGCGACAAACAGTTTTCGTAATTTTTGTTGTAACCAACAACAATATTTGCTAATAAATGTTGAATAAAGATTATGTATTTTCATTCTGATTATTGCTGTAGCTGTCATGCGTTTACATCGGAACATTACAGGCGCTCGAGGCGGAGGCAGAGGCGGTCGCGACCGCGGGGACGGGCGCGGGCGCGGGCGCGGGCGCGGGTGCGGGCGCTGGTGCGGAGCGGCGGCACACGTGCCCGTTCTGCGGCAAGCGCTACTCGCGGCGCTACGGGCTCAAGATCCACATCCGCACGCACACGGGCTACAAGCCGCTGCGCTGCCGGCACTGCGCGCGCGCCTTCGGCGACCCCAGCAACCTCAACAAGCACGTGCGCCTGCACGACGCGCACCACGCGCGCACTGGTACGCCGGCCGCTTCTTGTAGCTATTGCTGGTGCTGGTAGACTGGTAGACGAGCAAGGGGCCCACCTGATGTGACTAACTCTCGCTCGCCAAACGATAGGTAATGCGGACTCACTTTTAAAGTGGGACATGAATAAGAGTGGCTCCTAATTGCGAAATTATTCCTATACATACGTTTTAACGAAACGATAACGAAGGGTTACATGCAGAGGTGGTACAATCACGGTGCCTGCAAAGATTAAGTTGAATATTGTTTTACTATGATAGGATTTGTGTGAATATCTCTGCATGTGCCATGCGAGTCCTGAAGACTAAGCTAGTTTTAAGGCGTAAATAATAGAACGTGTAAGTGGTGTCCCGCAGACGGCAGCGACAGCGGAGGTGGGCTGCGCTGCGGCCGCTGCGGGCAGCGCGCCGCGCGCCGCCGCGACCTCGAGCGGCACCGCCGCACGCGACACCCGCCCTCGCCCACCGACCTCACCGAGCTCACCGAGCCCGCCTCGCCCGCCTCGCCCACCTCGCCCATCTCCTCGACCTTCCCGCGGACGCACAACGCAGACCTCGCGCACGTAGCCAAACACTTCTGCCCATCAGCGAGCTAATCTCTTAAGAGAACTACATCGCTAATCTCAAACATATTGTACATTTCGAGATAATTTCTAGGGGCTCCTGCACAGAGGGATTTCCTTTGTGCAAGTGCGGTCATGTAAAAAATATATTTTATATCTACTAGAAGTCGTGTAAGAAATACATATTGTTCGAAATTATAATAACTCAAACTCAGACGTAATAGAAACTAAAAGAAATTGTCTTTTTAATTCTCTCTGTAATGAGTGATTAATGACTCGTTACAATTTGTATTGTTCGATTTTCTAATTACTTCGATGTGCCTTAAAAAATAAAGAGAACCCTTAACATTTTAATTTAATTAAGTAACAAACTTATTGTACTATTGAAAATTGTAATACCCTGGAATCGGACGTCTTAAAAACATGTCTTGTTTATAGTACATACTTGTAAAAAACTAGTGTATTAATTATGACAGATAATAAAATTGTAAAATGAATCTGTATTTGTATTATAATGTGACATGAAAGAAAATCCATTTAGGTGAATTTTTGTATCTATAATAAAATATAATAAAATTGTGAAATGAAAATGTATTGTATTGTAAAAAATCTTTTGATCGTCAGATTCCGAATCTTCTTCGCATAAATAAATATGTGTGTATTTTTATTGTGTACATAATACTATGTCGTATAATATAAATAATATAATATTGTTAGATGCACCCTCATTTTCTAGCATCACGCCACACATCACACCAGAGCCTACGTCATCGAGATCGCCTACGAGTATATAAGCGAGCGACTGCGTGGCTCGGACCTGCCTCGCCCCCTCCCCTGAGAGGGCGAGCGCTCAGATGAAGCAAGATGAGCGATAGGACCCCAGGCTTTCTGCCCGGCCAAAGGCATTGGGCAGTGTTTAGTTGGTAGGCTGGCCTTCTGCCAGAGTCCAACATAACCATCCGCCGTAGACCGGGCGCGGTGATATCCGGTGTGAGGTCGTCCGAGCACCAGGCGGGTTGTTAAGACGGCCACTGTGGTGGCGCGCCCCTTATGAGGATTTTTATTTTATAATTTGATAATTTCGTAAAATACTTATGTTGCGTTTTCCCGAACGCCCGTTATTTGCTTATATTATTTAATTATATAATAATATTGCTTACCGGTCCGTAGTTCTGGCTTGGCTTGAAAGTGTGTTTTGTGTGTACTAATGTGCCCTACCGTATGTGGTTATAAATATATATCATATATTACAATACTTGTAGTGTAAATAGGAGAACGCGTGGCCGACCACTTTTCCTGTAATCCCGTCGAAACCGTAATATGCAAATATTAATCCGCCAAAATAAACTCAATAAAAATGCCGTGAAAAAATCCGAAGTGACAGTCAAGTACCGAAAACGTAATGTCAAAATCTTTTTTTTTATTACTTTTTTTAAATTTCCTTTTCCGCGGTCCGAAACTCATAAGTCCTAAACAATCCCCCACCCCGAGATGAGCAACCCTCATCTCGCTAGTCTACCGGTAGACGGGACAGGGTTGCCACCGCACGGCGCATCACAGAGTCGCCGATCGAGACCTCTGCGAACCGAGGTACACCGTCAGAGCCTGGATAAAGCTTCAAAATGCGTCCTCTACGCCAACGTAGAGGAGAAAGATTTGAATCCTTAATCAGGACAAGATCCCCTACCCGTGCAGGAGCCGTTTTATCTGTCCATTTCAGCCGCTGCTGCAACATGTGCAAATACTCCGAATAAAACCGTTTTATTAAAATTTTGTGACATCTGTTGCAGCATTTGAAAGCGAGAAAGTCGACTCAGTGGTACATTCTCAAAGGGATACTCAGGGAGAGCTGCAAGGGGCTGGCCGATGAGGAAATGACCCGGTGTCAAAACCTCCATATCGTTGGGATCCGAAGAGAGTGGGCATAAAGGCCGTGAATTTAAAGTTGCTTCCATTCTGTAAAAGACCGTAGTAAGTTCCTCGAACGTAAGAACCGTTTCCCAATAACACGTCTCAAATGTGTCTTAGCCACCTTCACGACAGCCTCAAAGATGCCTCCCCAATGAGGACATCCAGGAGGATCAAACTTCCACGTAATGCCCTGAGTAGCCATTGCTTGTCCCAAGTCCGTACTATGTTTCGTTAAAAAAATCATGGACCTCCTTAAGATACCTGTCAGCACCCTGATAATTTGTGCCGCAGTCCGACCGTACCAAACTCGGTAACCCCTCCGTGAAACAAAACGTCCGAACGCCGCGATAAACGCTTCCGTACTAAGCGAAGATACTATTTCTAAATGTACTGCCTTCGTTGACAGACAAACAAATACACATAAATAAACTTTGTAAGTCTTAGAGGTCCGCAAGTGAGAAGCCCTGACAATAAAAGGACCAGCGAAATCCGTACCGACACCGTGAAAAGGTCTGGTGACACTAACCCGATCGCTAGGTAGGTCACCCATCATAGGCTGCATGGTGTTAGCCTTTAACCGATACAAGGTATACACTTAAATATAACCGATCGGACGCACCGTCGCGCCGATAGTATCCAAAATTCCCGCTGAAGAATAGCAAGCAGTGCCGTACAACCTGCATGCGAGTTAGTAATGTGCCGATCACTTACTATCAACTGCGTCAAGGGTCCGTCCTTGGGCAGCAAAAGGGGATGCCTAGCCGAATACGGCAGCTTCGAGTTGCGCAGCCGTCCGCCAACACGAAGTAATCCCTCGCCATCAATGAATAAGTTAAGTTTCTGTACGGCACCCTTTAACCGACCCGTCGTCCGTAACGATTTAAGCTCGTCAGAAAACCGTTCCGATTGTACCCGTCGTAACCAAAAACATGAGAGCAGCACGCCGTTCGCCTGCCGTCAGAAACAAAGATGTATTTCTTACAACCGGTTTGCGAGTATTCGTTATAAACCGACGCATCCATCCCGTAACGGCCAGTAATTTATTAAGAGAGCTAAACCGCAGTAAAAGAGGGTTTGTGACGATTTCTTTCTCCACAGCCATGACACGCACACAGGGCAGCGGATCCGATCCGATTAAAACCGTAGGGGGCCATGACGACTCCGGTGCCGTCAACCAAGCAGGTCCCCACCAAAGGTTATGACTCACCAACGAGGAGGCATAACAGCCGCGAGAGGCCACGTCGGCGGGGTTCAACTCGCCGGGTACGTGCCGCCAATTCAGATTCACTGACGAGTTTTGAATTTGCGAAACCCGATTCGCAACAAATGTTTCCAGCCTATGTACCGAGGTCTGGAGCCACGCCAAAACAATTTGGCTGTCAGTCCACGCATAAACGTTGCCTATGTTAATGTGCTTCCCGAGTGTATCACAAACATGATTCAATAACCGAGTAAGTAACGCAGCTCCCGAGAGCTCCAATTTGGGTATGGTTTGGCGGTTGCGTATAGGAGCCACCTTGCTCTTCACCGTGATTAGATGTAACGCTACTGAACCATCTGGCTGTATCGTCCGAAGATATACGACTGCCGCGAAACCCGATTCCGAGGCGTCACAGAAACCGTGAAGTGACGCAAGATACTTCCCCGGTGGAAGTATTTTACGAGGTATAACAACCCTTCCGATAGTGGGTAACTGATCAATAAATGCGAGCCAGTCCGTTAAGAGTTCAGTAGGTAGGGTCTCATCCCACTTAAGCTCAGCCAACCATAACCGTTGTAGAAAACATTTAGCCCAAAATATTATAGGAGCGATCCACCCGTTAGGATCATAGATACGAGCAACCGTAGACAGGACTAGCCGCTTAGTCCATATCTTTTCCGTTATTGTTAAAACCCGAAAGGAAAAGATGTCAGGAACCGGTAAATACTGAACACCTAAAACCGATGTTGAACGAGGAGAGTCCGGATTCTCAAATAACAATGGATCTTGAACGTGATCCGCTGGTAGTCCTTCTAAGAGACGTGGACTGTTCGAAATCCATTTCCGTAGTTCATAGCCAGCCGTTGCCAATAACGCTATGAGCTCGTTACGTAAAATTAAAGCCTCCTGTTCCGAAGATCCACCCGTGATAACGTCATCGACAAAAATTTCCGACTCTAAGACGTCCGCCGCACGAGGGAATCGAACGCGTTCCCGTTGAGCGAGTTCCAACAAGCACCGCATAGCCATCCAGGGGCTAGATTTCAAACCGTACGTGTTTGTGTTCAGTTCGTAGACGCGTAATGGGTGAGACGGGTCCTCGCGCCAAAGAATCAGCTGATACCGTCTATCAGCTCTCATCAATCACCGTTTGCCGGAACATCATGCGTATATCCGTTGCGAAGACCACCTGGTGTCTACGAAAGGCCGAAATAAGATCCGAAATATCTTTATGTAGTTTAGCACCCGAGTGCAGGATTTGGTTCAATGAAACACCGTTAGAGGAAGGGGCCGACCCGTCAAACACGACCCGTATCTTACGCGCTATCCGATTTAAAAACCGCGTGATGTGGTATGAAATAGTGTTCTTCCGATGAGTAGTCCCTCCGTGCCAGGGACATGTGACCTAATTGTACATATTCCCGCATGAACTCAATGTATTTGTCGCGAAACTCTGTATCTCGCTTCATGCGACGTTCCATAGAAAGCAGGCGTTTCTCAGCAGTGAGGTAGGACTGCCCCAGCGGTTTGCGAATGCTCACAAAGGGCAACCGAGTAACGAAACGACCGTTCGGTAACCGATAAACATTTTCGATAAAATGGCGCTCGCATTCTTCGTCGAGCGGGTCCTTCCGTGAAACCGTGGGTACCTCTTCTGTCTCCCAAAAACGCTGTACTAAATCCGAAAGAGAAACGCCCGTAAAAACCGTATCAGAAACCGTATCATATGCTGGGCCCATAATCATATATCCGTAGTGCGAAGGTATAGCAACCAAGCCATTATTATTTAAATTTATAGTGCGTCCGGTGCACAATAATTGACCAAGCACATCAGTACCAAGCAACAAATCAATTTTTCCAATATTTAAAAATTTTCTGTCAGCCAAAGACAGGTGAGAAGCCGAGTTCAAAAATTTCCGAAGGTAATTCCACCTGTGGATGTTCTCCTAAAATATCATGCAACACTAGTGCTGTAACTGTAATAACAGGTTGAGAGACCGATTCTCCAACAATGTTAAAGGTACATTGACCATAAACATGTGACACGAGCACATCACCTATGCCACGAACCGAAATATTATTATTAAATATGTATAGGCCTAACCGTCTCGCCAAATTAACTGTTATCATGCAACCTTGCGAACCCGTGTCCGCTAGAGCCCGTGCTCTAACATAAAAACCGTTAATATCACAAATCCTTACCGCAACGGTAGGCAATAAAATAGTATTTAAAAAGGTTGCATTTGGCGAGGCGGCGGCGACTACCTATTCTTGAACGTCACTATGAAATGAAGCATTCACCCGATTAAAAACCTGGGCTGCCGACAGCGCCAGAGGGTTATATGTAGGGGGTCTCGAGCGCCCCAATGGTGCCCGAGTCAGGTGCCAACTGGCATCCGGTGTCCGGTAACCAACCGGATGACCGAAAGATGGCGGCGTGTTCCTCAATCGCGGCCGTTCCGCGAGTGGTGGTGAGAAACCCCTCGCTCTCGCTGCATACGAGGCCGCAGACGCATACTGTTCCGCAGTGACGTCACGAGATTCGTCCGCTTGAATATGCCCTATGCCCGCTGCATAGGGTGCTTGTACCATAGGCCCGGTGCCTCCCCCACCCGTATGTGGAGATGCCTGTGAAGTAGGCCTAAAGCCACCCCCACCCGTATATGGAGGTGTCGCGCGCACGTCCACCCGTCGAGGCGACGCTCGTCCAGAATGAGGAGGTGAAGTCCGTACTTTGTCCGCTTTGACCCCCTCCTGAAGGAGAACCAATCCGTGCCGCTGCAGGCCTAACTCCACCATTCCTATTCAGGCATAACATCCCGTGATGTTTGCCGTTACAATGAATACATGGCCGTGCCACTGCACAACTATTAACAAGATGATCCCCTAAACAAAAATAACATAACTTGTGATTTTGCACAAAACGCCTCCGCTGTTGAGGGAACAATTTATAAAATGTTGGCATTTAGATATAAAAGGCCTATGATGCCACAAAAGGTGCAACCAACCCGCTTGGATTGCAACCTATTATTAATAGTATGGTCCGATGTAGCCATACCTACCCTAGTCCCCCGAGTGGGTGGCCTAATCCTACCCTGACTGAATACAGGTCTTCCCTGACTGGACACAGGCCTCCCAGATGGCCCTGAGGTAGCCGTTGCAGGAGGTGAGCCTACATTGTCAACAATCCGTGCTTCTTCCTCCAAGAAGGTCAAAAGGTCAATAAATTAGGCAACGGGCTTGCCTCATCTCCGCTTCCATATTTTTGTTCAAATCTTAATTTTTAATCAGAGGGTAACTTATTCAATACAATATGGAGACAACAAGAATGACCACTCCGTTACTGGTAAATTTAATTTCTCCAAACAATTATAGGCCACCTTTAATGGATTTAAAAAATCATCCCTTATAAACATGATATTCCTTAAATAAGGCAAATTTAATATCTTTGCCACATGGGCATCCGCAATTAACCTAATATTTTGATATCTGCCCATCAATAGCGCCCTTTGCAGTCTCATAATTGTTATCTGTTATGGTTAAATGTGAAATAACCTGGTGAGCGTCTCCCGATAGACAACTCAACAGATAACTTATTTTTTGTGAGTGTGATATATCCATCCGACAATGTACCAAGGAATCAAAAATGTTAATAAATGACATCCAAGTTTCATACCCACCAGGAATACTTGGGCAAATTTAAATCCGGCAATCTAGTATAAATTGAGACATTACTACTTGACTGACCCTTAACCGTGGGACTACTGGCCAGATCCAGTGTCCTTACCGCCTGCTAAATGCTGTCATAATATTCTAAGCATTGCTTGTAGTCTGCCTGAGCTTGAATCAACCTTGCCTGCAAAGTTTCATTGTCTGGATTCATGTCAGCCCTATCATAACACATTTGTAAAGCTTGATCCAGGTCCGCCATGTATCTGTTCGCATTTGAAGCCCGCTCTTTCAAGGCCTCAACCCTGTCTGGTCTACTCACCAGAGAAAATGCGCTTACCACACCATTGCAATATGCGACGAATTTCGTAAACCGTCCGACATTTTAATAATTATATAAAATACAAAACAAAGAATTTACAAAATAACAGGTCCGTAACCGAAAAGAAAACCACGCTCTGCTACCAAAAAATGTTGCGTTTTCCCGAACGCCCGTTATTTGCTTATATTATTTAATTATATAATAATATTGCTTACCGGTCCGTAGTTCTGGCTTGGCTTGAAAGTGTGTTTTGTGTGTACTAATGTGCCCTACCGTATGTGGTTATAAATATATATCATATATTACAATACTTGTAGTGTAAATAGGAGAACGCGTGGCCGACCACTTTTCCTGTAATCCCGTCGAAACCGTAATATGCAAATATTAATCCGCCATAAATAAACTCAATAAAAATGCCGAAAAAATCCGAAGTGACAGTCAAGTACCGAAAACGTAATGTCAAAATCTTTTTTTTTATTACTTTTAAATTTCCTTTTCCGCGGTCCGAATCTCATAAGTCCTAAACACTTATTAAATTTCCAAATATGTAGTTGTTTCTTTTTTTCAAATAATAAATTAAACCAATTTCTAAGAATATAATATAATGTATCTTTTGTTAGCTGAGACTCACTATTAATATAACTCATTCTATTTATGGACGGACTTATGCCCGGTTTCTGAGTGCATTTTGTCAATGGTTTATCTTTTCAATAACGCTATCAGGAGACCTATTTTTGAATTACGCATGCGACTTAGAGCCGATTTCACCGTCCTTCATAGAAACCGAGTTTAATAAAACTTGGTTTTGATTGATCGAGTTCAGAAGTTAGTTGTGATCGTGGCTTACATCCGCACCGATTTCACCAACTCCCATTGATCTCGTTTACTAAAACGTAGTTAATCCACAGATATAGTGGTACATTCTGCGTGGAACCGAACTCTTACATTTATGTGTGTACTTTATCTATGTCGGCAGCTCTGCGATCGACTTTCAAAAATTGGATGTTTAGGAATCCGTGACCTCAAAGTCACCGCTGACTGAGTCAGAGGTGATTTCGAAGTCGCATTCGTAATTCAAAAATAGGTCTGCAGTTCGATAACTCCCAACAAATCGTTTCTGGACACCGTAGAATTAGATAAACTCCGTTTAAACTTAGCTTAACCTAACTGACCATTTACAGTCGGGTCAATTTAATAGGCCACATTTGACATTTGTTCATAGTGAGGTGACCTGCTTAAACACTCCGATTATGGTGAAAAAATCGATATTTACTTCAAACATATGTGAATCGAATACAGTTATTATGGAAAAGTACTTTTTTTATAAGATTCCTATCTTATAAAAAAAAGTACTTTTCCACAATAACTGTAATAGGCAAACGAGCAAATGGATTACTTGATGGTAAGTGATTATCGCTGCCCGCAACAACAGATGTGTTGCCGACCTTTTAAATGGGAATACGCTCTTTTTTATAGGTACTGCATTAATATATTTTACGATTTTAATTGCCTTAAATTTTTTTAACATCAATTATTTCTCTGTTTATGAAGTTATTATTGTTTTTTATTATAAAACAAAAGAACAACATGTTTTACATACATACACTCACGCCTTTTTCCCATGGGGGTAGGCAGAGATTAGTCTTTCCACTTGCTACGGTCTTTACATATCTCTTTCGCTTCATCTACTTTCATAACATTCCTCATACATGCTCGACGATTGCGGGTACCTACTTCTGACCTGGCCTTTTTTGAGGAGACTTTCGATTAGTTCGAAATATGTTCGCCTAGGTCTTCCTCGTCCCGTATCTCCACTCACTCCAGCTTCATAAATCATTTTGGTCAGTCTACTTTCATCCATCCGTTCCACATGCCCAAACCACCCAAGCATCCCTTTCTCTATTCTTGTCACGATATCCTCTTTCAAACCACATTTCTTTCTAATCACTTCATTATCAATCTGTCACTCAGTTTTACTCCTGCCATACTCCGCAAAGCTCTCATTTCTACTGCATTTATTCTGCTTTCATGTCGTTTCTCCCATACCCAACTTTCACTTCCGTACATTCATGGTGAATAATCCCTTCACAAGTAATCATTGCATTCATTCGATTTTTCATCACTTACGTATAGACTTCATTGAACGCAACATTGTAACAACGGTCATTTGTGCATTTCCAAACTAAAAAAATATTGAATATTTTATGTCCGCCATTACAAGGTTAGTTGAGGAATTTTAATGAAATGTCAAATGTGGCCTATTAAATTGACCCGACTGTAGTGCCGTTTATCGGTCCCATAACTTTATTTAAGGTCATAATTAAACGTGGTAATTTTATGTGAAATAAAATAGTGTTAGCTACATTTTAAATTATTATATTTAAAAAAGACAATGAGTTCTACAATATTAAATAAGAGTAGTTCTTCAGAGTCGGAAGAAGAAATCCATTTGAAATGTTAAAATAAAGTACCGCGACACTGTAACGTGTTATTTTTTACTATTGTTTTCAGCACAATTTAATCATCAAAATGCTTTTAATTTCATTATTAATTTACAAATTTAATTCTTGTTTACATGTCCTATTAGGATTTTGTGACAGATATTTATTTTTTTTGTTAACCTTTTAAGTGAAAGTAAGAGTGAAGGGATCGGAACCTGTACAGCCTCAGCATAAGTGCAATTTTTTTGTCTTAAATATATTTAATAATTTTACTTATAACAAGATGGACATAGGGACAAAACATTTAGTTTCTGTATTCATTTAATCAGCATACAGATGGTGTTGAGTCTGTGATAGGAGTTTTAGTTGGAATTGTAATTTAGAACTTAAATTTCAATATGCAGATCTATGGTTTTAGAGGTTTGATAGGGTGAAGCCATGGACTGTAATAGTAAACCTTAACATATTTTTAAACTAATATATAACTAATATTATCTATTAGGAGTTTACTTAAAACAAATTCTTTTGTTTTGGTTTATTAAAAGAAGTTTTCGTTTCTTTCTCCTTGTTGGACAAGTCCGCCTTTTCTTCACTCGGTGATGCTTCCAATTCGGAACGTGACCGGCTTGCTCTATGGCGATCCCTCCGTGGCTATTTATTGGCTATTTCGAGTCTTGGCTGTCATTTTGACGTCGGCAAGGAGGACGCGAAGGATGGGTCTTTCGGCGTTCCTCTCCTGGCGGATGTGCCGCTTTAGGCCACCATGAAAACGAATTAGTTTTTCTTTTTTAATTTATGTTTTCTTTTTAATATTTCTTAATAACGGCTTAATGCCTTAATTGTTTCGTCCTGCAATCCCAGATAATGTGAGTCGTAATTTCTTCTTTTGTTTAACTTTAAAGATTTCCCCACATGTTCGTGGGATAGATATTTCATGTTTTTGTACATTGTTGTAGGGTTCACGGTATATCCTCGGAATCACCTTAAATATAGGGCGTTTGGGCCGTTTCATCCCAACGTGACTTCATGCACCCAGCCATGCGGTGATGTAGGTTGTCTTACTTATCAACGGAAATCCCTGCCATCACCGATGGAATCTCAACGTATAAGGTGACCTCTTACCATTCTTACTGTTTTGCGTGTGTGAACCACCGTATTTTGGAGAAATTATTTTTTCTGACATTGTGACATTCACATTGGGGGACGAATGGAGGATGGCTCAGCTCAACACTTACTGAACTTGAAGTGTAATGTGTGCAAATACCGTGCCCATTGAATGGGGGACGATTATATATATATATACTTTCTTTTTTTGATTTGTGTATAAATATTTTTTTTGTATTTAAATGTTCCTTTTAAAAATGTTAATTATAAACTTACATTTATAATCCTCTTTGTTTAATTTTATCACCTAACCATTTGAAGGTCTGGTTGCATCTATGTGGAGGCGCCCATATCATTAATCCTAAATATCTACATATATCACCAGGTCGGTTCGATTCCGATAAGGATTATACCCACACCCTGATCTTAGCCGGCAAATTTTCTTTTTCTTAACTATCATAAATAAAACGCTACAACACTACAAAGTAAAACAATCAAACACAAACGAATTCAAAATCCGTGCGAAATCATGCCATTTTTTTTTCATCTATAATCTTTTTATTTTATCGATTTATGGGTATGATTCATACAGGCAATATTATCGAAATGTTAAAAATTATTTCATTAAACAGTGTTTTAATACTTACTATCGATAAAAAAAAATGTTATCATTATTAAATTATTATCGCGGATGAAGAAATATTACAAAATAAATGTTTAAATTGTAATTATGGATGAATTAATATAACAAAGTCAATTTTTATTTTTTATTTTGTGAACAGACCCATCTAGTGACATAATTTAGAACTACTTAACTGTTTCATAGCTGTTGAAAGCAAGGTCCCGCATTCAGAATCTCAGACAGTTATGAGACGTTTATCTTTTGGATAACTTTGTTGAATCATTAGTTATTGACAGTTTAGCTATTCAGAAACCGGGCATTAGAATTTATTCATTTTATTTATGTCAATAATATGCCACTTTTTATAGTAACATGTCAACGAATCCAAAGAGAAATTCAATTTGTGTCTCATGTTGTTTTCTTTTTTAGATGTTTCCTTTTCAAATAACCATTGGCGAAATAAAATAAATAAAATACAACTACTCGTTGTACTTTCAGAATCTACGCCAAGGAAGCAGTCTTTAAGGGTAATAGAGTCATCTAATAAACGAATCCGAAAAAATCCAAAAAGGAAATGCCACTGAGCAAAAAATATTTAATCATTCAAATAGTTTACTTTTAAGTCATTAATGACAGGAACACTAGTTGGGTCCACGTCTGACGTAGACGAAACATCAAGAAATTTAGGATTTTTAGTCCTCGTCACCTCCATGCTATTGTTAGGATTATACAAATAATACTTAAATAATTATCAAATAAATGGAAGTATAACCAACTACAGTCGGGTCAATTTTATAGGCCACATTTGACATTTGTTCATAGTGAGGTGACCTGCTTAAACACTCCGATTATGGTGAAAAAATCGATATTTACTTCAAACATATGTGAATCGAATACAGTTATTATGGAAAAGTACTTTTTTTATAAGATCCCTATCTTATAAAAAAGTACTTTTCCACAATAACTGTAATAGGCAAACGAGCAAATGGATTACTTGATGGTAAGTGATTATCGCTGCCCGCAACAACAGATGTGTTGCCGGCCTTTTAAATGGGAATACGCTCTTTTTTATAGGTACTGTATTAATATATTTTACGAGTTTAATTGCCTTAAAATTTTTTAATATCAATTATTTCTCTGTTTATTAAGTTATTATTGTTTTTTATTATGAAACAAAAGAATAACATGTTTTATTTTAATAAAAATTTGTCTATTAATTCATGGTGAATAATCCCTCCACAAATAATCATTGCATTCATTCGATTTTTTGAGGGACATCACTTACGTATAGACTTCACTAAACGCAACATTGTAACAACGGCCATTTGTGCATTTCCAAACTAAAAAAATATTGAATATTTTATGTCCGCCATTACAAGGTTAGTTGAGGAATTTTAATGAAATGTCAAATGTGGCCTATTAAATTGACCCGACTGTATCATAGTATTTTCTACTACAGGGCTGTCCAAATCGTTATGGTATGTATTTTTTTTAATAAATAATCATTGCCGCTGACGATTCATTTTTTATTTTCATCATAACTTCGGTACTCTTACACAATATTTGTAGCTCGACACCACAGCGAAGGAGAAGGGGAAGGGGGAATGAAAGTCGATTGGGTTTTGAAGAGTTTATTGATGGAGACTACTGCGCGGCCACCTTGGCGGCGATGCGCTTGTCGCGCTCCTCGGCGATGGTGAGGCGCACGCCCTTGCCGCGCGGCAGCGAGATGTACGCCTTCGTGCCCTTGCCGATGATGAACACGTTGTTCAGCCTGCAACACACGCACACCAGTCACCAGTCGTCACCAGTCACCAGTACCAGTAACTCTTAGCGATTCCTGAGAGCACTGCATTGCAACCGTAATTAGTTAGGTGCAAGGGAACCAAGAATAAGGTCGTGTGACCACCAGCTCTGGGCAGTCCAGTCGTAATTAGTTAGGTGCGAGGGAACCGAGAATAAGGTCGTGTGACCACCAGCTCTGGGCAGTCCAGCCGTCATTAGTTAGTGCGAGGGAACCGAGAATAAGGTCGTGTGACCACCAGCTCTGGGCAGTCCACTCGTAATTAGGTGCGAGGGAACCGAGAATAAGGTCGTGTGACCACCAGCTCTGGGCAGGCCAGTCGTAATTAGTTAGGTGCGAGGGAACCGAGAATAAGGTCGTGTGACCACCAGCTCTGGGCAGTCCACTCGTAATTAGTTAGGTGCGAGGGAACCGAGAATAAGGTCGTGTGACCACCAGCTCTGGGCAGTCCACTCGTAATTAGGTGCGAGGGAACCGAGAATAAGGTCGTGTGACCACCAGCTCTGGGCAGGCCAGTCGTAATTAGTTAGGTGCGAGGGAACCGAGAATAAGGTCGTGTGACCACCAGCTCTGGGCAGTCCAGTCGTAATTAGTTAGGTGCGAGGGAACCGAGAATAAGGACGTGTGACCACCAGCTCTGGGCAGTCCAGTCGCCCACATCACGCACGACATCGTATATGAGCCCCATGTCCAGCGTCTTGCGCTGCTGCTCAAGGGTTAGCATTCGGTACTTTCGGCAATCATCAATATATCATGTACGGGTTTTTTTATAAAATTTGTAATTGAGGTGATGAATAATTTTTTTCTGAATATTTTCAACCCTATTTTTGTATACTGCATAGAATGGATACCATATGGGACAAGCGTATTCTAAGATACTCTGTATATAGACGTAATAAACAATTTTGAGACTGTTTAACTCAGTAAAGGGTAAACATGTACGTATTACAAAGCCTAAATTACAATATGCTCGACCAACGATATTGTCAATGTGATTTGAAAATGACATCTTAGAATCGAGAGAAACTCCCAAGTCCCGCACCACCGCATAGCAATGCTGTTAAAATTATAATTAAATGTGATTGGATGATTGGGCCATTGTGTGCATAGAAGGCTCCTGCGTCTGCCTCCTTCTGTGTCTCCAGAAGAAGAAGACTGCCTCCTTCCTACTCCATCCATCCCAGTTCCTCCCAGAATGCTGCCAGCAGCCTCCGTGGACTGTGCTGCATGCTTCTGGCAGGGACGCCAGGGAATGGACAAGTTTCTCCCATTGATCGACCACACTTACAACTTTTTGCAACTGTTGTATAATTGGGGGTATTATTAAAGCACGAATGTGGGTTTATCACACGAGGCATAGCCAAGTGTGATAATAGTTTGGCTGGCCTCCACCACACTTAGCCATTGTGCGCATAGGAGAAGGCTCCTATGTCTGCCTTCTCCCTACCCCATTCATCCCAATTCCTCCCAGAACGCCAGCAGCCTCCGTGGGCTGCTGCATGCTTCTGGCAGGGACGCAGGGGAATGGAGCAATTTCTTCCGTTGGTCAGCCACAGTTGCACATTCCATAAAAACATGCTATGGCGTTTCCTCAGCCTCCATGCATCCTCTGCACAAGGGGCTGTCTGTTATACCAATTGTGTACAGGTATTTGTTCAAAAGGCAATGTCCAGTTATAATAGCTATGACCTTTCAGATCTTGTCTCTCTTTAATTTGATAAGGCGACGAGCAAGCTTCTTGGAAGGTACCAGGACTGCTTCCTTTGTTCACTTGCATTCCTCCTTGATTATCCATTCTTTTAGGTATAGTTACTCTGTTCTCTTGCGCAGCCAGGTTTTTACTTCTGCCTGCAGAATGGGCATTAGGAGTTCTAGTCCATACACTTTCGTGTTGGAGCCCCTTATTGCCAACTCATCTGTCGCGTATGTTATAGTACCAGTGAAATTCGCAGCTAAATAGACGTTGCCACATAATTGAAAGAAAAAGGAGCAGGATACAGATGTTTAGTTCAACTTAACACACAATTTACCTTCACATATGTATGTATGTGTATTTATTTATATCTATATGTGTGTGTATTTGTGTATATATGTAGACTGGTTGGTGCCCATGGCTTTGTCTGCGCAGGATTGGTGTATTGAGCAACGGCTACCCTTGTGGCTGGGCTAGTGCCGACACAAATTACGTAACAGACCCCACAGAATATCCGTGGTCGTGGCGCAGATGTCGCGACCGTTTGCGGAGTGGGGACCTTTTTCATACCAAACAAACATTTTTCTTTCTTTCTTTCTAATTTCACTACCTACCTTACCCTTCATATTAGTAGGCAGTAAAAGTTGAGACAGAGGTACAAGAGTAGATAACCCTGGTAACTGCCTTTCAATTTCAATTAGGAAGACAGTGAAATTGGTGGGTAGTAAAATTTAAATGTTCTATGACATATGTAAACATAGAATGGTTTTCTTGGGGTTTATAAATTTGCAAAATGTCACAGAAACCTTATGTACTATAAGAGACTGTACCCACTTACTGGCAGGTGAAATCTGCTCGTTAGCCAAAATATCACAAGAGGATCAAAATTTACAGTCGAAATACGAGTGCAATATTTGCAAGTGAGAAACTGTTTAGTTTCTCTGTAATTACTGGTATACGAGGGCATATATTATCGATCTGAAGTAATTGCAAGAGCTATCAAGACAAACACATGAATGCACAGGTAAATTTAAAATAAATTTTCTCTTCCTAGCCTCAGGATTTGCAAAATTGAAATGAATTTTAATTTTCTTTACAATCCCTAACACTTTTACTATATTTATGTTAATCCTGACAATCCTCACTGAAGATAAATGTTAAAACTAATAAATCACTATAAATACATTATTAAAAGAAAGAAATGTGACCTGGTGGCAAAGGTGTGTCCGGTGGAGTCCCGGACGTGCACGATATCGAAGGAGCCAGGGTGTCTCTCACGGGACACTATGGTGCCCACACGCCCCAAGTTACGGCCTCCCGTGATCATGCACAGGTTACCTGCATTAAATAAATATATTATTGAATTGTATCAACCAGTAAAACATATAGCTTTAAATAGCTACCTACAAATAAGAATCTAAAAGAATGGAGAATTAATTAAGAATGCATTATGCTCTCCTGCACACGGACCACCGGCCACAACCACAAAACGCCGCCACTGGCATATTTCCTGTAATTTTCATACATTTTATATGAACTCGTCGCACCGGCCACTAAACGCCCACACAAAAAGCCGCCACACGTCACTCGCGCGATTCCACGCCCCTCTCTCCCTTTCAATAAACTATCCAATAACTACGGCTTCGTCTTCTACGACGTCTTATTATCAAAAGTATCGCAATTAAACCTTCTTCGCCCAAGTCCATTATGATTCTGCATGCCTGGGTTAAGTTCAAATTCAAAATCATTTATTCAGTCTGGGCTGTTACAAGCACTTGTGATTGTCGAAAAGCTACGCCAAGTGTGTTAATCTGCTTAAGTTATATAATGTAGTATAACGTTATGCTACATTTAAATATTATGTTATTTATTCTGCTATAATTATAACACTTACTTTATATTATATTTGCTATTTCATTTTAATACCTATCTAAATTTTATATTTATAGCATTAAACTGGAACGAAATGCTCTATCCCGAGCGCATGAAACTCCGAATGTCAATCCTCGCGATCGAGTCTCACACATTACTGGGGCTTAAATTAAAATATGGCAGATAAATAACATCTTCATTTAAATTGAATGTTATAAGTTATAACCTGATTTGCTTATTATAATCAAGTCATTATTAACAACTCAATAAAGTCTATCCAAATAAAGTTTTGGACACATGTATTTCATGGAAATAGAGTTCAATTTTGAATGTCCGTTGTAGCGCCATCTTGCCAGTCCACGCTGGATTATGTACTATTTTTGGCAGTTCTTCTCAACTACACTAGATGTCGCTAAGTCAAGCATTTGGTTTCATTGATTACTAGATATTTAACAGTAGCAGTAAAAGTTATAATTTTATGTTAGGTGCTATTATTTAATTTTTATAACGTCATAGTTTACTGGTTATATGTTATAACAAACAGCTTGAGCCTGGGTTAAAAAAGTAGCAGCTACCGAGCACAGGTGGCGACCACCGGCCATAAGTGGTTATCGCACGTTTCAGCTACTTTTGTAGCTGCGTCTAGCTTCTCACGTCCACTACTGTTGGGCCTGCTTGGATATTGTTTGGATAGTGTCACCTGACTCGAACTTGATGAAGTCCATGATCTTGCAGCTGGCGATGTCGAGCTGCACGGAGTCGTTGACCTTGATGAGCGGGTCGGGGTAGCGCAGCGTGCGGCCGTCGTGCGTCACGATGTACGGCACGTTCTTGTATTGTTTGGATATTGTCGGGATAGTGTCACCTGACTCGAACTTGATGAAGTCCATGATCTTGCAGCTGGCGATGTCGAGCTGCACGGAGTCGTTGACCTTGATGAGCGGGTCGGGGTAGCGCAGCGTGCGGCCGTCGTGCGTCACGATGTACGGCACGTTCTTGTATTGTTTGGATATTGTCGGGATAGTGTCACCTGACTCGAACTTGATGAAGTCCATGATCTTGCAGCTGGCGATGTCGAGCTGCACGGAGTCGTTGACCTTGATGAGCGGGTCGGGGTAGCGCAGCGTGCGGCCGTCGTGCGTCACGATGTACGGCACGTTCTTGTATTGTTTGGATATTGTCGGGATAGTGTCACCTGACTCGAACTTGATGAAGTCCATGATCTTGCAGCTGGCGATGTCGAGCTGCACGGAGTCGTTGACCTTGATGAGCGGGTCGGGGTAGCGCAGCGTGCGGCCGTCGTGCGTCACGATGTACGGCACGTTCTTGTATTGTTTGGATATTGTCGGGATAGTGTCACCTGACTCGAACTTGATGAAGTCCATGATCTTGCAGCTGGCGATGTCGAGCTGCACGGAGTCGTTGACCTTGATGAGCGGGTCGGGGTAGCGCAGCGTGCGGCCGTCGTGCGTCACGATGTACGGCACGTTCTTGGGGCCCGTGGCCACGCGCTTCACCTTGCACAACTTGTACTGGAACAGACAACAACTCAATATCTATCAAATATTAATAGGGAACATTTTATTATTACTTAAATACATACTACTTATTATGTATACTTACTACTAATGTAAAAATACATAGTGTTTGCAAAATACATAATATTTAAATATATAAATCGATACTCTATAAAATGGATGTTGATACATTTAATATTATTTAATGTAGGATAATAATTCAACTAAAAAAAGAAATATTGTAATACGTTACTAGAATAAGCTTCATTTATCTCATTTCCTTACGTATACTGGGCTATAATGTGTTACGGCCACATATAATTGGTCTAAGTTACCATACTCTAATAATACCTTGAAATGTCAGGTTAAACTGGACACGGGACGGTGATACTACGCTGCCGCAATACAGTTGTTATACTAGTGCAGAGGGTGTCATTTCTCCTATTGTTTGTTTGTATCATACAAATTTTGTAATGCACCAACTACTCAAATGTGTTATTATTTTTATGTAATTACTTACTTACAACAGTAAATCTTTATTATTTGGCAAAATAAACCATTTCATTTCAACACAAGTATATTAAAAAATGTATTACTGAAAAAAATGTGGTTTAAAATTATCAATTTAAATTTTCGCACGAAAACGGACCTATAGTTCATATGACGTCCTGTCTGTCATTGACACTGGCTCACTGAATGTACTGCGTGACATTGCTGGTTTGGCTGGTTTGCATTTATTTTGACTTTGAAGGTATCATTTTATAAAAAATTACAATGGACTATCCATCAACTATGCCATTGATACTCTGAAAAAAGCCATGTGGACGTATGTTTTGTGCCAATGTGTCCAT
Source organism: Scirpophaga incertulas (assembly GCA_036419045.1). Taxonomy (NCBI): domain Eukaryota; kingdom Metazoa; phylum Arthropoda; class Insecta; order Lepidoptera; family Crambidae; genus Scirpophaga; species Scirpophaga incertulas. Next base: position 78,519 of record CM071639.1, on the reverse strand, counting down.
CTACTTCAAATAAGTTTCCTAATAAATTGTTTTTGACTCAACCTTCTAACCCAAAACTGAGAAAAATGTGGTTTCAAGCGGCGAAGAAAAAGAGACATTTATTCCCCAAGACTTTTTTTATTTATTTATTTGATGCTGTGAAGACCACTTTGATGTAAGTCGGCAGATATATTTATTGTAAACTTAGTTGATCTGCTTGTACACAAAAGAAACAGTTACCTACCTAACACTTACCCAAACTTTTCGATGTCTTTTTGTTTAATCCCTTTCATTTCTTCATTTCACGTGTGAAAACTGAACTTTTGACAAAAAATATCACTACCGAGTCAACATTAACTTTTGGCAGAGTACTAGAATCTGCTTTGACAAACCCAACTTCCATTTTTATTCAAAAAACGCAATTCGTTTTGATTTAATTGTTCACTTTTGCTAAAACTTATAACCTCTAATAAGTTGTCATAACAGGAGTGAGGTCACTGATGGCTGATTGGTGTTTTAAATCCGTTCCAAGTTACTTTTGATTCGTAATTATTGTTAAAAAACAACATTATTTTAATTAAATATAAACCTTGCAGTGGCCCAACTTTTATATTTTTTTAGCATTTTAATAACAATATTTTCATAAATATGATAATTGCATGTTCCCCATTATTAACTCAATTTCACAATGTCGTGAAACCTACACTAAATGACTCACAAGTCTACAATGGTCTACTGACTTTGTACTGAAAAAAGTCAGAAAGCATCCTCATATATGACTTGTCAAAGCTTGTATTTTTACAGTTGTCATTTAAAAGCTGACCTCAGACAAATAGATAGCACCGAAAATATCTTACAATACTACAAAGTTTACATAATAACAATTTCGCCAAAAATACAATATATGCATTACCCACACATTGTTATCATTTAAGTAATTATGTAAGAATATTTGTCACAAGTGCTTTACAGACAAATCAATAACACTTTGATGTAAGTTATACATGTTCCCGAAAACCACAGAGATTGCTCAATAAATAAGTTGTGTGGAGTTTGGTTGAGTTGTGATTATTTACCTGCAAGCTGCTATCTTAGCTGCAATGTGGTTGTAATTTATCCCTCCAGTGTGACTTCTACTGTAGTGTTTTTTTTATATTTTCTTAGTTGGCCCTATTTAGCTTGAATTTTGAGATTCTGTCAAGATTTGAACCAAGCTCTTCCCAATTGTAAATCCAGTGTCATACCACTCATGCTCAAATACACTATGCTATAATATAAATACCTACATAGTGAAGTAAAGTTAAAAAAAGACAACAGTCTAAATCAAATGGTTACTCACCTTGGCCTCCTCTGGTGTGATCCGGTGAATTGTAAATCTGCCTTTCACATCATATATCAGCCGGAACAATTCATTCGTCTTTTCTATTGATACAACATCTGTAAAATGATTTCATAATGAAATATTTATGTTTTCATAACAATATGTATAATATATGTAATGTTAAATGGTGTATTAAATTTTAGTCTTTGGATAGTAGACTGTAAAAACATAATATTTTTAAGTGCTCAGACATAAACATCATATTTGTACTGTGTAATAGCAGTGGCTAATTTGTTTTTAATGTATTGACTAATCACATTTTTGTACCTATTTGCTCTATTGAGGTAAGTTTTACTACTATTTATAGTATAATCAAATCAATTATTTGTATGGGATGTTACACTTAAACACTTACTATAGTTAAAAAATATAATATTGAAAGGTCACAAAACACTCGAGCTACCTTATACATACAGATACAAGAACAAAAAACTACAACAGTTCTGAAATTGGGAGTCTTCTAAAGCAGAACAGACAAGGTCTATTTTTCAATATCATCTTTTCAATAGCATAATATAATACAGTTACATAGATAAATATACAGTTTTAAAACATTTATATACATATATTCAAATACCAAATACAAAAACTATTTATTAATACAGAATCATTACAAACATTAAAACAACATTAAATATAGTCCAAGCATTTATATCATTTACTCAAAATTTACTTTTGGAATTGTTATTTTTAAGTCCCTAGTATCTCGCTTAATATCATTTATACATATTTTAATCATAAAAAATTTTGAAGGTGACCAACCTGATACCAAATAATGAGTCTTAGCCTGTTTGTAATTGTATTGTGTAGGTCAAAATCAAAATCCTTTGCTAATGAATCTGTTATATATATATAATGAGTCTGTGTTGTTTTGAATATGGCTTTGTGATTGACTATTGACTATGACTCAATCATCATCACCAATTCAGCAAGCTAGTTGCAGTGATTAGTCACTAGGTTATTTCAGTACAGAGATAAAAATCGATTAACGCTTAACAGAAAGTAAAACCTAGACAAACATAGATGAAAACATGAATTCTCAGTTAGCTATATAGATTCAAGTGTAGACTTTTGAACATTAACAACCTTGGTTAAAGAGATTAACTGGAAAGAAGCAGTATGATTATATCATAATAAATGGGTAGATCAAAACTTACCCATAAAGCCGGCAGGATATGTGGGGTCGGTCCTCACTTTGCCGTCAACTTTGATAAGCCGCTGTTTGACAATCTTCAGAACTTCGTTGCCCGTGAGCGCGTATTTTAGCCTGTTGCGGAGGAAAATCACCAACGGCAGGCATTCTCGCAGCTTGTGCGGACCCGTAGATGGCCGCGGCGCGTACACGCCGCCTAACTTGTCTAACATCCATGCTTTGGGAGCATTTAAACGCTTCAAATGTTTCTTCGGTCCTCGAGCCTACAAACACTTCCATTATAACCTCTCAATATAAACAAAGCAAGTACAAATATAACTTTCTATAGAATGTACCGGGCATGGTAGGTTTCATTATCAGTGAAAGTTAGATACAAATTTACAAGATAACTTTAAAAACAGTACAAATGAAACTTAAAATAATAGGTGATTTGCCGATATATTGATTGGGTATCTATTAACACTTCGATAAAATATTAACAGAATCATCAACAAAATATTACAGCTAATACACACAATACATAAATAATAAAAATATCAATTAAATATACATGATTTTTTAAGATTTAACGAAAATTATCGTAGTCACTCACCATGTTAGACACAAACTTTAACAAGAAAGAAACGTCAATGTCAAAAGCCAAAACTGAATTTCTTTTTTATTTTTCACTACACAATAGACAGAAGGATCTACAAACCATACTACCAACACTATGAAAGTCTTCTGTGAGACAATTCTGAGGCGCTTTTGGAACCTACGCTCAAGCCTACCCAGACAGCAACCGGACCGTTTAAAACATCCGACTAAAATATATTCTGAACACGGTTAGCACGCACGGTTAGTTGATTTATTATAATATGATTCACGCGGAGCAAAGTCTGCCCTTTTACCCACTATTTATATTGTATGTATGTATTGTATTGTATCTCTGTCTCTATCAAATTTTATTGAAAATGACAAATATTGCAGTCATATTGCTGCTTTAATAAGATTCAATATAACAATTATCTTTGAAAAGCAGCAATGTAATTGACAGATAGTGCAGTTACATGACTGTTTTATTCAGATTCAATGTAACACATATCTTCATAAAGCAGCAACGCACTGTCAGTTTCAATCAAAATGTACTATCAAAGCAACATTGGGTAATGTCCGAATGAGCTTGTAGCGGTCATAGTACTGTGCAATTATACCATGTGAAGTGAACTAACGGAAGAATAAATAATAATATGGACTGTATTTATATTTAAATAATGTAATATAGCAAAATACTTACTTTACAGCAAAAAATGTAAACTTTACAGCACAATATTTAACAAGTTGACAATAACTAACAAAAATCTGACAAGCATATTTATATTTACCGAAAGAGCTTAAAATTATGATTGCAAGAAGGTTCGCAACACCATAAATCAAACCAACTATTTTTTTCCCTACCTACCTTTGGTGGTGACGGAAGGCTTTACTTCTCTATTATTTTCATTATCTGTCACAATCATCAAATGACAAATAAAAATTATATTGACAACACATTTGACATAGATTACGAACTAACGTATAGTTGCCCTATACGCAAAATAGCTACTTTAACAACATCATCAATAACGTCAGATTCGATACTGTCAATGCGTTATCGTTGACTTCTTACGAGTAAGTGCTGACAACAATATAAACGCCAATCGGAACGCACTCATAATCAGCCCACAGGCAAAGGGAAAAACATTACTTACTTTTCACTGTAAAATCAGAAATCATATCAAAATCAAAATAATCTTTATTCAACATAGACCTTTACAGGCACTTATTGACGCCAACAAACAAAACAAAAAACAAAGCTTAAAAAAGAACAAAAACCTTGTCCGTACGTACGAATAAGGAAAAAAAAGAAAAAAAAATTGACTCGACACCGATGTAAAAGTGATATTTAATTTTTCTGCATAAACATAATCACTACATATAAAAATCACAATAAAATTATTAGGCGTACGTTTTTACGCCTTTTTTACCCTAAATTCAAATCAGTCGCTTGGTCGCATATATTACGAGTACCTATTCGTAATCGACTAGCGTGTGAAAATATTAATGAAAGTCAAAGAAACTAGGGAGGATTGTTTGAATGGTAGCAAATGTAAAACTGTGATCCTACCCCTATAGAAAAGGCGTGAGTGTATGTATGTACACAAATGACATGGTAAATTACCAATAGTTTGACTAAACGCTCCCAGCGATTCGAGACAAAGTCACCATAAACGTAAGATGGCAATGGTACCATTATTAATAACGGCAGGTTGGAAGCTATCTTTAACTAACACGATTTTTACGGCATTAACATTGATATAATTGCCAATTGGAACGTACAACGATGCATCGGTGCGAATCTTTCTGCCCTCCCTAATACAGAGACAATATAAATACACACAAAACATCTGCGAATAGTACGAGTGTCCTAAATATCTAGATAGTCCAAAACTTAATGTTAAAAAATTCATGAAAAATACTATCAATTAATACAAATGAATAAAGATATTGTCTTCATCTGGTCCCCTGCCCATGTAGGTGTTATTGGAAATGATAAAGTAGACTTCATTGCTACATCAGTAACCAATGCAAACACTATTATTGCAGACCTTAAAAAAATCTTATACCTCTGTCAGATAATGTCATTTATTTAAACTCAAACTTGTGAGGCCAAAAGCAAATGGTATGCACAAATTAATAAGGGAAAAAATATTTCGAGCTACAATTTTTCACAACTATATATCGTTTGCGTTTAGGACACTGTTGTTTCAACGCTCATTTAAATAGATAAAATTTAATAACGTATTCTAATTGTAATTACTTATTGCCGTTAAAGTCAGATGCCGCCGGTTGTGCTGTATAGTCTATGTAGCGTTCGGTGTCTCTTCACTTCGCTGTTATATAGTCTACGAGTGTTCACTCGTAGACTATATAACAGCGAAGTGAAGCACAAGCGAACACATGCCCTTAGAATTACCATCTTTATTTTTTTTATTTAATTATTCAGTAATTTTCAAATTGGTTGAGCTCTTTTCTGTATATTAAGTCATAGTTAAGGCTCTGCATTGTTATTTTCTGCAGCATTTATTATTCGGTAAAAGCTACGTTGATTTGTAATAGTGTTGACTACTTGTAATAGTGTATTAAACGAAAATTGCTGTAAAGTAATTATTGAATTTATAGAAACAATTTAACTCGCAATATAATTATTTTACTCGGATTTTCCATCTAAATTTATTGTTTTATCAATACTCTTCGTTTGATTTTGAATGCGGTCAAAGAATATTATAAATTTATTTATTTTCCTTGAAATTGTAAACTTGTTAACTTTATTAAACAGTTGGACTTACTAACTACTATTGGGCTTTATTTAGTTACTATTGACATATTATATCCTGACTTTTAATTTTACTGTATACTTAAATTACTACATAATTTTGATACGATCTACTTGGTGACAGCCTTTACAACACATAATAAAGAAGTTGTGAAAAATGAAGATATGAGAAATTAGACGAAGAATAAGCAAAGAATTGGCTGTATGAGTCGAACCCTTTGCCTTCCGAGAATGGGTAAGTTAATAAAAAAATTGTGCTGCAAATCAACAATAGTATACTAATCTGTGAAATCAACAAAACTAATAGTATAGGTATAATAGTATACTAATCTGTGATAGGACCATCTATATAGTTTGTGGTGATAGGTATTCATCACTAATAGTATACTAATCTGTGTTCATCACAGAGTACTTTGTATAAGTATTCATCTGTGAACAAAACACGCGCATTGATTTTTGAAAATAAGTTAATTAAAACCTATGTTGTTAATTTACTATGTCGACTTCAGATGAGAGTTTCACATGGACTAGCACTGATAGTGACAATAGCGAGTAAGTATTTGTTTTTTTCAATATTAACTTGTTTCCTAAATATAACCTATCATCATTTATTATATCAAGACATTCCCTTCTCACATTCGTTTCACACAGGTACCAATTAATTACCCCCTTTGAGCTTAAGCTATGCACAGTCTACTTATTGGTGTTAAGTTTAGCAGCTTGTTCTTCTATACTAATATTATAAAGAGGCAAGGTTTGTTTGTTTGTAATGAATAGGCTCCGAAACTACTAAACCGATTTCAAAAATTCTTTCACCTTAGGAAAGCTACATTATCCCCGAGTAACATAGGTTATATTATATTTTAAAAATAATTAGGAATCCTTACTAAAACTCCAATAATGTAACCCAAGGTGTGAAAAAATGACCTGAACAATTCCTTACATCGCGTGCGCTGCGAAACTATTGATGATAGAACAAAATCATTTACTACGACTTTGCAGAACTCATCATTATCTACAAAAAGTGTCGCGACAGCATATGTCTAAATATTATAGTTATGTCACAGTAAGCGGTTTTTTATTCTAAAAATTTAATTTATATACCGCCGCTTAAGTATGTGTGTGTATGTACCCGTGCGAAGTCGGGGCGGGCCGCTAGTATTATATAAATAGATTCGCAGCACTGGCTACAAGTTAAAACCATCATGTACTAGTTGTGATATTGTCACTTAGAAATAAGACCTACAATTTTTTGATTATGGCAGAACTTTTGTGGCATATAAGACATGTAAGTGGTATCAATATTAAGATATTAAATAATGCACACTTAGGATTACTAGTGTAATTCGTGTTTGAGCATAATGCCCAATTCCTCTAAGGTGTTAGCCATGACTATTATGTCATCACCAAAATGAATGTGTGGCATCTTCTCGCCATTGGTCTTGAAAATGTATTCCTCTCCAGTTCAAAACCTGTAAACACATCCTATGGTGCAGTTCTGTCAATTTTCGTGATATTATAATGTGCTCTCTCACGCCTTGTGGGAGGCATATCGGTGTCGAGTTCTGGCCCTGAAGGCGGGACTGTCATACTGGTGTTTATGTACTGTATCTTGGATATATTGATAGTCTATGTGATATTTCTGGAACAATTGCAACTTGGCCTACATATCAAAAGATTTGACGACTTCTTGTTCCCATTTGCACATGCTGCAAAAGATATTTGATTACATACAGAACTAATGCACCTTCCATGTTTTTATTATTTACAAAATACATTTTGATTAAGTTCAATATACAACAATACAATACAATTATGAAAAATTGATTTATGTGTATATCAATTATGACACATTTCATACTAATTTTCAAATATATAATTTAAACACAAGAATAAAAATAAACTTGCCGTTCCAACGTACAGGCTAAAGTAAAATTAAATTATAATAAATAGTACCTCCATATACACACCTTGAACTTTATGGTATATTTAAATGGTCTGTAAATTACTGTTAGCACACAATTCACATTTGCAGATCATTTTAGACATTGGATGATATTGTAATTTTGATATTGTTAAAAAATTGTAACACATTTCATACTAATTTTCAAATGCATAATTTAAACACAAGAAATAAAAATAAACTAATAATAAATAAATAAATAAAATAAACTTACCGTTTCAACGTACAAGCTACAAAAAACTAGAGGTTCGTTAATGAGCAAATGTATGAATTTTTATAACAAGAATCCACATAGTGTAGCTGAATTGCCTTTTCATAAGTTCAGGGTACATGTTAAAAAGACGCTAATGAGTAAGGGTTATTACAAAGTCAATGATTATTTAAATGATGCCAATGCTTAGTGTTGATTTGAAGATATTACATTCTAAAGTGTAAATATTTGTTTTCTCGTATAAATTGTAAACATATATGTACATTGTATGATAACAACATAATTTATTGTAAATGTTGTTATTACTTTTCATAAAGCTGATAAGTGTCTTGCGCCCATTCTTCTTATCAGCTAAAAAATAAGTCCTGAATGGATAGTAGGGAAAAAAAATTGGACGATTCAAAATACCTTTCTATAAAGTTATATTTGAATAAAATTAATTTTGATTTTGATTCAAGGACTGGAAAGGTTGCTATTTGTTCTTTTTTATTTGGTCATGTATAATTATTTATCAATTATCCATTTATAGATATATGACTATTGACAGTAACATACATCAACCCGACACATAAATAATGCACTTTATATTTGCAGGATAAATATTGTAAATAAACAAAGTTTGGAGCAAATAAATCAAAAGCACAAAAACCTATGCAATGATAATGAATCACACACTCCAAAAAAATATGAAACAGCTTCCAAGACTGTAAATGAGGATGATAAAAGTTCCAAAAAAAAGAAACCGAAGAAAACACAACAATGTGACAGTAGCAAAATGAACAATACAGAGGAATGCAGTGATTATGACAGTAGTTACATCAATTTAAATTTAAAACAAGAAGATGATGAAAATTTCAAAAAACTTAGAACAAAAAGAAAACAAGAAGAAAGTGTACTAAATAATAGTGTAAGTCAAGATCCACTAGGTGAACTTGACAATATCGTAAAACAAGAAAAAAAGAAAAAGAAGAAGAAAAGTGCTGGTGATATGGAGTTGTATACATGTCATGGTAATGTTAATAGTGACTTAACTCAGTCTTTAGATGATTTAGTACAGAATGAATTAGAAAGTGAAAGAAACATGAAAAATGATGGAATACAACTAGTTAGAAACAAAAAAATAAAAAGTAATGACTCATTGAGTGAAATTACTTCTAAGCGAGACAAGAAGAAAAAAAATAAGGTAAGTGGCGATATGCAGCTAGATGGCAGTTATGAAAATGAAATTAATAAATATCAAAATGCTAATAATATTGTAAATCTGTCATTAGATGACTTTAATGATCCAGCAAAAAACAAATTGGAAAGTGTTAAAAAAAAGAATAAGAAAAAAAAAGTTAATAATATAGAACTGGACATAAGTAGAATCGAATCAAAAAAATCAGAAAACAGTTATAGAGATTCATTCAGTGAACTAGATGCACTAGTTAAAAATGAAATTATGAGTGGGAATGAAATTAGTACTATAGAAGAAGAAAAATCAGAAATATCACTTGTAATGACAGAAAATAATAATTTAACTAATGGTGATATTTTATCAGATTCAGAAAAATGTAAAGATATGGATATTTCTATTAATATAGGAAATCTAGTCAAGAAAGAAAATACATATATGACAGACAAGTCTGATATAGGAGAAACACACTCAAATTTTGGTCTGAATACATTTCACAATGATGATGATGAAACGCTACTAGATAATGATAAGTCCCATAGTGAAAATTATGAATCTTCAAAGAAAATAATGAGATTCATACAACATCAAAAGAATTTACAGCAATTGAGTGTGTGTGATGACAAATCGGTAATCACTTCTGATGATGAAATTTGGTTAGTGAAATGTCCACAGGAAGTAGTGCTAGATAATTTTATAGATAAAACTATAACATTAGACAATAAATGTAAATTAAAAATTGATGGTGAAACATTTTGTGGTACAATAAAAGATGAAATTCCTAAAGTTACTGTAATGACATCGGAAAAAAAGGAATTTATTATTAAAAATATTAATACCAATGGTATAATTACTTTTAAGAAACGTCTTCCTAAACCTCATTTCATTGAAAATAATGTCACAGTCCCCAATAGCCTAGATTTTATTCCTTTACCCGAGACCAAATGCCGTCATCCTTTGCTTGGATCTAACTATTTGCAATCTATTGTTATTCCTGAAAGTGTTCAACTACAACTGAATACTTGCAATAATGAGTCTTTGACAAGCACCAACGTCTCTTCAAAAAAAAAAAAGAAACGCAAAAAACACCAGAATTCTGACACAGAAACAGAGCATTCAATTAAAATAGAGTCTCCGCAAGCTGCTTTAGATGTAAAAAAGGCTAAGAAACGCAAATATTCAGTCGAGGAAGACAATTCAGTTAAAAAGAGGAAAAAAATAAAAAAAGAAGTTGACAGTTCTGACGTCTGGGGTTCTGAACAAGCATATGCAGAAAATCTATTTAATTTTTAAATATTGTTTATGTTATATAGTTAATAATATAGTTATTATTATATAGTCCACATTTTATTTTTTTAAGTATGTAATTCATTTGGTAATCATAGTATTTATATACTAATTAAAAGAAAATAACATACAAATTTATTATTGGCCTTATAAGAAATGTATCAGGAGATTGGATACATCTAAAAAAACTTCGCAAGTGGCATACTCATATGTTTTTTTTAACATCTTGTGTTGTATCAGTAAATTAAAAATCTTGATAATTACTAAGTCAAAACCCTCTGTATGTTAACGAGAGGTCTGTAAATAATTTTGTGCCTGTTAAAAACCACAAGTGACTTAATATAAAGCGAACTACTGAACAATATGAGTTTGTATTTACAACTTATAATGTATCCAGTGTTCATGCCATGGGAGCCAATAATTGTGATTCCTGTAATAGTTTTCGCATGGCTACAATATGCTTTTCTTACTATGATGTGCACATAAACCTTGAACTACTATATCTATTGCAGTAGTTGATTTCATTTTATATTATGTAAAAGCTTTACCTTTTAAAAACACTTGAATAATGGATAAATTTGGACTTCTTGCCATAATTAAATGCCTACATAACAAGTTAGACGCCGTAATAAATTCAAGAAACTGTTCCCGTTATATTCCTTCCTACTAATATTATAAAAGCGAAAGTTCACGTAAAAACAAATGGATTTTAATGAAACTTAAAAATAATATAGCTTGTATACACAAGAATAACACATAGGCTACAAATTATAAAGATATAATAGATACATATATATATATTTTAACTATACATACATAAATAATAATATTTTTTACACTTATACTAATTAGTTTAGCCCAAAGTAAGCTCTGTAAGGCTTGTGTTATGGGATCTAGAGTAACGGATAAACATACGTATGTATAAATATTTTTGATAGAAATATATATTAACAACCATGACTAAGGTACAAGTGTTCGTATTCATCATACAAACATCTGCCCCCACCGGAAATAGGCAGCTCAGCTTATATATATATATATATATATATAATAACCATAATGGTTAAGCCGACAATAACCGGCAACGGCTACATTCTGCGTGGAACCGAACTCTTAAATTTATGTGTGTTCTTTATCTATGTTGGCAGCTCTGCGATCGACTTTCAAAAATTGGATGTTTAGGAATCCGTGACCTCAAAGTCACCGCTGACTAAATAGTCAGCGGTGACTTTGAGGTCACGGATTCCTAAACATCCAATTTCGAAATCGCATTCGTAATTCAAAAATAGGTCTCCTGGGAGGTTAGCAACGGCGACTAATCAACAAAACGTGGGTAAATTATGCGATTGTTTTATAGGAGATCATCGCTTAATATTGAGTTAGATAGTCTTCGTTTAGAAAGGCAAATTCTATGAAAAACTAAATATTATTATGAATGAATTTGTTATGAATTCTGAAATTCCTTTCAGTGGAAATTATATCGGTTTTCAAATTCTCGCGACTATCCATAGCCACTCTGTTTGGGTACCTTCGACTTACCTTTTCTGCCACAAAAAAGCGATATCCGCATTTCTCCTCCGCTGTGATTTTTAAGATAGGCAGTGAAATACTGGCTACTATAATTTTACATTTTATGGTGGTTGTAGATTTGCTGTAAATCTCACAGAAACCATATGTACTGTAGACGACTATAACTACATTTACCATCAGATGGGCAGTCTACATGTTGTTACATAACATGTCGTATAGAAAATGAAATTAATTAGTCAGATTCTTAAGCATGAACGAGATTTGGGTTCATCACCATGCGCCAGAGATGAAACAAGGATACATAGTGGATATTCAGTCAGTGTCTTGAGATGCAAAAGGTGTAGTAATGGTTGCCTAAAAAAAACCAATGCAACAAATATTTTCGTCTACTTCCGGACGTCAACCCAAATGCTGTATTTGTCCAATTTAACTAGACAAGTACATTCTCACCGAAACGAAAATTTTGCTGTGTTGTTCATTTTTCTTATAGTAAATTCAAATTTATGTTGTCGTTTCATCTCATTTATTTAGAAGGAGCACTTCTTATGAAAAAGAGGTATCAATCAATACATAGTATAAAACAAAGTCGCTTTCGCTGTATGTCCGTATGTATGCTTAGATCTTTAAAACTACGCAACGGATTTTGACGCGGTTTTTTTAATAGATAGAGTGATTCTTAAGGAAGGTTTGTATGTATAATAAATGCATAATATAGTAGAGAAACACTGATAATTTAAAGGTTTCTAATGTGATGTCGTAAATAAGCACGTTTTTTTGCGCTTATATTGCAAACGCTGGCTGAACCCTACGAGATAGACCAAAATAATGTACTACAGTATTGTACAACTTACAAAAATCCACAAAAAAGTCCGCGATGGTATATGTCTATCTCTTAGGGATAACCCACCATAACCATTTTTTCACTGCACCCGTGCGAAGCCGGGGCGGGTCGCTAGTACTTCTTAAGAAAGAAAAAACACATAGATTAGGCCAGGCTTAAAGTAGTGTGATGTTTTATTACTTGCAATATATACTATATTGTTGGCCACAGCGGAATTTATTGTTAATTTCTAGAATTTATTTTATTTTAAAGATGATAGAAATTGATGTATTTTCACTGTATTACACAAAAATAATTATAAAACCTATAGATAATAAAAATATGATTAATGAATGCCTAATATGATGTTTTACTATATAAATAGGTACCGATAGTAAAACAAATGAACGGGAATATGTTTGATATACCTGTTTATTAAAAACAATGCTTCATTAAAACCTTACATAAACCTGAAAATATTACATTATATGAAAGTACAGAACACAATACTGCTATTTTTCACAATGCCGTATTTGATTTTTTTTCCTCAGGAGAGAATAGGGTCTGACTCTTATGACTACCACAGCAACCCAGTGCCTGGTGGTTATGTCATACTCCAGATCGATCCAGGCGGATCGACCAACGTGACTCAACCTAAAGATGGTAATGAGAGCGACCGCTCCTCAAGAGAGGGCGTAGTGCAAGCAAAACATATTAGTTGACAATAACTAACTCCTAACCATAAATAAATTTGGCAACATACATAGAGAGACATATTTCTATTTAAATATGTACTTTATACCGAGTCTGTTTTACTACATGTTCCAAACACCAGAGAGCAGTTCCTTCAGAGGATTATGGCTACAGCTGAATAGATACCGAACGACAGGGATATGATATTAAGAGCCACTCAACAAGTTGGATTGAGAGCACGCATGCCTTCAAAATAATGGCGGTCACTTCGAACAAATTTTGTAAAAAAATAGGTTTGAATAAATTCTCGTGCTCTCTTTTTCTTTGTTTTTATTTCAAATAATGTGTAGTTTAATGGCTTACTTACACCTTCTAGTAGTCAAGGGCCGGAATTTTAGGTAGAGCCCAATAACTAAAAAAAAAAAATAGATAATTTTATCCAGTTTTCTATCAAAGTCTAAATCAAAGGATTTTGTTTATTATTGTAAAGAATTTCTTAACAAATTTATTGTTAAATGCTAGCACAGCTCATTAAATTTGAAATAAGGCCACTTTTGTGTATGTAGACCAAATAAAATCGTAAAACAGCAAGATTTAATAAACTCCTTAAAATACGAGAAATAAAATTTTAAAATAGCTCTCATTCATAGGGGTGAGGGATGCGACCCCCATTTGTATAGGTTTTTGTCGATAAAACTTAACATACAACACGTTGGTAAAGTATCGGAAGTCCGATCCCTAACACACTGTATATTCATTTATATCTATACCTAGCCCCGTGGTTCTAATTAAACAACCATTACCAGATTGTACAATCGTATATCAGACCAAATTGAATACATAATTTTAGAGTTTTTGTCGGTAGTCTTAAGAAAAATATTGTTATTAAAAATTCATAGAAATAATGCAGAAGCCACCATTGTTAAATATTTATTTAGTGCAAATATTATACTCAAATTCTAAAAGAAGAATAGGCTAGCAAATTTTTAATGACTGAATCGGCGACTCTATTAGATATCATTTGTTTTTTTTTTTTTTGTCAGACTTTGAGTTTGACGTTTGCGCAAAAAGTCATCACACTCTTACATTGATACAAATACTAGACAGATGGCATAAGCTAAATATAAATATTAAATTGGGTTGTTTTTTGTGTAAGAACTGACCGAATTTAATTGGGTGTAAAACAGCTCCTGATGAGGGGTCTGAGGAGAGTTTATTAATGTAGACAATGAAAGGCGCGGAATCATCTCAAAAAATGCGAGAAAAATATTAATATTCTTCGCTCTTTATCTGGTGTATGGTGGGGATCTCATCCGTTCTGTCAGAAAATTCTGTACAATGCGATTATCCGCAGTCATATAGATTACGGATCGTTTTTATTGGATCCATGTCTTAAATCAGCTCTTGGCAGTTTAGATCGGATTCAATCCCGTTGTCTGCGCATAATTTTGGGTGCTATGAAATCGTCCCCCATTAATGCTCTTCAAGTAGAGTGTTGTGACCCTCCTTTAGCAATCAGAAGGCAATATTTGGCGGATAATTATTTTTTCAAAGCTATTCAGTATTCTAATCACCCTCTTATCGAAAAACTGCATCAACTCTCTGACTATATATCATTTGACAATTACTGGCATCATAAGGCGCCTCCGTGCCTTTTTAATAGTTTCATCAAATTTCTCCAGCTACCTAATCCAGTTTATCAATGTTCCTTGTTCCCATTATTTAATAAACCTTTCCAATCATTGTTTCATCAACCAGAGATAGAAATCGATTTTGGTCTCCATAAGGATACAGTCAATGCTCAAGCTGCTTTTCAATCTATTATTGATCGGAAGTTCAGTGATTGGCGTCTAATATTTACAGATGCTTCGAGATTGTCGCTAGAAAACTGCTGGTGCTGCGGTGTGGATCCCATGTCGTCAAATATTTTTAAAATTTAAATGTCCTCCCTCTTCTTCTGTCTTTTCAGGTGAAGCTATTGCAATCCTGGAGGCTCTTCGTTTTGTGGAATCCCACAATCTAAATTTTTCAGTCATATTATCAGACTCAAAAAGTTGTTTACAAGCAATTAAATCAAATCCATTTAAGAGTAAATCCAAATTCCCGTTGATTTTAGAGATTAGAGAAATTTTATATCGCTGTCATCTCCAACGAACAAAAGTCGCGCTTGCGTGGATCCCAAGTCATTTGGGCATTGAAGGCAATGACACAGTAGACAGAGTTGCTAAGGATGCCACTCATAGCGGCTGCCTTAGTCACTATGTAACATATTCTCATGACCTATTAGGTCTGGCAAGACAGCGAATGACCTCTTCATGGGATATTAAATGGAGACAATCCAGCAGTGTTGTAGGAAGGCATTATGCTCAAATTCAAAAGGAAATTCCTTCTAAACCTTGGTTTTTTAAATTTAAGCAGGCCTCTAAAATTTGCATATCTACTTTATGTCGGTTACGTCTTGGGCATGCAAGTACACCGGTGCACTTGAAAAAAATAAGGGTTAAAGACAGCTCCCTATGTGAGTGTGGTTTGGACGAAGGTTCGGCTGATCATATATTTTTCGATTGTACAAAATATTCATATTCATTGTATGATGTCATTCCCCCTTATATCCCTAAGCCGTGTCAATTTAACTCTCTTCTTTCTTATGTTAATTCACCCTTCATCAATATTCTTTGTCATTATTTATTCTACAATCGTATTAAACTTTAATTGGTATCTTTTTATTCTCTGATTTGGTTTCCGCTCTTTAACTTTTTTATATATTTCTTTATAGACAGCGAACAGGGTATATTGTTTTTTATTTGTCTTGTTTAATTTTAATTTTGCATCCACTTGTACTTTCACGGCCTGGATAATAACATGAGTCGCGCATACTTTAATTAAAAAAAGTATTCTAAGCAAAAAAACTCGAGGTTGGCGAAATCCTATGGGCACCGCCATCAAACCCAAAAGAAGAAGAAGAAATTGGGTTGTTTGTAAACTGTTGGTTGTTGGTTAGCTCAATTCGGACCGTTGCCTGAATACTGAGGAAAGTACAGTTAAAGGTCATATAGAGGTTATAGCTGTCAAAAGTGGCAAAACAAAAGATGAATGTTGTTACCGCTTAACCTTAACAATTTGAGTTACTTAAAGTTTTAAAACGGAATTAGTGAAGTTAATTCACAGAGTTGCTGAATTCTCTATGTGTTTTGAAAGTCGTTCGTTGCCTATAAACTTGTAGTAGTATATAAAGGTATGAATAATTTTTTATTTATAGTTGTGCATTTTTTTTTAATATATTGCAAGTTTGCTTCATAAGTTCAATGTAATAAAATATTTATTTACAAGTTTCCAAGAGTCTCGGTAAATAAAACTGTAGATGAAATATTGTTAATATATTAAACATACACCAAACTTTAAATTAAGTAAATTATATTCTCTTAATAGAGCTACCTTACACATACATAACTATCAGCTGTTGGAAACTCGTTCACTGACCTTTGCACGTGCTATTCGCACCTATCTTGTTTTCAATTTAAATTTAGAAATGCTTTTAACTTCATACACATTTATTCCTCACTTAAGTAGTGATATAGACAAGGATTAAGGCATTAGATTCTCTTAAGATATTTCGCTACAATTTTTTTTTTCGATTAAAATCTTTTAATTACTCTAGAACAATATACACATTACACAGGGGTGTCAGGAATCACAGTAATAAAATTTCCTTAAAAAAATAAAATGGTAATCCTTTTTAAAAACCCAGGTTTATTTATATACATTTATTTAATTATATAATAATTTATGTACATCTGGTATTAAATAGAAACAACATTATAAGTTAAGTATACATTAAAAAGAAAATTAACATCACATATATTTTCATCTCATAGCTTTTTAATTAAAAAATGAATCAACTGGATCTGTTTGGGCATACATATACTCTGTGTTACAAGCAAATCGGAAATTTATATTTGGTGCACAGTTGTCACTCAGTAGTGTGGGGCTTCAAGGTTAAATATGCAGGACATCAAATCATTGCATTAATGATCAATGAAACAACAAACAGATGCTCCAGCACCCTTAGTAGGGAATTAAATTTTCTAGCATTAAATTTAATATAAAATGGGCTTCTACAGTTAATGATATAAAAAGTACTTATAAGTAATATTGTTAACCTTTATTACTACTGCTTAATTATTACTACTTTTAAGTTTTAACTTTATTACTACTGCTTAATTATTACTGAAAAAATAAATTTTAATCAAAATACAATTATCATTTATTTATTTGTAAATGTTTAATGTACAATGTGTTTAATGACGGACGAGGATCTTAGGTATTACCTAAGGCAACTGCTGGTCTTCGTATCAGTTGATGTTATAACAGTCATCTATGATCAATTCTAAGTGAATGGGTAATAGGAACTTTGCCTTCATATGTTAGCAACTAAAAATTTCCTAATCAGGAAAATTCACTTTAGTTCAAACCTTTTGTGGTATCTCCTGCTTAAATGATTTACTGTCAAGCCTCAACTTTTTAGTTGTAAAATACATTTTTGGTATTATCATATAAATGATGTTTCAATTTGACCAGGCATATGAATAATAACATGATCATCCTTGAACAAGTCCTGAAGAATTCAAAAAAAGAAGCAGAAAGTTATTATTAGATTCAAATTAAAATTCATATGAATCATTCTTCAGGTGGTGATCTGACTCATGGTGTTCTTCTAAATGTATGTTTGTCAATATGCTGCTAAATACTTACAATTTGTTTTCAGGATTTTATATATTGTAACTCAAAGTGTTCAGTTGAAACTAACAAGTAATAGTGAAAAACTTCTGCATCTGAGTCAAGAAGGCACATAAATTATTTCAAGTATTACAGACAATATTTTATTAAATGGCAAATAAACCTGATATTTTGTTTTAAATTGTTTTAATGTAGGTTGTAGTTAATACTATTTTATGTTTATTGTATTGACCATGTCTATGATTGCCACGTAAATGTTTGTCTTTGGCAGTCATTGTTATAGGTACGAGTATGGTGAAAATATATAGTATTTTCAATATGTAGTTATAGCATTTTCTCATAAGATTCTGCAATATGTATTTATTAGATTTATCCAGTCAAAGCTTAGGAGGTTTTACAAAGTTTGAAAGTATTATTTATTTATATCTAATAAGGAAGGCTTAAAATAAAAATAAGATTCGAATTTCTAGCTTTAACGACGTATTTTTTTTCATATTCAGAATCTTAATCAGAATCGGAAATATTGCTGCCGAAACACCCCGCCACTAGACATAGTTCTCCCTCAAAGATTCTTTCTTGCGATATTCACGTATCATCGGTTCAACTTCGGTCAAGTCGGTCATCGGTCAAGTCTACTAATGGAGTGTTTCCTAGGATATGCTTGCCATTTAAAACACCTTTCTGCTCCAACATCCACCAGAACTACGAGGAACATGCCTACCCATTGACAATTTCACTTGCCAAGCAATTCTTTAAGCTATGTCGCCAACTGCGGGCGTCATAATAGCCCGATATTACCTTTTCAATTATTTTGAGCTTCCTACTAAGACCAGTAAGCAGCTATCTTCGAATCAAAGCCTTCCCTCTTGAGATACCTACTGTGGTATACGTACTACAAATAAACCAGATCTGTCGATAGACTTTTTTTAAATCCTAGAACTGCATGAAATCTAGAAACTCCAACCTTCACATTTTTATTTCTTTTATTCTGATTACATAAATCAATGTTTTTGTTGAATGTATTATAGATTTTATATACAAAAACTAAATAGTCACAAATATATTGACCAGCTAAAGTTAAGATATTGTTTTTTTAAGCAATTCTCTAAACGAGTTTGATTATTACTCATTTTCTGATGGTTTCTCAAAAATCAAAATCATCTTTATTCAACATAGTACAAGGCAAACACTTATGGACGTTAAAACAGTTGTAATAAGCCTAAGAGAACAACAAACATTTATTCTATAGCTATTCGGAAATTGAGTGAGTTTTTTGCCTGAAGAACAGGTAGGAACCTCAAGGTACCATAACGGCGGCCTTGTCCTGCAAATGATTGATCTTTGTTTATAGAAGGTTCCAACTATTTATTTGCCTTTAAGTAATTGATAAATAATAATAGTAATTAATAAAAAACAGCTAAAAAAGCTTCCATTATCTAGGGGACTAGTTTGCTAATTAGGTTACATGGACGGGTGTGTTACCCATATTTTTTATATGTAGTTAATTCATAGTCGATTTAATATTTCTAAGGATGGAAAAGAGCGAGGAAATAAATCCTACTTTCAAAATAGTGTGAACACAGTTTTATGTCAAGTGTAACGATTTATTATGCGATGATAGCTTGTCGTTGCGTCGTGGCGCCAGTCGAGCGTCGCGCCCGCGCCTTTCTGATAAACTGCTAATTGAATCTCATTGTTAGTATATTGTAATGTTGTTTATGGCCCTAAGGATGGTGTTATGCCAATCCATTGCAAACATAAAGATGAAAAAATTAAGGTTCCTTAGCCTTGCATTCGTCGCACTAAATACGTTTAAAACATATTTAAAAGTCTGTCATTGTCCAAGACATTCATATCTTAAATATATTTCTTCCAATAACGCTCATTCTGTATTCACTCATACTCAGTGAAATGGCATTTCTGCACCATAGAATACAAAACACATAGAATAAATAATAGATATATGTATATTGTTTTTCACTTGGCAAAATGATTACATTATTTCCGTAAACGCTAAGGGCGTTTCAAGAATTGGGGCACTGGAAGTCTGCTATAGACAAAGTTAAAATCTACTTAATTTGTATTGTAGCTGTAAATAATTTTTAATAGTTTGTAAAAAGTATACTCGACTTAATTACAGTAACACCGAGATTATTCAAAATAACCTCCGTCCTCTGTTGTGTCGGTAACTTTGAGCGATAAAGTGAGGGTTCTAGCGACATTTTCTTTACAAAATATCGTATGAATATCACTAAAATAGTGAAGTCCTATTTCTATTAATAATTATTTCTTTTTATATTTAATCAGGTTTCTTACTTTTTCCGCCATAGATAAGTTCGCCTTTGCATATACATAATATCGCACTAATAATACAGTAGTGTATCAACTCAAAACGTCGTACTTGACATAATACTATAAACACACGCAAAATTTCATTCCTCACGCGTGATCAAGACCGTCGTTCGATTAGTGCAAAAACAGAATAAGGATAAATTAAAAAACTTATGTGACAGTTATTCAATTTGCAACTATTACATGAAGTGAGTAATAAGTTTTATATTGATTCTGAAAAATGATCGATTTTGAGTTGATACACTATTGTATTATTAGTGCGATATGTTAAATGTATTATTTATGTTTCTGTGTATTATTTATGTGTATGTGCAATAAAGAGTTTTACAAACAAACAAACAAACTTTATCTTCATGTCTGGTAAATATACCTACTCATTCTCACAATTACTTAGATTTTATTTTGCAATTGATTGTTCTATGTCTGTATTGGTTTAGTCGGCAGAAAGAGAGATCAGATCATCAAGAACGAAAATAGTGAAGGACTAATTAAATAATTTTTTTCTTTTTATATTTAACCGTTAGAGTGCTAAGCAGCGATTTTGCGTTGCGGCGATTTGTATCGAAAAGTGCGATGCACTTTTTTCTGTATAACCCAAAAAGATTTATTAGAATTGATTAATATTTGTCTAAACTACATGTTTTATTTGACACCATAATTTTTGCCTTTAGAGCAGGGTTTCTCAAAGAGGGGTACGCGTACCCCTAGGGGTACGCCATTCGAGGGCAAGGGGTACGCAACAACATTTACGTAATGGCGGCTTGATAACTGGAAGTCGCGCACGACCGACACGCATGAAATCGTTCTGCATCTCTCTCAGCTCTCCGACGAACTGAAAAGGTATATTTTCCGGATATTGATAATGCTCAAGATGGCTGGATTCGTAACCCGTTTGCGGTCACGAACGAGAGCATAATATATCTAGTTTGACTATCAAGCAACAGGAGTCATTAATAGAAATGTCCGCGGATGAAACTCTTCAAGCTGATTTCAAAACGATGTCTTTGATAGATTTTTGGGCAGCTAGACAGTCAGAGTATCCCGAACTCTCACGCAAAGCGATGAATTTCCTTTTACCCTTTGCTACAACATACTTATGTGAGAGTGGATTTTCACACCTGGTCATGATAAAGACTAAATACAGAAATCGACTTGATGCCGAGTCAGAATTAAGGTTAAAATTGACCAAAATAACACCTAAAATTGAATCCCTTTGCAACAAGAAACAAGCACATCCATCACATTAGTATTAAAAAGACATTTCTTTTGGCACTATGTTTCTTACCTTTTATTTCAAATAAAAACCTTATTTTCTTCAATAGTATTAATTCTATTTTATTATTTCCTTTTTTTTTGGGGGGGGGGGGGAGCAATTAATGAGTTAGGGGTACGCTGTCACCTGGAAATTTTAACAGGGGTACGTGGTGCCAAAAGTTTGAGAAACCCTGCTTTAGAGTAATCAAAATATGCATAGCATTTTCAAATAGATTTTTACAAAAATTGCTAAGCACTCAAACGGTTTAATTAGACTTCTTAATTTTTAAGTATTATATTAGACTAATATATTAATTTTCACATTACTACTTTAATGTTTTATTAAACCAACCAAGAAATTTCATCTTATTTATTATTATTTAATTAAGATCTCTACTAATATACTTACTAATATTATAAAGAGGAAAGATTGTTTGTTTGTAATGAATAGGCTCCGAAACTACTGGACCAATTTCAAAAATTCTTTCACCTTTGGAAAGCTATATTATCCCCGAGTAACATAGGCTACTTTTTATCCCGGAAAAATCGTCAGATCTCACGGATGCACAATAAAGGCTTCGCTCAAAAATTACTGCACAGATTTTCATGCGGTTTTCATCAATAGATAATTCTTGAGCAAGGTTTTGCGGTATTTTTTATCTCGGAAAAACGGATAGTCCCACGGGAAGCGCGATAAAACCTTCGCGCCATAAACCAAACTTCCGCGCATATGTAGCCGTGGGCAAAAGCTATGACCCTTAACCGTCTATAGCAGGGTTTCTCAAAGAGGGGTACGCGTACCCCTAGGGGTACGCCATTCGAGGGCAAGGGGTACGCAACAACATTTACGTAATGGCGGCTTGATAACTGGAAGTCGCGCACGACCGACACGCATGAAATCGTTCTGCATCTCTCTCAGCTCTCCGACGAACTGAAAAGGTATTTTCCGGATATTGATAATGCTCAAGATGGCTGGATTCGTAACCCGTTTGCGGTCACGAACGAGAGCATAATATCTAGTTTGACTATCAAGCAACAGGAGTCATTAATAGAAATGTCCGCGGATGAAACTCTTCAAGCTGATTTCAAAACGATGTCTTTGATAGATTTTTGGGCAGCTAGACAGTCAGAGTATCCCGAACTCTCACGCAAAGCGATGAATTTCCTTTTACCCTTTGCTACAACATACTTATGTGAGAGTGGATTTTCACACCTGGTCATGATAAAGACTAAATACAGAAATCGACTTGATGCCGAGTCAGAATTAAGGTTAAAATTGACCAAAATAACACCTAAAATTGAATCCCTTTGCAACAAGAAACAAGCACATCCATCACATTAGTATTAAAAAGACATTTCTTTTGGCACTATGTTTCTTACCTTTTATTTCAAATAAAAACCTTATTTTCTTCAATAGTATTAATTCTATTTTATTATTTCTTTTTTTTTGGGGGGGGGGGAGCAATTAATGAGTTAGGGGTACGCTGTCACCTGGAAATTTTAACAGGGGTACGTGGTGCCAAAAGTTTGAGAAACCCTGGTCTATAGACCCAATCCCGAAATCCACGCAGGCGAAGCCGCGGGCAGAAAGCTAGTATTTAATAAAATAGATCATGGCTACCTCTTGTATACATTAGTTCATCAAGTTGATAACATAAATTAACAATTTCTATCCATTTCTGTCAATGTGAAACAGTATACATCAGAAAAGTTACCGCTTTTGTGAAATTTGTACTCGTGATGATATGGTGTTTGAGAAAATTGCTTTCCCACCCTCGGAAGGTAGTCATAATTCTTACAGCCATTGAAGTTTACGTAAATCATGTATGAAAATTGTTAATGTAAAATACTTTATTTTAAGTCGGGGCTATATTTAATACACGGTGTAAGAAGTCTCCTAATGAAACCACAGTGTATAATGGTGAGAAATTATGTTGATCAAAATCAACGCCGGCAAATCTTCTTTTAATTTTATGTATTAGAAAGAAAGATAAATATTTATTCAGTGACAATATAGTCAAAGTTACAAAGTGTAAGTTGTAACATATAATTTAACATTATTAAAAATTATTATTTAACAGAAAGTAGCAAAAGGCGTTCAACGCTGGCCACCTATAGAAATAAACTGTGTCTCATACTCCAAAGATAACATCAGATTATTTTTTGAAGAATTTAAAGGAATATCGTCAAATTAACTAAAAGAAGTCATTAGGTTATTTTATTTATTTTATTTTCATGGAAAACAAACAGCATTTGCTACGTAAAGTAGAACTAAAAATATGGAACAAGCATGCCTTATGCAGTTTTCACTAATAGTATAGGTACCTTTTTTATCTTAGAACAATAATAACAATGTTACTTACTTATTTAAACAATTTTGTGTCACATTTCCAAAGAAGTCGGTATTAATCCTACGAACGAAGTAATTGTGTTTTGTCATGAATAAATCAACATGCATAGAGTGATTACAGTTAAAATTAACTAGTACTCTATTCAAATATGATTTCTTTTCTATAATTTGTACATGCATCAGTATAGAATTTAAGGTAGTTTCTGCTGGGATTGGAACGACTTGGCGCTTGTAAGTAAATTCTTGAGAGTATCTCGCTACTCTCAACTTTATTCGTAACAATATTGTGTAAGTATTTTAGGTCAGTAGCTTCTCTTCTAAGACTCAGAGGTAACAGGTGCTGGTGTTCACAGTCATTAAAATAATTAGATTTTGAAGTAATTTTGTGTTTGAAGTTTATGAACCGCAGAAATTTTCTTTGAATTTTTTCAATTTTATCAAGATAGATCCCGTACTGTGGATTCCAGACTATACTCGCGTATTTAAGTAGGCTTCTGACTAAAGCACAATAATGGATCTTTAACGATTTCACATTGCAAAAGTTTTTTGTGCTTCTTATAATAAAACCTACGGTTTTAGTAGCTTTGGATGTAATGCTATCAATATGTTTACCAAACAAAAGCTTTGAGTCTAGTAGAACACCCAGATCTCTTATATGGTCAACTCGCTGTAGTAACTGCTGGCTTAATAAAGTATAATGTTACTGGATCTACTGAATGTTATAAATGTGTCAGTAAAAATTTGTTATTGTTTCATTAAATCAATTATCTTAATAATAGAAAAAAGAATTTCCTCGTATGGGCTGTAGAATGAATAGAAAATGATAAGGGCTTTATTTTTCGTTTACTGTATAGGACGAGTTAGCCAAGCTGTTTATTTCGGTCGGTTAGACTCGCACTTCGTGGCAATTGGTTAAAATAAAATAAATCTTTGTTCAACATAGGCCGTTACAATTATTTATTCACGTTGAAACTAATTTATGTATAAGAGAACACGATCTTGCACTTACATATGAATAAGGAAAGAAAAAGAAAATAAAAACGCGATTCTATATTTATTCGGAAGTTGAGAGAACTTTATCGAGAATCAAATGAAAAATCAAAATAATGTTTATTCAATATAGGCCTTTACAAACAATTATTGACGACGAACAAATATAAAATTTAAGGATGCAAAGAGCTTAAATGCTAGTTCTGCACGCAGACACGATACGAATAAAAAAAAATGTTAGGTACTCTACACCTGGAGACTTATTTTTGAATTACGAATGCGACTTCGAAATCACCGCTGACTAAATAGTCAGCGGTAACTTTGAGGGCACGGAGTCCTAAACATTCAATTTTTGAAAGGTGGTTTCTAAGTCGCATTCGTAATTCAAAAATAGGTCTCCTGTTCGGAAATTGGGAGAGCATTTAGAAAACAACAGTAAAGAAACTGAAGGTCAATTTTTTTTATCTCCTCTTTTTACAATAATAAAATGAAAAAAATACATCTATTTATTTATTCTTCTAATACAAAATAATCTGTGTACCCGGTAAAATTCACACAGGGTCCTCTACCTGAAAACTACCCATTCGGTACCGCGTGAAGTCCGGAGAGGAGAACAGCCGCGTGATATCGAGCTAGTGTTAACCAACTTGGATTGTGCTTAATTAGGAGCTTAACAATTTTAAATTAAACATGTAAATCGATAAGCCGGGAGTCCATCTTTCGGCCAGTAGTCAGCTGATCGGGCAATTCTTATTCCACAAATGAATAAACTGTTTACAGGCACAAATGTCAGAGACAAATAGCAGTATTATGTTTAGTTAGTAAAAGAGTGCAGCCATCCCAAAAACGACAGACACTGAACGGAGGGCAGTGAACCAGTTTTCTAAAGTGTCATGGCATGTAACCCTCCATAATAGATGGAACTAGATACCCTGTAACGCTACCGTACTTTGGTATCTTAATATTTTGATGTTAATAGGGTTGTCGCGCTTAGTTTGCACATTTAATTCAATCTTAACAGAGACGTTATGAGATGGAGGTCCGGTACATTTATTATGTAAATCGACAATCAGTCGTGATCGCGTTGCTATCGCTTTATTTGATATTTGCGCTTCAACCATAGTCTGTTTGCTTGCAATTTATTTTGTATGAGATTAACAAAATGAACAATGGTTGATGTGCAACTGGTTGCTGAGTTACATTATAATCCTACGCGGTTTCCCGCCAGGGCAAATGATTTTCTGCTCGGTGGTAAAGCCTCGTAGCTGGTCTGGACAACTTCTCCCACATTACCTCAGTATGTTGCACTAATAATTATTGTTCCGCTGATTAGAGGCAAGTTGTTAAGCAGTTGTGGCGAAGTTCGCTTCCACCCAACCTTATTTTCAGGTATGATGATAATTTTCCTACATGTTTTCCGCAGTCATCCAATTTTAATTCCTATGAAAACTCTTTTTAGAGAAATGTAGGTATTTTGCTGTTATCCATTTGAAGGGCTGACGAATTTTTCCCAATGAAGTTGATTGCAAATATTGCCGTTTAGGTTCGTGTCAACGTAGTAAGATAATACCCACTTATGACATTAACTTTATGCCATTTTAATTTAAATAATCATATAAAAATATTTTTACTCGTGGTATAAATTTCCCTGTCCTTCTCTGGGTCTCAAAATGTTCTTATATCAACTTTTACTACTTTACGGTAAAATTTTGACAAGTTTTGAATATCGTATTTATTTATTTAAAAATAGTTTATAAATTTTAAACTTCAACAATAACGTACTTTCCACACCTACATATAGGTACCTATATTCCTTCCCTATTTCAACCTATTACAATTAAAAAGTAGCCTATGCTCTTTTTCAGGCTCTAAAGCTATCTGTGTAACTAATTTTATTTATAAAAACACACCAGACGGAGTTACATTCACATTTGTAATATTATTAGTATATTAGCATTAGTAAAGAATGTGTCTAGTTTGCTCATTTTCTATTGCTGCCGCTTGCTTTACCCCAAAGATTCATGCATCGATAGGAGTCTCCAGCGCGACAGGCAGAAAAAGCTACTTTCGCATTTATAATATTGGCAAGAACTGAGATAATTAAGTAACAGTGCTGATCGCAAAGGCATATGCAAGAAAGAATAAGCAACTACAGGTCGGATGACATGGAAAAATAAATAGTGTCGGTTTAAAAAGCTGCTTCGTATAAAGAGAGGCTAGTGAGCACAGCCCTGAGGCGTTCCGGTGCCGGCGCGGCTACTTAAGGCGGCGCGGCGCGGCGGCGGCACTGAGCGCTGAGCGCGCGCCACGCCATGCTGTGCCGCGACGACGACTTCCCGCGGCCCCGCGACCGCCTCGACCGCCACGACCGCCTCGACCGCCACGACCGCCACGACCGCCACGACCGCCACGACCAGGTGCGACCGCCACCCACCGCCCACCGCCCATGGACGCGCTGCTCACCGCCGCGGCCGAGCTGCTCGCCAGAGCTATACTTTACTTTGCTGCTTGGATGGTATCCTTCTCTGGCTTTTGACTCCCGCGTCTTATTCATAAGAACAATATCGAACTGCTGACTGAATTCTTTGTATGTCGAGTCGCTTAAACATATGCATATAGGCGTAATCATTTTGATGTTCTTTTTCCCCATTTTTTGATTACTTACTGTTAGTCGGTGTGTGTCGTAGGCTCGTTACTTTATGTGCAAAAATCTGTGTAAATTCTGAACGTTTCAAGTATGCACACATCGGGTTGTAATCATAGATAGCTATGTTACTTGAGAGTGTATTGTTAGTTACCGAAAAGATAATCTTCTGAGCTCCAGCAGTCCTTTTTTTCTTTATATGAATACTGTTAAAATGCTGGAGGTGGGTGGGTCATTTGGATACGTGGGTGGCCACTTACGTAGGCTTGATTGAGTGGTGGCTTTTCGCAGAGGCAGATGACGGCGGAGGGCGGCGGGGCGGCGGAGCCTGCGGTGGGGGCGGGAGCGGGGGCGGCGACCGACACGCCACCGCCGCTCGCGCGCTCGCTGGAGCTGGAGCACGGCGAGCACCAGGACTCCACACTCTACCGGTGCTTACACACCTCTGTTCAGCATCTACAAATCAGCCATAGCTTACTAGGACCGACGCGACGGTTCAGGCTGAGTTTAGTCGATAAGTCATTCTGATCGAGCCGCCTCGATCGGTCTTGAGTCCGACATAATCCCCGTGGCACTTGGTTGCGGTGCTATCCATGAGGCTTCTCAACCTGTCTTCTCCAGGGAAAAAAAATCCACAACTAACAAAACTAACATTACACTTAACAAATTCAAATACCTATGTTTATTTCTGTGGTTTATTTAAAATTTACAAATAGTTTCTTCCGATATGAGTTCTTTGTGAGTCGAAATAGTAAATGCTTCAAAGAAAAATATTTCCACCTTAGTACAAAATATTTGATTGTTGATTTGATTTACGATTTGTGCGCAGTGTGAAGTGCAAGCTACCAATTTGCTATGATAAGAAGCCACTTTTCTTTGTCTTGCAATTTATACTTGCGGGGTCCTATTGTCATTTTCTTCCTGTGGCGTGTACCTATATATGTGTATAAATATACATGCCTCAGGAAGAAATCCTGTACTATATACATAGTTTTTTTTACTAAAGGTCTCTGATGCTTAGGTAATGGCAATTTTTTTTTATTT
Organism: Scirpophaga incertulas; assembly: GCA_036419045.1. NCBI lineage: Eukaryota > Metazoa > Arthropoda > Insecta > Lepidoptera > Crambidae > Scirpophaga > Scirpophaga incertulas. The sequence goes on along the minus strand of CM071639.1, from coordinate 49,602 downwards.
CCAGCCTTTAGGCTAGATTTTTTTATTGATTTTATATTAAAGACATTCAGAACAAACTATTAATAAAATAAAACTATCATCTTTAGTAAAAAAATCAAAAATATCAAATATCTTGAAAACGGGTAACCTTTGAATAAGGCAATAGGTATGGGCTGAAAATGGTTTGTTTTGACCAAAACTATCACCTCACGACGGATGTGGGTCGACTTACCAGTAAACCTGTATATATATATATATCGCGAGAGAAAATTTTCATGGGTCTCGTACTCATTTTACATTACCTGAGCCCCTTTTTTTTGGCGGCCGTGTGTGGGGCTCGCCGGTCTGAGAGGACCGATTTACCTACTAAAACCCCCGATGTTCTCTTCGCGACTCCACTGCCATGCGCCCCGACCATTTTAAAATGCTAAGTTTATATTTTGAAATCTGCAAGGACTCGCTTAACGTTTACGATCAACCCATTCAATGCCCATTATTCTTCTTTCTCTGTGGAATGTAGACCTCGCACTTTAGCAGGATCTGTTTATAAAATTAAATTTTCACGTTTTAGATTCGAGAAGGGGACCTACGTTTACTTCACCCCTGGCCCTAGTCTACTCGGGAAGAAAGTTTTTCTCTACACAAACTATGTAGTTTCCGAAAATGGTAAGTTGATTTTGAATCTATTCTATACGAGGGGAGGTCAAAAAGTTCGCGGAATGACTGGGAAAAAAGATGAAATGATACATTATGTTATTTTTCCTTTTCAATATATTCCCCTTAACACGAATACATTTTTCGGATCTGGCATATAACTTATTAATACCGTCGAAAAAATAGGTTTTGTCTTGGGCGTCAAAATACGCCGAAATCGCCGACTTGACTTCATCATCGTCTCTAAATTTTTTTCCACGCAGCTCTTTCTTCATCTTTGGGAATAAATAAAAATCGCTAGGGGCCAGGTCTGGACTGTAGGGTGGATGGCGTAGTTGTTCAAAACCGCATCGATGAATGGCAGCCGTCGCAACATGACTCGTGTGAACGGGCGCGTTCGTGCAAAAGGAGTACACCTTTTGTCAGTTTTCCTCTTCTTTTTTCTTTAATAGCTTCTTTTAATCGGTCGGTATAGGGAAGCGTAGTACTCTCCCGTTATAGAAACACCACGTTCTTTATAATCGATCAAAAGAATACCTTCAGTATCCCAAAAAATAGTCGCCATGATCTTTCCGGCCGATTGCGACACTTTAAATTTTTTTGGGGGTGGTGTGCCTTTTTTGTGCCACTGCATCGACTCCTGCTTTGACTCAGGCTCATAGTGGTGAACCCAAGTTTCATCACCGGTTACAATTCGGGCCATAATTTCTTCCCTATCTTCACAGCGGTCCAAAAACTCGCGGGAACAGTTGACGCGCTCACGTTTTTGCAGCGGCGTGAGCATTCTCGGGACCCACCTTGAACACACTTTACTCATGCCAAGATGTTGATGAAGAATATTTAAAATTGTGGTTTCTGATACTCCAACTGATGCTGCAAGTTGTTTCTTCTTCAACCTTCCGTCTTCCAATACAAGATTTTCAACTTTTTCAATGATTTCCGGCGTAGTGGCCTCAATGGGCCGTCCAGGTCGAGGATCATCTTCAATTGACTCCCTTCCTTGCTTGAAAAGGCCGTGCCATTTGTAATCATGGTTTTACCAGGAGCAGAGTCTCCGTAAACAGCTAACATCTCTTGCAAAATAGTTTGAGGCGTTTTTTCCTTGTTTGGTGAGGAACTTACGACGGCGCGATGTTCAATTTTCTCCATAGTGGCTAGTTTGTCCCGATTTACTTGTTTACTCGTTTGTAACTCGAAAGCTAATGACCCAATTAGGCTAGAATTGGCATATATAGTAATTATGAGTTACTCAAGTAGCGGCTACCTGGAGGAGCAACCTCACCCCGCCAACCCCGCCATTCCGCGAACTTTTTGACCGCCCCTCGTTACAAAGAAAATGTGAATGAAAGAATCAGTGGGATTATAATCGACGACCTACATCGCCGAGTGGCTAGTATACCGGATTCATGGTGTCGTTATCTCTGAAGTCCCTGTGGGGCAGATGTTAGTGTGATGAATGCAATAAATTGTGCTTTAGTCGTGTTTGTTAATACTAGTGATGTGCCAGATCGTCAAAAATCTAGATCCGCGGATACGGATCTGAATACGGATATTTGATATCAAGATCCGCACATACGGATCTTAACTTTCTTACACAATTGGTGTCGGTGTCGTAAGATCGCGCCTTGAGTTGAAACATGTTTGGACTTGCATTGCGCTGCGGGTCTTTCTTTTGTTTTGTTTAATGTGACACTGGACTGGACAGCTTCAGTGTTACCAACTTATGAGAGAATTTAACAGTTTGTCAAAGTCTACTGAATTGGATTTGTTCGCGGATGGCATCCGCCAATTAAAAAAGTCTCTTTTTATTTTTGTATAGGTTATTTATATTTATTTTAAATAAGACAGGTACTCATTAGTTCCTCTTTAGGTACTAGTTAGTTTTAAGTTATTTGTGCTTGTCTATTTCTGTCTTTGTTTTCATTTTAATTTTTTCTTAGTTTTTTTTTTATATTTGGGAGTTACTCTTAGAAAAAATAAATGCTGTCATCACCTATAATTATAATAGCATTAGGCTAAAGCATTTAACATGATTATTATTCGTTGGTGCTAAATGTTTATTATGTTGGTGATCTATAAATAAATAAAAATAAAATAAAAAAAAATAAACTCTCAAAAATATTTATCCCTAAAGTTTGTGTCAAATCGCCTTAATTATTGAGTTGTCCCCCTTAAAAAAATTTACAGTAGACGCTCTATACAGTTACGCTTTCGGTGGGTAGCGTAACTTTTAAAAACGGACATTCAGAGGCGTAATTAAGAGATTTGTAGCCAATAGCTAGTTAGAGTGGGGAACTAATTTCAATTTGAGGAAAGGTAACTTTTAAAAACGTGACCACAGAGTGGTTGTAGAAGTACGAACTAGATGTTATAAGTCGGTAGGTCAAGAAATAAATATTAATGTTTTTGTTGGCTACATTGATTCACACCAGAGCCATTTGTAAATTTATCTAAAAAAAAATATTAAAATATAAAGAGTCAAAAAATCCCTAAAAATACCCCTAAAAAAATCCCATCTCACTTATTTAGCCCCTAAATCTAGGGGGAAAACCCCTATGTTGGGAACCCTGGACAGCATAGATAACGGTTGTGTTTGGTTTTGTCATTGTAATTTTAATATAATATTAACACTGTATGTGTCACGCAGTACTAGTTTAGTTTCTTCGAAAATCATTTAATTCGAATTTAAAATATTACGAAGATCTTAGTTTTGTTTTCTTAATAAAATGTGATCTCAACTTTTTATTATATTGATCTCATTAAAAAGCTAGTTGATTTAGCACCTTGGAGTTATATATTTTTGGTATAATAAGTACATAATATAAATAAATAACTACGGCCATTGACATATATTCGTACGTAGTACATATACTTAGTCTGGCCATAAATACTGATACACTTAAAAATAAAAAAATATTACATTTGAATTTCGAATCTGTCATTTGTATACGGTTGTTCATTGTGTTTTCTCATTTTGGCGCCAATACATTTTATAATATTTTGCGATATTAAAATGGAGTGGGGTGATAAAGAGAACCGAATCGCTGTGATTGCATTACACAAAGTAGGTATGGAGCCAAATGCAATTTTTGAAACTCTCCATACCCTTGGTATTAGTAAAATGTTTGTGTACCGGGCTATTAATAGGTACAATGAGACTTCCTCTGTTTGTGATAGAAAAAGATCTGGCCGTCCACGTAGTATTCGTACGAAAAAGGTAGTCAAAGCAGTAAGGGAAAGAATTCGAAGAAATCCTGTCCGAAAGCAAAAGATTTTTATCTCGGGAAATGAAGATAGCACCTAGAACCATGTCACGTATTTTTAAAAGATGACTTAGGACTTGCAGCCTATAAGAGACGCACTGGTCACATCTTAACTGATAATTTAAAGAAGAATAGGGTGGTAAAATCGAAACAACTACTGAAACGGTACGCAAAGGGAGGTCACAGAAAAATTTTGCTTACGGATGAGAAACTTTTTACAATAGAGCAACATTTTAACAAACAAAATGACCGTATTTATGCTCAAAGCTCTAAGGAAGCTCCCAATTAGTCGACAGAGTGCAACGTGAACATTATCCGACTTCAGTGATGGTTTGGTGGGGGTGTTAGCTATGAAGGAGTGACTGAGCCATATTTTTGTGAAAAAGGTATCAAAACATCGGCACAAGTATATCAAGATACCATTCTTGAGAAGGTAGTTAGTCATAAAGCTCGTTCCACGCAGTCTTGGTTAGAAGCGAACGTTTCGGACTTCATCAGAGCTGAAGACTGGCCGTCGTCTAGTCCCGATCTTAATCCACTAGATTATGATTTATGGTCAATTTTAGAGAGTACAGCTTGCTCTAAACGCCATGATAATTTGGAGTCCCTAAAACAGTCTATACGATTGGCAGTGAAGAATTTTCCCATGGAAAGAGTGCGTGCTTCTATTGATAACTGGCCTCAACGTTTAAAGGACTGTATTGCAGCCAATGGAGACCACTTCGAATAAGCTTTATATACTTTTATTAATTAATTAATTGATTTATATTTATGTACTAAACTAACATAGTGTAAAAGTAATAAATGTTTTAAGCAGATAAAAAAATGTTTTTTCTATATTTCAATATTTATGGCAAGACTAGGTATATCGATGATTACGGCAAAGTTTGCAACATAAAGCAGCCAAATATTTGAATTTAAGAAATAAAAAAATATCTGTATTGAATTTGATAGATTTTTATTTCTACCTATTGGCCTATTTAAGGCGAAGAGTAAGGCGCACTAGCGACGCCAATTGCTTGAAATTTGCAGCCATGCCAGTTATTATGAGCACGTGTAGTGTGGTAAATAATTTTCTTATATCCTTTCTCGGGTCTTCAACCATCTCCATACCGAAAGACATTCAAATCTGTTCAGTTGCTTTTATCGGCGTTTTCCACAAGAAAAAAAGACCGTGTATCCTTCCTCGGATCTCAAGCTGTCTCTATATGAACTTTCATCAAAAACCGTTCTGTAGTTTCAGATCTTATTTAATTTTCCCGCTGGAAGATTTTGTCCCGTGTTAAAAGTACCCTTTGTTCTTCTTAGAGCTCTATACTATCTTTCATTAAAATCGGTTAAGTAGTTTCGGAGTCTATTCAATATAAACTAACAATAAAATGTTACCTCTTTATAACGTTAGTGTAGATAAACCTTAGTGTGACCCTGTGCTGTTATCACTATTGCTACCTAGCGTTGATTAGAGAAATTTCTATGTCAATGCCGTAAATTATTTCTTGGAGATAAGCTACGATTGAAACTACGATCGGCTTTGCGGCTTTAAGCTTTTCAACCTCTACATAAACCGGCTGGTCGGCGAGCTCAGTAGTACCGGCATCGGATGTCACATAGATGGCGTATGTGTCAACAACTTAAGTTACGCTGACGATATGGTGCTGCTGAGCCCTTCGATTGGCGCTATGCGAGTTTTGATTGGTATATGCGAAAGGTATGCGGTCGAGCATGGTCTTAAGTATAATGCTACTAAATGTGAGCTTATGGTATTCAGAACTAGCTCAAAAAATTGTAATGACTTGCCTGCAAATGTGACTCTCTCTGGCACTGCCCTTAAACGGGTAAAGAAATTCAAATATTTGGGACATTGGTAACCGAAAATTTATCTGATGATGCAGATATTGAAAGAGAACGTAGGGCTCTAAGTATACGCAGCAACATGTTGGCCCGCAGGTTTGCGCGGTCTAGTGACCAAGTAAAACTTGTATTATTCAAATCATACTGTCAGACCTTTTACACTGCAACTTGTGGTTCGACTTTACTCAGAGAGCCTACAGCTCATTGCGCGTGCAATATAATAACGCGTTCAGGATATTGTTTGGGCTGGCGCGATATTGTAGTGCCTCCTCTATGTTTGCTGAAGCGAGAATAAATTGTTTCTACACACTAATGCGCAAGCGTAGTTGTCGTTACTCTCGCGCGTCCGCGCCAGCCCAAACAGTATATTGCGCGCGTTCTCTGAGCGGTGGGACTCTCCGTTGCTGATGCGATGCTTGAGTCTACATACCTATAGCCACTAAATGTATAAATTATATTGTTATTATTATTATTATTAAATAGTACATAAGAATAATGTTTTCTAATTTAATTTAATTTCGTTTAATTTGATTTAATTTCATTTCATTTGATTTTATTGATTGTATTTGATTTTATTTGATTTGATTTAATTTTATTTATTTAATTTAATCTGGTTTGATTTGATTTAAATTAATTTGATTTGATTTTTTTTGATTTAATTTGATTTAATTTCATTTGATTTGATTTAATTTGATTTAATTTAATTTAAATTAGTTTAATTTACTAACACTATTTTTTAAGTTTATAAATGTACTAACAATTATATGGATGATGAATCTGAAATAAATTATTATTATTATTATTATTATTGACTTAAAATGTTTCACACAGTCTGTTCAGTGAAAGCTGAAGTGGTGATTTTTAAGTCTGGCAACATTTTGTTTTTTAACGCTAGATCGCAGCAGGGCTGTTTGATGTTGATACTTTTCTAAGTTTATATTTAACTTCACGTGTATTATATTTCTACCATTTGCCATTTGAATCCAATATAGCCGACAAAATGGTGAATTATCGTTTTCATAAACACCCCTACAGCATCCCTATTCACAACTGTCGGAAAATACTCGAATCACGGAATCTCTATACCTGTCACTTACATTTGCCACACATTAAAGCGAGACGGGACGTTACTTTCCGAATAGAATCCGTGGCCCGACAGTTGTGAATAGGCATACAGTATGGGTATTAAATGAAAGAGATTGAAAAGAGCAATACAATTAATACCAAATTATATAAATGCCGCTATTTTGATCGCAATATAACGGCCAGTACAAAACGGCGATTTTCCGTTATAGGTACCTAAATGTAAAAGGCTTGAAAAAATACTAAATAGTCTAAAATAAAATTAATACATAATATAAATAAATATGTGTTAGTTGGGATTTTTTATGGGAACGAGTCGGTAGTACGCTAGTTATAAGGTGTCACAATCTCTTGTGTGATTAATACGAGCATTTGTGCTTCAGTCATAGTAGGATAAGACACGACAGTAGGATTTGTAATATTTGTTTCATATAATTCTTCACTCCTCTCAAATACAGACGACATGAACATTTGATTGTAAACAATACCACAAATCAATATTACTTGATTGTTAGCATAGGGTCAAATTTTAAAAATTATTAAATAATATTGTGATTTTTACGAGGTATTTTTATAATTTTCAATAATGTCTTGTTAATGTGTTACAAAATTTATTCAATATCAGTCTTGTTAATTTGACTTTTTGTCGGTAAAGTGGACACACTAAGATATTCCTTTTTATTGTAAAATAATTTAAATTGATCAAATAATAACTGTCTTAACATGAACTACCATAGTATTAATTTTAAAGAATATTAACATACTTAATTTTATATAAAAAAATAGATAATGTATTCTTTTACCTATATCCGGGAATAAGAAAACCACATGGAAAAGCATGCTTCGTGACGTAACATCCGAGTAATATTTTTTGTACCAGTTGGTGTAGTATAAAAGAGGCGTAGGTTGTCCAATTCAGTCAGTTCTGAGGCAAGCTTAAGTTGAGACGCAACTATAACTGATCAGTGTTGTGAAGTTAACAAATAAAAATATCAAAAGTACTACGTTGTTACTAAGTTATTCTACAGTTCAGAAGTGGGATTACACACGTGCCGCGCTATGGATCAGATTGAAAATAAGTCCTTGCCGCCATCTCCAATCCTGGTTCTCCAAACGCGACGTGTTGAAACACCAAATCGCGGACGAAGTCTGCAGGCAACCAGATCTCGTTCGCGGTCACCGCATCGTCAATCTTCAAGAAGGAGCCTCGAGCAGGGTAATCATCGCAGTCCATCTGCAAAGCCGAGCCACCGCCGCAATCCTGCGCCACGACCCAGCAGTAGTCGCAGCGCACGGCCACGGTCAAGACCTCATCGCGATGAAGCACCACGCTGCGACAGTTTACGTCCGAGCCGCTACCGCAATCCAGCTCCGTACCCAAGTCATCGCAGTCCGGAATCGCGGTCAGACAGCTGCATCCCATCAGCTAAGTCGAACAATCGCACCCGTGGTAAGGATTATAGTAATAATAATGTTAATATAGATGAAACTGATGTATTCTCTAAATTCAAGATATTTCTCGATAAGTTAGCAAATGGGAAACATGAAAAGCTTAGTCATTTTAATATCGTTCCCGAGTTTGACCCATCATCTAAAAATCAAAATATAGACAATTGGATTCACAAAGTAAACGAAATTGCCAGTATTTATGGTTGGGCAGATAATCAGATCATTCATAACATAATTCCTAAGCTTAGTGGTAATGCTAAACGATGGTACGAAGGTTTGTGTACAATCAACTATAGTTGGAAAGAATGGCAAGTAAAACTTAAGGCCGCTTTTCCTGCTGGTGAAAATTATGGTCAGATGCTCACAGACATGTTAGACAGAAGGGCTAAGTTTGGCGATTCTCTGGAAGATTACTATTACGATAAGATAGCATTATTAAATAGGTGTAATATCAAGGGACGTAGGGCAGTGGAGTGTATAATTTTTGGCATTGATGATAGGTCCATTAGGCTAGGCGCAGAGGCGGCCCAATTCAGTGACCCAGATAAACTTGTAGCATATTTACGAAACGCGAAAAGTACTATTCGACGTACTGATACCAATAGATCCTCCACTAAAAGGTTTACTGGTAAAGACTCCAAAACACTAGGACCCAGTAAATATTTTACGAACAGGTGTTTTAACTGCAAAGAGGAAGGTCACGTTTTGAGTAAATGTCCCAAACCAATAAAAAAATGTGCAAACTGTTCCTTAATAGGTCATGAAACAAACGAGTGCTATCGAAAGAAGGACGAGTCTAAATCTATTTTAGAAATCACAGTTAGTAAGCCAGTTAGTGACAAATATGTCCAAACAGTTAAAATAAACGGTAGTAATAAACTATGTTACATAGATTCCGGTAGTGAATGCACTTTAATAAGACACAATGATGCCTTAGAATTATCATTAAAGTGGGACAGTTCGAAACTAATTACAATGCGAGGGTTTGGTGGAGCTATGGTAAATTCGATCGGTAGCTGTTTTGTTACATTAGAGATTCAAAGTGTAGTGGTTCAATTAAACATTTTTATCGTGCCTGACCATTTCTTAAAATATCCACTGCTGATTGGCCAATCATTTACTGATTCCTTTGGGGTTAAAATGATAATAACCCAAAATGATTTAATTATTTGTAAAGAAAACAAAGAATGTCCCGATTTGGTTCGTTTATTCGCGAAGGAATCTTGCTCTGTAGGACCAGGAGGCTCACATATAGAAGTGTATTCAAAAGAGAATATAACTGGTCCAATATTAGTTTTAGAAAGTTATAGGTCTATACCAAATTACGAGCATACTATACAAGGAGGTTTATATATGATAGAAAACGGTAGAGGCATTTTAATTGTGGATAACATTTCATTTAACTCCGTTGAATACATTAAAGATCAATTGGTTGCTAGAGGGCAGACGGTAGAAATCAAAACACCAGTAGATTTTAATGTTAACAAAATTGATATTAATAATAATTTAACACCATTTACCTTAAACGATTTGTGTTTAGACGATACTCTTTCAATAGATGAAAGAACAGATTTATTAAACGTCATTAATCGTTTTCGCACATGCTTTGCCACAAAACTATCGGAATTAGGTTGTACTAGTATTGAGCGCATGAGTATAGACTTGTTAGATTCCCAACCTGTAGTCTATAGACCCTATAGGTTATCGCAAAAGGAGAAGCAAGAAGTACGATGTATGACTGATGAACTATTACAATGTGGTATTATAAGAGAATCATGCTCTCCTTTCGCAAGTCCGATTATATTAGTTAAAAAAAAATGCGGCGAAAAACGTCTCTGTATCGATTACAGAGCGTTAAACCGTAAAACTATAAAGCAGCATTACCCGTTGCCGAGAATAGAGGACCAAATGGATAGATTAACAGGTTTTCAGCAATATTCGACACTGGATCTCGCCTCGGGGTATTATCAAATAGAAATAGCCGAACAAGACAGAGAAAAAACTGCCTTTGTAACACCTGAAGGACAGTTCGAGTTTAACCGAATACCGTTCGGTTTGACCAATGCACCGGCAATTTTTCAAAGAACTATAAATAAGGTCCTCGACAATTTACGATTTGATACAGTGGTAGTATATATGGATGATGTTCTCGTTCCCTCGACTTCCTTTAAAGATGGCTTACAGAAGTTAGAGTTGGTATTTTCAAAACTTAAAGACGCAGGTTTGACGCTAAAATTATCTAAATGTAAATTTTTCCACTCACAGATAGAATTTCTCGGGTTTGAGGTAACAGGAAATGGGATCAGGCCAGGCAAGGCTAAAATAAATGCTGTGGAGAATTTTCCCACTCCCAAAGATGTTCATAATGTGAGGCAATTTTTGGGCTTGGCTAGTTTCTTTAGGCGCTTTATTAAAAACTTTGCTTTAATAGCACGACCGCTCACTCAATTACTAAGAAAAAATACTACTTGGCAGTGGGAAAAAGATCAACAGCACGCGTTTTTACAATTGAAAGAAAAGTTAGTTTCACGACCAGTTTTAACTTTATATGATCCATGTGCCGATACTGAGCTTCATACAGATGCTAGTAAACATGGGGTGGGTGGTATGCTATTACAAAAACAAAAGGACAATAGTATCAAACCTGTTGCCTATTTTAGTCGACGTACATCTCCAGAAGAACAACACTTTTCATCATACGAGTTAGAAACTCTTGCAGTTGTGAATAGCTTAACAAAGTTCAGACCTTACCTAATAGGAATAGCTTTTACAATAGTTACAGACTGTAACTCATTGAGAGCTACTTTCACTAAAAGAGATATGATTCCTCGTGTAGCGCGCTGGTGGAGCATGATTCAGGAATTTGATTTCAATATAGTTTATAAACCAGGCTCTGCCATGAGTCACGTGGACGCGTTAAGTCGAAATCCCGTATTTGATATTAACTGTTGTCCAAAACTAATAGAAAAAGAAGTTAATTACATATCACTGGATTGGTTGGCGACTGTTCAAATGAGTGATGATGAGACGCAGAGAATAAAACGCACACTAGACGGTAGTGAATCTAATACTGTCAAATACATGAAACAAAATTTTACTTTAAAACGAGGCTTAGTTTATAAAATAACTAATGATGGTTTAAAATGGTATGTACCAAAAGGTGTAAGATGGCAGATTTTGCGTTCCTGTCACGATGATATAGGACATTTTTCATATGAAAAAACAATTGACAAGATTAGAGCAAATTACTGGTTTCCGAAAATGAGTAAAGTAGTAAAAAAATACTGTCTAGCTTGTATCCATTGTGCTCATGGTAAAGTACCTGGGGGAAAAAAATCTGGTTATTTAAATCCTATCGTAAAGGTAGCTGAACCATTCCACACACTACATGCCGATCATTTGGGTCCATTTAACCAGAGCAAAAAGGGTAACAAATATGTACTTGGTATAATAGATTCATTCACAAAGTTTATTATCTTGAAACCAGTACGAAACACTAAGTCTAGTACGACGATTACAGCCTTTAAAGAATTTTTTTGCATATTTGGTGTCCCAACTAGACTAATTACAGATAGGGGCACTACATTCACTAGCTCAAAATTTAAAGACTTTGTAACCGAGAAAAGTGTTAAGCATATATTAAATGCAGTAGCTACCCCTCGTGCCAACGGTCAAATTGAACGTTATAACAGAACAATATTAGATTCACTAACATCAATGATACATGATAAGGATGAACGATTATGGGATGAGTATTTATTGCAAGTACAATGGGGTCTAAATAACACCGTAAATCGTGGAACAGGTAAAACACCCGCTGAGCTTTTATTTGGGTTGAGACTCAAAGGACAGACTGAAAGTGCCTTGTTATTGTCTATTCCTGGTGTTACTAATGAGAATAACGTCTCTTTAAATGAAATAAGGAGAGAAGCTTCAGATAACATAAAAGCTGTCCAATCTAAGCAAAAAGTAAGTTATGACAAATCACGGATCCCTCCACGAAATTTTTCAATTGGTCAATTAGTCCGTGTTGAAAGACAAGTTTGTGAAAAGGGAACAAGTAAAAAGCTGGTAGCTAAGTGCTTAGGGCCGTACCGTATTAGTAAAATATTACCTAATGACCGCTACGAAATTGAAGATACACCTATTACACGGAAAAAGCATAAACAGAAATACGTAGGTATTTATCCGGTAGATAAAATCTACCCCTGGCTCGTTTTTAAGGATTTAACAGAACTAGATGATGAGGATTCTGCTCAAGAGAAATAGGAGTGTTCTTATATTTTTATATTATGTATTATCTAACAAGTATTACAGCAATATTGTTTTTTTTTAATAAATTGTTATTACAATATTATTACGGTAGTATTGTACATATGTTAGTATGGTAGTATGGTAGAATGGCAGAATGGTAGTATGGTAGTACGGTAGCATAGTAGTATTATATTTCTCAAGTAATATAAAAGGAACTCAAAATTATACTGTAATATAAGTGTGTAAATCGCAATATATGCATAACATTTTTGTTATAATTATAATAAAATTATTGTAATTATTAAGATATTGTTAATATAAAAAAAATAGTTTATTGATCAGATATGTGGTGTTTAGTCTTTGTGTATCGTAGATTATATACTTATTAGGTACATAAGTAATAAATAGTTTAGTTTTGTTTTTGATTATTTAATAAGTATAATCTGAACTAATAATTATGACTACATTTATTTTTTGAATTTAATTTGTGATTGTATTAAAAAAAATGTATTTTAAATTATTTGTAACATCGCGAGGACGCTACTCTGTATGTCAGGATGGACGAATGTAAACAATACCACAAATCAATATTACTTGATTGTTAGCATAGGGTCAAATTTTAAAAATTATTAAATAATATTGTGATTTTTACGAGGTATTTTTATAATTTTCAATAATGTCTTGTTAATGTGTTACAAAATTTATTCAATATCAGTCTTGTTAATTTGACTTTTTGTCGGTAAAGTGGACACACTAAGATATTCCTTTTTATTGTAAAATAATTTAAATTGATCAAATAATAACTGTCTTAACATGAACTACCATAGTATTAATTTTAAAGAATATTAACATACTTAATTTTATATAAAAAAAATAGATAATGTATTCTTTTACCTATATCCGGGAATAAGAAAACCACATGGAAAAGCATGCTTCGTGACGTAACATCCGAGTAATATTTTTTGTACCAGTTGGTGTAGTATAAAAGAGGCGTAGGTTGTCCAATTCAGTCAGTTCTGAGGCAAGCTTAAGTTGAGACGCAACTATAACTGATCAGTGTTGTGAAGTTAACAAATAAAAATATCAAAAGTACTACGTTGTTACTAAGTTATTCTACATGATAATATTATTTATATTAACTGATATGGGCGAGTTAGTCTCGGTGGCCGCACAACAGTTCATACGGTTCTCGTTGGCGTTCATAGAGGAGGAGAAGGGCGAGCAGCCCGAGTTCGTGCGCAACCAGTACTACGGGCTGGAGTGGCGCCGCGCGGGGCCCGGCGGCGACGAGCAGCCGCTGGGCGCCGGCGCGCTCGTCTGCGACACCGACCTCTACTGCCGCCTGCGGCTCGCGCGCGCCGGCTGCTTCCACTACTACTTCGTCTACGAGACCGCGTGAGTAGTGGCACTGGCCGGCACCGCCCGCGCCGCGTGCCGCCCGCGCCGCCGCCGACATTTACATTGCATTTTATTGCAGTAGTGTAGTTTTAGTGGTCCGCGAATCTAGAGCATCGGAGCTCGAGATAAAATCTGCCATATACCTTTGGACACCTGGTATTATGACGCGTGTTTGACATGGTTTCCCCTGTATGGTAATCACGTGCTATAGTAACGCGAGGTTCGCTGCGCAGGGAGTCGACGCTGGGCCCGCAGGGCTCGGGTTGGCTGCAGGTGGCGCCCAGCCTGCACCTGCCGCTGGACGCCGTGTGCTGCCAGACCGTGCTGGCCAAGTGCCTGGGCCCGCTGCCGCGCTGGCCCGCCGCGCTCCGCGCCGCCGCCGAGGCCGGCTACAACATGCTGCACTTCACGCCCGTGCAGGTACAGCCACAGAGCGTGCTGGCCAAGTGCCTGGGCCCGCTGCCGCGCTGGCCCGCCGCGCTCCGCGCCGCCGCCGAGGCCGGCTACAACATGCTGCACTTCACGCCCGTGCAGGTACAGCCACAGAGCGTGCTGGCCAAGTGCCTGGGCCCGCTGCCGCGCTGGCCCGCCGCCGCCGAGGCCGGCTACAACATGCTGCACTTCACGCCCGTGCAGGTACAGCCACAGAGCGTGCTGGCCAAGTGCCTGGGCCCGCTGCCGCGCTGGCCCGCCGCCGCCGAGGCCGGCTACAACATGCTGCACTTCACGCCCGTGCAGGTACAGCCACAGAGCGTGCTGGCCAAGTGCCTGGGCCCGCTGCCGCGCTGGCCCGCCGCCGCCGAGGCCGGCTACAACATGCTGCACTTCACGCCCGTGCAGGTACAGCCACAGAGCGTGCTGGCCAAGTGCCTGGGCCCGCTGCCGCGCTGCCCGCCGCCGCCGAGGCCGGCTACAACATGCTGCACTTCACGCCCGTGCAGGTACAGCCACAGAGCGTGCTGGCCAAGTGCCTGGGCCCGCTGCCGCGCTGGCCCGCCGCCGCCGAGGCCGGCTACAACATGCTGCACTTCACGCCCGTGCAGGTACAGCCACAGAGCGTGCTGGCCAAGTGCCTGGGCGCCGCTGCCGCGCTGGCCCGCCGCCGCCGAGGCCGGCTACAACATGCTGCACTTCACGCCCGTGCAGGTACAGCCACAGAGCGTGCTGGCCAAGTGCCTGGGCCCGCTGCCGCGCTGGCCCGCCGCCGCCGAGGCCGGCTACAACATGCTGCACTTCACGCCCGTGCAGGTACAGCCACAGAGCGTGCTGGCCAAGTGCCTGGGCCCGCTGCCGCGCTGGCCCGCCGCCGCCGAGGCCGGCTACAACATGCTGCACTTCCACGCCCGTGCAGGTACAGCCACAGAGCGTGCTGGCCAAGTGCCTGGGCCCGCTGCCGCGCTGGCCCGCCGCCGCCGAGGCCGGCTACAACATGCTGCACTTCACGCCCGTGCAGGTACAGCCACAGAGCGTGCTGGCCAAGTGCTGCCCTTGCTGCGCTGCAGGTCCTACACCCGTCGTGCTCGCATCCCAGCAGTATATTCTTAAACGCACAGTTCATTAAAATCTTTTAGCGGCACTATAGAATGGTATAATAGTAGATTTTTTTATTGTAAAAATCAATGATGCTGTTTTAGTTTTGAACAAAATTGATCCCCAGGCTCGTTCTTGTACATTTCGCTATTCTTTATAGTTTTAGATTTGGCACGTAAAAACTGTCCTAAACTATATAGAATACAAAGATGAGCCATGAGTCTGTTGAGCACACGCCGCCCCGCAGGAGCTGGGCGCGTCGCGGTCGTCGTACAGCATCGCGGACCAGCTGCGGCTCAACCCCGCGTTCGGCGGCTCGCTCGCCGACCTCGAGCACGTGCTGGCCACGCTGCGCGCCGACTGGAAGGTACCGGCCCTGGGAGGCCCTGGGAAGCCCTAGTCGCTAGGCAGCCCCCTTGCTTGATAACTGCACAATGTCCATTACATCTTGTCTCAAATCAGCAACGAACACTTAGGTATAATTCTTACCGGGATTATAAATTTGCCGCGAATTTCTGTAATTACACGTACTATTAGTTACCTACTGCATCCACTTACCAAATTATCTATTTATTTTATTATTTGGGAGAATATAATACTTTATTATAAACTTATTAAGGTCTTGGCTTAACTATTGATACCTCTTCAAACAGGAATGCTCATGTTTCCGACATTAGTCGCAACGTGGCTAACACATTAACGATACTCAATCAATTTAAATTTCCTCTCCATTCCTACTAAAATCTTATTAATAGTCTCCAATTCTACTGTAAGGGGGATGTGCTGATATTGCTGCGCATCCACCTCTCATTAGTGTTTTTATGATATACGGGGATGATAACTGATAATAAAACTTCCCGGAGTGGCTGCTAAATACACACTGATTTATTACTTTAAAGACGCTACACAGTACAGCTCGCGTAACCCGAGCAGGCATACAATAACGCTCCGCATGCAGTTTACCTGAGTTGCTAATATCGTGCGGGCTTGCCCGTACATCCTGCCCACACAAAAAGATACAAAAAGTATGAAAACTAAGAATAAATTGATAACTAAAACAATGCTCATGTATATTAAGTTTTAAAGATATAAAATTACCAAACTATGCTTGGGTGATAAAAAACACAATATTAAAAAGTTAAAGCTAAATCTAAATTGTTTCGTCACTTTTCTTCACTAAGTTTGACGTTCACTGATCGCGAGGAAACCATGGGCGAGGTTCCCTTATTGACACTCGTTGCCTTAATAGGTTTTGATATATAGTTAGTATCACGCATAGACACAAAACTTCCGGTCGATCTCCTGCGGGAGCGAGACGCACCCGTAGTCCTAGATTGCGTAGTCCTCGACGCGTCCTCGTCCTCGGTTGCGGCCGCGTTTGTTTGTTGCTCGGAAGATAAATGAGTCATGGGCAGCACTTCCACTGACATATTCGTAGCTCTCCTTTTAAACTTGATTACCAGAAATACTATGATACAACATAATATGAGCAGTAATAACAACATAAAATATGATATAGAGTAATGATGAACATCATGGATGGACAAGTTGTTATCAGACCTTTGAGACTGTTCCTTTAGATTATTGATCTGTTCCCTGACTTGATTCCACATTTCATCATGATTCTCCAGCTCCGTGAAGTTTTCGGAAATTGATGTGTTGATGACATTATTAAGCAAAGACAACTTAGGTGTAAGAAGTAAATTTGTTTGCGTTTTCATATGATGCATCAGATTTTTATGAGCATATATAGTATAACTGTTTGTTTTCAGCGAGCAACCCTGACCTAAGGAGATTATGCCATTGCCACTTAGCGCGGTCATTGCCGTATCATGATAACAGAAAATGCGTACTGTGCATTCCTCGCAACAGGAATAGAGCCAGGCGGTGGGATCGCGTAATTTTATCCATTGAACGCTGCAGATAGAGACATGTTTTCTGCAAGAAACAGCATTATCTAATGATTTCAAATCACATAATGATTGTTTTTAATTGAAGATTATAAATTGGTTTATTTAATGAACATAAGATCTTTTCACTCAAAGTGTGGATGCATGATAATAAATCTATTTCTCCTATAAAAAAGGCAATATCCTTTTGTGCATTGTAAGCAATATACGGTGATAAAGGTTGTATGTGAATTTGCTTGTCGCTACCTTTTTGAGGAACATTAATTATTGCATCTAGTTCAAAAATATCATTGGTGGTCAATGGTATTTTGATTTCTATTATCAAGTAGTTTTCATGCACTCTTGCTGACATGGTAAGTATCTTATATAGATTTCTGATGCTATCTTTCTCAACGGTACGATTAATTCACCTCGTATTTGTCCAGAAATTATGTTTACCTGATGCTCCAATTGCTGAGGTGACAAAAAGATGTATATCTGTTTTTCCATGACTGATATCTGTCACTGTGTCTAACAAGGACTGCTGAATGCGTCTTATGTTTGATATAATAATATTTGCGACTAATGACGCTGACGTCAGATATAGTGCATTTCGATTATCTTGTATAGCCTGGTTAGTGGTCACTGTGTTATTCTGTACAAATTGTTTAATAAATGTAAATTGTTTTTTCATTACTTCTTCACTTCGTTTAAAAATGTTATATTCCGACTCCATAACTGTTGTTTGATTTTTTATCAGTTGTTGTAGGTGATTTTCATTAAGTGCTATTTTCTCAATATCTCGTTTATATGAGTCAGCGAAACTTCGATCTAAGACTCCGAACAATGTATTTGCTATGGTACCCACACCATTAATCAGACCACGTTTTTTACGGCTTAAAGTGTGATATTTTAACAAGGAATTGTAGTGATCTATTTCGTCTAATTCATGCTCTAATTGTAAAATCAAGTTTTTGTGGATCGAACTGTCAATGGTACTAAATGCTTAATGTGAGCTACGTACTTCTTGACTTCATTAATACCTTGCAATACTAGACATATTATAAAATACAATCAATTTCCATTCATCTTTGATAAGTTTGTAAATCGGTTATGACTAGATAGTATGATTGGATGTTTTGCGGCGTCACTAATATCTGAATTTCGTAACCGACCACCAACTCTCAGTAGACCATTTTTATCAATAAAAGGATTTAAAGTTATTAATTTAGAACTGGAGTGTACATAATCTTTTTGTCGAATATGATATAAGTCGTCCTTGAAATCTTGCTCCTGAATAACCTTTATAATGAATTGATACGCATTCGATATTCTAATGATGATAAAAATTGCCTGTAAATGACATCACATTGCCTTTTACGTATTCGAGCTATGAAACGGGATATCCAAGCAACAATATTTACAACACGTGTTAAGGAACCATGATTAAGTAAAAGGTCTATGATAAATGACTTGTTTATAGAATTATTTTTTAAGACTATATTTACATTAATTTTCTTTGCTTCGATAGTTGGTGTCTGATATACTTGATTACTGATCACTGTAGGGTCAAAATTGATAAGCCATTTAGGCCCTGACCACCACAAAGAATGCTCTATCAGAACGTCCACAGATAGACCTCTTGTGGCACAGTCTGCCGCGTTATCTTCCGATCTCACGTGATGCCAGTATGATGACGGAATGACGGTAAGTATCTGTCTAACACGGTTAGCCACAAAAGGTTTCCATTTTGATATATCGCCCTTTATCCAACCTAACACGACCATCGAGTCTGACCAGGCATGGATTATGATATTATGATATGATGACTCGATGACCTTACGTACTAGTTGTGATAAAAGCAATGCCCCGCATAATTCAAGACGAGGTAATGATTGTTTTTTCGTCATTGGCACTAGTTTTGTTTTCGCGGTGACTAGGGTAAGTGTGTAGTTGCCCTTATGATCTTTGTTACGTGCGTAAACCGCACACGCTATAGCTTTCTCGGATGCGTCACAAAACGCATGTAACTCAGAATGTTCATTTAATTGGCCAGTATAACGCGGTATAATGATTTTATTAATATTTTGAAAATCCTTTTTTAACAAAGACCACTCTTTCTGAATATCTGATGATAAAGTATGATCCCAGTCTGTCTGTGATGATAACCAAGTCTTTTGAAATAGCAACTTGGCTCTGATAGTAAGTGGGGACAGCCAGCCGACAGGGTCAAATAGCTTAGATATCTCAGAGAGTAATTGTCTTTTTGTGATATTTGTTTTGTCGTAACTTAGACTATAATTAAATGTAAATGTATCTGAAGACGGATTCCATACAAGGCCAAGTGTTTTTCGCGATTCACCATATTTGAATTCATATGGGCTATTTAACTGATACATGTTAAGGTCATGTAGTAATTTAGGCTCATTGCTTGACCATTTACGCAAATTCATACCTGCGCCTTTAAGCATGTTGATCAATTGGTTCTGTAGTTGTTTAGCAGATAGTATAGAGTTTTCGCCACATAACACGTCATCCATAAACATAAATTTTTGTAATACTTGAGCCGCTAATGGATAGGACACGGCTTCGTCCTTCGCGAGTTGACGAAGCGTTCGCATTGCCAAGAATGGGGCTGCTTTGGTTCCGTACGTGACGGTGGCAAGACGATATTCGCGGAGTAATTCACTAGGAGTGTCCCGCCATACTATGGTTTGTAAATGCTGATCACACTCACGGATTCGGATTTGGCGGAACATCTTTTCGATGTCCGCAGTTATAACGTATCTATGAGTTCTCCAATTTAAAAGTAAACTTAACAGATCGCTTTGTAAATTGGGCCCACTGTGCATAAGATCGTTGAGGCTACTGCCTGATGAGCTTTTTGATGACGCATTTAAAAACTAATCGCAGTCGAGTTGTACTTGAGTCAGGCTTCTCTACTCCGTGATGAGGAAGAAAAATATGAATTTGACTGAATATAGCTAGATCTAACCTCATTCATGTGCCCTAACTCTTTATAATCATGAATAATTTTTTTATAGTTGTCCGCAAATGATTCGTTTTTCAACATCTTTTTTTCTAACTGTTGAAACTGTGCGACAGCCTTTGGTTTCGACGACCCTAATTGATTTTGATAGGAAGGTAGCATAGGTAACGCTACTTCGTATCTCCCGCTACTTAATCGCCTTGTAGTGGCTTGATAAAAATCCTCACAATACTGCTCGGATTCACTAACGTTGGGTGAAGAGTGGTCTATACCTTCCATCTCCCAATATTTGGAAATATCTGATAAGTTGTGTGTTACAACGTGACAATTAAATGTTTTTATGTTGCCAGATAAAATCCAACCTAATTTTGTTTCTTGCGCTATAGGCGCCTGGGGTGGGCCCTTGACAAGGCCGTTCATAATTATTTCTGAATAAATACTAGCGTCTAATAATAAGTCTATGGGCTTAGACACATAATATTGTGGGTCTGCTAGTTGTAAATTATGCAAATGAGGCCATGATTGCTTAAGAAGATTACTACTTGGTAAATTATTAATAACCTTAGATATAATAAGTGCTTTAGTAGTAAAACTATAGTCGTGATAAATAGATTGACATTCTAAAGTAACAATGCCTCTACTTTGCTTCGAACCTGGGCCGATACCAGTAATAGAAGCGTGATAATTATTACGTCGTAAGCCTAAAATTTGAGCGGCATTCTCTGATACTAATGATATTTGTGAGCCCTGATCTAAGAGTGCCCGCAAGGTTATGTATGATCCATCTATACCCAAAACATTTAATAGTACGGTCGTCAATAAAATATCCTCATTATCGGATGTAACGTGATTTACATTGTGTTTACTATGCGAACTTGTTGCCGCAGGACTGTTGCTAAGTGAGGCGATTTAGAAATGCATGCGTCATGAATGAGAGTATTGTGAGTCGCATGACACACCTTGCACCGTTTCGTAGAAATGCAGGCTTTGTCGAAGTGATTAAAAAGACAATTACGGCAATAATTCAATTTTACTAGAGTTGATAGTCGCTCATCTGGTGTCATTTTCAGAAACTTGCGACATTGATATAAGTTATGATAATAGTTACATAAAGGACAGTTTGAATTATTTTGAGTGGTAACAGCCTTATAATTTTTTGTAGGAAAATTACGAGGATTATAGGTATTATACTTCATAGGAAATTTAGGGTGGGAATTCGCTAATTTAGGCTGTTGTATTTTATTATGATTTTCGTGGGATTGGATTGGCTCAAGCGCTATGTATTTCGTTTCGATAAAGGACATAAATTCATTTAATGTTGCTAACTCACGTGGTGAGCTACGCGCTTCCTTATAATTAGCCAAGGTTTCACTATCTAATTTTTTACATAGGAGATGAACTAGAAACGGATCCCACGTATTTGTATCAATTCCTAGATTGTGAATTGCGTGTATGCACTCTGTTGATGTATCATACAATCGCTTTAACTGAGATGCTGACTGTTTGGTTATAACCGGTTGATTCAAAAAAATTTCTATCTGGTTCGCAAAAAGAATTTGAGTGTTGTTATACCTATGCGTTAAAATTTGCCAAGCTGTATCATAATTCTCTGAAGAAATGTGTAAATGTTGAATTAAGCGTTCAGCCTCACCCTTAAGTTTTCCCTTAAGGTGCTGCATTTTTTGAGATTTTGATATGGTATTATTGTCATGTATGGCTTCGCTAAACAAATCAAAAAATGTCGGCCACTGGCTATAGTTTCCAGTGAAGACAGGAATTTCTAAACGTGGTGTAGACTGATGGATATGGGTCATAGTTGATATTTTCATGTTCAGTTCGCGCTTAAGTTTTTTATAAGATAGCTCATGTTTTATAAATTCGCTCTCATACAACACATGTTCACCCTGTGATAAATGATCAATTTTTAAATGCAGATTATCGATCATATTCCATTTCGATTGAATATTGTCGAGTTCGTCCTCTATCTCCCACTTCTCTGTTAAGTCACTTACGTTTATGCTGTTAATAATGCGATTCAAGGCTCTGAAGTTAGTACGCTGTAATGATATTAGATCTTCTACTTCACCGCTAGGCTGAGTGGCTTTGTCTTCAGTTGGATTTGAATAAGATATCAACATATTGCTAATTGATTGATATAGCACCTCCGCTTGCTTATACAAATTAAGCTGAAAATATTCAGTCTGCTGATAGTCAGGTTGCTGTGAGAGGGTTTAATGATTTTGTTTGAACTCAGCCCATAAATTATCTAACGCGGTAAGTCTAAGTTGAATATAGTCAGGAGTCTTCCTGTGGGAAGAATCTTTGCTAAAGTTAGTTTTTATTTTCTGAATATTTTCAATTATTTCTAATTGTCTAGCTTTTAAGTCTTCCATATTAGTGAAAAGATAATAGGAACAGTCTTACTTGTCACTGATGATACTACTTATCTGGTCACTTGGTACCGGTGACGATGCTGCTGATGATTCGAGCTGCTTTTGCCCGAAAGCACTGTGGCTGCGTCGAGCTGATGTGTTGAATGATAATGATGTGTTTTCGAGCTGACTGGTCCGAAGGTGATGATAGTGATGATACAGTCCCAAATGATAGCTGATAGTTCACACACAATGCGATGAAATGTTCCGATTGATGTGACGCTCACTGTACACGACGCTTAAGTAAGCACGTGGCGTAAAGTTCAAGATACGAAATACTGAGTGATTTCCACTAGATCACTGTGTTCAAATGTTCGAAGGACCAAAATGTAAGGGGGATGTGCTGATATTGCTGCATCCACCTCTCATTAGTGTTTTTATGATATACGGGGATGATAACTGATAATAAAACTTCCCGGAGTGGCTGCTAAATACACACTGATTTATTACTTTAAAGACGCTACACAGTACAGCTCGCGTAACCCGAGCAGGCATACAATAACGCTCCGCATGCAGTTTACCTGAGTTGCTAATATCGTGCGGGCTTGCCCGTACATCTACCTCTTCTTGTGTGTTGCTTTGAGATGCGCGAATATCAACTTCATAACAATTTATTAGACGTTCTTGTGAATAACGGAATACGATATTTTTAGCATTTGTAAATATGTTCATATTTACCTTGCCTATCGCGTCTCTAATTCCCTTTGATTGCGTAAAGCAGAAATCTCAGAACACATATTTTTTTTCTCTTTGACTGACCTTACTTCTTTACCTGATCTGAAAATTTTCACGAGGAATTGTCTATCCGTAATCTGTTATTCAATGAGGTGGCACTCCCTGCCTGCCTCTGATCGCACATGTTTTGTGTCCAAGTCATTCACTATCGACACAATAAAACTCGGGAAGTCAATACCGTTGGATATTAGACCGCCATTACAGAAAATATTGTTAAATGGAGCTTCGTGAACACTTTAAATTGTAGTAAATTAAATAATGCTCGTAATTATCATCGTTATATTTTTATCACATAAATATATATAGATTTATGTATAATGTATGTATTACACTTATTTTGCCTATTGATCGTTATGCCACTACAAGAATCACTTCTGGTTTACTCATTGATTAACTGCAAAGTTCGCGATATTTAAATAGTTAAATATCGCGAACTTTGTTCTCTACCAGTCCACTAGTCTACGAGATTAATATCTATTTATGTCCATAACTATAGAGTTATGGACATAAATAGATATTAATCACGTTGATCGCACTCGGGCGCTAGATGCTGTCGATCTGCGACGTGGTGCTGAACCATACGGCGAACGAGTCGGCGTGGCTCGCCGAGCATCCCGAGGCGGCGTACAACTGCCTCAACTGCCCGCACCTGCGGCCCGCCGCCGCGCTCGATGCATCGCTGGCCCGCCTCAGCGCCGCCGTGGCGCGCGGCGACCTGGACGCGCAAGGGATACCTAAGCGCGTCTGCGAGCCGCAGCACCTCGAGGTACGCCACGCCTAGGTACAACTGGGATCCTGATCAGAGGAGAGCATTCAAGTAATGGACTTAAAGAATACGTCCATGAAGGTTAAAGAAAGATAGCGATACCGTGCTACTATGAGTGCCGCTCTTTCTTGCGAAAGAACACCGTACGACCCGAGTTTGAAACCAGAAAACAATTAATAGCCAGACGATCATGTAGTCTTTTGAGCCGGTTAGAAAAGGCTTACAGTATATTTAAACAGACAGTTAAGTCAATTGGTTTATTCGGTAGATTATAATTTTCTGGAGTTTTTTACATTTCATTGAGCTGCATTTCACGCGGCTGTTGTAACCGTATAAAATTGAATGAAGTGAATGTTGTTCGTAGGCGATCCAGCACGTGCTGGAGACGCAGCTGGTGCCCGCGCTGCGGCTGCACGAGATGTTCACGTGCGACGTGGACCGCGTGGTGCAGGAGTTCTACTGCCTGGCGCGCAACAAGTCAGTGTGTGCGCTGCTTACAGAGCAGGGGCCGGGGGGGACTTCATTTGACTATACATTTTGATTCTAAATTTACTTTTAAAAGCCGGAGATAGGTTATGCGATTTCTAAGAATATTACAGTAGAATCAAAGCATTTCTCCAATGAAACAAGTTCGAAACATGCTTGAGAAACATAATATTTGGAGAAAACCAATAATAACTGACTTCGGTGACTTTGCTTATACAAGTAAATACGAGGTTACGAACAACCACCACGAAAAATTAAACAAAATATGTGAGATTTTGAAAAAAAAATCACGCTTATCAAATGTGGTGTCGGTTTTGGGGGTAATGAAGGTGTATACAGTTAGGAGTAAATGTTTTGTTCGGTGGCACAGGGTGCCGGCCGTGAAGGCCGCGGCGGCCGAGGGCGATGAGCTGAAGCTGCAGCCGGACCCGCAGTACCGCCGCCTGCACGCCGCCGTGGACATGGAGCGCGCGCTGCAGCTCTACAACGTGTACAGGTCAGGCCGCGCTGCAGCTGTACACCAGTACCAGTACGCCCTATTGTATCTCTATCACATATATTACGAGTAGTGCTCCGAAAGATAGTTTCATAATTACTCCTGTTACTAGTTTCAGTCACAACAACGCTTATTTTAAAGAACTTTCTGTCTCGCACTACCATGTTGTTTAATGAATGAAGTAAGCCGAACTTTTATAAGTATCCTCTCCAGCGACGAGCTAATCTAATCTTTCAAACGTCCTGTAGCCGACAAGGCGTGCGAACCACTGCGGCCGTCGAAACTTTACCACATTTTCTACGTAAATTTATATTGTTGAAAATAATAATTAATATATATATTCAAAGATACATTAAATTCCATATGTGAAAATGTAACTTCATTTGTCACAGAATGACCGTATCAACTCAATGGTCGTTTTATTCTGTCCATTAACTAATCATTATCATCCACACTGGTGAGGATACATAAATGTAAAAGACATGAGTTATGTTAGAGCGGGAACCCAATGTCTCAGGCCAGAGTGTTACGACGAAGACAGCCGGCTGAAGCGCTGCTGCGAAGAGCTGCGCCAGCGGCTGCTGCAGCTCAACGCGGCCGCCGAGGACGCGGTGCGCGCGCACCTGCAGGCCGCCGTCGACAACTGCATCGCCGGCATGAGGTGCTAATACTTATTTATGCAACTGTTGTATAATTAGGCCTATTAAACACCAATGTGGGTTTATCACACGAGGCATAGCTGAGTGTGATAATAGTTAGTTTGGCTGGCCTCCACCACACTTAGCCATTGTGCGCATAGAAGGCTCCTGTGTCTGCCTTCTCCCTACCCCATCCATCCCAGTTCCTCCCAGAATGCCAGCAGCCTCCGTGGACTGCTGCATGCTTCTGGCAGGGACGCCGCGGAACAGAGAAGTTTCTCCCATTGGTCGGCCACACTTGCACATTCCATAAGAACGTGCTGTGGTGTTTCCTCAGCCTTCGTACATCCTCTGCACAAGGGGCTGTCTGTTATACCAATTGTGTACAGGTGTTTGTTCAAAAGGCAATGTCCAGTTATGGTAGCTATGACCTTTCGGATCTTGTCTCTGTTTAGTTTGATAAGGGAACGGGCAAGCTTCTTGGAAGGTACTGGGACTGCTTCTTTCGTTCGCTTGCATCCCTCCTTGGTTATCCTGTGATGGTTATGTGTGATAATAGTATCACATGAGTGTTTTAATACCTAATTATAACAGTTGCATACAAGACTTTATCTACAATCAATTAAAATTATTAATTAAAGCTAGAATCACTCATTTTTGTAAACAATGCACACAGTAATTGTTTGTTTGCGATTTCCAATATTCGAGTGAAAAAATGGCGGGAAATAACACGATAACACGAGAATTCGAAATTACGAGTTAGTCTACAATTTATTAATCTCTTTTTCAAAATTTTTGCGATCTGGTGGTGAAAATGTGATTGCATGAGAATGTTTTTTTTTAATTCATAATATCACACGTTTGGATGATATAATGATCATAATATCATTGGAGTGTTTTAATCAAAATTTTATTCTTCAAATAGGATTTTACAATCACTTTTGAATATCAAAGATGCTACGCCATTGGTTCAGAAGTCTACGGCGGAAGACCTTGTACTGGAAAGAACCAGCAAGGGCAATTTTTTTTTCTCCCTGTATCATTACAGAGAGAGCCAGCTTCAGATACACAATCTGAACCCAACCTCCGATACAAATTAAAACAACTAACAAATATTATATTTCTGTAACAAAAGTCATATCGCATTAAACAAATCTGATATGTATAATATGTCCGGTACAAAACAAAAATATCATTTATTATAGAATCATTAAAATTATATATCGCAAAATTTACATCCAAGCATGTTTGATTGTTCAGGAAATTAAATATCGTAAGAATTATTAATGTTGGCAATAAGCTAATTGTTATACATTCTTTTATAGAAGATTAATAGCATGATAGTAGATAAACATTGTTAAATATATCAGCTCCATTCAATTAATACTAATGTACATTTTAGCAATATCTTTTTTCTAACAACCCTCAATTTATTTTCTATCAAATAACAATGGGGGGAGATCTGTTTGAGCGATTTCAGTAGGTAAAGATAAGGTGAAACTCAGAAAAAAATAATTACGAGCGTTGATTTCTCAGTTGACATAAATATACTCACTATACTAGGTAGGTATATATGTGACTTGAATTCTCATGACTGTGACTTTATTGATATGGCTAAAATTCAAAAAGATACACATTATAACTTGCTTGAAATATAATAAATAATTTATTATATTTCTTATTATCATAAATTTACATAGGAAATAAAAGTTGCAACAAATTTTTGTCTTTATTGTGGCAAAACCATTACTTTAATTGTAAAAAGGTTAAATTAACATAGAATACAATAATAAAGAAACATCTCTTTTATTACCTTACTAAAGCTTAAAAGTGTTTTAACACAATTATTTTCGGTTTAAGTCCCATACTCTCCAAATAACTTCTCTTTTTGACGATTATTTTACTCCCACGACGATTTTTTAATCCCAAAGACTTGCTCAGAAAGGTTCGATTTCGATATCCTGAGTTGGCAATACACTGGCTGATGAGTGGGATTTATTTATTTTATTGCATGTCACAATCATAACAGTAGGTGGTAATTATAATATATTATCCGCCTATTATAATTATCATAAATTATAATATATTTGCCATGACCAGTTTGCCGCCATAACTATTTGCAGGACAGGAACGTTGCCGAAAAATACTATTATTGTTGTTATAGATTAAAATTATACTGTTACTGTTGTTATAGTAAATGAATGATTAACACTATATAGTATAAACTATCACTTAACATCTCTTTGGGCTACAAATGTCTAAAATAAGCATTATTATAAACACAGACGATCCATTTTAATGATTAGACAAAGACAATTTTACTGATCGACGAGTACATAGAACACACAGTAGCACAGACTAATTAGAATATGCACAGTAGTAGTAGTAGTAATATTTGTCCTACATGGACAGGCAAAGGTAGATAACCATAGAACACACATAGAATAATGAAATATATTCGTAACTTTTTTATTAAGCGTTAGGCAAAGGATGCCTTTCCGTACATCTGTCTTCTAACGACACGTCTACGCATATTATTTCCTACCTCTCTGAAAGTAAATGCCTAATTACTTATGACCACTAATTAATAGCATATAATAATAATACAGCTCAAATATGATTATTTGAAAAATATAAAATATTCACTTATGTATGGACTATATAAGTAAATATGTAATTATAGAATGATAAGAGATAGCTATAGTCCTCACAGATATTATATTAAAAAAAAACAAATGGAAGAGACAAACTTGGTGAAATTAAATAAAAGTATTATTTCCTTATTACTTAGGGAATAGAAAATAAAATTAATAAATAAACTTTCAATTAATGATAAAAACACTGCGACCCTGAGTGTGTTTTATGTATTGGGCTACTATCATTTAAGACCAGTCTAGTACCAATCAGAATACATTGTATCCGACACTTCACTCTCACTGACTCTATCTTCATTGATAATGTACTTTAAAACGAGACTTGGTATTGAAGTTTAAAATAATTATTAATGGTGAGGTGAAAACCGTTATAACCCGGAGTTGCAAGGGAGTAATGTAGGTGGACTACCTTGATTACCACCGCCGCGAGAATGTTTATTGATGTCGTAACGATACTGTGTCAGGTTGTCATAGATGTCATTGACATTACTAGCCAACAATGTTTTACTATACACAATGCATATCCACTGCGTGACATTTAATAATTTTACCGCTATGTAACTTAATACACATACTTAACTTTTAATGTCCTAGGGGCTTATTAGTAAGAGAGAGAAAAGACAGTGTTGCGCTAGATAAACATATAATCGTAGCAATCTTTAATCTTACACCAATTGCCCGAATTTGAAAATCTGAGTCATTGTTATTAACGTACATATTACGCTGATGGTACAGTAATGGACTCGTGCACAACCCGATTTGAAATAATATATGTTTTCAGAATTTCTCACATTTTGTACGATCAATATCAAATAAATACATCAAATATTTTATACCATAATTTTATTTCTAAATTGTTTCTGCAGATATCACCGGTTACAGTCTGATGGGCCTCGAATACAAGAAGTGAGCGAAAAGAATCCCCTGGTGCCGAGGTGAGTTATTTATGGACCAGATTCTAGAACAAATGTTTTAACTTTTTATACTTCAAAATAACCAATTTTAAAAGGGTATTTTATATTTTAACTGAAGCTTAATATAGACAGTTAATGAAGGCTTTCTTTCAAATGATTGACATTGGATACGAAAAAAGGAGGTTGAAGTAGGAAAGGAAAACAAAAAAGTAAAAAATATGGTTTATTTTCTACTAAGGAAATCCTGAGGAGACTTCCAAGAAAAAGGCGGTGGTATTCCTGACAATGCTGTATAATGGTATTCTGAGAGTTTAACATTTCCCAGACCTTCTGTATACATGGAAAGCTCAATCTTGCCACACAAAGATAGTGTGAGATATTTTGGAATGCACCTGGATCGCCGCTTGACGTGGAACCAACACATCAAGAGTAAAAGAAAGGAACTCAACATACGACACAGAAACCTCCACTGGATGCTCGGTCGAAACAGCAGGCTATCGCTAGACAACAAGCTTCTGATATACAAGTCAATACTAAAACCAACTTGGACTTATGGCATACAACTCTGGGGAAGTGCATGCAACTCCAACATCTCAATGTTGCAAAGAATGCAGAACGCAATACTACGAACAATAGCGCAAGTTCCGTGGTTTATAAGACACTCAGAAATACACGCACACCACGAAAATGTCCACTGTAAAAGAGAAAATCCAGGCCTCAACAGAAAAATACCTGAAACGGCTTAAAAATCACCCAAATGTTCTTGCTGCGAATCTAGTTACTCGCAAATATCAAAAGCGCCTCAAGAGAAAAGACATATTATAGTAAATGTCATGGCTTAAATAGGGGTAGCTGTCTTCGCTAGAGGAAGCACTTCACCAGACAAAACCTCACAAAGTATCTGTTTATAGTGGACAACTGATAGCAGATTAGCACAGATAAAAAATCTACTACATTCCTTTTTTTGTAATTCGTTGTTGTTGCGGCGGCAGGTACTTCGCGTGGGTGGGCGCGGCGCCGCCGGACGCGGAGGCGGGCGCGGGCGCGGGGGCGGAGGCGGAGGCGGAGGCGGCGCTGTACGACGCGCGCGGCGCGCACTGCATGGCGCACAACGGCTGGGTCATGGCCGCCGACCCGCTGCAGGACTTCGCCGCCACCGGTAATCTGCGCTGTTCTCGTTCATAAGTAATCGCACTTTTCTATTCCGCCGATCCTAGCCGATCGATTTTCCCTAATTCACATTACCATAGTATATATACGAACGTGCCTGCCCGAACACGGGACTCCATGGGGCGATACAGCATAGTACGATGAACTCGCACGGCCAATCGTACTAATTTAATCATTTATAGATTGATAGCCATAACCTCCTTATTCTGGAACATAGTTAAGTTAATTAGCAATAGCCAGCTTCTTGAATATCTTGAGTACTACTACCAGCCGTTTAGTAACCAAGAAGACGGTTTCTTTAAACACTGGGCGGCGATCGATCTTTTGGTATACCCAGCATAGTTCAGGCTTATCAAACCGCCTCTTGCGAAGCTACTTTATGGAATGACTTACGGTAACGGTCCTTGCGTTGCGTTGCGTTGCGCAGGCAGCGTGTACCTGCGGCGCGAGCTGATCGCGTGGGGCGACTCCGTGAAGCTGCGCTACGGCGACGCGCCGGCCGCCTGCCCGCCGCTGTGGGCGCGCATGCGCGACTACGTCGAGCTCACCGCCGAGCTCTTCGACGGGCTGCGGCTCGACAACTGCCACTCCACGCCGCTGCACGTCAGTACACCGCCCCGCCCCACCCCGCCTTCATCCTCCCTCTGCGTTAATCTCGCACACCGTACACATAGAACAAAAGTGTAAATACCCTGTCTTCATTTTATACAATGTAACTAGTACATACATTTGTGTTTTTTTCCCCTCGCTTGGTTTGTTGACCGGGGCTTTGCTCACTTGTTGTACGACTGCGGTGTGTGTAGCTCTACTATGTAAGTGAATTGAGGAACCTTCCTTAGTCGGCGATATTTAATCAAAACGCTATGTACGGTTTGCAATTAATCCCCTGCTTGAATGGGAAATCTTTAATGCTGATCTCATTGGTCGGTGTCGAAGGTCGCGACGAATACGAACAAGAGCATTGCGAGTGCCGCGGTGTACTTGCAACTTGACACAGGAAAAAGTCTCGGACTTTGGAGGCATTTGTTATAATGTAGTGAATACACATTTTGTTAATTGTCGGCCTACTTCTGGGAGACACTCGGACGGTATCTAAGTACTAACGCGGTGTGCGGTGTGCGGTGTGCGGTGCAGGTAGCGGAGTACATGCTGGACTGCGCGCGCAACGTGAAGCCGGACCTGTACGTGGTGGCCGAGCTGTTCACCAACTCCGACCACGTGGACAACATCTTCGTCAACCGCCTCGGCATCACCTCGCTCATCAGAGGTATACTTACAGTACCCAATATTTTTCCTGATGCTTAAATTCGTATAAAATGTATTGACGTATTTTTTTATATGAAAGCTGCATTTTACAAACAAGTTTTTGCTTGCTAAAATCCAAATTGAACTCTGTAGCAACTCGTTGTGTCATCAACTATGATTATTTAAATAAATAAAAATTATCCTTACATATGAAATGGACTTTTTGTACGTGAGGGATATAAAGTAATTTTATTTGTAAAATTCATTTAATTAATCATAGTATATACCGTTGTTAGATTGATCCCAATTTTTTACTAAAAATATCGTAGGAAACCAGAATCAATAAACTCTTTGAAGGCGGCTTGGACTGCCACATTCGAGTTTTTTTTTTGTAAGGAGTTGTTCAAATTCCGGAAAATATGGTAATCTAGTGGAGCAGTCCGGGGAGTACGGTGGTTGTCACAGACGTTCCAATTGTAGCTCATCTAACTTAGTGGTTGTTTGTTGTCAGTGATATAACCTGACTTAGGTTGGCGTAATTATTTGCCCTACGACACAAAGGTCATGCTAGCGCACACGCTGCTGATGCCACAGATAGATTATGCTGACGTATGTTTTTCGGATGTCACTGAAGATCTGTTAAATAAATTGGAGCGCCTTCAAAATCTAGCAATTAGGTTTATCTTTGGTTTGAGAAAGTATGACCATGTCTCTGAATTTCGTGCGCGTCTAAGGTGGCTCTCAATTAGACAACGGCATGAATGGCACATTTTGACCTTTCTATATAAAATCCTCAATAACCCTAAATTCCCCCAGTTTCTCCGTAACCGCTTCCAATACCTTCCGCCATTACCTTATCCAAGGCGTGCATGTGTAACCAAGACACTCGTGCAGCCAGTCTGCAATACCCGAATTCTATCAAGGTCTTTTGTAGTGACGGCTGTGCGTCTATGGAACAGACTACCGGTAAATATCCGCGAGAGCTCATCTGATAGAGTATTTAAAGTGAGGCTAAAGGAGCATTTATTGAAAGTTTCTAGTTAGTTAACTATATTTTTATATAAGTAGTATATAATAATATCTTATGTACTTAATTTAGATTAGTTTTTATTTGATATTTAAGCATAATTATATATTATTAGTAGGTATTTATTTTATATAGTTTATGTACCCATGTATCTTGTTTTTTTTTCTCAATCTCTCCCACGTAACAGTATAAGTCACTTGACACCCAGTAAGGTTGGCTGGAAAAGATCCCTTTTAGGGATAAGCCCACCCATGTACACATCCAATCACTGCATATTTTTTTTTACTGTAATGTCTTTTGTGCAATAAATAATATATATAATATTAGTTTTCCAGCAATAAAATACATGTTTTACGAAACTCCATTTATTGACAGACTAACATACGTCAGAAACAGCAACTTAGCCTGTAACCTGAACTTTTTGGCTACCACCAGCGAGCAAAATCAGAAGAGCATGAGACTATATATTAATAGGGTGCTCGTGGATACAGTGGGGCTATTGGTTATTTAGTGTAAAATAAAACACTGGAAATGCTCCAAGAATGACCACCAAATTTAACCTTCACTTCACATATGTTGAGTTGTTTAAGAAGTTAATACAATGTCTACATTACCATTAAATACTCTTGAATACACAACAATATACTATCTGTTAGTCCTGTACTGACAAGAGGTTCCGAAGAAGCTTGTACCATGGTTAATGGGTCACCATCCTGTTGTTTTTATGATGTCACATTGATTGAAGTTCTTGATGCAAAAAATGTCCTTCTCGAGGTTATTCTTAGTTAATCATTGTAAAGTTAATTAATTTAAGCTTTAAGAGCTGTGATAATTAGGTATTGGACCCTAAAAGATTAAAGAAAAGATATGGTTAGATAGAATGTTTGAGAGGTTTATCACGAGGAACATGTTTTGTTTAAAAGAATTCCTGTATTTTTTTACTTACGGCGTCAATACATATTAATTTATTTATTTAATTGCGCCGGCCTTCTTCCTAATTTTGTAATTTATTATTTTTTCCATTATTTGATTAAAATGATTTTTTGAGAATAGAGTTTGGTCTTTTTTCTTGAGCACACTCAAAGCAACGTCGAAAGAATCTTTTTAAAGATGGCTGACATCTATCATGTCACTCTTATTTTTTTTTAAAGCAAACCAATAACAACATACATTCATTTCTAATGATTTTTTTTTACAAGCCGTCCAAGGAAAAAGAGTTTTACAAACCATAGAGCTACATACATATATCACAGTCAGAAATGGCCTCAAGCGATTGACCAATCTCGGTTGTTTAGCAGCTAGTTTTTTCATGGTTTGCAGTGGCTCACAATAGATATCTGCCGTAATATAATTATAATTAGTACATTTTATTGTACACTACTTAAGTGATTGTTTTGACTAAACGAGATGTGTGGTCCAGAGGCGCAGGCGGCATGGAACGCCAACGAGCAGGGGAGGCTGGTGCACCGCTTCGGGGGCCGCCCAGTGGGCTCCCTGCGCGGCGTGGGCGGCCCGCCCTGCCCCGCTCTGGGCGAGCTGCCGCCGCCCGCCGCGCCCGACGTGGCGCACGCCATCTTCATGGACCTCACGCACGACAACCCCTCGCACGTGCACAAGCGGTCAGTAGCGCTGCCTGCCCTAAGCTTCCGGCTTCTGGCCAGAAAAACAAATCCCATCGCACGGAAAAGGAATATTAAATTAATTTACAGTTTTCCGCCGTGGCTAGTCTAGTGAATCAACGGCCAAGCATCTTTAACGTGTAAAAAAAGATTACAATTATTTATATATACTATTATAACGATTATAAATAAAAATCTTGTATATCATTTTGGAGTAGCACGGATTACCTTCCTGTGAAGGAAAACATAACGTAGGTGTACGCATGCATTAAATGCATGTGTCATGGTGTATGTCAAGACGGCCAACTCTCACTGAGTTAGCGTGGATGGCCAATTCCAAATCGCTCTATCCTACTTAAGGTAGGCCGTGTCCCTCTGTTGTCCCTCTGTCGTAATTTATACGAACTGTACTGATGATTTAGAGGGGTGGATCGTTCCGGTCTGTCTCGCCACAGACAAGGGAGGCAGGGAGAGCGGGGAAGATATTGAGAACGAGTATGTCATGTTGCAGGAGCGTGTTCGACACTCTGCCGACGGCGGCCATGGTGAGCATGGCGTGCTGCGCCTCCGGCTCCAGCCGCGGCTACGACGAGCTCGTGCCGCACCACGTACGTGGCATGCACCGACACTCTGACCACTGACTCTGACACTCTGCACATCTAAAAATTTTCTCTGCAAATTTTAGAGTACCAAAATTTTGACACCTACTGATCGCGTCTCATCGTCCAAATGTAACGAAGCCCATAACGTAAAAACGCATCGGCTGCAGATCCACGTGGTGGACGAGGAGCGGCTGTACCCCGAGTGGGGCGCGGCCGGCGCGGGCGCCACGGCGGCGCGCCGCGTGCTCAACGAGCTGCACGCCCGCCTGGCGCGCGGCGGCTACTGCGAGCTGTACGTGGACCAGGTGGACCGCGACGTCACCGCCCTCACCAGGCACCACCCCGCCACCCGCCAGGTAGGCAGCGCTCAACGAGCTGCACGCCCGCCTGGCGCGCGGCGGCTACTGCGAGCTGTACGTGGACCAGGTGGACCGCGACGTCACCGCCCTCACCAGGCACCACCCCGCCACCCGCCAGGTAGGCAGCGCTCAACGAGCTGCACGCCCGCCTGGCGCGCGGCGGCTACTGCGAGCTGTACGTGGACCAGGTGGACCGCGACGTCACCGCCCTCACCAGGCACCACCCCCCACCCGCCAGGTAGGCAGCGCTCAACGAGCTGCACGCCCGCCTGGCGCGCGGCGGCTACTGCGAGCTGTACGTGGACCAGGTGGACCGCGACGTCACCGCCCTCACCAGGCACCACCCCGCCACCCGCCAGGTAGGCAGCGCTCAACGAGCTGCACGCCCGCCTGGCGCGCGGCGGCTACTGCGAGCTGTACGTGGACCAGGTGGACCGCGACGTCACCGCCCTCACCAGGCACCACCCCGCCACCCGCCAGGTAGGCAGCGCTCAACGAGCTGCACGCCCGCCTGGCGCGCGGCGGCTACTGCGAGCTGTACGTGGACCAGGTGGACCGCGACGTCACCGCCTCACCAGGCACCACCCCGCCACCCGCCAGGTAGGCAGCGCTCAACGAGCTGCACGCCCGCCTGGCGCGCGGCGGCTACTGCGAGCTGTAC
Source organism: Scirpophaga incertulas (assembly GCA_036419045.1). Classification (NCBI taxonomy): domain Eukaryota; kingdom Metazoa; phylum Arthropoda; class Insecta; order Lepidoptera; family Crambidae; genus Scirpophaga; species Scirpophaga incertulas. The sequence goes on along the minus strand of CM071639.1, from coordinate 13,459 downwards.
GTGGACCAGGTGGACCGCGACGTGACCGCCCTCACCAGGCACCACCCCGCCACCCGCCAGGTAGGCAGCGCTCAACGAGCTGCACGCCCGCCTGGCGCGCGGCGGCTACTGCGAGCTGTACGTGGACCAGGTGGACCGCGACGTGACCGCCCTCACCAGGCACCACCCCGCCACCCGCCAGGTAGGCAGCGCTCAACGAGCTGCACGCCCGCCTGGCGCGCGGCGGCTACTGCGAGCTGTACGTGGACCAGGTGGACCGCGACGTCACCGCCGCCCTCACCAGGCACCACCCCGCCACCCGCCAGGTAGGCAGCGCTCAACGAGCTGCACGCCCGCCTGGCGCGCGGCGGCTACTGCGAGCTGTACGTGGACCAGGTGGACCGCGACGTCACCGCCCTCACCAGGCACCACCCCGCCACCCGCCAGGTAGGCAGCGCTCAACGAGCTGCACGCCCGCCTGGCGCGCGGCGGCTACTGCGAGCTGTACGTGGACCAGGTGGACCGCGACGTCACCGCCCTCACCAGGCACCACCCCGCCACCCGCCAGGTAGGCAGCGCTCAACGAGCTGCACGCCCGCCTGGCGCGCGGCGGCTACTGCGAGCTGTACGTGGACCAGGTGGACCGCGACGTGGCCGCCCTCACCAGGCACCACCCCGCCACCCGCCAGGTAGGCAGCGCTCAACGAGCTGCACGCCCGCCTGGCGCGCGGCGGCTACTGCGAGCTGTACGTGGACCAGGTGGACCGCGACGTGGCCGCCCTCACCAGGCACCACCCCGCCACCCGCCAGGTAGGCAGCGCTCAACGAGCTGCACGCCCGCCTGGCGCGCGGCGGCTACTGCGAGCTGTACGTGGACCAGGTGGACCGCGACGTGGCCGCCCTCACCAGGCACCACCCCGCCACCCGCCAGGTAGGCAGCGCTCAACGAGCTGCACGCCCGCCTGGCGCGCGGCGGCTACTGCGAGCTGTACGTGGACCAGGTGGACCGCGACGTGGCCGCCCTCACCAGGCACCACCCCGCCACCCGCCAGGTAGGCAGCGCTCAACGAGCTGCACGCCCGCCTGGCGCGCGGCGGCTACTGCGAGCTGTACGTGGACCAGGTGGACCGCGACGTCACCGCCCTCACCAGGCACCACCCCGCCACCCGCCAGGTAGGCAGCGCTCAACGAGCTGCACGCCCGCCTGGCGCGCGGCGGCTACTGCGAGCTGTACGTGGACCAGGTGGACCGCGACGTGGCCGCCCTCACCAGGCACCACCCCGCCACCCGCCAGGTAGGCAGCGCTCAACGAGCTGCACGCCCGCCTGGCGCGCGGCGGCTACTGCGAGCTGTACGTGGACCAGGTGGACCGCGACGTGGCCGCCCTCACCAGGCACCACCCCGCCACCCGCCAGGTAGGCAGCGCTCAACGAGCGAAGCTTAACTCCACGGGAAGGAAGAGGTCACCTACCGATTGACTCAGGTACTCACCGGGCACGGCTGCTTTGGTGAGTATCTGTGTCGAGTAGGACGGGAGGGATCGACACATTGCCGCCACTGCGCATCCGACCTCGACTCGGCCCAGCACACGCTGGCGGAGTGCCCCGCGTGGGCCTCCGAGCGCCGAGTCTTGGTCGCAGAGATCGGGCCAGATCTGTCTCCGCCGGCATTGATTGCGGCAATGCTGGCGGACGAGGGAGGTTGGAGGGCTGTAGCCTCCTTCTGTGAAGCAGTGATGCTCCAGAAGGAGGCCGCCGAGCGGGGTCGGGAGATAGCCGATCCCGCTCGAAGGAGGCGGCGCCGGGCTCGGTAGCACAGCTGCGGCGCTGGCGTGGGTCGCCGACCCGGGAGGGACCACGCCCCTTCCGTGGGGGGGGAGACCTTCGTCGGTGGTGAAGATCGGGGGAGGTATTGTAACCTCCCCCGAGGAGGGCTCTCCTGTATCGGCGGGGGAGCGGAGGCTGGGGGTTCTTGGAAGTAGCTTGGTGTTTCCGAGGGCTCCCTACATGCCTGAGGAAGGCCATCCCTGAGGTTTTTAGTGGGTAGGCCTCCCCCTGCTGGGGAGGAGAGCCCCACATAACCGCCGGCTCGCCACAGCCGGGGTATACAACTTAATGCATTTCCCTGAGGGGGAACAAAAAAAAAAGGTCGCACGTGTGAATACAAACCTTCGGCATTCAGAAAGTTACGCCTGGAAACTAATAAATGCACATTGTGTCTTTTTGCACTATCCACGTATTTATTGTAATGTTGCCCTGTGCGATAATCAAGGGATTTAATGAATTTTTTTTGCACCCACTTGATCCTGTCCTTGTGTATAGAATACTGAGGACTCCATACAACACTTCCGAATTCAAGAATGTTACGTACATATGCGTTATATAATAATTTTAGTGTTTTGTCTTACTAAAAGGCTTTCCCAGACGAAGAATCAGCCCTAATTGCTTACAAGCTTTCACTAACATGTTGTCTATATGCAAGTTGAAATGAAGTCTCGAATCCATTGTTATCCCTAAGTCACAAATAGAACTTACACGAGTCACATTTTGACCGGAAAAAGTGTAGTTATAGGATATAGGATTGTTTTTACGGGTGAAAGTTATTACCTGGCACTTGTCCGAATTCAAGGTTAAACTATTATTCCTACAGAAATGCTAAAACGTTGAAGGTCTAGTTGTAATCCAACACAATCTTCGGGCGTTCTGATTATTCTATATATTTTTGTATCATCCGCGTACATAAGATAATGAGAATTTTCGAAACAAGAGCTAATATCGTTTATGTATAACGAGAATAAGAAGGGTCCCAGATGAGATACCTGAGGAACACCTGAAGGTATATTTAAGAATCTTGATTGGTAGCCTTTGAGTGCCACAGCTTGACTACGGTTGCTTATATAGGAATCTATCCATCTTAACAAATCGCCGTGAATACCGACCCTGAAATGCTTCTTTATAAGTATGGAATGATTTATTTTATCGAAGGCCTTCGAGAAATCGGCGTAAACGGCATCAACTTGAGATCCGGTATCCAAGGCATTTAACAAAAAGTCCGTATATATGACTAAGTTTGTATTTACGCTCCGACCTCTGATAAAACCGTGTTGTTGTTCTACTATAGTGTGATGCAATTGAGACGCTAAAATGGAGGCTACAATTTTTACAAAGGTTTTAGCAAACTCACAAAGTTTTGAAATGGGCCTATACTGTTTTACGTCATGTTTATCGCCCCCTTTAGGAAAAGGAGTTATCAGCGCCTTTTTTCATATAGTGGGGAAATGGCCTTGCGAGATGGACTTATTATACAAAATCGTAAGTGGTATCGCCAATTCCTTACTAAGGTTCCTTATCAAAACTGGATGGATATTACCTGGGCCAGCGCTCTTATTTATGTCCCTATTTTTCAAATTATTTTATAATTATTGTTAACATTCCAGTCGGTGATCCTGATGGCATTCACTGCGTTCTCACCACCAGACCCGAACTCAGGACCGCGTGATGTCGCGCCGCTGCGCTTTGAGGGAGAACTCGACGAGATACTGTTTGAGATGGACTTGCGACACGTCGACCACAAGTCAGTTGCTCGCTATTTATATACGTCACGTTATTCACATGTTAATTACGATCAAATTAGTTTGTGCTGTGTTGTGTTGATGTTAAAAATGTACATAACGATACAAATCCTAGCGGCAGGCATGCCGTAAATAGTAAGCAGCATGAAAGTAGTATGAGATATTACGGTATCCGTGTGCGTTTGCAGAAACGGCGGCAACCCGCTGCAAGCGGCCAGTGCGTTCACCAAGCACGCGCGGCACATCAACGGGCTGGACGAGTACGAGGCGTGCGTGCGGCAGGCCGTGCCGCTCGACCAGTCCGCCGTGTTCCGCGGCGCGCGGCGCGACGGCTCCTGCACCGTGCTCGACACCAAGGTGCCGGCACCTGCCACCTGCCACCTGCCACCTGCCACCTGCCGAGCGGTGCTCGTTTGTTAGTACCTAAGGTTCAATGTTGCAAGCAAGATAACGAGGAGGCGGTCGTTGCAGCCGCTGCGGCCGGGCACGGTGGTGGCGGTGTCGGTGCGGCCCAGCGCCGAGCACGCGGCGGCGCTGCGGGCCGCGGCCGCCGCGCTGGCGCCGGGCCGCGACCCGCTGGCGCTGGCGGCGCCGCTGCGCGCGCTGGCGCTGCCCGACCTCGCCGCGCTGCTCTACTGCTGCGACGCGGAGGAGCGCGACGCGGGCGGGCCCGGCGTCTACGACGTGCCCGGCCACGGCCCGCTGGTCTACGCCGGCCTGCAGGTGCGCTGCTCTCACGATGCGATATATGCATGCTGATTTTATTTTTGCCGTTTTAACGAGGCCCAGTGAGAACCGAGCGTCCTGCCGTCAGGGTATCGAGTCGCTGCTGAGCGAGGTGCGCGCGGCGGACGACCTGGGCCACGCCGTGTGCGCCAACCTGCGCGCCGGCGACTGGCTGCTGGAGTACCAGTGGCAGCGCCTGCAGCACCGGCCGCGCCTGGCCGCCGTGGCCGAGCGGTACCGCGCGCTGCTGCAGCCGCTGGGCCGGCTGCCGCGCTACCTGGTGCCCGCGCTGGCGTCCGCCACGCTGGCCGCCATTTACCGGGCGGTGGCGGGCGCGGCGCTGGAGGCGGTGCAGGGCGCGCGGCAGGGCGCGCTGCGCCGCGCGCTGGCGCTGACGGCCGTGCAGCTGTCGGCCGCGCCGCCGTCCGCCGCGCTGCCGGCGCTGCCGCCGCCCGCCGCGGGCGCCGCGCCGCGCGCCGCGCTCTCCGCGGGCCTGCCGCACTTCGCCACGGGCTACATGCGCTGCTGGGGCCGCGACACCTTCATCTCGCTGCGCGGCCTCTACCTGCTCACCGGCCGATTCCAGGTACCTATACTCGTTCGTTGCCACATACCGAGTAACGCTGCGTTGCTCAGGTGTCCCGCGTGGTGTAGCCTGCTGATAATAATGAAATACATTTATCTGAATTATAAGTCCAATACTAAGCTTAGCGTTAACTTTGTGTGCAGATGAGCTTGTGGGATTTTCATTCACCGTAGGTGACGAGCCAGTTCCGCTTGCACTTGTCCTCCTGGTTGCAACTTAAGTGTGAGAAAGCCTGACTCTATATTGTACAAGTTGCCTTGAAACTGTCGGTTGCCCCGACTGCCCCCCGGAACAGTCGGTTACCCATTTTAGTGACACGAGAATCGCTCACGATAAGTGAAGGTATATTCTTACGAGTTTCGAGTAAAGTTTTAAAATGTTCGTTCGCAGGAAGCGCGCGACCACATCCTGTCGTACGCGGCGTGCTTGCGGCACGGGCTAATCCCGAACCTACTGGACGGTGGCAAGAACGCGCGCTACAACTGCCGCGACGCCGTGTGGTGGTGGCTGCTGGCCGTGCAGCAGTACTGCGGCGCCGCGCCCGAGGGCCCGGCGCTGCTGGGCGCCACCGTGCTGCGGCTGTTCCCGGCCGACGACGCCGCGCCCGCCGCCGCGCCCATGCCGCTACACGACGTCATGCAGGAGGCGCTCGACGTGCACTTCCAAGGCCTGGTGTTTCGTGAGCGCAACGCGGGGCGCGCCATTGACGCGCACATGTCCGACAAGGGGTTCAACGTGCAGATCGGCATCGATCCCGAGACCGGATTCCCTTTCGGCGGCAACGACGCCAACTGCGGCACCTGGATGGACAAGATGGGCTCCTCCGAGGCGGCCGGCAACCGCGGCACGCCGGCCACGCCGCGCGACGGCAGCGCCGTCGAGCTGGTGGCGCTCGCGTACAGCACGGCCGCCTGGCTGGCCGCGCTGCACCGCGCCGGCCGCTACCCGCACGCCGGCCTGGCGCGCCGCCACCGCGACGGCGCGCTGTCCTGCTGGCCCTGGCCGCAGTGGGCGCAGCGGCTGCGCGCGCACTTCGAGCGCCGCTTCTGGGTGCCCGCCGAGCCCGCCGCCGCCTCCGCCGACCCGCGGCCCGACCTCGTGCACCGCCGCGGCATCTACAAGGACTCCGTGGGCGCCACGCGCGCCTACGCCGACTACCAGCTGCGCTGCAACTTCGTCGTCGCCATGGCGATCGCGCCCGACCTGTTCGACCCGAAGCGCGCCTGGCTCGCGCTCGACCGCGCCGAGAGCCTGCTGCTCGGCCCGCTCGGCCTCAAGACGCTCGACCCGGCCGACTGGGCGTACCGCGGCGACTACGACAACGCGAACGACGGTCGCGACCCGAGCGTAGCGCACGGCTTTAACTACCATCAGGGGCCCGAGTGGGTGTGGCCGCTCGGCTACTACCTGCGCGCGCGGCTTGCGTTCGCGCACGAGAACGGCAAATTCGCGCGCACCGTCGCCGCCGCGTACGCCACGCTCGCGCCGGCCGCGCGCGAGCTGCGCGACTCGCCGTGGCGCGGCCTGCCCGAGTTGACCAACGCCGGCGGCGCCCCGTGCGCGCACTCGTGCCGCACGCAGGCGTGGAGCTCGGCGTGCGTCAACGAGGCGCTCGCCGACCTAGAGGCGGCGCGGCGCGCCCGCCCGCTCGGCGACTGACTGGCCGGCCGCGCGCGCCCGCGCCGCGTGCGTCACGCGCGCCGCGCCGCCGAGCCGCGCGCGCGCCTCCGCCTCCGCCGCGCGGCGCCCACCCGCCGCGCGCCCGCCGCCGTCTACAACTTGCTGGCGGGGGCGGGCTGCGGCGGCGGCGGCGGCGCGCTCGCCACCGTTGTCTACAGCGACCGCTACTTCCGCTACGGGCTGCCGCTGCGCGCGCGACGGCGGCGCGCCGAGTCGCGGCCGTCCCCGGCGCACCACCACCTGCCGCTGCGCGACGCCGCGCCCGTCCGCACCGCCGGCGCGGGCGTGGTGAGGGTGGCGCGCGCCGCCGACGCGCCGACGGCGAGGTGCGCGGCCCGACTCGTCCCTCGGCCGTCTGACGTTCCGTCGTTACTGATCCTCGAAGCGGAGCGGCCCTTCGACGCGGTCGGCTCGGCGCGGGACGAGGCCCCGTGCGCGACGCGGACGGTGTCGCCGACGTACCGGCAGGCGGGCGGCAACGGTGCGGAACCAGTGGCGCGGCCGCGCTTCGCCACCGCTCGCCGGCGCCGCGCGCCGTCCTTGTCGGTTTCGGCGGCGCCGGTGCGCGACCGGGCGCCGCTGCCGCAGTTCGCGGCGGACGCGGCGCAGGCGCCGGCCGCGGGCTGCGCCGGGCGGCGCGGGGCGGGCGGCGCGGGCGGCGCGGCGCCACAGCGCAAGGTGTTGAACACGGAGCGGCGGAGCGCGGCGTGGGCGGGGGCGGCGGGGGCGGCGGCGAGCGGCGGGCAGCGCGCGGCGGTGCGCGCGGTGCTGGCGGCGAGCGGTGCGCTGTACGCCGCCGCCTTCCTCGCCTTCTACTTCCTCAGCATCGCGTGACCGTCCACGGAAGACCTCCTCCGGCCGAGTCGAATTGACACCCTTTGCAAAAAAAGAAAGAAACCGTAGACAATTAAGTATATTATTTTGTAGCAGACCATTTATCAGAAAAATAATTAATAAATATCGGTCGTACTTCACATTGTAAAAGTTATGAAACCGAAAATTTATTTATATTTGTATTTTTTTTTTCAAAGGGACTTTTTTATTCTTACAATTTAATACTTTGTTATTGTTCATCGCGTCTCGTAGTAAACTTTATGTAATTTAAAATATTTATAAAAATTACAAAACGCTAATGCAGTAACTAAATGTTATTTTTCTAAATAGATATATTGTAGAACGACTACAGTCAATTTATGTAGTACCAAATAATGGATTTAATAATATTATTTATAATATTAAAATACACTATATAAGTTTGTATAATATGATACTCGAGCGGCGGCTGCGCTCACGCATCAGTGTTTGTCTCCGCACGCTACGTATAATAATTATTTTGTGCCATTTTATAATGTTAAAATTTTAATAAAAATGTAAGGAAGAATTTATATAAACATCTAAACTTAAAAATCCCTATTTTATTTTACTATACAAATGTTGTGCTTTTAGTGGACTTGTTCATTCAACGAACAGTTGCTATTTATTGTTAACACAAGAACGTGTTGTATAAAAATGTAAAGTACGTTTAATGTATCGTCACATTTTACACCAACTGTTGTCGTTATTGTCAAATAAAGCTATATAATTGAATGCCTAATTGTAATATTTAGAAAATGTTGGCTTGTTATGACTAGAGATCCATGTAATGTGTTTGCCTCGATGCAGTGAACTTGGTACTTTTAAAGTTGTGTATAGGTGAGGTTTAATTTAATGTACTACTTCTTAAAGATAAAGAACTTGTAGAACCGTATTTTGTTCTTTGCTATAAATAGTAATATTGCATTACGTGTTTCATCGAAGCAATTCATTGTGGTACTCGGTCAGTGTTTGTTAATAAACTATGTTTTTAATCACGTTTATTATTTGACTTTCTCGCAATTGGACCTCGTATGTTCATGTTTCCGTGGTATCCATTTTTGAATTTAGACAAAACGAAAATGGCATGGTCTTGGATGACGATGTTTAGCACTATTCGCCAAGGTTCTAGTTACTATGAATCGTAACATAGCGAATTTCATAAATCGAAGAAGACATGTACTGTGATATCGCAAAGAAAGAATTACACCATTTCATTAACTAGCATTTGGCTAACGCGCATTCACAACCGTGTACAGCATACTAGCTGCGGTAGAAATTGATGGTATGACACTAGAAATACCTTTCATGTTCTACCAGACCATTTCATAAGATACAAATTACAGACAATGTTGGTTATTAGAAAACCCTCGTATGATAAAAGGGACGAGAGGGGTTACTCCTTAAAGCTGGTATGTCTCCCATCAGCTGCTGCTGTATCTCAGGAGCTATGCGTCTCGGTCCAAGTGCTGTATCGTGAAATTACCTCGCTGATAATATTTTCGCCGGGGCTTGTGGCGATATTAGTTTGCTTACATTTTTTGACTTCGACTTCTGTGGTGTATGTTGGTTTTAGTTCTTGGTCTTGGTATGATGGTAGCCACTTTGGTCCTTGCCACCATAAACGATGTTGGTTTAGCTGGCCGGCACTGAGCCACGACTAGCGCAATCCGCTGGGTTTTCCTCCGATTTTACATACTGCCAACAGGTGGGGGACATGGTTTCAGTAATTTGACTAACTCTATTTGCGACAAATGGTTTCCACCTAGTTGGTTGTCCATGAAGCCACCCCAAAACCACCATGGAGTCGCTCCATCTATATAATTTAATACAATGTGATGGTCAGGTAAATTTAACACAAAGCAGTGCGCCAAATCGTTCTAGTTTTGGTAATGTGACTATTTTACATGCTGGTAATCCAATCAGTCAATCACCAATCTCGCCGTCCAAACGGCTAACTCAACGGCAGACGAGCCCTCGTGGTTTGTTTTACAATATGCAACTACTGCATAAATATGCCTTGGTTGACGCGTCGCAAAAGCCATGAAGTTCTATGGTGCCATTTTTCAGCGTTCCGAGCGACCTTTATATTTAGATTTGGTCAATTTTATTGATGACTGCTAAAATTTTAGTCCATTCAGCACAAAACTTAACAGAAAATTTATCGTCTCAATTTATATGTAATTGCCAATCTGACTGAAATATTAATTTTAATTTTGTTGTGAGTGGAGGAAGCCACCTCAACGGATCAAATACTTTAGAAATATCTGATAGTAGTGTTCTTTTGGTAGGGTGTGTGGTGCCTGTTGTTATTAGGGATATTCATTTAATATCGATATATCCAATTATTCGATATTTTGACAGTTTTTTTTTATTTGAATATATCAAATAAATATGAAGATATCGAATCTATTAAGAAAGCTAAATCTGACTCATAATGACAACGGAACCGAAGTAAATTATGACATTACTTAATGAAATACAGTTTTGAATCAATTTCATTAACCAGTAACATCTGTGTGCGGGCACAGACAGAGATATGGATATGCATTCCATAGAGCAGATAACCGATCAACATTTTCTTATCTATTCTTAACATAGATTAAGTGTTCCTATATGTCTTAATGTTGGCTACTATCCGTTCAACTTAACTTGACGCGTGGGTGATTGGTAGCACTGATATGTTCAGTGTTGCCTGGTTCAATATGAAAAGCATTCCCATTTTTCCGGGAAAAACCAAAGGCAACGCATAATTTTATTTTATCAAACATTGTGATAATGTTATGTGTGTGTAGTAAAATAAATACATAATAGGACTGAATTAACATATATTACTCAGTGCTGAATTATTTTTTTAGCGTCTTGAAAAAGGAAGGCATAATCAGAGTAGGTAAATAAAGTAGAATAGTTAAAATAATTCAATGGTTATCAGAAAATTATGTTAAAGTATGTTTTAAATACGAATTTTACCACTTCCATGTATATACATATATGAAATTAATCTTTATGTAAAAAATTATCCATTATTGTTTAAAAAAAAATGCGACGTACAAAATAGCCGATCTCGACAGAGAAAACTACACTTGCCCATAATAAGATTAGAAATGTTTAAAAGAAATGTACACTGCATGTGTATTATAATATATAATCATTTACCGAAGAATTTAAACCCATACAGTGAGTGAAAACAGAAGTAATAATAATATTTAAACTATGCAGGGAAAGGAAAAACGAATTAATTTAATTAATATTTATTATTTTAGAAATAATTATGGTCTACTAAATGTAACGGCACTGCGTATTCTTCAGCAGTGTCTTCATCTACATCATGTTCACTATCACTGTATCACTTTTTTATTTTTTTTTTTTTTATTTTTTTTTTACTGTAGTCCTCCTTTATGTGGACGACACTCAAAGTAAAGTTCTATTTACTCTGAGGGACGACATGAGTGCACTCATTCTTCCATATTTCATTTTGTATGGAAGAAAAAGACTCCTTTATCAGGTGTTCCATTTCATCGGCTCTTTGACCTACTTTTTTTTTTTTTTTTTTTTTTTTTTAATTAGTTCATATAGAACATTTTTGGTAACATTTGGCGAAAACATCAGGCCTTTGTTTTCAAGCCATGAAATCATGTCTGCCTTTACGCTAGACATAGTTGGCGCTTTGTTTACTTTTACTGTATGGTACGGAGCATTGTCCATCACTATAACGCAGTTAGGCGGTAAGTTTGGCAAAATCTGAGATTTCAGCCATTTAAAAAAAATAATAATAATAATTCGCTGTTCATATCATCGTGATAATCTGTTGATTTGGTTTGGGATTTAAATAATAATAAACCATTATTAATAAACCCGCTTTCTGTGCCAGTACGAGCAATTATCCAACGGCGGCCTGTACCAGATTCTTTGGTTAATACACCTTCGACAGATTCAGATCGGTTAGGTTAGTTTAGGTTAGGTTAGGTTAGTTAGGTTAGGTTAGGTTAGGTTAGGTTTACCTGGTGCAGGTGCTAAGCGGTCACGGCTCGTTTGGCCGCTACCTGCACCGCATCGGGAGGGAGCCAACCCCGGGGTGCCACCATTGTGGCGCCGAGGAGGACACCGCACAGCACACCCTAGCGGTGTGCCCGGCGTTCTCTGCGCGGCGCGCCGAGTTGGTCGCCGTGATAGGCGACGATCTCTCCCTCCGAAACGTGGTGCGCGCCATGCTGGAGGGGGAGAGGACGTGGGCGCTAGTAAACTCCTTCTGCGCCGACGTCATGACGCAGAAGGAGGCGGCGGAGCGGGCCAGGGAGGCGGATCCCGAGGCTCCGGCATGCCGCCGCAAGCGTGCAGGGCGGAGGAGGCGCGAGTTCGCTCGCCTCCTTCCTCCTGTCGGTGACCAGCGGGGACCAGGCCCGGGAAGGCTGATTCCTGCTATACAAAGGTCGCCGTCAGTCGACGATCCCCTGGATGTCCCGGGGGATCGACGGCCCCCCCAGCAAAACGGGGGGGTGAGAGGGGCTCGCCGCGGGCGAGCCAATGACGCCGACGAGGTCGTGGAAGTGTACGGAAGTGTTCCCATGACCTTGCCAGGCAGTGATGCTGCTCTCCTCGACGTTTCTTCCTCCTCGTCTGATGAGGGGGAGGATGCGTCGACGATTGATGCGCTCCTGCCAAGGCGTCCCTGAGGGGCATTGTCTGGTTTTTAGTCGGTAGGCCGCGCACTTGGCTGGCACTCGGCCCCCAAGCGCGCGGAGAGTCCGACATAACCCCGCGGTGTTCCCGAGCCGCGGGGTATGCGTAACGCATTTTCCAGACATAAATAAAAAAAAAAAAAATAAAATAAAAGGTTAGGTTAGGTTTTTTTTTTTTTTTTTTTTTTTTTTTCTGCTACTCCTCTGATATTAATTTCAGAGCCTTTGTTATGACTTATACCTTTCGTACTTCTCTCTTTTATGCCTCTCGCACTTCCATTCTTCATACTATTCTTTCTTATATACTTCCTTTCATACTTTTATCTATCTTATGTTTACTCTATATTTTTACTTGTTTTCTTTCATACTGTTCTCGCTTCCTTGCCTCTCGCACTTCCATTCTACATACTTTTTCTTTCTTTTATACTTCTTTGTTTTATTTATTCTACTACTGTCATGGGAGCGGGTAAGGACACTTTATTTTATTTCTTTACATTTGATTACATACATTCATTTTTCCTTTGGTTTACATTTTCTTATCTATTTACAATTTTATGTCATTTTATATCTAATTACATTTTTATATATCTATCTATTCTATTTGATTATTATACATTCTGTTTTATCTTATGCTTATTTCTATTTCTACATTACCTTGATTTTTATTTGCTGTATCTGGTTTCACAATTTTCTTTTATTGTTGAATATCAAATAATCCGTCTAATAGTTCAGGCCATTAACAACAGATGGCGTCGTCTAAACTTTATAACGCGATGGTGTTACATTACCGTTTAAAATATATAAGTCGAAAATTTTGCTGTAATAAATCCCATCCCCACTCGCGGTCCCCAACTAGCCCTTTTTGCTGACGACACCGCCCTCTATCTTAGAGGGCGGAATCTCAGTTCGGTCCTGGCCCGACTGCAACTCGCCATTGACGAGCTTGCAGCCTGGTTTAAGCTGTGGCGAATTGAGGTGAATCCGGAGAAATCCTCCGCGGTTCTCTTTGATTTGAAACGGCGAAGGTACCGAGTCCCCTTTAATACCGACCCACTGCTCCTTCAGGGCAGGCCCATATCCTGGCAGCGTACTGCAAAGTACTTAGGTGTCACGCTGGATAAGCAGCTTAATTTTAAGCCGCATATCCGTAACGTGACGCGTAATGCCAGAAGCTATGCGGGTCGTCTCAGCTGTATGCTGGGTAAAAACAGCCCCATGTCACTCCGGAACAAGCGAACGCTCTACAAGGTTTGCATACGGCCCGTCCTTTCTTACGCGTGCCCGGTATTCGCACATACCAGGGCTACACATCTTATCCAACGTACCCAAAGCGTCTTGTTGCGCAGGATGGCCAACCTCCCATATTACGTTCGGAATAGTGATATA